>CM067510.1:17999757-18609757 GCA_034509495.1 Acestrorhynchus altus
AATTGTGACGTTGAATTATTCTCTTTATTTTCAGGAGGATTTGTTGTTTATGCTGTCGTGTCTTCATTTGACTGCAGCCTTCTTCTCTCTCTCTCTTTTCTCTTGCTCCTCTTTGCTGAAGATCATCTAGAATAAGATAATGTTTCCCTGTTTGTTTTTCTGTTGTACATATTTCTATTTAATAAATGTATATATGAACAATAATCTTGCAGCATGAATCTTTACTCTTGTGATATTTTACAATTGTAAGCATGGATTGTAATCTCTGCCAGATTGGCACTGTTCACCAAACACTTCTAAACTTTTCAAAAGTAATTTTTAAACTTTTAGCAGGCAGGATCACATGAACTGGCATATGAAACATGACACATGTCTGTTTGCCCCACTGCTGACAGTTCCATGCAGTCAAAGGTGGTTTGTCACAATTAGGTTTGTGTAATATTTTCCTATTTTAATTCTGTCCTTAATTAGAATAATATTTATTTATTAATCTCCATAATAATCATTTTCTTTTCAGTGTTGAAGGTGTATGTTACAGTTTCACTGTTTTGATTGCATTTTAGAGCTTTTTAATGTATGAGACAATAGGATTTAATGTCTGTGTTAATGTGTTAATATTTTTGCTGTTTCAAAATACAGCAAGTAAAGGTCTGTTTCTGGGATCTTATCAAGAGGACATCTTATTCCAAATACATTTTGAGAATATCTATTGGCCAAATTAGAACATTTTAAAACAATGTAATCAACAATGTGAGACAACAATATGTACATGTACATTTACTTGATCTGACTTAGCAACAGACATAGTAATAAACTAATCAATTACATGAACGCTCTCCATCTCTGTGTGATCCTACATGCATTATGCTCACATGAGCGAGTTGTGGAGACATATCCGATTATACCTTAAAAAAAGACAAAAACAATGTTCATAAAAAACTATTTGTTTCCATAAAAAAAGAGAAAACAATTCTAGTAAAACCATTAATTACGGTAAGTCGCTTAGCATAGGCTGTTCTGCTTGAAGAGATAGCCTCAGAACAAGCCCACAGAAGATTTTAAGATGTCTTTGAGGGCATATGTCTCTAGATATTTTAATTTATTTTATAAAAAAAAATCATGCTTCATTAAATAGATGAAACTAAACATGAGTGGAGCCATAGAAGTGTCAGTTTTGGTCCCATATTGAATCATTTTTGAATTTGTCTGAAAGTGAAGAACTGTCAAGGCTGGACAGAGTGGAGCAGACGCAGATATAAAAATTCCAAATTCAATGGTAAAGTAGTAAGCAAAATCACAAACAGAGTCAAACAGGCAAGGATCAAAAACCAGAAGGTCAGAGTGCAGGACGAGGCAAGGGCAGAGTGAAAAAACAGGAAAATAGGTCAAACACGAAAGACTGATACGAGAAACACTCAGAAAGAGAATAAGGTGGCCAGGCAAAGCTAGACAGAGAGTTCAGGAACTGCTAGGCCTAAATACATTCCAGTCCAGGTGTGAACAATCAGTACTCAGGTGACTGTGATCGTCTGAGTGTCACATGATCAGTTAGGTGACTGACTGAGGGATCTTGGGAAATGGAGTCCTGAGAGGCGGAGGGGTATATGACAGTTCCTCCCCCCGAGGTGCGAGCCCTGGAACGAGGGCGACCATGACGACGAGCCCCCCTCTCCTCTAAAAGTATTGAGCGATGAGACAGAAGGAGTCCTGCTGCCCGTAGAGGAATGGGACAAGCGAGGACCAGCAGAGCGCCCCCTCCGGTGAACTGGACGAGAGATGAAAAGGGGTTCCCGAGGGCTTAGCTCCGCCCTCCAGACAGGTTCGCGAGTGCTTGGCTCTGCCTTCTGGATAGCGCCAAATGGGGATACAGTGGCGTTGCACTCCCTCCTCGCCTTTTGAGAGGCAGCAACACGTGACCCATACGCCCTCAGCGGCGCAGGCTCAGAGGTGCTCCCCACTGCAGCCCGCGGGGCTCGGGGAGCTGGCCCTGCTGAAGCCGCTGGGATATGGGGGCTGGGCTGAGCAGTCCTTCGCACATGGCTCAGGAACTGCCAGACATCTGCCATGTCTTTCAGCCCAGACCCCCCATTAGCCATTTCCCAACATGCTTCACCTCTCGCCACATCAGGCTTGAGGCTTGCAGAGCCAACCCTTAGCCCCCCCCCCCAAATTTTCCCCAGGGCAAGAGGGGTAATCCTCAGGTGAGGGGGGATCCTGAGCACGCCGCTTATGGCGCTTCCTCCGACCGCTGCGTTTGGCCACATCCTGCCTCTGCAGCATGTTCTCAAACGACCTACTCCGAAGAGCCAACCTGCTCCCAACAAAACAAGGAAGCCCTGCTGCCTCCATAGATTAGGTCAGTCCTTATGTCAGGGGCGAGCAGACAGAATAAGGACGAGGGTGTGGAAGCAAATGCAGGGGAAGATGATTTAATAAATAAAGGAAAACAAAACCAGGGAATACTAACTAATACAGACATGGAAGGTAACAAAACAGAAACAAAAGGACTGACAAAGACAGACTGAAACAAAGGGTCTTAAATACAAAACACTGGACACACCTGAAACTACTGATTACAAAGGGGCGTGGTTACAAATGAGACACAGGTGGGAATGGGCGGAGCAAGGGAGGAGACAGAACCAAAACAAACACAAACCATGTGCTAAGGAGCACATAGGGGAAACTGACAGGGAAGACAGGGCTCACAAGAGACAGACATGACAAGAACCTTTATATTGGTAAAGAACATCCACATCACCTTCTTTAAACCTTTAAAAAAGTACACAAATTGTTCTTTATGTAAACAAGAATGATTCTTGTGCTCAATGTATCAACATTGTTGTTGGGACTGTGAAGATTATTTACTGACAGCTCTGCATAAAAAATATACACATTTGTGCTCAGTTAAACTGTGTTTAGCTCATCTCTTTCTTCCTGCAGCCTCATTGGCATGAAATGAACAAATGATCTTTCATGATTATTGATTCAGTGTTTTTGACAAAGGCCTTCTCATAAGTGACATTAAGGTTCGGGTTAGGAGCAGATTTATCCCTCTGGTTATTTCTGGCAGTAACATTCTGTCAGGGTTCCTACAGTAATACAGAGAAACCTGGAAAAATCATGGAATTTAAAAATAGCAATTTCCAAGCCTGGATAAGTTTTAGAAAAATAAATTTCTCCAAAACGTTTTGGCAAAGTCGTGAAGTTTTGCTTCAAAAATAAATGGATTTGTCATTCCGTTAGTTGATGAAAATATATATATATGAAAATAAAGGCATTTTTGTTTAATATTTTGTAACGTTTGTGCAAATAACTGGGATACCGTTAATGGTGGACCCCACCCAGAGCTGCAGAATTGTTCTTTGACAAAATGTAAAATAACACAATACCAGGTAAATTCTGATTCAATATGTCTGGCTTCAGTTGGACAAATATAAAAATAATAAAAGTACAAAAATAACAAAAATATAAGACAAACACAGAAGATTAAAGAAGCAGAAACACAAAAGAACTGTAACAGTTGAACAAGTTAAAACAGTCAAAATCTCAAACTGGGTCGTATCATCATACCATCATATGACCATAGTTTTATTCATCCAATCATGAATTTTCTTGTCTCTTTTGCTCTATCACGCCAATAAATGGCAAATCCTATGAGTACAGACTTTATTAGTGAGGTCGAACCCCAGGACCAGACTATCAACAAACAGTTCTAACACAATAACAATAAATAACCGTAATAATATATAATGTGCAGTACACAGCAACATGAATCACAGAATTCTGTATGAACAAATCTCACCTATATTAAAGCCTGTTCGACAGTTCTGTTCTCTCATGTGGTCTCTGTCAGATATATCAGTGCCATCTGTTTTATAGGAAAAGACTGTAGTTCACCATGAAGATGGACCACAAATGTTGACTATAATATTAATGCATGAAATGTATTGTGTCCCTATGAAATGTCACTTTACATGTAATGAATATATAATTTGTCTCTAAATTTTTGTATGACATTTTGAACACAAATTAACTTTTTCAAAATATATTTTTTTAGATGCATTAATATTGTACAATACAGTTTTGCTGCTGCTGTACTCTTTCACACTGTTTTTTCAAATGATACACCGACATTTGTAAATGGTATTCCCATGCAAAACAGAAGTTGCTTTGCCCAACAACACATGTGTGATGCATCTATTGTAAAACAACAAGAGTTGTGGAGGGGCTCCAGGCCCCTGTGTGTGTTGTGCTTGTCCTTTTGCACACCAGCAGAACTGCTATGTTGTATTTTGTTGTGTGTAGGAAATACAGTGCATCTGGAAAGTGAACGGGTGGTTTCATTGTTCATACACCTTAAACCCAAAATTGTTGCTTAAAACCCAGGTTTAACATTACTTGATGGAAATTAAATACTATCATATTTACATTTCAGTAAGTTTGTCAGAATTGGGATTTGAAACCACACCTCCATATGGAGATCAAAGTCTCTTCATTTGAGTCTCTTCAATTTTTCAAGATTATGTTTTTTCAATGACCATGTAATTCCAAACTTCTTGCACACAAAAAAAACAACAACAACAGAAACAATGAATAAGTAGGTGTGGTATTAGTGTAGTTGTTGGCTTCCTTCAAAACAAACAGGAGCACACTTTTAATCAATAGCTTTCTATTGATTTCTATTTATATTGATTGTTTAGCATGAAAAAATGTCCAGACATGCCAATAGGTAATGTGTGCATGTGTGTACAATAAGTGGCCAGAAGAGGGCACTCAAAGACATTCTTATCTTGGAGAGTTTTTATGTGAAACACTTTCTTACTATTCCTAATATTTCAGCATCAGGGAGTAAAACACATCATTAAAAATAACACATGCACTGTTAATTTCACTTAGCTTGCTACACATGAATACAGTATTTCAGTTCATTTAGGGAGTGCGATGTTGATGGATTGTGATTTCTGCCAAGCATGTATAAATCTGATACAGAACATTTTTATAGCTGGGTGTGGAGCCAGTGTGGCACAATATAATGAGTAACATGATGGTATATTATGTATGAGGTAACATGCAAAGCCTGGAGCCTAATGTTAGTCTAAAGCACCATCAAGTGTTGATGAAATTCAACAGTTTTAAATCATGCATTTTAAGAATATGTATGTTTCAAAAACTAACTTCCCAGATTGCAATGAATATTTAGCCCAAATGTGGCCCACACCTAAGCTGTAAGTGCCAAAAGTGGCCCAGATTTGGTCCAGATTAGACCCAAATGTGTCTGCTATCTGAGTTGATATTGAGGATATTTATGGATTTCAGCTCCTGTGAGATGACAATAAAACACTTTTGGAGTGATGCTGAAATCAACAATGTGACTGACGAAATAAATGATTTAAATATCTTCTAGAAGATGTTCATGATTTTTGTTTGTAAAAAAATACTGTAAATTATAAGAATATTGTGACCTTATTGGCTGTTTGCAAAGCCACAAAAAAGCAAATCACTATGCTGAGTTAAGGCCCAAAACTGGGAACTTGCAGGAGAGGGAGAAAGTTTTTTTGGTCAAATATTTTCAATGACATGAATTTGTTAGTATAAGAAACCTGAATTCATTAAGTCTGGGATTGATACCTGCTGCAGATCATGTTCTCTAGAATATATGTTTGTGGAAATGAGGCAGCAATAAAACAGCATTCAGCTAACATTAAGTCTGATCCACCTGTTTAGACTTGGGTTAGAACGCCCACACACAGTGAAGAGCAGCTTTTAATCTGCAGAGGTTAAAATTTAAACTGACTACAGAGATTAAAAAGCAACATACAGACTTACATAAACAAGGAGGCAAAGTACTGCAATCATGATCTAAACAAAGTCTTAGTTAACAGTCACTGTTAAATAGTTTTTCAAGACACAGTATTTAAACAGTGCCACATTTTTTTTTTTTATCTACCGAACCTCCACTCAATCAGTCATCTGCTCATCGTTATCTTGGTCTAAAGTGAGATAGCAACCAGAGAGCAGACCATTTTGCACCAGGTGACATAGTAAAATGTTTATAAGCCAACGTAAATTAAAATATGTAATTTAATTTACACTAAGATTGGATCTGACATTTCCACCCCCATTTAACTCATTACCCACTCAGATTCATATCACATTTAGTGCAAGCCTACACTTCTCTTCTGTTCTACTTTTATGCCCATGTCTATGCCTTTGTCTGTGCTCTCCGGTGTCGACCAGATGAGGATGGGTTCCTCTCTTGAGCCTTGGTTCCTCTCAAGGTTTCTTCCTCCTAGTCTGAGGGAGTTTTTCCTTGCCACTGTTGCCTGGTGTTTGCATTCGAGGCTTGGACACAGATTTCTGTAAAGCTGCTTTGTGAAAACTCCCTTGTTGTAAAAAGCACTATATAAATCAACACTGATTGATTGATAATTTAGTCCCCCGCATTTCTAAATCCAATAAAGAATTGACGGGTAAATTCAGTTATAACTGTGTTCTTATGTAGTGTATTTTTACAGCACTAGAGTGGCTCTAGTATCATAGTTTGAATGTTTGAAAAGGCAGTGGGAGAGGGATTGATGTTATAATGTTGGGGGCTGGTCAAAAGTATATTTGAGACTATAGCACAGGAAGCCACGGGCGACACAGGCGAGTTTTATCATGGCCACATATTTGTACTGCTTTCTGTTTTCACATTTTACTGCTTTCTGTTAACTTATTTTGTGTTTTTATATAAATATATACTAATAGACTGTTAGATATTTTAGATCTTATTTCCTGCCCAAAATTTTAAACCAACTTTGATTCCTAACTTCCTACAGGTTTCAGCTCCATTCTCACACCCCATTCAGCCAATCAAGATGGTCAACTAATAGATTAGGTGGAGTGGAGGTCTTAAACTTATCTTACAGTTATTTCACAACACAATTTTGCGCATACCCTGAACACAACTCAGACAAAAGCTCAGAGCCAAAAAAGGTGCAGCTGCTGTGAACTTATCAGTAACCACTGGTGTACAGAGTCAACCACAAAATGCCATTCATTCTCAAAGTCAGAATCCAAAGTCAAGTGACCGAGGGCAAGAGAAGACATATGCAAATATTCAAATAATGGTACATTTTCACCAGGTGCTGTAATTCAATAAGATAAGATAATCCTTTATTAGCCCTGCAGTGGGGAAATTCACAATAAGCAACACTGCAGGAGGAATCCAGGCAGAATATTAAGCGAATATCATATCAGCATCATTAAGTTAGAAGCAACATCTTTAATCTGCCCATAGCAGATGTTCTTGTCGTGGCAGCCACCCTGGGGTTTGTTTTGGTCAACAGGTGGGTTGTTGGTGTTTACCTGTTTGTTAAATTCATTTGAATTGGGGTGGGGGTCCCCTTTCAGAGCTGGGAGGGGAATTTGTTATGTCTTCTTTATATATTTTGTCCAGTTAGTTTTGTCTGGATCCAAAACAGCATCGAAAAGAAACCAAACTGAAATCCAAAACTTCCTAGACATTCAAACATCTCTCTGATTGTCCTTTGAGATTCAGGGAATTCAATCAAGCATAGCTAATTCACCTACCATGTGGAGGTGGAAGGAAATAAAAATTGAAACCAAAACTGCAAGCCCCTGGAACTGTACAGCACACACACAAACACACACACAGACACACACACACACACACACACACACACACACACACACACACACACACACACACACACACACATACTACCTTTAACAGTTAACATTGAAAAAATCTCATCTCGTATTCATGAATTCTGTCAGAATAGAGTGGTGAAAAGAGGTGTGTGGGAGAGTGTGTTTGTGTGTGGTTGAAGTGGTGAGGAATCTTCCACAGATGTGTGAAGGAGGGTAATTAAGACAAGCTGCTGCCTTGAGAGCTAAAACCAGCCCTGGATACCTCCTTCAATCCTTAAAGGCTAAAATCTGTGCAAGTAGTTGATGATAAGAAGGAATAAAGTGCACACACTGTTCTTCTGATGCATCAGTCATACATCATGTCAAATTAACTGCAGCATGTAACTTAGTAACCTCTAAGCATCAATTAACTCTTGGTGAACTGACCAGATATCCTCAAGTGCTCTGCAGTTTGTTGGCTTCTATCTTAATGTGCAACAGAAGCAAATGTAAAGCCATGGATTCCAATGCGTAAATATTGGAGCCACTAATTCAGCTAAATATATTATGAGCTGACAGAGGTAGCTCTACATGTTACCAGGGTTGGTGATATACAGTATACACTCACTGTCAATAAAATAGTTGGATCCGATGGAAATGCCAGACTGTCATGGAGTCTCACAGAATGGCAGAGGGTTATTTTTAGTCCCTCTTTTGTCTTGGTGGACATGACTAATGAATCCATGAGAGGAGGTCCTGGTGAGCACAAGATCAGTTTTACCTGGACAAGTCATATCAGCTCTATATAGTGATTACTTTACCTTTTTGAAAGAACACTAACAGACATATTAAGAGACGATATCCAGGATACTACCACAGAAAGCAAAAGGCTTTCTGTCCCTACTGTCAGTTTGGTGAGCCAAGTTCAACCCCTGGTCAGTTATCGGCCCTCACCCAAAATTGGGAGGGGAACTTAGCTTTCCTTCCTGATGAACTTCACATCCATTCAGAACCAGGGCCTTCAGTTGACTCACTGTTCATTGTGGGGGGAAACAGTGTTTATAGAAAACAGAGTGAGGTGTGTCACAGCTTTTCCTTCCAATCTTCCTGAAGATGTACAGAGATAAAGGAGGGAAGCAGAGTGAGTAATGAGTTATCTTCACTTCCCTTTCACACAACACTCACAAGATGTGAGTTTTGTGAGATTACTTAACCAAGGCTAAATTTGCTCATGGAAACAGTCCTAACAAAGCCAGCAGATATTGTAACAGTAGACATTGTCACGGGTATTAATAATGATGACTCATGTTAGATACTGTAGAATGAATTACTAGAATAGCTCTGAGAGTACATTTACTAACATATCGAATTGTATCCACATTCCACTTTGATGCCTTCACTGGCATTTGTACACGGCAGTTTGTACACGGCAGTTATTAAATATGCCACTGTGCTTTTCTACAGCCCCTTGTAGTGATTAACAGCCAGTTTCATAAACATTTTGATGCCAATATAACTATTGTTGTTTTAACTATTGTTGTTTCACCAACTGCAACACATTTGTGCCATTACTGTGAGTTCATAACAGGTGGGTTAGGTTATTTATAAAAATGGTAATTCCTACACCATTCGCATGAATTGGCAAATATTCACAAATTAATATGGAAAATCAAACATTTAAAAATAGGTTTTATATATATATATATATATATATATATATATATATATATATATATATATATATATATATATATATATATATTAGAAATAGAACTGAATCCCAGCTACACAGCTATCAGTCAATATATCAGATATATTATTATATATTAATATATATTTTATTATGCCAAGTATGTACACATGTAAGGAATTTTTCTTGGTGACATACACAAGCACAAAGACTATAAACAAGTATTACACTAAGATCTAAATACAATAAATATAAAAAAAGAATAGTGAATAGAATAATAAAGATCTGGTGATCTGTATATGGATATACTGTGAATATGTGTAGTAGAAGGACATTATAGAGCTATTATATACAGAATACACAGAATAGTACAGTCTGTGCAAATGAGCAATGAAGTGAGAGTCGGTGCAGTGAGTGAGATCAGAGTCCAGGACACAGTTCAAGTACAGTTCATTTAAGATGCAGTATGACCACTGTGGTGACCCTACAGCTTTGGGGAAGAAGCTGTTGGCATGTCATGTTGTACTGGACTTGATGGACCTGAGTCTTCTTACCAGAGGGAAGTGTATGGAAGAGGTGATGTCCAGGATGAGAGGGGTCATCTGTAATTTTGCCAATACACTTCTTCTCCCTGCTGGTGTAGATGTCCTGCAGTGTTAGCAGATTACATCCATTGATCCGATCTGTTTCCTTGATTATGCACAATGCGTTCTTGTGAGATGAGTGAACAAAACCAGATGGTGGTAGATGACGTGAGGATGAACTGGATCATCAAAGACTTTGCTGAACATTCTTTGCTGGGCTTTCTTGGATGGGGAGACCATGTTCCTCTCTCACTTTAGGTCACTGGATATGGTGGTACCCATGTTAAATTCCAAGCTGAAGTCCACAGAACTCTAACATAGGTTCCAGAACTTTTGAGATGCTGTAGCATCAAGTGCAGAACCTGACTGACTGCACTGTTAACAGACCTGTTAGCTCTGTATGCAAACTGTAGGGAGTCTAGCAAAGGGTGTATAATGGCCTTTAGGTGAGTTTGGATTAGACATTCATAACCATAGAGGTCAGAGCTATTGCTCTATAGTCATTAAATCCAGTAGCTTTGGGTTTCTTGGGGACTGGCGTGATGGGAACAGAGCAGTGTTTTAGGGTGGGTGGAGAGATGGAGTTAGGTTCTTGAGTTTTCCTCTCCTTCTGTCTGCAGAAGAGCATACGAATGGCCTACAGAGTGATGGAGAAATGCATTGGGGCAGCGGTGACAGAGCCAGGGTGGGAGAGGGGGGTGCCTGACTGGGACTGTCCTTTGGTTTTTAAATTCTGCAGTAGAACTTATTCAGGTCATTGGTGAGCTGATGGTTGTTCAGGATGACGGGGTCTTTCTCACGTTGTAGTTGGTGAAATTTCAATGGCTGTCCAACCTCAAGATGGGTCATTAGCAGTAATGTGGCTTTTCAGCCATTCTTCTTTTATTTCTTCTCTTTCTACTGTTTAAATCCCTTACTCCAATCTGTATTTGGCCTCTTCATGAATGGTCCTGTACCCACTCCTGAATGCTGCCTCCTTTTCCCTCCGAAGCTTCCACAGTTCAGCTGAAAACCATGGTCTTTGCTGTATTGTATAGGTAACGTAGTAGAAATACAACTGTCTTCACAGAAATCAATGTATGATGTAACAATGTCTGTGTACTCGTTTAGTCCATCTGCCACCTCTTCTAACACAATCCAGTTTGTGGATTCAAAGCAGCCCTTTAATAGAGGTGTAACAGTGATCCAGAATGTTCTCTGCTTGTGTAGCGCAGTAGACATGCTGTCTTTGGTGAGGTTTGCACTGATAAAGTCATTCAGAATGATGAGTAGTGAGTCAAGGTTCTCCCTCTACTCTCATTATCTGATTGGCCAGCTCTTTCTGCGGATCAGATAATGCATCAGATAACATTTTCTATAAATCAGTGTTTCCCAAACCTGTTCCTGGAGGCACACCTACCCTACACATTTTAGCCTTAACACACCCCTTGCAACTCTGAAGGGCTTGTTAATGAGCTGATTGGTTGAATCAGGTGTGTGGGGAGCTCTAAAAAATGCAGAGCAGGTGTGCCTCCAGGAACAGGGTTGGGAAACACTGACATAAATATCATAAATGATCAGACCTGCTCTAGTGACTGAATTGCCTAAAAACCTGCTTTTAGCAGCAGTGCACCAGTGAGCTTCCCTGCAGGAGCCTCTGAGGGTCAGCTTACTGGTGTCATGTAAACATTTTAAAATTTTAGTTTCTAGCCACCATAAAAAAAAAAACAGTAATTTTTTTTCTTTTAACTTTAATTTTATTTTATGTCTTCATTATATTATTATATAGTCTTTTAGTTTTAGTGCTATTTAATAAAGTATATTTTATTTTATAGTCTATTGTTTAATTTGTTTATATATTTTTTTATTATTCCATTTATTTCATATACATATATACATATATACATACATATATATACATAGTTCCTTGCTGTTTAAAAATATAGATAATTCACTTGATTTTTGTAGTTATTTCATTTTTCAATGCTCTTTAAGATACATTAAAAATAAGGATCACAGTCAATGTATTTTTGATTTATTGATTGATTGGTTGATTGATTGATTGATTGATTGATTGATTGATTATCCAGTTTCCAGGAAGGTTAGCCTGTAACATTACAGAAATAATGTTCCAGGAATGTTCTGGAAATGTGTGATGTAACAATACTTTCAGTGATGTCCTGAGCCTTGGGCTGATTCAGGCATATTTTAATGGACTGGATATTGTCAATGTTAGTGCTTATTCAGTTCTGAAACCCTTAAAAGCTTTCCTCTCCTTCATTTTGCCTCACATTAGTCAAAAGCACAGGGCTTTGGTGGGAAACCATGCTTGGGTGCAGTAGCTACAGATTGTCTCGGTTGATCTTCCAAAAAACATAACGTTCAATGTTTTTGAATGGATAATTTTTGGAAGGTTATCAATTCTTGTGTTCTGAAATGGAGAACAGGATCTGTGATCACAGACTGTGCAGTACATGCTAGAGATGATGAAGGAGCCTTTTCATTTGTAATTTCTTTTGAGCCTAAATATTTTCAATAGAATTATATGCTGCTGCACAACCTTGTCAATAAACTGATCTTCTAAAGCTTGGTGGACCTCCTCCCAATTGAAAAACAGTTCAAACAAAAACAGTAGAATGAAGCTGAAATCCAAATGTGGGAGGAACTGAGGGTTTGGGTTTTTTTGTTTTTTTGTGTTTTTTTTTTCTTTGTGGCTGTCGGAATTCAGATCCAGCCTTCCTAGCACTCTCCCACACCTCAAGCAGTGATTTAGCTTTCAGGCTGAGTCTGGCAGAAAGTTTAGGGGGAAAAACCAGAGACCACACACGTAAAAAACCACACGTGCCACAGTCGTACTTCAGTGTGTGTTTTACAGGAGTTGAACTTGTAGATTTATGGGTGTTTTTACCGGCACATTTGGTACTTTTGCAGATCTTGGAACTTTTACATTTTAGGCTTTATTTAAAGCAACATTATGCAGCATTTTACCATAAAATACCAGCTTCAAAATCCTGTTCATGTTCCACTGAGTGTAATAAAGAGCATAGGTCCGCTATTGTTGTTACTCTGGGCTCAGCATAGCAGAAACTGCAGCAGTACCATGGTCTTATTTCTGTAAATTCCTGTGATATCAGTCCACATACATCTTTCACATTCAGTAACTGTTCTGTGTCTCTCAGCTCATCCATAAAGGCATTTGAAAAGAATGTCCTTCAGGGGTGGCTCAACTGTAGGGGGAGCTCAAGAGCAAGAAATGCCAAAGCCTGCAAAATGTGGCTTTAACTTTAAAAAAAAAAAAAAAAAAACTTAAGAAGTGGGTTTTTGTACATTGGTATTACCAGGATTCATGCACTACCAGGGGGCAGAAAGCAACAGAAAACAATTCTCTTCTCACTAGAAAGCAGCAATGACAAGGAGTTGTTTTCTTTTGGCAAAAATCACAGAAGATTATAGATCCAGAACTAACAACTAATCTATTGATGCGATCAGCGCAGTCAAAGGTAAAAAGAGTTCCATAAGACTTTGTGCCAGCCATTTCCCGGGCCAAGCTAACACACTATTGAGTGTCTCAGGTCATGTACAGTATGTTTATAGTAAGTTAGCCAGCTGTCAAATTCAGTCCCAAGTTATAAAGTACCTTTGTTGTATACATTTTAACTAGGGTTTATGGCGGTCAGCTGTGGTGATATCAGCCAGGTTGGACCCGTGATGCTGAAGGACTCAGAGGTTGGACTTGGTGGGATTTGCACCAGTTAACAATAATGATAATGACCAGGTTGGACCTACAATACTAACAGACATGGTGGCCAGATTTAATAGGGTTTGCCCTTTTAAGCGGCAGTAATAACCGCCAGGTTGGACCTGGAATGCTAATAGATATAACGGGCAAACTTGGTGGGATTTGTGATGGTTAGCAGTGATAGTTTTGCATTTTTTACAGAGTTAATGTTAGCTTTGTCAAGAGAAATCCCAGTGAGGCATTCATGGTCAGATGATACTGGTAGTCAGCTACTGATAGTTAACCTTTCACATAATGTTATATTAATATGCAATTAAATATTAACCAATCCAACTCTACCATTGCAACAAAAAAAAATACAATCCGTGCTAAATCTAAAACAGATGACTAATGTTGTATGTTTGCAAATGGCTATGTAACCATACTGTATTTGCCCCATGACTATGGGCACACCCTGTTTTAACATAATAATGACACTAACAAAAATGTGGGAATTTTCATGAATAATGTTTCAGTTTTTGCTAATTTTACATATAACAAGCTGTTCAGATTTATCCAATTTCTTTGCAAAAACTATGGAACTAAAAGAAAAACATAAAAACCGGCAAACATGTACAATATGCTATTTTATCTTGTGTTGATGTCACAGTGAATTATTTCTTCTGAAGGCTGTAGGTTCTATACACACGTGCAGAAAGCTGCTACCCTGTCTGCTATGACAGACTCTGTGCTCCAACACTGGCTTTCCAAGCTGAGGTATCAAAAAACTGGGCCTCATTTACCAATATCACTCCAGGAATTTCAGAAGGTAATATGTAAAATATAGATTAATATACCATAAAACAAGTGTATGAACCAGATTATGTGTATGTCCTGGAAACATGAAAGCCCCTCATATAACCCTGATCAGTAGAGCAGAGTGATGGATATGATATTAATTAACTATTTGTGCACAGACTTAGGCACTTGTCAGATAATATTTCATTGCAAATGCATAGGCTTGTTTTTCTCGTAGCCATAAATAAATGCATACAAATGCAGAGCAGTGTGAGCACACAGTGAATTCAGTCCATGTCCAGTGGGTGTATTTATAAGTAATGAAGCCCGCCTAGCTTTGCATGCCAGGGATGCTTCGGGTATTACCAGAACAGCAACCAAAGGCCAGTCACATTCCTGAAACCCTCTGTATCACACACTCACATTTACATGCTGTCTCATTCACCAGCAGTGTTGTTGTCATTGCCACTCTTTTCTCTTTCTTTTTCTATTACAAGTGACAGAAAAACTGCTGCAAGTAAGTTCTGTGTTTCTATAATGGTACTATATGAGAAGTATTTTAGCTCAAGTGTAGCAGCAGTTCTAAAAGTTGATTGCTATACAGTTTGATTTTACATCTACAGTATGATGTAGGCAATCAGCAGGGTTTACATAAAGGCAAGATGAAATTTTTCATACTGAAGTATTTTTAATTATTATTTTGTTTATGCATTTTTTAATAAAGTGATTCGCTGAAACTGACTGATACAGAGTGGTTGTATACAAAGTGTGTTGAGTGTCAAAAGCTGGCCAGTAAGAAGCCAGTTTTAGCCTTGTTTTTTTTTTTTTTTTTTTTTTTTTCAGTGTCATAAATCAGAAGAACTCATATACTGATCAAGTGATGAGATGATTGAATTGTCCTCAAATTACCACAATTTGAGTATGCTTCTGTAAACACAGGGTATAAACAAACTGAACTAGCTGTGTGCAGCAAGTAGGACAGTCAAACATTCACTCATTAACATAGATTAACAACTGAACATCTGGTAAATATAATAAAATTGTTGTCGTGAAAAATACAAATCTCCAACTTTTTTTCATGGGACTTCTAAGAAAGAGTAAAGTAACCTGATTATGTCATTTGCTAGAATCAATGTTGAACCAGGCCTGTACCTGGTGTGTTAGTGCTGAAGTATAAAGTGCTGAAGTGCTATTGAATAAAGCTGGTAACCAGTGTGCTAATGCTACTGTGTGTTGTTGGATGACGCTGGTAACCAGTATATTAATGCTGGAGTAGTTTTGGTGGACAAGGCTTTCCACAATACTCCCATGATCACATCACGACAACCAGCGGTCATTCCTGAGAAAAGTACTGAGAAAAAGGATGGAGCTTTAAAGCTGATGTTGTTGCTCTATAACAATAGTTCATTGTCAATATAAATGTATTAATATAAATGACTCAAAATGGCTTGGAATAAAATATTTTCACTTCCAATAAGTTGACTTCCATTGAAAGTTAAGACATTGTTTCCTTCTCCTCTAAAGTTACATAACCTAATATTCAATACTGCTGACACACACCCATTCGTGCTCAAAAACATCTGTTTCACTTTCCAGTCACTTCACTTTCAGAAATAGAACCAGCTATAATTCTGGCTGCTCCTACTTGAAGTGCTGTGGAAGGCTGAGTTCTGCTAAAAAGACATTTTTTTAAATGGCAAGCGGAAAGGAGCTGAATAAATGATAAACAGATAGTCAGGGGCATCTGAGAGCCAGGACTTCCTCCTACAGGATTATGTCAACAGAGCAATAAACAACAGGCCTGCGGTCTAATTTCCATAGTCACAACTCACGTGATTACAACACTAATCTGCTCATTCAGCTGAATTAACTATAGTTGGGGTGATCTCAATGTCTGGCTTTGAACTTTGAATTTTTTTCAACATTTTTTGTAAAAAAGAAACATATAAAGCATATCTAACCTGTCAGCAGCTGTACCATACTGTGCTTTCTGGAGAGCCATCCATACAGTACATTTTAAATAAGCTGGGATGAAATTTGTGATTCAGAAATAATCAACCAACGACATCATCCAGACTTGACCTCATTAATGCTCTTGTGAATGAATACAATCAAATTCTTGCAGCAGCATCTAATTTAATGGCTCCCAGTGAAAGCTGTTACCATAGCAAAGGAGGAACAAACTACTTATTAACCTTTAAAATCATAAAACAATATTACATGTTTTTATAGTTTGACACATTTTTTTTTCATCAAAAAAATACCAACATGATTATAGGAGACAGTCACACATACCTGAAATATTGCTGTTTTCAGGAGAATCTTAGCTACTCAAACTTGTCTTCATTTGAGATGTAAAAATGAACAGAATTACCATATTTGTATGAATTTTACCATTTTTCTACAACTTGTGACTAAATAATACTCTATATGTCAGAAATCGTGTTGGAAATTGATCACCCAGAGCTGAAAATTCAATATTTATACTACTACTACTACTACTACTACTACTACTACTAATAATAATAATAATAATAATAATAATTATTATTATTATTAATATTAATGTATGTATCTGTTTGCATGCAGGTTGAGCATGTACATGTGGACAGAGCAGTAAACATGCACTGGAAGGATCCTTTAGCACTTAAACTGGGATTAATTGAGCTGGGAAAAATAACTTTTTCTTTTGCTGTTTTCTGAGCTTGATTACTCATTGATGGCTTGTAGTTTATGATAATTCAAGTGTAATTCCACTTCATACAATATTGCTGATTTACCAGTCATTACATTCTTTTAAAAGTTTGCTTCTTATTTGTTACTTGCCATTTTGTGGACTCAGACTTTGGCTTAAAACATGTTTAAGTTGCAGTGAAGACTGACAAGGATCATAAATATAACAGTGATACTGGAGAAATAAACATGTTTGCTTTTGAATTCCATGTTGATCTCTGATGCAGTAGTGGTGCAAACGAAATCTGGAATTTCCATAATAAAGCAGGGATTCCATGCTCCCTGCCTTGAGTTTTTAAAGGTAACACTAGGCCCATAAAGAGCATTTAATTTTAACACAGAGGAAACCATTTATAGTCCAAACCGCCAAATTGCAAACTTGTGTGAACTACTTATTTCTTACACTTACTTATATGTAAACACAGCCAGTGCCAGCTTGAAGTTGTTTGTGATAGTTGTGGATGAAGAACTTTATTTTCTCATATAGTAAAGGTGCCCATTATTGTCAAAATGCCTCCAGTTATTGTACATGCATGGGCTTTGATGCTTGAACTGCTCATTTGAGATGTCTTAATGATATTGAGGTCAGGAGACTGACATATCCACACATATCCAGTGCTCTACTGCTGTAGCCATATTCTCCGACCAAATGCCAAAAATTAAAAAAATTCTGCCATAGTATGTAAACCTATGAGCATATATATATATATATATATATATATATATATATATATATATATATATATATATATATATATATGCTCATAGGTTTACATACTATGGCAGAATTTTTTTAATTTTTGGCATTTGGTCGGAGAATATGGCTACAGCAGTAGAGCACTGGATATGTGTGGATATGTCAGTCTCCTGACCTCAATATCATTAAGACATCTCAAATGAGCAGTTCAAGCATCAAAGCCCATGCATGTACAATAACTGGAGGCATTTTGACAATAATGGGCACCTTTACTATATGAGAAAATAAAGTTCTTCATCCACAACTATCACAAACAACTTCAAGCTGGCACTGGCTGTGTTTACATATAAGTAAGTGTAAGAAATAAGTAGTTCACACAAGTTTGCAATTTGGCGGTTTGGACTATAAATGGTTTCCTCTGTGTTAAAATTAAATGCTCTTTATGGGCCTAGTGTTACCTTTAAAAACTCAAGGCAGGGAGCATGGAATCCCTGCTTTATTATGGAAATTCCAGATTTCGTTTGCACCACTACTGCATCAGAGATCAACATGGAATTCAAAAGCAAACATGTTTATTTCTCCAGTATCACTGTTATATTTATGATCCTTGTCAGTCTTCACTGCAACTTAAACATGTTTTAAGCCAAAGTCTGAGTCCACAAAATGGCAAGTAACAAATAAGAAGCAAACTTTTAAAAGAATGTAATGACTGGTAAATCAGCAATATTGTATGAAGTGGAATTACACTTGA
Organism: Acestrorhynchus altus; assembly: GCA_034509495.1. Lineage (NCBI taxonomy): Eukaryota > Metazoa > Chordata > Actinopteri > Characiformes > Acestrorhynchidae > Acestrorhynchus > Acestrorhynchus altus. Next base: position 18,018,340 of record CM067510.1, read on the forward strand.
ATTATCATAAACTACAAGCCATCAATGAGTAATCAAGCTCAGAAAACAGCAAAAGAAAAAGTTATTTTTCCCAGCTCAATTAATCCCAGTTTAAGTGCTAAAGGATCCTTCCAGTGCATGTTTACTGCTCTGTCCACATGTACATGCTCAACCTGCATGCAAACAGATACATACATTAATATTGCTCGTGGAAATCCATAAAGGAGTACAGCTTACAGCTGCAGACACCACACTCAAGTACCACTATTCTCAGTGCCAGAGAGTCCACCAAGAATGAAATACAGCAAATATTCATGCATCAATGATGAAGTTTCATACTTAGTCGTGCATGTGACGTAAGCAAGTATGGGACTTGCTGTACCTGACTGACTATAGATGTTCCCAACACATACCTTCCATTCTGACTCACGTTGCTGTGTTGTTTCCATCCATTGCAAATGAAGTATGCCTCTGAGAAGAGTTTGAAAGCAATTTGTGCGATTGGAAGAGTTTGCGAGGACTTTCATATGGTTCCAGGGCGCATGATAGTCTTATCGACATATTATGACATCTTAACAGGCAGATCATGCAGAGGCATTGTCCGGCGTGTACCAAGTGACCCAACATGCCTGATTTTTGACTTTCATTTAGCGGTGATGCCCTGCATGAGGCACCCTGTTAGTGTCAGCATCATTGGCAGGTGGCTACATGGTGCAGGACTACATGCATGGAGACCATTATGATGACTGTCCTTAACACCACGTCCATGTCACCAAAGACTCCAATGGTGTTGGGCCAGACTGTAATGGAGTCACTCAAAGTGACATAAGGTCATCTTCAGTGATGAGTCCTGCTTTTGTCTTGCTTGAGACAACAATGTGTGGGGACTATTTCCCACAATCAGATTGCCAGACCTGTCCCAATTGAATATGTGAGATGCTAAGGGAGACACTTTTCTCTGGAATGATGGTGCTCCATCCTTTGGGTGCTCCAGTACTTTTGGACTTAGCTGATAAGTATGGAATGGTGCAATCATCAAATATCCTGACCTAACTAACACTAAACTAACATTTATTGCTAAATGCAATCAAATCTTCACAACAATGCTCCAGAACCGAGTAGAAACTCTTCTCTGGACAGTAGAGATAGTTACTCAACAAAAGCAGGATCAACTCTTTTTTAAACCCTTGATTTCAGCAGAAACAATTAAAGTCCTAATTAAAGTCATATTACTTTTGTCCATATAATGCATTTACAATTAATAATGATTAGGATGCTATCACTAAAAGTGACCATCAATAGAACAAACTGCCTGCATAAATCATGCTTTCATGACTGCACGCCCTCCTTGATGTGACAACCCCCTTCTGCTTAAATAGGACATGCCTGTGGCCTCTGGTACTCACTGTTATGATATTCTATTCTGAACAGCTGGTGGAGCCCTTTAGTACTACAGGAGGCGTGAACTGGCAATGCCATGGTCTGGGCGATCACCATACACTATACAGCACCATGGGGGCACACTACAGGCGGTCCTAATGGGCAATCTCTCCTTAGGATAATCTCCATTCCCTAGATGGATCTGTGGTTGGTGGGGGTGTTATGATGTTACCATGGTGGAGACCTCAGCTTGGTTTAACACTGAAGTTTCTAGAGTCACATGTGTATGTGCTTTGATAGCCCTCTGTTTCATCTGGCGGGTGATAGTGCCTGTACACTGCTATTCTTGGCAGCTTTTCATTTCAAGTGATGCCAACATTACTGTACTCACTCTCTCTCTCTGTCTCTCGCTCTCTTGCTATCTCTACGCCTCTCTCTCTCTCTCTCTCTCTCTCTCACACACACACACACACACACACACACACACACACACACACACACAATACGTGTGTCTCATTGGATCTGTATAGATGAACAACCATTAGTGGCTCACACAAAGCTGAACTCACACTCAAATTAATGCTCTGCATCTTACAAGCATTCACGAGTCTTTGGTCTGTGACTCCTGTCCCTTCATTTGTTTACTGTTTATTTCATTTGTGGATTTAGGAATGTCCCATTATGTGATGTCCCCAGCTGGGAAATTATTTGACAAATGGGAATGGTACAAAAAATTCAGAGCAGACACTGGGAAATTCAGACACAGGGCCTACAATTGGGGCTTTGTTTGTGTTGCCACGTGCTTGATTAATAACTGGTGGAGAGAGAGCGAGGTGTAAAAAAGAGGGAGAGGCAATGAAAATATAAATATACGTTCTCCATGGGTACACTCTCTGCCAATGGAATTCAAGTCTGAGTGTCAGAGTTCAACTTGTAGTGTAGCATGCCATCTAACACATTACAGTAAAATAAATCCAGCCCCTGCATTTGAGTGATCCTTATAGACTAGTTAGTTTGAGCAGTATGGGAGGGGTATATAACTAAATTATATAATAGTTATATAATAATTAAATGTACTGGTTTTGGGTGTTACACAAATCTGTGAATTCCACACATTGAGGAACCACTGTCACAACACTGACATGATTTTGGCGCATGGCTGTGAAGCAATCTCCTATTGGTCTGCAGGCCCATCCTCAGGTGAACACAGGGAGTACATGTTGGGCTTTGTTGTGCTTTACTAAGCTATGGGCTGGCAATCAAAGTCTTTGTGAAATAAATGATTTGTAAAAGTAAAAATAGAAGTCAGTTGTGTTCAAGCTATAAACCTTATATATGCATTAATAAAAATGCCAAGTAATACCACCACTGGAGTGCATAAAAGCAAAATGCTATCACTTTGAGATGACTGTACTCAGGTACCTGATGCAGAATCAGATCAGTGAACCAGACATGCTGAAATTTGTAAATGAAAAAAGAATAGTGACACTGTTCCTCAGAAAAAGTAAAAAATCATAAATAGGTAGACATGAGGTGGAAAAGGTTAAGAACCTCTGGGTGCTGTTTATAAAGACCAGTGTAATGATTTGAGTGAATTGGTCATTCACATCCTGCTGCTGTCAGACAGGCTTGTCTTGTAGTATGCCATGACCAGTCACCACCAAACATGTGGCATGCTATTAGATGCACTACCAACCTCCTCCTACACAAAATCTACAGGATGGTGAGATTATTCAAGGTGGAATGGATTATCTAATCATTTGAAACCTCTACAATTCCATTCTAAGATGTTTGGCATGTTGCGTTATACCCGATGCCATTCTGAGAGACACTGCTTCTGTCTGAGCAGCATAATAAATATTGCTCACATCAGTGTAAATTTGTAATCATTTATGGTTCATGCGTTTATCATCCTCCCAATTTCCCACACTTCCTTCTGGGTGCAACTATTTACTGATGAATGTATTATAATAATAATAACAAACTGAATAAATGCAGTACATTTAATTCTGGCTCATATTATCATTACATAGATGGACTTGTCAGCAGGACTGCATGCCTATATTCTAAAAGAAGAGCACTATGGAATGGTATCTGTAGAGAGGAGCTTCTGCCTTCTCCTTAGCTCTGCACTCGCATAACAGCTCACATTCCCAGCTGTCAGAACTCTGTCTGTGTCCTCTCTCTCAGCCGATGCCCAAAGAGACACAGTGGTCAATCTTATAACTCTACACAACATGACAATTCTGTTTCTCTTCAGTAGATTTGTTCTGTGAAATAGACAGTAAATGTGGGGGTTTTGTCTTTTATGTACAGGCCAGCATGAAGACGTGACTTAGCTTCACATGACCATCAAACAATCTGAAACTAGCCCCATATCTTGGAAGGCAACTGAGGGTGGACATGTTCACACTGTTGAATCCAATTATAATCTTAATTGATCATTTAAATATATAACTTATATTTGAACATTTGTGGATATTATTGCCACAAGTTGTGCATGTGTCATACAGCTCCTGGGACCTGGGGTTCTCAGTTGGATACCAGTTTGGGTCACTGTCTGTGAGGAGTTTGGTTTGTTTTCCCTGTACACACAAGTGATGTTCCTCCTTCTTCCCATTGCACATGGTATGTGAATTTGCTATGCTAAACTGCCCTGGTGTGTGTGTGTGTGTGTGTGTGTGTGCGTGCGTGCGTGCGTGCGTGCGTGCGTGTGTGTGTGTGTGATTTTGTGCACTCATCCTACCCTTAAATAAAAGGCTTTTGTCATTTCAGAACTATATTCGATAATTTACATGGTTCATAGACCACAGCATAGAACCCTGTGGGACTAAACAAATGGATTACAAAATATTTTTACAAATGTTTCTGCATTAAGATTAATAAGACTGAATAAAACAGTAATAATATTATGTTTTTATAGTATCTTACAATTCTTCTTCCCACTTCTGTTTTCTTTTCTTACCCCACTATAGTTATAGATTCAGTGACCCTTAAGGAATGAAAATAGAGTTTTTTTGAATAAACAAATGCTCTACTGTAGTTAAAACTCCTTTATTGCCAGACCAGGAGGACTGTACACCCAATTCCACTTCCCACCTGGTACACTGGTGTAACAGGAAGCTGGCCAAATACGTTGGTCCCTTCAAGGTGGTCTGAAGCATCAACACAATAATTGATGTAAGTGGCAGCTTCCAGTTTTTGAGCTTATATAATTTTGATGTGAGTTTGCAATAATTAGATTGACAAAGGGAATTTCAATCTAATTAATATATATAAATATTATATCATATATATATATATATATATATATATATATATATATATATATATATATATATATATATATATATATATATATATATATATGATATACCTAAAATCTGGTATACCACTGTTATCCAAATAAGCCTTAAGATCAATAAATGATTAACACATTCAAGATATTTAGTGATATTTAGGCTCTGTTCAGGACAGAGATTAAACATAATCACATTTAAATCACGGTTTCTCTGACTATCCCACATTGTCTTTTGTAAAAAGGAAAAAAAAAGAAAGTGTACAGAATGGATGGTGTGACAAACAGCTGTTTCCACAACCCGGTCCTCACTCCAGTATTTACTGCTCCCTTCCAATGAACAGCTTCATTCTTTGTGGAGAAACGTAATTTAGAGATGCCTGAAGGAGAACAGTTTGCAGGCCTGTTCAAGCCATTTCAGCACAGTCTGGGTAACATTTGGGGACAGGAGATTGAGGAGGAAGGGAAGAAGGCATCAGAAAAATGTCAGTGCATAACACAGAGCCTCTGATCCAGCCGGAGAAGTTTCCAAAGCTTTTGTCTTTTGGGTTGAACCATAACCGGAATGTGAAGGGGGTGGGTCAGAATGCTTATTCAAAAGTGACTTTTAATGGACAATTACTCTCAGTTTTTGGCAATGAGGCATCAGGAGCATTTTTCTGTTTGGCATCCCAATCTTTAATTCTCCAAGAAAAGTAAGTCTTTCAGTATGGTTGTATGACCTTTGAATGTAGGGTTTATACTTGTATGTCCAAATGTTTGTGGACACCCCTTCTAATGAATCCATTCAGCTACATTAAGTTAAACCCATTGCTGACATAGATGTGTAAAGGCACATAAAATTGAATCTATTGACACTATACCTAATACATGGAATGATTTATTTTAACACACTGAGGTTATTTGTTAGTTGTCACATTCCCTAAATACTGTACATCTGTTCAATTGAAGGTTTGACCTTTAACCTTTATCCCTAGTTAACCTTTGAGCCCTACAGGAGACATTTGCACATGCCAGATATTATTTTCAGGAGACTACTCAATTTTGTCTTCATTTGAGATGTAAATTGTTGATCAAAAATATACTTATGCCTAGAATATTGGTCGTCTTTTTGCTTAGAATGATTAAAATTCTCTTTATATCTTAGAAATACTGTTGGAAACTGATCATCCAAACTGTTTCTGTTGATTAGCTTGACAAAAATATTTATAATAATTAGTTCTTCAGAATACTTGACAATAGTCCAAATAATAAAAAAACCATTACTTTCCCTTCTCATGACTTTCTTCTGAAACTTGAACACTGTTTTCCTTTATAATCCAGTAGCTGGGCCAGTAATGTCATTAGCCCAGTGTCTGCATGCAGGTTTAGCATATACATGTGGGCAGCCGTAAACATGCACTGGAAGCCTCCTTTGGCATTTAAATTGCAATTTTATTCAATTGAAAATTTGTGAATTTTAGCAGTTTTCTGAGCTTGATTACTCATTGATAAATCACACAATGATGAGACAATATGCTAGGCTAAGTTAGATGGACTAAGTCTTGTAGTTTGTTATGATATGTGTATCATGTCTGTAGCTAAAAAGATTTTATTTTCCAGTCATTTTGGCGTATCTCCTTTGGCTCATTCACCAACAAATTTAGACACAATGACAAGAACAACTGCAAGATTCACATTTTTTCACATTCACATTTGTGAAGGACAATAAAAGCACTCATAGAATGAGGGTCATGTCAAAAAGTGGTTGACTGCCATCAAACTACCATGATACTCCAAATTGAGCATTGAATGTTTCAATGAGCACAGTGGCCTCCATCATCCATAAATAGAAGAAATATGGAACCACCGGGATTCCTCCTAGAGATGGCCACCCAGCCAAACTGAGTGATTGTGGTAGAAGGACCTAAGTCAGGGAATCCAAGAACCCAGTGATCACTCTGACAGAGCTCCAGTGTTGCTCTGTGGAGAGAGGAGAACCTTACAGAAGGACAACCTTTTCTAAGGCATGTACGTATGGTGGCCAGACAGAAGCCACTCCTCAGAGAAATGCACATGACAGCCCATCTGGGGTTTGCCAACAGACATCTAAAGGACTCTCAGACCATGATAAAATAAAAGATTGAACTTTTTGTACTGAATGCCAAGCATCATGTTAACACACACTGCTCGTCACCTAGTGGTGGCAGAAACATGTGGGGATGTTTTTCTGCAGCAGGAACTGGGAAACTAGTCAGGGTCAAGAGAAATATGACTGCAGCAATGAACATCCTTGTTGATACCCTGCTCCAGGGCACCCTGGACATCACACTGGGATGAAGGTTTATCTTCCAACATGACAATACGCACACATCCAAGATAACAAAGGAGTGTCTTTGGGAAAACTCTGTCAATGTCCTTGAGTGGCCCAGCCAGAGCCTAGACTTGAATGCAATTGAGCATCTCTGGAGATATATAAAATGGCTTTGTACCAATCTGAAGCAAAAATGCTCTCAACTTTGTTAATGTAAATAAGTGTAATTAAAGTTATTGTGGAGCATTTCTATTGATCCATTCAAATGTATATACAATATAAAGAACTGTCACAATATGGAGAAAACTAAAGATTGGCAAAAATGAAGATATGTTGATTTTCATTAGAAAGTGATGATATATAAATAGCATGAGTGAGTCATTTATGTGGAAATGCTTTCAATTCTGGAGAGATGTTTCTGATGTTACAGATAAACACTGATACATTAACATTATACTCTGTTAAGGTTTTCATCATATTTTATTGCATAATTCCATTTCTCTTTGGCATATTGAGAGTTTTTAGTCATATTGCCCAGCCCTACCCTCCATTAGCCTCCCCTGTGAGTTTTATACCTGACAGATGTAATTCAATACATAGGTCAATGCTATAACTCTTGTTCTCTCCCTATTATCATTCCTGATTTTAAGCAGTGTAGGAATGTGTGTCTCTGAATCATGAGAACATACTATGATGCCATACGAAGCAACAACTCTCAGGATTTGAAATTCATGTTAAAGTGTTCATCCCATTCATGTTAGTTAAATTCATGTGAATGTATTTGTGGTGGATGCGTGCAAACATGCTTGTCTGTGTTTATATTCCCTTACTGACACTGATATTTCTCATTGTGGGCCAACTTGCCATCCCAAGACAATATTCAGAAGTTTAAGACCATATCGCTGATCAAAAAGAGAGAGTTTGGAGTAAAAACTCCAGACGCCACTAGAACAGATGCAGGTAAACAGAAATACAGTAAAGAAGAATAAGAATTTCTCATTCTAAAGAAAGAGCTAGTTTGCAGAACAAAGTCAGTGGATGTTTTCAATTCCATCACCACCACACCTGATTTAACATAATTAAGCACTGATTACTAAACCAGGTGTTGGATGAGAACTATAAATAATACTAGACTCTCATGAGGCAAGCTTCAGAGGTACTTTAAAGAACCCAGTGATGCAAAATCAAAACATTTCATCCTACCAAACTTTTTGTAGGAATCTCATATTAATTTATTCTAATATTAGTGTTTTACTGAGTAAATTGACACGTACAGCCCAGATAAGGAGCGATTCTACTTTTCACACAGGCTAAAATCTTTGCACAGTACTGTATTTGCTCTGACTTTGGCTCTGGCCCCCTAATCCTGGCCTGTATGTAAGAGCAGGAGCAAAGCCAGAGCACCAGCCTGTGATTCATCATACCAGACTTGTTGCAAGTCCAGACAGTAACCACACACAGACCGCAGCACAACATCACTGCCCTGTCAGGTCAGGAGTAAGAAGAGTAACAGTGCACTTACATAGTCAACACTGACGCATTGCCTGACATGATAACTACCTGTGCACCTGATATGGGCATTACTTTACTGCCCTTGACTGTATACTTACTTAATCAGACCAGAAGGAAAGAGAAGGGAATGGATGGGGTAGAAAGAGCCACTCCAGTTGCCTGGTGACCAAAACATAAATAGCATTCAATAATAATAATAATAATAATAATAATAATAATAATAATAATAATAATAATAATAATAATAATGCTATGTCCTATATAGCTATATGTTTGTTAGATACTTGATACGATGTTACAAGGTGGCTGCTATGTTTTTACTTGGGGTTGTTGTGGTTGCTATGGTGTTGCTGTTTTTGTCAGTTGTAGTAATGCATGGTGGTTCATATGGTATTTCATGTTTTTTATGGTGTTGCTTAGCGGTTGAAATGGTGTTACTTATTGCTGATGTTCATGGAGATTGCTGTCATGTTGATTTGTATTTCATTTTCTTTATGATGTTGCTTAGTGGTTGCTAGGGTGTTGTTAGAAGGTTTCTGTGGTTTCTCTAATACACATTTCTAGTGTGTCTGAAATGGTTGCCAGGGTGTTGCCAAGTGGTTGTTGAGGTACTTAATTTAGTTGAATAGGTGTTATTAGCTCATGTCCATGCAAGCTGATGTCAACACCAGTTGCTGTATATGCAGTGCTTGATGGCTTGGCACAAAAGTGGTAGGTGTTCAGCCAATGCATGTTGCATAGAATTTAGAAATATATTAACTGTAAAGCATGTTGTCACGCAGATTCTGTTTGCCAACACCTTGGCAGCTGACCTCCATGCAACGCCCACATCTGTGCTGCACATCCTATTTAAAATAATGTGTTTGAAAGTTTAGCACTGAATTTTGTGCATTCGTTGTGAAAGTACTGAATACAGAGGGAGCTCAGTCAAAACTTGGTGTAAGCCTGCCACCGAACAAACAAACAAAATTAATCCAAGCACTCTGTTGAAACCAACCCTCATCAGGAAAAATGCTATATGAATGACCTGCCAATGCTGAAAGCAAACAGGTAATCTACCATGTTTTAAGTACTTTCACTTACAAACTTTAAACCTAATTTTCCATACTTTTTGTGTATATAATATTTGGATGTCATAAAGGTTGTTTGTACATGCAAAACACATACAGTTTACATACACATATAGGCTTTACAGATGATGTACGGATTTGATATGCATATAAAAAAGAAACAGTGACACCCTGTGCCATCAATGTATTTGGGTCAATGAGCAGATGAGGACTGAGTTTGCAGTTCTGATATCTCCATGTTTGTAGTAGCTTCTGTATTTCTGAGTGCCATTAGCTAACAGTGATGCAGTAGATGTAGTATATATAATATAAGAGATGTTGCAGGGACAGTTACGCCCGTACACTATACTATTATTCAGAGAGAGAGAGAGAGAGAGAGAGAGAGAGAGAGAGAGAGAGAGAGATTATACATTTCATTTTCTTATTAGTCAGAGAATCATACCACATTGATTACAACCAATACTAGTCCCAAACTTCTTTCCCCTTGACTTATTGTTATTGAGTCGCACAGATACTCACCCCTCACCCCATGCCCACACTCACATACACTGATTACACACACTTCCCACAAAACATCTGCAAGCACTCCATCCTCATTTGAGCACTGCTGGGAGAAACTGATATTTCACAGCTGTTTTGCAGTCACACCAAACAGTCAGTCCAATGAGGGAGAAAACACCTTCTTGCTAACAGACACCCACCCTGACTCATGATGACAGTGACAGTGCTCTTAAATATACTACTGGATACTGATGATTAACCATTGCTGAGGGATTGCTAGATGGTTTCCATGATGTTCCAAACGGTTGCTATATTGTTGCTAAGCAGTTGCTTTTCCATCTCAAATGGCTGTTTCTAGGCAGTTGTTGGTCCAAGTGCTTGCTGTTCCTAAGCAGCTGCATGGTTGATAGGCTGCAACTCTGCTAGTTCCAATGCAATTCATTACCCCCTGAGATACCATAACAGCCACTAAGTAACACCAAGGATGGATATTGCACCAAATGTGGTATAATGAAAGCACAAGAGGGATGCACAAATATCTACTCACAACATACCTCCACTTCAACTGCATAGAAACTAAACTGGATACTTTAAAACATATATACCTTACAGCAGTCAGACACCATAAAGATTGCTTAGCAACACTATATCAACCACTTGGAACTGCATAGCAATCATCTGGAACACCATAGCTTTAATCATGGCAACCAACTGGAATAATTTTGCACCTGTCTAGAAATCCCATAGCAATCACTAAGGGTGAACACCTAGGGTTCACACCTAACCCTAACACATAACACCTAGGGATACCTATCACCTAACAACTAAATAGCAACCTACTCTAAAACCATAATGCTCATGACCAGCATAGCAATCAAGTGAAATAACAAAGCAACCACCTGATATCACAGCAATTACTCAGCAATTTAATTGCAACCATGTAGCACTTTTCTAGTTATATTGCACAATTAAAAAGTGTTCTCTACCAGAATATATAACATGAAACACCAATCAATATACTTTGTCTAAACATGTATTAATAATGAGTATATATTTATTGTCCTGTTTATTTCCTTCTTTACACACTATCATGCAGTGCAGTCAGTGTAGTCCTGTGTACTGTGCATCTATTGTCATTCCAATGTTGAGAAATATTGACTTGACTAGTGTGAATGATATTTACAATTTACCACCACAGATTGATCATCCACCTCTTGGTTTAAGAGTGATATTTCATGGTATACACTGAATACCCACTTCTATTTTTAGACCAGAATGTGTAACTGAACAGTAACAGTTATTTTACTGTTTGTGAAACATGATACAGTATATTTCACAGTGTCTGGCAGCTGGAGTGTCACCAATGACTGAGTGGCCCTGTTGGGCAGTGTCTGTGCCTATGCATGTGTGTGTGTGTGTGTGTGTGTGCGCGCTCGCGCTCGCTCGCTTAGCATTCTGTTGAATGACTCACTCTTTCCATAGCTGGCAATTCTCCAGAAGAGAATTAAACATGGAGCTGCTGACCCACCACAACAGCTTAGACTACCAGCAGTAACAGTCGCCAACCATTAGGGGGTGCAGACACAAATCCTAGCACATTCTGAAGAGAAAAGACTGGGAGCCCTAATGGGCTGGGCTGTTACTGACACCCTACATCAAAGTCCACCACTGATTCCAGTCATATTGCTTTAGATGGGAAAAAAATAAATAAATAAACAAAACTCTAAGTGAAACACAATGAAATGATACCATTTAAATGATTGAAAGGAAAAGAGAATATTTACATGATTATATGTACCACTGGTCAAAAGTTTTAGAACACCCAATATGGGTTCTGAAACTGGTAGTGTACATATATTATTGCATCGACATATTGTTATTATAAAAGATCACATCACAGTTCATTTTTATCAGCTTCACTTACCACACAGGAGCACTTTGTAGTTCTATAATATATATATATATATATATATATATATATATATATATATATATATATATATATAGATAGATAGATAGATAGATAGATAGATAGATAGATAGATAGATAGATAGATGTTCCCTTTCCCAGACCATTTCCCAGAATTATACTCCTCTGATTCAAAGTTGTTGAACTCTTAATCAGTTGGATCTGGCATGGAAAGTTCAGCATAAATATGTGGAATGTTACCTCTTTCCAGACCTGGAGCTGCGGAGAACAGTGTTAGAAGCTGTCTGGTTGTAATACTTTGCACTACAAATCATAGAAAAGGAAACTTCCTTTTAGTTGACTACCAAAACATGAGACTGAACTTTCTAATAAACATTTCCCATTGAAAGAAATCTCATGCTTTTGTTCTACTCTCGTGGGTCAAGTGTGAAAGAGGAAATCCTGTACGTGTGGCAGGAAACACATCCAGTACTGCAGGTTCAGACTCACTGCAGGTTCAGAGATCAAGGCCAGAGTGTGACGGTTTGGTTCAGCTAACTTTGATGTGAACATCATCATTTGTACACTAGCTACACCTTCTTTCATGTCTTGCTTGAAAAAGCAGCCAGAGTGCTGTATAATAAGCTTCATTACATTTATTTTAGTTGGTTATGATAATAATTTTCAGTGAATGTCAATTTCAACTATCCCACATTGAAAGATTCCTGAAGGAATGGGTTGGCCATCAATCCTTTGCCTACCGCATACCCCAAATGCATTTGATGTGGCAAGTAACGTCTGATATCAAAAGGTTGCTTATTTGTTTGTTTGTTTTTGTTTGTTTGTTTGTTTGTTTGTTTTTCCAGTGGAGTAATCTCAGGGAAATAGAATATTATAAAAAAAAGAAAAAAATCATGCTTTTCATAATTTAGCTGCACCTAGAAGGCACATGGCATTGCCATGATAATTGGAAGGAAGATAAAGGATACCTGGAACAATAAATAATAAAAATATTTAGACTGATATGGGAAATATCTATTGAGCTACACATACAAAAGTAGTGTCTTTCAGTATTTCATTGTGTATAACGCACCATACCAGACGTCTCGATATTGAGTTGCAGTGGTTCCTAATGGTGTCCTGTGATAATCTAGACATTGACAGACCTATCTTTGATTAAAAATATAAGAGATGCTATTGGATGTTCAATTAACATGCAAAATCTGCAGGAACTGAACAAAAATATTCAAACTGCATGGGAAGATTCCTTCTAGGTGCAACTGTTTTTGACAGTGAGTGTGCTTGGAAATGTGTACAAACGTTGTCCTGTTGGAATAGTACACTAAGAGTGTGTTCAGAAAAGGTAGGGGCACTGGTTGCAGCACACAATTGGTGCAACACTAGGCTGGCAAAATGTGTAATAAAGGCCAATTACACCCCACGCATTGACACCAGGTGACGTGATGACAATCCATTTATCTGGGTGCTGAACATGGTGCCTCCACACACAGATTCTTGATACAGATACATTCTGGTTCCTGTATCATTTCAATGTTTAAGGTAGAATGGAAAATTTGCCAAATAAAGTTTCAGCCTATTCAATGAAACACTCAACTTAAAACAACTCTATTTCTTGTATGTATGCATCCATGTTTCTAAGAGAAATAAACAATGAGCTTATTCCAGCTCTGTGGCTGATGCCAGAAGTTGGGAAATGACAGGACATTCTGCTAACTACTGGTCATCTACTGTAAATACAGGATTTGTGTAATTAGTCCAAAAACAAGAGCCAAACACGCTGTAAAGCACAGGTTGTGTAACTGTTAGCTGATTTGCAGTTTAGTTGAGTAACCAGGGCTCTCCATTTGCAGCAGGGCTGCATTTCTCAGTAGTATTGTAGTAACATCACTGTTATCAGAATCAAATAGTGTTTCAGTAGTGGAGCTCATTTCTCTATTTACAATATTTATGCCAACAGTATAAAATGCAATATTTGTAGTATTCAATCAGTCAAAGTCAGATTTATTGTCAATGCTGGAATATGTACAAGAGAATTGCATTTCTCTGAGACTCATAGCTCAGTAATAAACATTAAACATTAAATTAATACTAACATACAGTAAACATTAAATAAACTCTATATACATTAACTGTAGAAATATATAATATAAAGGTCCCTTTAGGGTGGCTTAGGCACCTGACAGATTAGGTCTATAGGTTTGGTAAATGCAATAATAGACAGTACTGAAAATTGGAAAGTGATATATGCATCATTCTTGCTAAGTGAACAATCTGGGCCAATAAACATCTCAAAAACAGCAACTCTGCATATATTCTAATGTTTATTGACTCCCTGTCTAATGAACCATTCAGCAGCATTCATTTGCTGATACAGAAGTGCAAATGCACACACAGCTTAGTTTAGTCCCTGTTTGGTGATCATCCAACATCCAGACCTCACTAATGCTCTTGTTGTTGTGTGCAATCAAATGCTCACTGCAATGCTCCAAAACCTATTAGAAAGTCTACCATGGACAGTAGACACAGTTACTCCAACAAAAGCAGAATAAACTATTTTAATACCATTGATATAAAAATAAACAGTCCATGAGCAGGTGACCCAATACTTTTGCTCTTACATAGTGAACTTTTGCTATGTTGGAATGTCTTATCTTCCTACAGTTTAGTGACAATTTAAAGTAGAGTACCTGGTAACGTCTAAGTTAAAGAACACTACACTTTCCAAATAGCTTGCCTAACATTTGTGACATATGGGAGAGAAATAAAAACACTATAGAATAATAAGCATGTGATGATTTAGACATGCAGTTAATTCTAAGCTCCATTTTGAGGGGTTATAAAAATCCACTATTTGCTAGCTGCATACTTTAACTTCAGCTCCAACATAAACAAGCAAAGTTTAAGAGGTTAAAAGGTTAAGTCAGTCGTTATGCTAAATGGAAAGATCCTTTAAGACGAGACTGCCAGTCCACCTACAGCAGAGAATGCCAACGGACAATGGGCAAAGGCTTTATGCAGCCGAAGTGTGTTAGCTTGGAGCAAGCTGGACAATCTGTGTCCCGTTGAATTGTGAGTGGGAGTCTGGCCAGGCTTGGCGGCCGTTGCCCTGTCCCCCCGCTCGGTCGTGCCTCTGCTGGAATGTGATGACTGGCACAGTGAACAGAGCCGTGTATTCATCCTCAGCAGGACGGGGCTTTGGCCTGCTCCTCTGCTGCCAGACATATGGCTGCTGGACATGTGCTCTCCAGAGACTGTACTGTGCCGCCTCTACCCTGACAGTCCTGCTTCGGGTTATGGGAAAAATACAGGTATATATTTGCTCTCAAAGGCATGCAAGACATGCAGGTTTCTTTAGTTATGTATTGGAGAGACAAGGCTAATGTAGTTGCTTAGCCATCAATTGAAATCTCATCCCTCACTTGGCTGATACTGTGTTTAGTTGTAAATAATCTTACATAGACTTCTTAAGCAGATTCTGACAGTGTAGTATATACTGGGGCCAATAATAAAACTCCATGTATTAAGTCTAATTCATAAAGTCACCATTTGTCCACTTGTCACAGATACTATGCCATGGCCAGTCACATCACCAGACCTATCCCCAATTGAAAATGTGTAGGAGGTTTTTGGACAATATCAACACAACCTACTGCAAAATCTGTATGAACTAAGTGAGAATCTTCAAGCTGCATGGGATGGATTATCACAGGACACCATTAGGAAACTCTACAACTCCATGCTGATACCTGGCATGTTACATTATACTCAACACCGTACTGAGAGGCATCAGTATTCCTACTGCTAACATGCTGCACCTTATCCATCAACAACTGTTAAGGTTAACCAATGAGCAATTCACAGATTCTATTCTATGTGCCATTTAATGTTTGGAGCATATCCTTGGTGGTGGTTGGGTAAGGGGAAGACCAGCACATGTGAATGGAGAAAGTGATTATAAGTAGGTAGAGTGATGTTCCATTGTTCTTCCCTCTATCATCACTAATCACCTTAGACCAGTCTAGTTTCTAGTGCTTCCTGAAGACAATGCTATACTGCTTTCTCAGTCTACTTTCAGTGGCTTTTATCCTAATCTGGTTGTCTGGTTGGAGGCGCCCATCCAGTTCCAGTATGTAACGTTATACGTCCCTTCCAGGAGTTTCTTCCTCAGACCTGCACTAAATAATTCAAAAATAAATACAGACACAAAGCCAGCTTTCTAAAATGACAGAATATTGTCTTAGAGATTCATGAGGGGAAAAATTATAATTTCTGCTCTTGAAATCTATGTCGTGTCAGTCTGTCATGGAGTCACTCTGAATGGCAGTGGGTCACTTCAGTGGAGACAACCAATGAATCCATGTGTGGAGGCACTGTGGTCAGTGCTAAGATCAACGATTTGTTGTCACAGGTCACATGCCCAGAAGATGTCATGGTGTGGGGAGGAATTTCATACAGTGCCAGATTACCTTTGGTCTTCATTACAGGCACTTTCCCAGCTCAATGTTACATTAATGGGGTTCTGAAACCACCCCTACCACAGAATATGCAGGATATGAGTGAGAATATTCAAGCTGCATTGGATGGATTATTGCAGGACACCATTAAAAACCTCTATAACTCCATTCTCAGATGTCTGGCATATTATATTATACTTGACACCATACTGAGAGACACTATTTCTGTATGTGTAGCTCAATAAATATTACCCATATAAGTCTAAATTCCCAGTAACCTTTATCTTCCATTCCAATATCATTGCAGTATGACATTTCCATTATTACTTTTTGATTACAAGCATTTAAAGGATCTACTTGATAGCAATTGTACGGACAAACTCTCGAAATAGCTGAGGCAGAGAGTTTTTCTTATGGAATTTGAAAAAAAAATCTCTTAACAAAGGACCCAAAAACTTTAAGACACTTGACTCACCCCAGAGTACTCAGAGTACTGTTGCTGAGAAAACCTCCACTTTCCACTTTTACAGTTTCACTTTATGCAATGATAATAATCTGTCAGTCATGTCCACATTTGATGATTAGTGCACCAATAGAAAGGTTTCAGGAAAAAGATGTTACTTGAAATAAGATGTTTTCACTTTACCTTCCAATAAAGTTAAGAAGTTTTTTCATCTTTCTGTAAAGTGACTCTTTTGGAGATACAAGACTGTGTGACAGTGAAGGTACTCATATTAAGAACACTGTCAGCAAGATCGCTGCAGAACAGTTGGCTATCACATTCAAAGTTTGACGGTAAAAAAACGTTGAATTTATGAGTACCAGCAATGTTCCTGTGGATACGGCACTGTCCCATTTTTACATTATTCTTTCTTTCATTTAGATTAGTCAATGGTTTCATCTAGTTGTGTCAACAAAAATATATAAAAAAATATCTGGCTTTTTATATTTTTTTCCACATTTCACATTTATAATATTAGTTTATTTTCTAAATTAAAAATATATTTGAAGAGATCAACCCTAGTTAGATCTTGAAGTAGGGCTGGACAATCATAAATATCAATATAATGAGATATATGTTGTAGAAAATATATATATAAGTCATATCTCAATATCACATCAGGCACAGGTTACCATCTGTGTACAGTGAAATTAAATTTAACTGTTGGGTCATCTGTGTGGAAATGGTTTGTTTTCCGATGGGATGGCACTACAGAGTACAGTCTTGTTTAAATACTGTCATAGAAATATTACAATTACAGGTTACTATTTAAATATATAGCATGTTGTGTTTCTCCTGTTAAAGATAAAACTGATACATTTCCCTTTCACCATTATCTCAGTTTCTCAATTTCAAACTTCCCACCCATATCTTAAACACAGGAGAATAATTTGGGTGGTCAGAGGATGGAGTAGCACTGGCAAGGTACTGACCATAACAAGCTTGTGGACTCATATATGCTTATACTGGGTGAGCAAAACTGCATTGTATTTGCCTGTAATTAAATGTACATAAACAGTATGGTAAAAAGCAACAACATCAAATGAGAAATATGTAAATATAAATATTTGGACAGTGTTAAATTACAATTTTTGTATAAACACACTCCATTAACCTGCCCTCATCAAAATTACATTTTAAAACTGCTTGAAAAAAAATGTGCATATATGACCCTCCTGATGATTGAAATACTTTCTTGCCCTGCTAAAAAGACCACACATTGAGGAATATATTTAGGAGATTTATTAAAGTTTGGAATGTAACAGGCATGTGTTTGAATGACGCACGATGCAGCTGCATAACTGTGACATTCCATACCCCAATAAGAACACTGCTCACGCTCTCACTTACACTGCTCATTAGAGACTGCAGAATCTGAAAGCCTCAGTCAGATTGTGAAAATATTAAAATTATAAGATGGACAGAATAAATGTTAACTATTTTCCTCTTACTATACAGTAGATTAGCTAATATAGTTTTGTTTTCTGAAGTTCTGAAGCTCTTTTAAAAACCAACTAGAGCTACAATTGTAGTGTATCTAATGTGTAATGGAATACTGTATCCTTGTGACTCAAGGAATTAAATCCTATGGCCCACTCTTGGCCTGCTAATGCAAACTGGTGGTCCACTGGTGTTTTGTTCAGCATTTTCTGGGCCAATGTTTCTCAGAGTTGTTTATAATATTTGTCTTAATGCAATGATGCAAATGGTGTTGTGGGGTTATATAGGCTGAGTGGGAGAGATTGGGGCATGGACCATCTCCAAAAAATGTCATAACTCCATTTAGATCTTGTTCGCAGGAGAATAATTGAGGTGATCTGAGGGTGGACCAGAAGCAGCAAACAGTCAGTGGGGTACAGACCTCATTGCTTGCATCTGAGCTTTGTGGAGATGCTGCTTACTTTTTTCAGCAGGACTCGACACTCGACAGCAGGACCTGCCAAAATGTCTTAAATAGCTTATGAAATATTTTATTTTTGATTTAAGTTATAAACCATTCACTTTACATTTAACAAATACAATATATATCATGGCTTAGCTTCTTAGAATTAAATTATGAACAAAATGTTTACAGATATTACATTCTTTTGAGATGCATTTGTATTATTTATGCATATTATTATTATACACTGTTGACCAGTAAAATATATGAAATATACTAAAGTCTAAACCTGTCTTCCTGTTGTGTTCTAGTTGTCTCTCCCCATGTGCTCCTAAGCACATGGGTTGTTTGTTTTGGTTCTGTCTTCTCCCTTGCTCCACCCATTCCCATCTGTGTCTGATTTGTAACCCTGACCCCTTGTTATTATATCCCAGGTGTGATCAATGTCATGTTGTATTTAAGGCCATTTTCTCAGGCTGTCTTTGCCAGTCCTGTTGTTAACTACCCTGTATTTGAGCATTTGTTTGTTTGTTTTATAGTCTTTGTTTCAGTAGATCCTGTTTGTTAGTATATCTGGTTCCTTTGTTTGTCTAGGTTTAGTTTTCGTGTATTTTGGTGTTAGATTAATTTCCCCAGTTTTTGTTCGTTAGTAACCTAGGTTTGTTTTTTCTTTACCTCATTAAATCATAAACCCCTGCATTTACCGCCCGCCTGATCTTGACGTATGGCAATACCAAATGACAAGCTCAGATTTTTTCAGGGAATCTATACATCAGTCACAGCGGGGGGTGTCTCTCAACCCTTCAGATTTAATGGCTCAGTTACTCCTCTGGCCAAGTGTGATAGCAGAATCATACAGTATTAATGAATACAAGCACCATTAGAGTTGGCTGAGGCCAGCTGCTGGGTTTGACAAGTGGGGCTCTGACCTTAAAGTCTCTCCATTTTCAAGTGCAATGCTATACTTCTGGGGAAAAAAAAAAGTCGGTTCTGCAGGAGCAGGATGTTCAGTCTTCCATGATGGACACTGCAAACAAGTAAAAAGGAAAAGTAAACAAAAGACCATTCCTGACTCTCTACACAACTGGGTTTAGCTGATTTTAACCTTTTCAACTACAAAGGTTTACATTTCAGCTTCTCATTCTTAGATTAGATTAGATGCTGAAGTCTTTAGGAATTGTTTCTACTAATATTTAGTGTAATATATACTGCTCGAAAATAATGAAACATAATTTTCAGGGATATCAATTTGCAAAGTTTGGAAACATCAGCAATGCATAAACAGGTGCACTGAAGGGTCAACATCAAGACAACCTCCAAAACGGGAATGGTTTTGCAGGTGGTGGGCATTTTCTCCTTATCCTTCGTGACAGATTCTTCTCTAGTTTTGCATTTTGGTAGTGTCCTTGTCACTACTTGTAGCATGAGATGGTAGCTACAGCTCATTCAGGTGACACAGGTAGTCCAGCTCCTCCAGAATGGCACATCTATACATGCTGTTGCAAGAAGGTTTTCAAGAGAATGGAGGGGATACCAGGACACAGGGTGTTACATGAAGAGAGCAGGACAGGCCCATAGAAGGGCATCAACCCAGCAGCAGGACTGGTATTTGCTCCTTTGTGCTAGGAGGAACAGGAGAAGCACTGTCAGAGCGCTACACAGTGACCTTCAACAGGATACTGGTATGTATTTTTTGGAAACAAAATGTCAGAATGTCTCCATGAGGGTGGCATGAGAGCTCAACATTCTCTACTGAAACATGTACTCATAGCCCAGCACTTTGGAGCACAACTGGCAATTGCCACCAATATTTGAAGGTCCACCAGTGACATCCCGTTCTGTTCACAGATGAGAGCATGTTCACATTGAGAATGTGACAGACATTAAAGAGTCTGGAGATGCCAGGTGAACATTATGTTGTCTGCAACATCATCTGCAACATCATGTCTCCATCCTGGAGGAGCCGGACTACCTGTGTCACATGAATGGGCTGCAGGTACTGCCTCATGCTACCACTAGTGACAAGGACACTAGCAAAATGCAAAACTAGAGAACAATCATGAGAGTGTAAATGTCTGTGGTCAATCCCTGCAAACCTCTTCCCTGTTTAGGGGTTGTCTTGTTGTTGCCTCTCCAGTGCACCTGTTGTCACTTTCATTTGCACCAAAGCAAGTGAACCTGATTCACAAATGCATATGCTATACTTTGTTTCTGTTTTAACCTTTCTTATTTATTTATTTATTTATTTATTTATTTATTTATTTTATTTCTGTGAAGCTGCTCTGTGACAACTTCAGTTGTGAAGAGTGCTATAAAAATACATTTTGATTGATTGATTGATTGATTGATATGGTTCTAAACTGAAAAGATTGATATCACTGACACTGAACTAACTTTGTGTCATACTATGATGATTAAATGTTCCCTTAATTTTTGAGCAGTGGGTTGCAATGCTATTGTGAAGGAAGATAAATGTTACCAGGAACAACAAATGATCATTAATGAACATTTAGTCTGATATGGTCAACACTTCAGTTACACATCTCTCAAAATGGCGTTGGGTATAACGCAATGTCAGACATCCCAGAATGGAGTTGTAGAAGTTCGTAATTGTGCCCTGTGATAATTCATCCCATGCAGCTTGAATATTCTCATTCAGTTCCTGCAGATTTTGTGGTAGTGGATTGGGGTGTTGATAGCGTGTCCAATACTATTCCATACATTGTCAGTCAGGGATAGGTTTGACATCTGTAGATTCATTGGTTGTCTACAGCAAGGAAAAAGCAGTACTTGTCAGTAAAGATGACCCAGTGTCATTCTGTGCAACACCATGACAGTCTGGATTGACAACACTGAACAATATGTCTCACAATGTCAAACCTGCCCACCAAGTTTCATTCCTTATGGATGCACAATAGACATCTATACAAAGGAATATGTTTGGGTTCTGTATTTTCCATGTGTTTTTCTACCTGCATGTTTAAGCCACCTATTTTGTAACTGTTGTTTTCCAGTTACTGGGAGACCAACTTCCAAATTTGGTGATGCCTTGGCTTTGGATTGGCTCATGAGTGATGGAGAAAAGGCTCTGTGCAGTAGTTATTCCTTCTTAGATGCTTCAATATGCTACAACTCACCACAGTAAGGAAAAAAAGGTTTGTTCTATTCTTGGAACTTGTAGTCATATCTTCCTGTGAGTATATTATGATGAGATCAACTGACCCACACAGTTATTCTAACATTATATTGTAACTATTTAGTTATTATAATCCCCTTTATAAATACGTCTTAGGCCTTATTCAGAATGCATACATTTACCAGGGGGATGTGTGTAAATGAAAATTTTCTTTAGTGAGAAAACTCTTGCATCCAGACGGCAATAAAATTACCACAGAATATTTTTTGTATGGCATCCAAACAGTTGCAGAGTGACTAGCATAAGTGGAGCGATGATGGCAGCTATTTCACTTCAAGGTGAAGCAAACAGTTTTAGAATTCAATATGTGCCAGACATTTTTGTTCAGAATGAGAAAAGATCTGAAATTTGGCTTGTAAGAAGAGGAGCAGGGGTGGAGTATGTGGTGGCTAAAGCTCCATAAGGATTGACAACCCCCCCCAAAAAATAAATAAATAAATAAATAAATAAATAAATAAATAAATAAATAAATAAATAAATAAAATAAACATAAATAAATGTTCTTAAATAATAATGTTCTTTATAATGTTCTTTAAAAAATGGGCAAATAAATAATCACCTTCAAACTAATATTAACAAACTGTTCTGAAAAACACTAGACCTGGCCACCCTCTCATTCACTGCAGCAAGCAAGCTTGAGAAAGCAGTGGCGGAAATGAAGTAAACATGGACAAATTGATTTACAGACATCATCAACAGAAAGTTTCATTTTCGGGCAGCAACATGAACTGCTGGTGAACAACAGAAAGATTTTTGAGGTGAGTCCACACCACTGAGTGTGAGAAGTGGTATATGTGATTAGCTGTGATTATCTTGCAGGCTAACAGAACCCAGAGATGGAGGACTGAGATTACTAAAAGTGTTAATGTACTACTGTGGCTTGTGAGGTTTATGTCTGACTCAAAAAACCGACCTAAAGGTGGTTTTCTGACCCGTTAAAATTGGATAAATGCCAGGCTTGGGCCTCTTTAGATGTTATACTAAAATGTTAAATAAAGAAACAGTGGACATTTCATTTATTTACAGCATTTTAATATATTTGACAATAAGTTAAGGATGGAAAAGTTACTGCACTACCTTATACAAAGTTAAGCCTTTAGTTAATGTTATGTAAGATTTGAGGCATTTATTGTAACTGAAATTTAAATTATCATTCTTTTTAAACTTGTTTTTGCACAACCCAGCAGGTACTGGTTTTGTTTTGCTGTACAGAAATGTTATATAATAAAATAAAAATGTTCAATATTTTATTTAATTTTGAGACTCCTGAAGACCTATTTATTTCATTATTTCAGATTTCATTCTGTGAATTCTGCTCTAACAAACTACAACCGAAGGAGGTGTTAAGATTAGTAATCCAGGTTTTATGCCAAATTCGTACTTTACTTTATTTAAAACAGTCATATCCAGTCCAGACCATATCTTAAATATACACTCATTGTCAAACACACAGGTTATAGGTCATGTTGTTGCTGACCATGGTGCCTCCACACATGGATTTGTTGACCTACAAGCCATTCTGAGAGACTCCATGACAGCCATTGCAGTTGTTGCCAATGGTTTCACTTGGTGTTAAACGTAGTCATAACAACCTGTGCATGTAGTTCTGCATTGTGCAGCTGTCTTCCCATGGTTCTGCCACTAGCAGGATGACTGATGGAGGGCATAATTGCCTGCTGAATGCCCACTGTTTCTTATAGACCCCTTGCCTTGCACATTTTAGTGCTTTCCTGGTTTAACTCACTAACTAGCACTTGTAAAACGAATGAGTTTATAGTAGAACAATCCATCTCCTCCCAGCCTATGTATCACACTGCCACACCCCATTACAGGACTGCAATTTGAAGCTAGTTATGCTAGAAGTGCTCAGGAGTCAGATTCTCCCTCTATCTCTGCGCAGATGAAACTCATCCTGCCAAGTCTGTGAATGCCTTGAGCTCTATGCTGCATCAATTTGCACTTACACTACCATCATATGATGGATGTTGGTGCAAGCAATACCCGTGTGTGCCACATTTAGTCTGCCTCTCTTTCTCTTTAAGTGGCTTGACTCTATTTTCTTTATTCATTTTCATTTTATTTATTTTTCTTATTCTCTTAATGTCTTATCTTGATCTTCACCCAAACTGAACTGTAAGATACTGAGTGACTAAAGACAATGCTGAAAAATGCAATTTGTTGAACTCAACTTCTCAGTTCTAAGATTTGCACTAGTTTTCATATTATTAACAGGTTAGATAGATCCAGCTTGTCAAGAAGGGGGCTGTAGGTGTTTGTTACATTAGCTGCAGGCTTGCTTTGGCCCCTCACACATTTGGGGTATGTAGCAAAGCACTCAGGCCACTCGAGAGGCGCAAGGCTACTATATATATAGCCTGCTATAGAGTTTCACTCACGTTCTAGGCTACAGTCTTGCACGATGTCAGAGTGTATCTGCTGTGTGGTGATCACTGAAGGAGGATACTTCATTGGATGGCCTGTTGTGACTTCATATGGCAATTCATAGCTGGCAGTATATGTATGTGTTTACATGGATTGTTAGGTTTTGCTGTAAAAGATGGACCATAACATGTGGGTGTTTTCCTGATATGCATGAGTGGCATGCTTGCAGGAAATATTCTATTTAATTGATGACTGGCTATTTGGGATGTGTATGAAGATGTGAGGCAAATGGAACAACATAATAGCTAAACTTGTTTCCCTTTTGCAAGTATCAAAATATTCAGTGACTGAAGTGGGACAAAAATTCAACCACACTTTAGGTGGTTTAGATAATGCAGCAGTTCAGTTTATATAGTAGAGTGATACCCTCAACTTCAAAATAATAGCTCCCCAAATAGTTGCACCCAGAAGGAAGTGTGGGATTGCAATGCTATCGGGAAGGAAGATTAAGGTTAACAGAAACAATAATAATTAAAATTATGGGCAATATTTATTGAGCTCCACATACAGAAGTAGTGTTGCTTAATATGGCGTTGGATATAACACAACATGCCAGACATATCAGCATGGAGTTGTAGAAGTTCCTAATGGTGTCCATCCCATGCAGCTTGAAAATTCCCACTGGAATCACTGGTTGCATTTATTAAGTGCCAGTAATGAAATTGCACCCCACACCATGACACCAGGCCTTTTGGACATGTGACCATTGATCCTGGTGCTGATCACAGTGACTCCACACACAGATTAGTTTAAATATTATTTATATGGTTTATAATGTACTGCATTAAACAATGTAGTGCTGTTTAGAAGTTCACACTAGTAGCACTTTTTGTGTCTCACAAATTATAATGCTGTCTACAGTGATTCAACCACAACATTATGACATTATGACCAACATTATGACCACTCTAATTGTCCATTTTATCATCTTCACTTACCATACAGGAACACTTTGTAGTTCTGCAATTACAGACTGTAGTCCATCTCTTTCTTTGTTAGCCTCCTTTCATCCTTTTCTTCTGTGGTCAGGGCACTGTTGGACCAATGCAGAGCAGGTATTCTGTGGCTATTGGGACATTTTGAGTACTGCAGTGACTCTAAGATGGTGGGGGTGTGTTAGTGTTGTTGAGCTGGTAGGATTGGATCAGACACAGCTGTGCTGCTGGAGAGTTTAAACACTGTGTCCACTCAGTGTCCATTCTATTAGACATTTTTACCTAGTTGCTTCACCTTGTAGATGTAAAGTCAGAGACATTTTAGGCAATTGATTCATATGATTAATAAAAAAAATATGCAATTTCTACCAGATGTTCCTATCAACTCTTTTTCATATTGAAAACACTGTAATTGCCCACCCTACATATTCAAATGCCCACCCTAATAGTCCTGGTAGTAGTACTTGTGAGAACATGGGTATGTCAGGAATTTTGTTAAAAGAGTGACTGGGACATCTGTGTGTTCATGTGTTTACAATGCTAGGTCTAAGATACTGACTGTCACGTGTGTGTGTGTGTGTGTGTGTGTGTGTGTGTGTGTGTGTGTGTGTGTGTGTGTGTGTGTGTGTGTGTGTTTGTCAGGTTTAGGGTTGAAAGAATTAGACCAGTGCAGTGTGAATCTGACAGTTGCTATGAAAGCAGGAAAGAGGGGTTAAACGGAGGTACTCGCTCAGCCATGAGGGATAACCTATACTCAGAAATCACCTGGCCTTCTAAGCCTGTAGGAAATTAAAGAGCAGATACACAACACACCCACATCTCCCATTCAGCTTCTGTCCTTGTGCCCGGACCCTGTGGCTATTGGATGGAAAGACATGTGTTGGCAGTGACACTTGGGCAGTGTTATTTTATCTCAGTGAAGCAGCCACTGTGAGGTAACTGAAGAAAACTATCACGTTTTCACCAGATTCATAATAAATCAGACCATCTCCTCTTCTACTTACAAATACTGATGTGGTATACATCAAACTTTGGTACAAGTTGAAAGCTTCAGTTGGATCCAGCAGGAAACCCAGGGCAGAAAACCACCCAGGACAGGGTGCGAATCTATCGCAGGGTACCATGCACTTTTGGGAAGCAGGGGGAAACTGGAATACCCAGAGAAAACTAGGACAAACACAGGGAGAACACACCACACCACAGACATGTGTGCAAAATCCGTACTCAAAATTATTCTTAAGGCACTTTTGGGAAATGCAACAGGTTTAGAAAACAACCAGTTAAAATAACCAGTAGGTGGACATTTAGAGGCATGTATCTGTTCATCAGAGATTTATATACTGTATGGATTAAAAGTGTGAGATTATTTTTTTAATCATATATGGTGATGAGATTATGAGACAATTGCATGGAAAACTAGCTAGCTTCTAAGGCAGTATTTTCTTTAGTTTCTTGGTTCTTAGATTGTTATGCCATATTATTGTTACACCATGTGTTACTCCAAAATCTCAAAATTGCACAGCTTGTATGCAATGCATCCACATAAATAGCAATGAGGAGCATAGAGATTCACCTACTGTTTATTTTAAATGGATATTCTCCAAACCATTTGTTTCTTCTGCATCAGAAGTAGAGTTGCCTCCAGAACTGTTTTCAGTAGTGATTTTGTACACAAGCTTGAACGTACAACCCCAGGTCCTTGGAGCTGTGTGACACCATCATTTTCTAATGTCCTAGAAAATGTGTGGATAGACCTTAAACAATCTGTTCATCAAGACAATCCAAGAACATTTCTGAATTAAAGGCCTTCTGCAGTGAAGAATGCAATTTCTACCAGATGTTCCTATCAACTCTTTTTCATATTGAAAACACTGTAATTGCCCACCCTACATATTCAAATGCCCACCCTAATAGTCCTGGTAATAGTACTTGTGCGAGCATGGGTATGTCAGGAATTTTGTTAAAAGAGTGACTGGGACATCTGTGTGTTCATGTGTTTACAATGCTAGGTCTTAGGAATTAAAGGCCTTCTGCAGTGAAGAATGGGAAAAAGTCTATCTACAAAAAAGGCTTGCTACAAAAGCATTTGTAACCTGCACCTCCCTTTCTAATAAGTGCACTCGACAACTTTAATTGCACCCATTGCTGACAGAGATGTGCAAATGCACATACACATACAGCTTGTCTGATCCCTTTAGCATATTACAAATACAATGGTCATCTCTGAAGCAGATAAACATGAACCTATTAACACCATGTCTAATGCCATGTCTGTAAACCCCCCAGCATTGAACTGTGGAGCAGAACTGTGTTCTTTGGAATGATGCAGCTCCATCCAATACATTTGATCATTAAACATCCTGAAAGTGCTTTTCCACTATGCTACTCAGCTCTACACTACTCACTTTTTGGTAACTGATATCTGGTTCATTTTCCACTACCACAGCTCCCACCAAAATACAGCAGGTGAAATTGCAAGACACTAAAGCAATGGATTGTTTAGATTTTTAATTTCTAACTGACATCTGAGTAGGATTCCTGATTTGAGGCAACCTTATTATAAAAAAAAATTACATCTCAGAAATCCGTTTGGAAATTGATCATCCAGAGCTTTTTTAAGCTGAAAATACAATCATGATGACTTATGTGATGATTAGATTGACAAGGATATTTATAACAAGTTCCTCAGAATACCTGACAGTAGTCCAAATAAAAACAAACAAACAAACAAGGAGTTAAAAAAAAAAGACAACCAGAATGTCCGTTATTATTTTTATTATGTATGTACTATGAGTATCATCCTGTCTCTGGACTTTTATTGTGAAAGAGAGCATACATCTCCTCCTTTCTCATTTTCTTCTGTAACCCAATATGTGGGTCAGTGATGTCATTAGTTCCGCCCCATCTGATCTTGCTGATCAGTTAGAGTCTGCATGCAGGTTAAGCATTTAAACTGGGATTTAAATCAGATGGAAATTAGTGAATTTTAACCATTTTCCAAGGTGTATTACTCACTGACAATTCATCACACAATGAGGGTCAGTCTTTTAGTTTTTTATGATATGTGTATAAAATGGCATGTATTTGCCCGCAACATTCAAGTGTTCTAAGAGTTCAACTGTAGTTCGTTAAACTTCGCTAGCTTTCTCCTGCATGCCCAGCCAGATACTGAGAGTAGCATTTATTCTGTTATGGAAAAAATATAATATTATTATGTAGAGAAGTTTAAATGAGGAGTTTATTAGGAGCAAATAGTGATGCTCAACTGGCAGATTCCCAATATAACATACAGCATGCAATACAGTGTATACATGGAAGCACATAGCACAACAACAGAGCAAGATGACTGCATTGTGTCATGTAGTGACTATTCTCTCTGGCCAATCAGCACTGGCCAGTCACAGTTTATTCTCTACTTGGCTACGAAGCAAGCTGGTTCCAGGTACCAGGTATGAAATAGTTGCATAGTGTACCATGCAGTGGGAAAGTGCCATAACAGTCTTGTTGCTGATTGCAATCAAACAAACAAAAAAATAATAAACTCTTTTTATACCATTGATTTCAGAAGAAACAATGAATGAGCAGTTGTCCAGGTGGTCTGTTCTGCACCACAGCACACAGGTTCCTGATCAGTGTGAAGAATGCCTTTCCACACGGGCTGTAACAGGACCTGTGGATGATTGGGGTTTGTTAAATTGCCCTGTGTGCTTTCTTCCTGTGGGATGAATGATTGATAAGGTAGTGTGAAGCTGTGGGAGAGCTGAGCTGCCTGACTCACTGATTCACAGCTCCGATTTCCCTCCAGTAGAGACAGGATTATCTACACCAACAAAGGTAGCCCCAGCAACTAGAGTAACTGTGCCACGGCACGCCATCCGAACACCATGTTAACAGAGCAGAGATAAACTGATTTGTCCAGTGATATTTGTTCAGATCATTCAGTTCAGTTCAAACACAATAACACAATCCAGTGTACTGAGAAGTTTCCTTTGAAATGAGCAAATGTAAGAGAGGTAATTGCTTGTTAACCTGGATCATGTCATCGATGAATGTGGCTCTGTTTGGTAGCCATTCTGCAAAAACAACTCCCAGCACAAACAATTACCCACAGACATTATACACATGCCTATGTGTGATTACAGCGATACATAGTAATAGGGTTTGAATTAACACCACAGAAAATGAAAGACATTCGACAAGACAATTCAAGATGCCATACTATTGACTAAATGAAATCCAGGCACACTATGAAACCCATTGAGACTGTGTGGGTCTATGTTGGGAAATGCGTGGAGATGAAGAATCCAACCACTGTTGATGGGTCTGTCTGTAAATAGCAGTGAAGTAGATATACAAAATATTTATCTACATTATCTGTTTTTGTCATTGAGTATGACAAAACCAAATTATTTAAAGCCAAATATTCATATCAATACTCGAACACAATAAAGCTGTCATGGCAATCAAAATGGTTCTGAAGGCCATTCAACCAAAACAATGCTACCTTAGAAGCTGGCTGGTTAGTTTTCCATGTATGAAAGTTTTCCATCATATGAAAAGAAGCACACCCTTCATCCACTTTTAAAAATCTAACAAGTAGACGTTTCTAAAATTCCACCTATTCGTAATTGAACATACTCTTAACCAATTACATTTATTCTGCCTCAGAGGCAGAGCTGCCTTCAGAACTGTTTGAGTAGTGATTTTGCACACAAGCCATTTGACCCAGCAAACACACACACACACACACACACACACACACACACACACACACACACACACACACACACACACACACACACACACACACACACACACACACACACTTTAACCATATCACACTTTTACGTGGGCTTATTAGTCATTGGAAGTGCTCTGGTCTGTAGCCTATGGATGGTGTACATCACTACTGGGGCTCACACCAAAGAAACACAGTTGAGCATTTCATAGCATAGCTTTGTTTTTCCACACTGTAAAAACATATGTATTATGTATGTTTTACGATATTTTCTAGTCATTTTAGTTGTTGAAATGCTTCCCTATTTGACTGGGTGTAATGACCATTTTTGGGGCATAAACTAATTTTGACATCTCATTATCTGAATCTTCCTTCCCCTTTTAATGAAATTAAATAGAATACATGAACTGTGTAGGATTAGGCCCATTTAAATCTTAATTTAAGTTTATATAAAGAGATTAATGTAAAACTAAATGTATGTTGAGACATATGTAGGCCAGATTGGAATGTCTTTCAGTCGATGTAAAAATAACAGGATATTCATTGATATACTGCCTTTTCCTGCACATTCCTGAAGGGTGTGTGTCCAACTCACACCATATAGTGAGCAATCCAAGGAACTGATTTTCAGATGAAGTTATTTGGATGTGTTAAATACATGCAGCTGTAAAATCCCCTCCAACCACACATGCACATACACACACACACACACTTGAAGATCTAGCTGAGCTTCCTGTTCATATGTGCACTTCCTTACAGCACACATGAGAAATATGTTATCGCACAGCCTTGTGCACACTGAAATACCTCCTTTTTCTCTGCATCTGGAATGAGGTAGGGCCTTTCTGCATGAAGGCTTGTTCAAACAGACTGGGAATGTGATTTTGGCCCCATACTTAAAATACTCAACTGGAAATTTGACACTTGATAATAAAGAGATCTGCAAATGCTTAATGATTTTAGCCAGTTAACTATTCTTGAATCCTAGTCCAGTGTTTTTCATACCCTGTCCTTTTGCTTGACTCTCTGTTTTGATACACCCCTTGCAACTGTGAAAGTGCTTGTAAATGAGTGGATTATTTGAATCTGCATGGGGGTCCAGGACCAGGTTTAAGCAGCTGTAGCCTAGTCTTAAAATAAATAGTAAATAGTTTGTGTGCAGATAAACAGCATATGATATATGTTGTACATTAAAGCAACATTATGTACCTATTTTACCATAAAATAGTGGCTTTAAAATCATGTTGATGATCAATTGAGTGTAACTGGAAGAGCTGCTTCTCTGTCTTAGTCACTCCGGCACAGAATGCTGCTAGTGCTCTATGGAAGTTTGGGGGATCTGCAGTAGACCTATGTAATGTTACTCTGCTGCCTCAGCCCATATGCTTCTTTCACTTCCGATACCGTTTCTGTATCTCTGAGCTTGTCAATCCAGCTGTCCATGAGCGGGTGCTGAAAGCACAATCTGTATTTACTGCAGTGATGCAAATGTAAATTATACTCTAGTTTTATGGGGGTTTGCATGAGCAAAAAATACTGATTGTCATTAGTGCAGATGAGACTAAGGGTGCTTTCAAACTTGTCCCGAATACATCAGTCCACACTGATTCTGGGGTTGATTGGGAAAGGGGCTCTTTTTGCTCCTTTTCACTCAAAATAATTCAGTTAGACCCATGAATTGATTGCACAATTTCAAATTCACTTGACCAAATCAGGCCTAAAATTACACATTTTATAAGGCTTTATAAGGAAACACACACACACACACACACACACACACACACACACACACACACACACACACACACACACACACACACACACCTGTGACCATCCTATATCTTACGGCCTACCTGAAGTCCCCCAACTAACATCCTAATCCAGTGGAGAGGCATGTGTGTTTTCTTGATTCCAGAAATGTGTGAAAGCAGGCACTATGTAAGTCCTGTGTGTGTGTGTGTGTGTGTGTGTGTGTGTGTTGCTTGTATGCCCAGTTGTTTTCATGGGTGATTAATTTGGCATGACTGGATTGTGTGACAGCTAAACCATTGGTTCTGGAAGAATGCTGGCCAAAAGAGATTCATATACAGATGCACCAGGGGGTCCAAGAGCCCACATATGCAGCTCTCCTGTGTCAGCACTTTATGCAGCTCAGAAATTGAACCTACTCTATAAATTATGTGAAGTATTTATTATATGTATAATAAACACAGTAAATGTCCACATTTTATGGACCCCCCTTCTAATGAATGCATTACACAGATGTGCAAATGCACAAAATCATTTAAATTTACATTTACATTTGCAGCATTTAGCAGACGCCCTCATCCAGAGCGACTTACAAAAGTGCTTTGCTGTTTAATCAGCTTGACTTGTCTCTGTAGAGAATTGATGGGGGTGTGATCATCCAACATCCTAACCTCAATAATGCTCTTGTGGCTGCGTGTAATCAAATCCTCACAGCAATGACCCAAAATCTTGTAGAAAGCATTCCCTAGACAGTAGAGACAGTTATACATTATGTATTATTTATATAATGATGGATTCTCTTTCAGTCTCACATGCTGTAAACAAAACAAACACACAACAAAAAAACAAACAAAAAATAAACAACAATGAAGAATATAGTCAGATGGAGTTCACCAGGGTTTATCATATGAAGCAAGGATAGATATAAGTAATAATGGGCTTTATTGTGTCCAGAGACTTTCCTATTCATTTGCCAAACCTGCTTCACTCCATGGCAACAGCCCCTCAGGCAACTCTTTAGCTAATGTGGATCTGATTCACTTAAGCTCCAAAGGAAAAAGAAGAAGACAGTGCCTCAAGGTAGTCTGACTGGTCAGAGTACCTGTCCATCAATAATGCAGTAATGCACAACGGCAGCTTGCCATACACAGTTATTCAGGCACTCAGAAGGTGTGCTTTGGTCCAGCCAGAGGTTCCTCTCCATAGCCACACGTGCACCTGAGACAGCCGTGAAGCAAACATCAAGATTGGTAAGGCTCTTAAATCTGTCCCTATGCGTTGATCTCATTGTTTATATAAGACAAAGTAGCTTGATGTTTGCTGGGAATATGTCAATTTTATGCATCACATTTTCTGCATTTTACTCTTTTACTGTGTTTGACTGGTAGCAATGTTTAGGTTTAATCTAATCTAACATTTCTATAGGGCAGTGAGGGAAGCACTTTATGCCCTCTTGTGCCAAGATCCAGTGTCTAATCAGACCACATTTGTAATGGTACATGTGTACCAGAGACTGACTGTTTTTGGATTTTACTGGGTGTCCTAATTTTATTATGTGTTAAATATGCTTCATGCCACAGGACCTGAAAGATAAAGTTCTTATTATATTTTCACCTTAGAATTCCAGCCATCTTAAAAGTCTCTCAGGAAGTTCTTCTGAATTAACTATGGAGCTGATTGGATCCACGCACACAGCCACATACACCCGGCCCAAAACCAGCAACTTCCTACCTGCCATTTCCACCACGGCGTCCAGCTATAGGAACATCCAGCCAGCACTAACCTCCAACCAGAATGCCAACATGCCCTGGAGGACTAACACTTACTTCAGGAGTGGAAGTGCTATTCCCTCCATCATGTCCTCTTCCCAGAGGGACAACCTGGAGCTGGTCCGGGCCAAGACCATGTTCTACCCATCTAATAGGACAGTGCTGAGCACCCGCTATATGCCAGATGACTGGCATAAGTCCAATTACAATAACTACAGGGAGTCTGAGTCATCAAGGAACAGTGCAGAGAGGTTGCGGAGGGACACAATCAGGCTGATCCAGGATAGAGATCAGCTGACCCGCCGGACACAGGAAAACACTAGCAAGAACCTTGGAGAGAGGCTCAACGACATCACCTTCTGGCGATCTGAGCTGCACCATGAGATTGACAACATGGTGACGGAGATATCAGCGTTAACTGAGGTGAAAAGGAGACTGGAGAGAGCTCTCACTGAGACCGAGGGGCCACTGCAGGTGAGATGTGTGTATGTATGAAGGAAAAATCCTAGTTTAAAAAATCCAGAGGTTATGCAGCTTAAATAGATCCCACTCTCTTGTATTTACCAGATGGCCACTATGGTGTTGCTAGACAGTTGCTTTGTTGTGCCAGGAATTTGCTAGGGTGTTTCTAGGTGGTTGCTGTTGTGTCAGAGGTGGTTGCTAGGAAATTGGTAGATGGTTGCAATGATGTCTCAGGTGGTTTCTAGGAAGTTGATAGGGTGTTTCTAAGTGTTTTCTATGGTGTCCCAGGTGGTGACTAGGATGTTGATAGGGGGTGGGTAGGAAGTTTTTAGGTGTTTGCTAGGGTGTTGGCAAGTGGTTGCTTTGAATTCACAGTTTTTATGATTAAACCCCACTAATTTACATTGATCAACCTATTCAGTCTATGTTCATTTTAAGGCTTAGTTTTAAGGACTGTTTCAGCCTGAAATACTCTTTGAATGAGGCACATTACACTGCCACCAGTCAGTAAGGAGCTTACTTTATATTAGATAGATTAGATTAGATAGAACTTTATTGATCCTTTGGGTTCCCTCAGGGAAATTAAGGTTCCAGCAGCAGCATCAGTACAGTACAGCAAACAACAGTAGAAAGATAAAATACATTGTTTGTTTAAAGCAATGTAAAAAGTAGTAAGTACAATATTAATCAAAAAGATGAAAAAGATCATGAAAAAAAAGAAAGAAACAGAAAAAACACAAATACTGAAAATTGGATCATGTGGAGAAAAACCTCCATGTAACCGCATTTGTAACCACTACTAGTCTGTTGCTTGGTAACTCTGAAAATCAGTGACACAAGAAGAGCCCAGGTGGGCATTCTTCAGTGTCACTAGGTCACAGTGATCTGGGTAGAGCTCCAGTAGCCAGTGGAGTAGGCTCAGTTTACTGCTTTCTAGTAAATGTTTAGGTAACAGATACGTGAAGAGGTGTAAGACGTTATGGTTAGTGTGTTAAATGGAAACTAGCCAAGCCTAGTATTAATCTCCAGTTTTGTTCTGTCCATTAATTAATCTCCATATTTGTTCTGTCTGTTGAATGTGTAGAGAAATAAAGTTCAAAAACAGTAAGTCACATTAAAGGAGAGGTTTCGGGTCAAATAAGGAATGATGAGCTGAAACGATTCAGTGAGATGATGGATGAGAGAAAGGCCTGTTTCAGACTTCAGACTACTTCTGTCTTACTTTTTATGTGATGCTAATGTTAAGAAGGTAGATCATAAGTGCACACAGCCTGCCCAAGCAGCACAGTGCTGTATACTTGACAAAGGTTTTAGGACACCCTCAATTTATTCAAGTTCTTATTGACATTCTAAATTAGATTCAACTTTATCATTGTGCAGAGTCCAGGAACTGAACCAATGAAATTCAGTTAGTATCTAACCAAAAGTAATAAATAAACGGTATTGTTTACATAGTGCAGTGGTGCAGTAGTGCAGTGGTGCATGCAGGTGGTGCAATGAGTAATTCAGATATGAATGAAGTACCTTATTATGAATATGTACAATAAAAGTTACATTTGAATGATATTATGAATAAAGTAATAACAGTGCAGAGGGTGCAAGCATGCAGATAGGTGCAATGTTAATTATGTGGCAGTGACAGTGGCACTGTCCTTCTTAATTAAAGGGGCATTGCAGAGTTCAGCAGGGTCACAGGTTCCAAAAAAAAAAAAGACTTCCTAAGACTTCTGGTGTGGGAGCAGAGGCTGCCAAATGGGAGGAGGATGAAAAATCTATGGTTTGGGTGAGAAGTGTCCTTGATGATGTTTCTCACCCTGCCCAGGCAGCACTTACGAGAAAGGTCTGGAATTGTGGGTAATTTGGTGCCTCTGATGTGTTCAGCAGTTTTCACCATCTGCTGGAGTGCTTTGCGATCTGCTGCAGAGCAATTGAGATACCATACAGAAATGCAAGTGATGACTATGCTCTCGCTTGTACAGCAGTTGTTGTTGGTTCAGCCAAATGCTGTACCTTGTACCTGTAGGTTGTATCATCATTGTCTCTGATCAGGCCAGTCACTATGGTGTCATCTGCAAACTTGTGGAACTCTGGTGTCCTGTGTGATGAAGGAGGAGGTGGAGAGGTTGCCTAAATTAACAGACTGGGGTCTGTTATTCAGTGCCTGTGCTGACACCCATGCATTCACTCTGCTCAGCACATTGTGGAGAGTATAAGTGGGTGATCATGGTGAGGAGGATCTGTTTTAGAAAAGACCACCTTGTTTCAATCCACTGTTTGTGTCAATGCTTGGCTATAGTAATCCCTTTTCTCAGGTTGGCTTTGACAGAGCTGTAAGCCTCCCAGTCTGTACATCCAGGGCTTCCGGTTAGGGAAGGTTATTATAGTTTTTTTGTGATGTCACTCAGTCCACACAGCTGTTGATGTGTTTCAGGACAGAGCTGGTATAAATGTCAGTGTTGATGTGTGAGCTTGTGGTGGCCCAGGCAGCATTCTCACTCCATTCAGTGTGGAAGAGCCAGTGCTGAAGAAAGGAGTCAGCTCCATCCATCCAGATCTTCACAGACCTGGTTGTAGGTTTGACCTGTTGGATTTCTGGAGTGTATTTGGGGAACAGGAACAAAGCGAGATGGTCAGATGAGGTGCAGCAGGGGTGTGGCTTTGTATGCACCAGTCACATTGATGTAGCGGTCTAAACTGCTAGCACTACAATTGTGTTCACAATGCTACATGAACAGAGATACAATGGAAAATGTACAGCCGGCTCCATTAACCTTTAAGGAGCAATTGTAGTTCAGGCAAAACTTTGTAATCCCCAGTGACAGCACAGACAGCCCAATAAAAAAAAAAATCTGCCTCACATAAACAAGACCTGTGTTATTTTCCAAGTATAATTTACTTTTTGGTATTAACCTTTGGTAGAACCCCATGGAAATTTTGTGGGACATTCTCATAGTTTGATGTACATTTCACTAAAAATATAAAAGTATTTATAGGAGAAAATCACACTGAATATTGTCATTTTCTTGTTGTTATGTAGGCTACCCAAATTTGTCTTCATTTGAGTTGTAAAAGAGAATATTTGTATAAATTTGACATGTTTTGATAAATAATAAGTACTTGCACCTTAATTTCTTTGTCTTATAAGGATTAAAAGTGTATGATATGTGTACCACACCTGTTCTTGAGTTCTTAAGTTAAGCAAAGTAAATTAACTGATTTGACTGTTTATTTCAGTCTCATCATTTTTTCATATTTAACCCTAATGATAAAGGCCACCTAGGTCTCCAAATAATTCCTACACCCCAACTTCAACTGCCAATGGAGTAAAAATGATCTTTTTGTTTTGCAGACATCTCAAGAATGCCTTTTCCACAGAGAGAAGAGAATGTCCATTGACCTTGTTCATGATGGTGTGGAAAAGGACCTAATCAAGGTACAGTCCACCATAAAATGATAAATAAAGGTGATAAAGCAATGACTGAACTAGTTCACTAATGAGGATAATGTAGCTGACAAGTGATAAGAGAAACTCAGCAATGTGCAAACAAAGCATATGGCTTTTCACACTAAATGAAACAAATTTACACTATCTTCTATGAAAATTGCTACAAATACAGACTCCAGACTCTTTAGAGATGTTTTTAAACCTTTTGCATCTGATGAGCATCAACAACTCTCCTTTGTTCATGTCATGATACACTTCCACAAACGTTGTTAAGTTCAGAATTTGATAGATAACTGTTCTTTAAATAAAGCTGGGTCCCACTCACACCTGATTGTCTCCCATTGACTGAAAATGCCTGACTCTAATTTCAATGATCAGCTAATCCTAAAGGTTCACATACTTTTGGCACTCACAGATATGTAATATTGGATCATTGTAATTTTTTGTCTTGTTTGATTGATATAGTTATTCTTATCCACTTACGAGACAATATCCATTAATTCTTAATACAAACTTTTAATAAAATAGCCCTTACCCTGGTTCTAAACCTAGCCCCTATCTAAATCCTAGCTAAAACATTGCTGAGAATTGACTGATAAACTGAGTTGAACATCAACATGAAGATACTGTCAGGATACCATCCTAAGTGAAACCTAACATCCGTCTCTTCCTTAGGAAGTGGAGGTGATAAAGTCGTGCCAGGAGAGAATGAGGAGGAACTTGGACAAAGCCATCACACAGCTAGCGTAAGTTCCAGCAGAACATTTTACAGTCAGTTTTAATATTGACTGAGTGCACACAAACAAGTGAGTGAAGAACATGTAGTGATTACAGTTTGTGTGTGTGTGTGTGTGTGTGTGGGGGTGGGGGGGTGGGGGGGGGTGGTTCTGTATGTGTACGTGGGCATGTGTGTTCTGTAGGTCAAATCGAGCAGCCCAGCATGAACTGGAAAGAGATTTGAGCGATAAGGTCAGAGCCCAGCGCATTGATGACAGGTGCCATCAGCTGAGGAACACTTCAGATGGCATCAGCTACTACAGAGGCATTCATCAGCTTGATCCATCGTGAGTTTTAGAGTCCTTCACTGTTGACACAGCATCTTCTCACTCTCCAAAAAAGAACGGAAGGGGATAATCTGGCTTGGAGAGTCACTCATATTTACATTTATTATTTTCTATTAAATTTGATTAAATTGATTTATTGTCCACTTGTTTGAATATGGAACAATTTCACACCACTGTAACTGACCAGTTTTCCTTTCCCCATTATGCTGTTTCCCATAATGACCATCAGGAGGTTTGCATTTGCACTACAATATTAGAATGAGAATCTGGGCAGGGCCATCACTTCCATAATGGAAAATCACACAGGAGACGAATGTCTGGTGCATTATTGATCACTAGGCCTAAATCTTATAACCCTTTGGTCATTTTATGCTCCCCAGTACAGATGACACAATCGTCTGTGCACTTGTCATGATGATATTATACTGTTAAAAAGTCCTCTGTATATTCTCATCCTAAACAGTCACTGAGTCACTTCATGGACAGTAATACAAGCTCTTTTAGGCAGGAGTTGAACTGTACTGTAGGAGCTGGTGGAGCCATAGTTCTTTCACAGGAGCTATGTCATGTTTACAGCATTGCTGTCATGGGAATCTTATTAAAAGTAGTTTAGAAGCTATACTCATCATCAAAAATAGTTGCAAACAGAAGGATGCAATGGACAGGAATGAAACTTTCAAGTTTCATGCTCAGCCGTGCATGTGACATTGGGTCTTATCGATTTACCAGACTGACTATATAAAGTAATTCTGTTAGATCTGCTTTCAATTTGGACTCTTTCTGATGCTGTTAGTGTCCTTTGCAAGTAAAATATGCCTCACAGAAAAGTTTGAAAAATAATTCAAGCAGTTGGAAAAGTTCAAGATGGATCGCACTGTAGGGCTTATCAACATAATGTGTGTCATACTAGTTGTCTGGATATTACCAGAACATGCTGTTGGCAGAAGTGGATAGAAGAAGACATGCACCTGCAACATTAAGCTTCTGGGAGAACTACATGAACCACAGAAATTGAGAACCGATGGATTGTCCGACGTGCAGAATGACCCAACAGCCACTATTCTGGATACCCTCCATGAGTTATCCTATATCCTGCATAAAGACTGTTACGAGGACTGTCCTAACAAAGAAAGACTGCAACAGTGTTGTACCAGACTATAACGTCGTCAGCGGGACTGTATAAGAGGACATAAAACTCATAGCCTAGTCTACTTATAGGTTGAGGCATAATAAACTAATCAATGTGGTAAATTGAAGCACAGTGCAATTTTCCACTGCTGGGCTGGTCAGACATATCCAATCTCACAAACATAAGGCTTAACTCAATTTCTTTTAATAATATAAAATGTTTCAAAACTAACTTTGGTTGTCAAAGAAGCAAAATCCTCATTCCTCCAAACAGTTCCATTCTCTATGCTTTATCGACAAGGCCAACCTGTTACCATCATGTACTGTATATGCAAGTATAAATCACACTAATAATTCATGTAGTATAAAATCAAATTATGCTGGAATCCATGTGAACAAATCTGTTTTAAATGGTGTTAATGAGGTTTGACCTGAGTGTTTGATGACTTCAGCATGGAGTTAGCACTTTGCTATAGAGTTACCTTTAGAGTTACCTATAGAGCTACCTACATTAGCCTCATAACCATCCACAGACTGACATATGTATATTCAGCCCTTCGTGAGTCATCCTGTTAGTGCACCATTGGAAAACAACTACACAGGACTACTTACACGCAGACCATCATGATGACTGCCCTGAAAAAACCAAAGATGTCAAACCAGACTGTGATGAAGTCATCTCTAGTGATGAGTCCTAGTGGAGATGACCAAGAAATATATGGTTAAGACATTACCAGACATATCCCCGATTGAAAATGAAGTATGGCTACTGCTCATATTCCTCCACAGACCAAGGTGCGGTCTCCATCATTTTCTGTACTGGAAATATGAAGACCCACATATGGAGCCAACCAGTAACTCCCTGCATCCATGCTGAGAAAGCCAGGATCAGCCCAGTTTGTAAGCATTCCAAGCTGAACCCTGTCCATGTAGGAAAGCCACCATTACAGTTACCCTCCATGCTAAGAAGCATTTGGCCCCATAGTGGAAAAGAGGCCTGATAAACAGGACCTCTTAAAATTATTGCAAGTATGAAAAGTATCTCACTTATACTTTTGTCATTGACTGCAATCAGATCATCACAGCAGTGCTTCCATAATTTAGTATAAAGTCTCCCCTGGACTGTAGAGACAGTTACTCCAACAACAGCAGGAGAAACTCTTTTGAATACCTTTATTTCAGAAGAAACAATGAATGAGCAGGTGTCCCAATACATGTCCATATATTGTAATTTATTATTGTCTGGCCAAGACGTTTGCCACATTGCATATCCATTCACATAATCAAAAGTACTGCACATGTCTAGACCTGCTGCTAATGTAGTTAATTCTGTCTCACAGACTGATGTTTCTCCCTAATTCTCTCACTCTCAAGCCTGAGTTTGCCTGATTCTTGGTCAAAATTCACGGATGACAACATCCTGCTCTCTCAGAGTGAACGTGCTGCTTCCCACAAACTTCGAGATGAAATTGAGGTGCTGCTTAATGCCACCTCCAATGAGATGTGGAGCCAGTTCAACGCCGCTAACATCTCCTTCACAAACCGCATTTCTGAAATGGCAGAGGCCAAGAACAGCCTGCAGACTCACTTGGCTAAGGTAAGGTACACAGTCCTCGGTTCCTGTCTCATGTCCCTGTTTAACCTTGTCTAAACATGAAAAAGATGATAAAAGACCCTCCAAACCACATGTGGTTCTCATCCTACTAGCAAGGCTTTCATTTGGGACTGTGGTCTTATATGAAATCAGTGATTTTACCATGTGTTAGTGCAAGATCATTCCGGTGCAGGCTTTGCGGTTGAATGCAGCATCATTTGCGAAAAATTTGGACTTGGTATATTGTTAGTCATTCTGAAAAGAGGCGCAACTTTAATGAATATAGATCATTTGAATGATGTTAATGATAACCAGCTGCTTCTCAAACGCATACTATAGTTCTTGTCAGGAAAATGGGTTTGGATGCTGTTAACATTTCCTTTAACAAATCAAGAACTAGTGTTCCTTCCACAACTTACCAAATCACCAGTTAATTATGAATGACAGAAACAAACCCTTTGGATGCACATTAAGCCAATTTTCCCAATTCTACAAAACCCACAACCTCTAGATTCCCCCACCCCCTTTCATGATTGGATCAGTGTGTGCTAAACTCGGATGCCTCAGCTGTAATCACATTATAGACACAGGCATTCTGAAGGGCCAAACTCAGTTTTCTGCTAAATTATTTTGCCAAAAGAGTACATGGGTGGAAATGATTGCCCCCCTGCAACATGTGTATATGATAACACAGTGTGCACCATTGTACAGAGGTGTAACTGACGACTATAGAGAGGCTCTCAGGCTCGTTAGCTGGATAAAATGATTGATAGCTCTTATCAGAAGCACAAGGTCACCAATAAAGCACAGTCACCTGGGCTGTGAGCCATAACGACTGGTCTACTGGTCTAAATAAGATTATATCAAATGTGCAAAAGGGAAAAAGGTCATACAATAAAGTACTGTCATTGACAAAATGCTTTTCCCACTTTCTGACACCCAGGTTTCATCTTGCATCTTAAACTCAACCCCAGCAAGAACTTCTATACATTCCTGGAACCACTAGTCCTCATCCTGACCCATTTCCTTTGAGAACTCACTGGTCACTCCATTGGTGGAAGCATGAAGCCTTGGTGTTTTTGTCGATGGCCAGTTATCATTCTTGGCTCATGTTGCAAACGTGACTCAGTGACGCAGATTTCTCCTTTACAACATGAGGAGAAATCAACCTTTTCTGTCTAGAGAGGTCACTTGGGTGCTTGTTCAGTCTCTTGTCATTTCAAGTCAAGATTACTGCAACTCCCTTCTAGTTGGCCTTCATATACGGACCATCAGGCCTTTACAACTCATACAAATTCAGTCATGTAACTCCTCTGCTGCGTTCCCTTCAATGGTTCCTGTAGCTGAACATCAGATTTAAACCTTGATGCTGGCATAGAAAGCCAAAAATGAACCAGCAACTTCATACATGATGGCAGTTGTCAAAACTCGAGGTGTACCAAGAGCCCCCCAGGCATCAAGTACAGCTTGGCATTCCAAGTCACAAGGAAGACAAGCATTCCACTAAAATCAACAGATAGTAATGTAGCATTCTGTGGTATTAAGTGAAAATGCTAATGGATAATGGTATTTAGCAGATGTGTCAGTATCAGGATATCAAACATCTTATTGTTGGATTAATTGTTGCCTTCGTGATTCGGTTACAAGGACATTCTAGTTAACATGTAATGAACACAACAAGAGGGTTAAATAGTAGAATTGTGGATTATCACAGGACACTAATAGGAACCCCTACAACTCCATTCTGAGACTTCTTCTCTACTTCTGATATGCTTTTTCTGTATCTTCCAGACTCTTCAGGAGATCTTCCAGACTGAGATGCTCATTGAAGCCTTGAAAAAAGCTATTCGGGATAAGGAGAACCCTCTGAAAGTGGCACAGACTCGTCTGGAGGAGAGAACCCGCAGACCCAATGTAGAACTCTGCAGAGACAATCCACATCACAGGTGGAGCCCTACAAAATCTGTCAGAACTGAATAAAACAGTTTTGTTATATGCCAAATAATAAAAGAGGTTCTATTTGATTGTCAAAAATTGATTTCACTATTGATTAACATATGCAGTTGATGCTTAACAGTTTCTCTCTCTCTCTGGGTTTGTCTTTGTCAGGTTGGTGAGTGAAGTGAGGGAAATTGAGGACAGTATCTACAAGTTGAGGGAGAGGCTGGCAGAGGCCGAAAACACTCTGCAGAACCTGGTGAAGACAAAAGTGACACTGGAGCATGACATCTCAGTCAAAGCCAACTCCCTGTTCCTGGATCAGGAGAAATGCATGAGCATGAGGAAAAGCTTCCCCAGTACTCCACGTTTGGTGGGCTATACTTAGAGCACACCATTTCCTTAAACTTAAATCCCACTTATAAATATCTATAAAAAATCAAGTACAAATTTAATGGGCATTGTTAGCATTGGGGTCAAATTTACCCAAATATTAAGTATGTATTTGTTTATAACCAAATAACAAATCTACACAAATATAAATTCATTTTACTCAAATGTGAAGGCTGTATTTAAAATACACTGTGTTATGACTAAGTGGAACCCACTTTTGTGGAATTTTGTGGAATGTCACTGTGACACTTGGAAATTGGGTTCATTAAATGTCAAAGGTACATCTGGATTTGTTTATTTATTTATGTTATAGGTGCATTAGTTGATTTTTCCTTCTCCTCCATGTCCCATTCAACCCACCCCTTCAATGTTAGCCCACCCTTTCTTAATTCTAATGCATCTTTAGTTAAATTAAGAGAATTAACTTTGTATTTTCTATTTGGCCAGTATATCACAAGTATTTACTCAAACAAAATCTCCAACAACTTTTGCAATCTTCATTCTTTCAACTGCAGTGTCACATTGTTTTTGTCAGAATAAACTGATAGAGTACATCACTTCTTGTGGCCTTCTGACGTTCAAACACCCTTTGGAGAAACAGATGTGCAGACAGACTCAAACAGACACATGTGTTTGAGTAGGAACTACGACTGTGCAATCTAAACCACATGCTAACACCCACTTTTTAAATATACGGTGAAGGTTTTGAATTTCATGAAACACAGCCAACACACATGGCTTCATTGTTATAGATAAGGCAGTATCTTCCATTGGTCAAAGGTTTTCAGTTTAAATACAGCACATATCCTTTTATTGTTCTCTTCTTTCTGGT
This sequence comes from Acestrorhynchus altus, assembly GCA_034509495.1. Lineage (NCBI taxonomy): Eukaryota > Metazoa > Chordata > Actinopteri > Characiformes > Acestrorhynchidae > Acestrorhynchus > Acestrorhynchus altus. The sequence goes on from CM067510.1 coordinate 18,062,826, forward strand.
CAGTAAACTGTAAGACACCTTGCAAATGAGCAGTAAAAGATACTCCTGTGAGTTACACCTCTCACTTGTGCTTCCATTATTTTTATCCTCTTTTCTCAACAAAATAGAATGAAAGCTGTCCACTGACAACAGTGCATTCACGAGGCCAGCCTGTAGAAATGAGTGTTTAGAGTTTGAGATTCAAAGCATATAGGAAGCAGCAAGAAATACAGTTTTGTTAACCAGTCAGACTACTAATCATTGGTTTCAAGATACCAACCACACACCACCAACCTCTCATCTCTGACCTTTGAGTTGAAGCGGGAATGTCAAGTCTTGCTCAAGACAAATAAATTTCATTGTTTGACAAGACCTTGACACAAAAGTGAGACTGATTGTTAGCCCTTTACATTGTACAGTAGAAGGTACTGGCTTTGGCAACAGAGCTGAAGGCTGGGTATTTATGCAAGGTCTTGCAAATAGTAAATTGCAAATTGCAAGACCCCCCGCTGAGAATAAATGGGCAGTTCTTACTTCATGTTCAGTTCCCACTGTCTTCCCTTCAATCTGCTGTCTCTCTATTTCTGTGAAAATTCCAACCTCTACTGATAGCAAGCCTGTATCTTCTGTAGTGTCACTGAGATCATAGCTCTTCCAAAGTCTTTCATCACTTGCTGATTACACATGCTGAAAGATACACAGCTGGACCACCCCCCCCACCCCCCCATCGTTCAACTCAACATGGCTGATAATGCTTTTCAGGCTTAATAATGCAAAGACGTGCATGTATGTCTCTCTTCACAGCAAAACATATGATGCAGTGGACACAAATAGCTGGCCTTTGGCCTCTCCTCTCAACCCTGTGCTCTGAGGAATCCTCTCTGGAATCCTCACTGCAGTCCATGCATATCCACAGTTTATTTATATCAGAGCTGCAGCCAACTCATTTGGATTGCTTTAGCAGGTTCAGAAAGGGCTGGAGATAAAGACAACATAGTTGTGGAACTAGTCTCTTTGTTTTGTTGTAGCCTTAACAGGATAATTCTAGATTTATTATTAATGCATTAAACTGGATGCTTATCAGTGAGGAGCCCTCAGGGCCAACTGGAATGTAATAGAATGCCTAATTTCCTGGAATTAAAACTCACAATTTAACCACACCTAATATCTAGGAAATCAACCATTCCATTCTGACTTCCAAAGGGTCAGACAAACGTCATGAGACAAAAATATCACTACAGGTCTTCCGGAAATTCTACATATGGGATGTTATCCAGTTCATGTTATTCTTCTTCTCGTTTTCTGCCATTTTTTCACTGCCCAATGCATCCTGTAGTTTTCGAGATATCAACACCATTCCAACTCCAGTTTGTTTGGTCTGATTGTGTGATTTGGGCCTATAAACAGCTTTTTGATTGGCCTCAGTTTTGATTGGAGTTGGTTTTATTGTAGCAATGGAATTTTGCAGATCTTTTTTCCCCATGGGCTCCAGTTCATTTTCTTTTGCACACACCCACTCACTGTACTTCTGTGCTGACCCTGAAGATGACATTAGCTATTGGTTTCACCTACAATAATGTATTCACCTTCATATTATTTTACAACAATTGCTTTTCCGATTCAAGCCCATTCATTTTTGCCCTAACCGAGTCCCAATCTTCCCTGGTCTGACAACCATCATATAGCATGTATTCTGCTACACTGCTACACAGCCACACTGACACACACTCATCTGTTTGCATGTGTTTCGTCCCTCATTTCTTTAATTCACTCACCTTCATTTTCAACACCTAAATCCACTCAATAAACACCTGCAACAATGTAACTATTACCAATTAACAGCTTAGCAACCAACAACTATATCATAATGACGTCTTAATAAGCACCTTTCAAACACCTTTGCAACCAACAGCTATGCCATAGCAACACCTTAGGAACCACCTAGCAACTGCTTAGTAATACTATAGTAACCACTTTAGACACCAGAGCAACCAGTAGGAACCATTTTAGCAGCAGAACCATTCTACATTTCCATCAGGACATGTACTACCACAATTATTGTTGCAATCATTAAGTTACAGTGTGGGTCAGATATAGAATTTTTTTAGTACCATAAATATGTGCCAGCCATGCTGAGAAACACAATGGTACCTCCACAGTGGTACCAGAATAAACTTCATGATGAAATAAATCCTAAATGCATCCATTAATGAAATTAGAATGGGGTCCATTCTCTCTTTATACCACATTATTCAGATATCACACATAGAAGACACAGAAGACAGCAAAAAAAGAATAACATTAGTCTCTTTTGACAAAAAAATATATAAACTGGGCCCCATAACTGTAAGACACTTGAATTCACAGTTTATAAAACAGGAAACCTGTGGCAGGACTGACAAGAAGCTTTACTGCAGCCTGTCTGTCACGCTAACGGCTGTATAACCACAACTACAAATTTAAGAGTCTTTTCAACATAGAATCACAGTTATCTCAGCCCTCAGTAAGTTGATGCACATAACATTAACATCCCCCTCACACACACACACACACACACACACACACACACACACACACACACACACACACACACACACACACACACACACGCACACACGCACATATACACATATCATATATACATATACACATCATATATATGTGTTTGTGTGTGTGTGTGTGTGTGTGTGTGTGTGTGTGTGTGTGTGTGTGTGTGTGTGTGTGTGTGTGCTCTTTTACATGTATAGTAAGAATTAAGGGGAATAAATAATTTAAAATATACACTGATATTGACAATATTTATTGAGCTACACATACAGAAGTAGTGTCTCTTGGGATGGTGTCGGGTATAATGCAACATGTCAGACATCTCAGAATGGAGTTGTAGAGGTTCCTAATGGTGTCCTGTGATAATCCATCCCATGTAGCTTGTATGGTCTCAGTGTTGATAGCATGTCCAATAACATCCCACACATTTTCAACTAGGTCTGGCAATGTGACTGGCCATGGCCTAGTATCTGTGTCATGACGGCAAGTACATGAACACCAAAGAGGATGTTGTATTATATGAAATAGTACCCCACACCATGACACCAAGCCATCTGGAGGTGTGATTATGACAACAAACTGTCAATATTGGCGCTGACCACAGTGCTTCCACATACTGATTCATTGGTTGTCTCCACCAAGAAAAAAAAAAGTCTGGAACAACATCAATTAATCCCTGCATTGCAATCAGTTAATTCCTTCTCTGAGAAATATTCTTTAGACAATGATTGTATAACTACATACAACAATAATCTAATGTAGATCCTTTACAATATTGGATTGCACACAATTCCACCAAATCCTGGATGTGAAGCTGAAGCTGAAAAAGGGGGGCTTCTTCCTTAGGATCAAAAGAATACACTCTTTTCCAAAACAAATATAGCCTCAAGCAGATATGTAAATGGTGTGGCCTGATTAGACAATGTGCTTTCCCCACTGCCCAAAGTCACAGAACCTACTTTTGTAGTGTATGCCATGGTGAGAGATTTTTGACTGCTTAACATGCCTCTACAGTGCATTCAAAGAGTGCACGTGCATGCAGGTGACAGATTTTGAGAGGGGGCAGATCATTGGATGCAGGATGGTCATTTTGACGAACTGTCCATCATCTATACCATTCTAATGAAACCACCGCCACCTTTGTTTGCAGTGGTATTTTGAACGAGAACCTGGACTGCAGGACTAGCAGGTTCTGTTTGGGATTAAGTGTTGGGTTTGAATATGGAGTCCTTGGGGATAAACCTTAAGAAATCTCTTCATACTAGAACTAGAGGTCTTCTCCAAATAAGGGAGGCAAATACAAGAAATAAAAGACATTTAGATGCTACAAAAAGTGTTTGCAAACTGTAATTTCTGGGGCAATCACTTGTTTTGAAAGACAGAATAACTGTGCCTTAGGACTTGTAGTGTTTCTGATTTGATTAGCTACAGACTGTCGCTGTGATAAGCTACATGTTTACATTTGTTCAGTGCATTATGTTATCCAGTTAACCATAATTTCAGACCATTACAACTGATATGGAGCTACTCTGAATTGTCTCAGTTGAGAAACAATAACACTCTGGCATCTGTGTTAACTCTTTACACAGTAGAAAAACAAGCACTCAATAACTGAATTAAACAACTGTTTCACATTCACATCTCCAGGCAAGACAAATAATAAGCAAGTAGGAAAAAAATGCATTTTTTGCAATTTTTGACATCAATATTGTGAATTGGGCAGTTGTTCTTTAAATGTTTTTCTCCTGTAGTGTTGTATAATTGTATAATTACAGACTGCTGTCCATTTTTTTCCTGCATACTCTGTTAGCTTCCTTTCACACTGTTCTTCAATGGTCAGAAGCCCACAGGACCAGCAGAGAGCAGGTATTATGTGGGTGCTGAGTCATTCTCAGCATTGCAGTGACACTGATATGGTGGTGGTGTGTAAGTGTGTGCTGCCCTGTTATGAGTTAATCACACACAGCAATGTTGCTGGAGTGTTTAAACCCATCAGTATCACTGCTGAACTGAGAACAGTCCACCAACCAGAAATATCCAGTCGTCCTGTCGACAACATCTTGTGAGCACTGATTAAGGACTAGCGTATGACCAACACAAACTGTGCAGCAACAGATCTGTCTCAGAGCATCTGTATCAGACTTCTACAAGGTGGATCAACTAGGACTGTCTAACAGAGTGGACAGTGAGTGGACACAGTGTTCAAACACTCCAGCAGCACTGCTGTATCTGATCCACTCATACCAACTCAACACACCACTCCCATGTCAGTGTCACTGCAGTGCTGTGGTGGTCCTGCGGCGTCCTGGCAATTGAAGATCAGGGTGAAAGGTGACCAACAATGTATGCAGAGAACCAGATGGATTACAGCCTATAATTATAGAACTACAAAGTGCTCCGGTAGGTTCAGCAGAGCTGATACAATGGACAGTGAGGGACGAAACAAGGATGTGGTCATAATTAAGTGTGCACTGATATTTTGGGTTGGGCCAGTAGAAATAATGACTTCAGCGGGCATGGGATACAATGACATTTCTCTCTCTCTCTCTCTCTCTCTCTCTCTCTCTCTCTCTCTCTCTCTCTCTCTCTCTCTCCTGAGTCATGCTGCTGAATCATGCTGTCAGAAAATTCAGAGTGTAATTCCCTCCCCTTGTGTTTATTTATGGATCCGTCTCCAGGGAAACCGCAGGAAGTATTATGCACTTCTTCAGAATGGGGTCCAGAGAGGGATATATGTATTTATAAGTATGTGTGTGTGTGTGTATATATATAGTATAGTATGTGTTTGTTTATGTTTATTTATGTTGATTATGTTGTAAGGCATTAATGCAGTTTCTATATTATAAGTATGTCCTAAGTGAAAGCCCACACTTCGCTGGTGTTAAAGTGTGCTGTGAACATGATGAGTGCTCTGCTGGTGTTGATGTTATGACTGTTTGTGTACTCTGTGAGTGTAATGAAAATATGCTGACAGGTGTGGAGATGGAGAGGGTGGACATGACACGTGTAAGTAGAAGCCAAACAAAACAGTGTACAATTATTCGGTACTACTTTGAATTTTGTGAACTCTAGCGTGTCTAACTGATTTCTAAAACTGTGCTTCTCAAAGCTGATCCTGCACATTTTAACACTTTCTCTGTTCCCACCACACCCGATTCAACTAATCAGCTTATAAACAAGCCCTTAGGAGTTGCATGGGGTGTGTTAAAGCTAAAACGTGCAGGGCAGGGCAGGGCTACCTCCAGGACCAGGATTGAAAAACACTGTTCTTAGACATCATCAAAGACATGTTTAGGCTGATATTTCACATTTGGTGCTAGAACTACACTACCAGTCAGATGTTTTAGAACACCTCTCATTTCACCACTCACCACTCATTTCATTCATCTTAGCAATGGCTTTCTTACTACATCTCAACCAATCAGACCTGTATCTCCAAGTCATCTCTTCACAGCCAAAACTGAGGCCTGCTCCAGGGGTAAGCTGAGATACAAGGTGTGGTCATGTGAGCCACTTGTCATTCTAGCTGTTGACTGTCATAAACTGGTTTTCTGATGCTGGTGTGGATTTGAGTGTCAGACATCTTCCTGTATCAGACCTCTTCAGTTTTCTGCAGTTTCCAAGTGGTTTGATGGTGTAGGAAACTCTCCTCTCCACACTTTATTTGGAATGTCTCTAAAGGAATGCTCCTTTAATATTTGTATTTATATTCAGTGTATTTTTCATGTCATTATGCAATAATTATGATGAATTATTTGTAATGATCAGACAAGCATATGCATAATACGTTCTTATAACACTTGACAGAAGTCCAAAAACCCCATTACTATTACTAATTTTTATTTTCTTTTTTAATTTCATTTTTATTATTATTTTTTTTAATTGTTGTTGTTGTTGTTGTTGGTGTCATTTATGTACATGCTCGGGGAATGGGTGTGTTGCCACAAAGACCCAGCAAAAATTCAGTACAAGAATGCACACAAGACCTAAAGTAGAGTGACTCAAAAGCAATAATGCAACTCCCCATTGGGTGGTTAAAGGCATTTGCCTAAAAACAACAGTGCTGTTTAACCTTGATTTTTTACCCTTTTTAAACCTGAGCTCATTTGTGTTTGCTCCTGCAGCCTCCTTCGTCAGTCCTCAGTTCTCCCTCTTTGTGAGGCTGGGGAGCTACTTTTATGCATCACCTTGGGCTCATTGTTCTTATTGGCCCCAGGTGCACAACAATGCCATGGTCAGCACAGCTGCTGGATCTTACCCCACAAACTCAACACCACACTATATATCAGTACTATCCCTTCTCAGGATTTTATTCACTTTTGTAACACTGTGTGAGCAAAGAAAATGAGACAACATTTTCATTTTCATTTAACCCATTATCTGTCAGTGATGACATTAGCCCCGCCCCCTCTCGCTGAGCAGTTGGAGTCAGTAAAGAGTAAACATGCACTGGAAGGTTCCTTTGGCATTTTGAGAGCAGTCTGAATTGCAGTGTTGATTAAATTCTGTGGAAGAGAGTGTAGTAGAACAATCTGATTAACACATTTTACAGAAAGTTGAATTATCTCTATTAAAAAGCACTGATTTATAAATGTACAAATTTTAAATTACTTCTGTTGTTACAGACCAGCTGTAAGTTGTTAACCATTGACCTGTCCCCAAAAGACTCTTTTATTATTATTATTATTATTATTATTATTATTATTATTATTATTATTATTATTATTAGATTTAGATTTGATTACTTTATTTCTCTCAATAGCAATGGTAGTTTACTCCTCACATGTAAGGTTGGACCTGAGAACTGTAGTTGGTGAGTCTGGTCTCACATCTCTACGAATACTCCAAATACTGACTCCTCTACCAGTCTTCCTTCTTGGAGTCAAGCAAATAAGCTTGGGCTCTTCCTATGATATGATGACAAGCTACTATGCCAGACTTAGTTTCAATATGATAAGCAAACTGCCTGTAATAAGCACAGCCTCTTTCTCAGTGATATCACTGAGATAACAATGCAGAACTTCCCAGCTATCGTGTTCTGTGTAATTGAGGGGAAATTCTGGCTTAATGTTGGAAATTGGTCAGTCTGTGATTTGAATTAGAAATACAATTCTTTTTATTAATTATTTGTAATGATTAGATTGACAAGGATATTTATAATAATGTCCTTTATTATTTTTGTTATCTATCAGTATTATCATTTCTCACAACATTTCTTTCTGAAATTTAAACAGAATCAAACAGGCCCCTGCCCCACTTCTCATTTTCATTTATAACCCAATTTCTGCATCAGTGATGCCATTAGTTGTAATTGTACTTTGTTATACTATGTGTATCATGCTGCTCTGGTACTCAGATACTGAGCTATGAAGCCTAGAAAATGGGATGTAGCTGACCACAAAGTGTGGATCTCAGGTTCTAAGTGTTAAGCCTGCAGCCAATCAGCATCAACATGATCAGGGATTGTTGAGATGGTGGCACTGACAGACTAGAAATAGCTCCAAGTTTTTAAACAAGAATCATGAGAGTTCAGTATGTAAATTGATTTTGAGGGAATGGCTCAGGAATGTTGAACGGGAGGTCAGGAGCTTGAAAACTGGTCAGAATGCTCATGGAAGGGAATTATAAATCATCAGAGTTCGAGCCATGCATGATGGTGGGTGCCAGATGAAATGACATGGGACATTTCATTTCCAAGTTTACGTGGGAATTTAACACTTCCTCCACAGACTCACATGTGTACCAGAAATATATCATAGACCCAACTTGGTCCTAATGGCATGGTGGATTATCCTGCTGGATATCCCATCATTGTGGGGCTGCATGAAGTCCATGAAGGGCTACAAACTGTCACCAAGCATGAAATGTGTTGGCACAGTTCAATGTGTTAGAATGCCATGAAAATACTCCTCACACCAGTACGGAACCATCACCATCCTCCACAATACCTTGTTGACTCAGCTTCATGCTGATTCATGCCACATATTGTTGGTTCTCTATGGTCCAGTTAGCAAACTTATAAGCCCAGATGAGGTGTTGTGTCCTGTTAAGTGGTTTTCAGAGGCACTCTGGTGGGTCTTCTGCTCCCATATTCCATGAAACGTAAATAATGCTGCGCTGAGCTTTGGGATATGCATATGGGGCTCCTGCATGTGGATGTGATTTCTTCAGAGTCACTTCTCTGTTCACATGGACAATTTTAATCAAATGCTGACCAGATGTAACCACTGCACTGTCCATTGTGGGTGGTAATGCCTTCTGTGATGTATTCTGAGTACACACATGACACCACAGATCAAAGAATGTTAAATGCCTGCACAACTTCTGAAATGTAATATCCCGTCCATCTGGCACACACTATAATGGCATTATAATGGCACCATCATGTCCAATAATTAACAAGGTTACTTTGAGCAATCCTATAGAAGAACAGCTTTAGTTTCCATAAACAATGCTGTTGAGCTGTGGAGAATGTGCATTGTGGAATTGCACAGCATGAGGGTAGCTGCAATACATGCAGTTCATTGTGCATTAGAAGACAGACCAGCCTTATCTCTGGCAGTAAGTCGTCATTGAGGGATTTATGGAGTGAATTGCTCCCAGGGAGTCACCACCACTTTGCTAACCCAAACAAGCCAGATAATGACATAGAAACACTAATGTGGGCATGTGACAAAACACACCCTCCCCTGGCACACACACTCATTGTCAGACCTACTTCAGGGTCAGCACTTCCTTCTCGGTACAAGAGGACAGCCTGGACTTGTCTCTTGGGGTACTTTATAGTCCAAGTGATATGTATAGATAAACCACTTTCTCTTAATGGCCAGTGGGAAATATTAGCCCCAGGTCAGGTGGCGTATGTGCTGCACCCACTCCATGCTCTTGTACGGCTGGAACGTCTTCTGCCTGTCTTCCACAAACATTTGCATATATGGGTTTGCTCTGAGCACAGTTCTAAATCATACTGTCTGTGCTCACTTTGCCTAGTCACTCAAGAAGATTCTCACTGGACTGCACTTAATCATGGGATGTAGAAGGTGGAAAGTCTCATTCTAGTGCAAAAAAAAGTTTAAATGCCATCTGTTTGAAATTGTGAGGTGACTTGATGAATGTTAAAAATTTGCCAAAGATACTGCTGAACTGTATACTATGGTGTTAAACTAAGGTCATGGAAGGCTATAGCACTGTTTGAGCATTCAGGATCCCCTTTACTCAGCTCCAAAGGTCTTCATAACATGCCTATTGATGCTCTACCACAGAAACAACTGTGAAGCTTTTTACGTAGAACACTGTTAAAAATCTGCTGCACTAGTCACACAGTTCAGTTACTTAAAAAACATACATTTAGAGTAGGTTATTGTGAGTTATTATTTCTGGTTATTCTGTGTGTTTTTAAACTATAGTTTGTATTGCCACGCAATTGACCAAATTTAGCATAGTGCCATCATTATTTTCAAATCTGTCAAAGTTCAACATTTACTAGTTCGTACAAGGTCATTTCGCATATATTCGCTACAAAGTTATTTTGATTTTGGCAACAGTTGTTGAAGTAGGTGCAAAACACTAAAGTGTACTTTGAAAATAAATTGGGACAATGTTTTGTGGATGATGAGACCAAAATAGATCTTTTTGGTTTAAGTGTTATGTTTGGAATAAGGAAACATTACATTCCAGTAAAAAAATTCTAATCTCATTTGTGAAAAACACTGTGGAGGTAGCATCATGATTGGGGTGTGTTTTGCTGCATCTGGGCAAGGGTCGTTTGCCATCACTGATGGAACAATGGATTCTAGATTTTACCAGCAAATTCTAAAGGAAAACATCAGGACAAATGTCAATGAACTGAATCTTAAGAGAACATGGAGTGCACAGCAAGACAACAACCCCTACCACACAAGTCGTTCTATCAAAGAATGGTTAAAGAAGAATAAAGTTAATGTCCTGACCTTTTGTGGAAGGACCTGAAGCAAACAATTAATGAGAGGATGCCCACCAATATAACAAAATTGATGTCTTGTTTGAAAAGTCCAGGCAGCTGGATTATAGCTAGCAATTTGTATTGCGCATGATCCCAAGTGGCCCCACTGTCTAAGTGTTGGCTTTATTTTTGGAACAAGTTTGGTCCCCTGTGTTTCCATATCTATCTTTGGCAGGGCATGCAAGTGATTATAACTGGCCTTGCTCTGTTTAATGGATGTCCCTCTCTCTCCTCCAAAGAGTGCAATGCACCATGAAAATTAGTAGATATAATAAACCTGGTAAGTAGTATTCTCCTCCAAGTTACCTTAAGGGCACTTTGACAAGCTATCCTTTAACATCCTGTGCGGGTGGCAAAAAAGCAGTTATTCAGTTAGGCAAAAAAAAAAAAATGGATAAAAGGTACAGCTGCCAAAGCACAAACTTTGTGTGCTAATTTTCAGGTTTCATGGAGGGAAAAAAAATACTATTTTGTTATGTTCCAAAATAAAGGGATTGATGGCCATTCTTCCAGAAGACCTGCCATTAGGTCTGGTTTATGGAAATGATTTATTCCAGCCTCACTGACAAAAATGACTCATCAGCTGTACTGCGGTCGTTCAGTTTTATTGTTTGGCAAGAATTGTGTTCAAGTAGCACATTTGCTTCATTTGGATCATGTAAAGTGTATGAACAAGTGAGTCCCAGTAAAATACAATTTCTGGCCTGCATGTGTGAATGACACCAAAAACTAAAAATGACCAATAAAAGTATTCTTGGTTTTGAGAGTGAAAGGGGCTCAAGACTGGCATTCATTCTTGCAGCATTTAGCAGGATGTTGGTTCCCCTGCCACATTTGCCTATTTGTATTTGCAAACACACTTCAAATAAGGTATCTGAACTCATGCAATAGCTGAAGCTCAAAAGACCACATCTGCACTCCTTCACTGGCCCATCCATACACACAATCATCCTGATGTTATTGTGTTTACTCACATCCACCACATCCCCTTCTTCTCTGTGTTTTTATCTGCATTTTCTTGGCCTTAGTGAGGGTTAAACCATCAAGCTAAAGGAAGATGCCACCCAGAACTGCAGCAGAAAATACTTCCACATTGCATAACTCTATACTAACCCTAGCAGTTAACAAAGCATCCTATAGCATCACACACATTTTCCACACAATTCACTGGTGGTCTGCAATTGGCCATGCCACACTATCTATGTCTCTTGAGTCTTGAGACAGCAGCAGTATGCAGACAAGCATTGTCCAAGAACTGATTCAACTGGCTGGAATGAAAACTTGCAGCCACACTGGCCCTTTGTTGATATGATTGGACACCCCTGCCCTAAGGTAATCACCACCACCAATGTGGAGCATAATCTAGAGAGGGGCAGTGCATTCTCTGTAGACTCATAACTATCCCTCCAATGCCTGTGGGATGAGCTGGAGTGACATTTTCAATCCAGAACTAATTGTCCAATTGTGCCTGACCTCAAAAGTGTTCTTATGGCTGACTGCAACTAAGTCTTCAAATAACTGTTCCAACATCTAGAGTAAAAGGCTTCCCAGAAGAGAACAATCTGCTACTGGAGCTAAGGAGGGGCAAAGGAGGTGGCTGAACAAATTTAGGATTATTTGAGGGTTTGGCTCATTTCATTAGCAGAATATTTTTTTTGTGAAGGCAGCAACAAATAGGACAAATAACAGAAAACATCATTCCTCAAGGCAAAACTGCTCCAGCTCCTTCAAGATAGATGGTTTCCGCTGGTGAACAGCAATCTTCCCACCACAGATTCTCAATTGGATTAAGGTCTAGGCTTTGAATAGACCATTTCAACATGTTTACATGTTTCCCTTTAAACCACTCAAATGTTGCTTTAGCAGTATGCTTTGGGTCATTGTCCTGTTTAAAAGTGAACCACTAACCCAGCCCCAAATCACTTACAGACCGAAACAGGGTTTTGCTCAAGAATATTCTTGTTTTTAGCACCATCAATCTTCCCCTGGACTTGGACCAATTTCCTAATCCGTACTGCTGAAAAAAAATCCCCACAGCATGATGCTGCCACCACCATGTTTCACCGTGGTGCTCCTGTGGTGATGAGATGTGTTGACTTTGCTCCAGACATAGCGCTTTGCTTGGTTATATAGTCTCACCTGACCAGAGCATCTTCCTCCATACATTTAGGGAATCTCACACATGCCTTTAGGCAAACTCAAAATGAGCCTTCCTGTTTGGTCTGTAAGTAAAGCATTTTTTCTAGCCACTCTTCCATAAAGCACAGCTCTATTGAGTGTACAGCTCATTGTGATTCTCCAATCTCTGCTTGGGAACACTGCAGATCCTTCAGAAAAGGAATGTATATACTGACAGATGATGTGACACTTAGATTGCACATAACTTCATTTCACTAAACATGTGACTTCTGAAGGTAATTGGTTGCACCAGAATTATTTAGGGCCTTAATAGCAAAGGGGTGAATTTATATACACATGCCAATTTTCTTTCAATTTCAATTTTTTCTTTTTTTTCTAAATATTTTTTTATCCATTTTTTCTCATTTCACTCCACCAACTTAATTTATTTTGTGAAGCTGCATCACGTACAATTCAGTTAAATTTCATTTAAATTCACATTTTAATGTAACAAAATAGGTAAAAACCCATACTTTGACAAGGCACTGTAGATACAGTGTACACATTTCATATTGGTTCCCTGGTAGGATTGTCACGTTAGATGCTTTGTTTTCATCATTCAGACAATGTGAGCTTGAGTCTGCAAATGAATATTTAACCATCTGAGTACCTTTAAAAGCAGTCTAAGTCAGGACTTATGATCATGTAGAAGACAAATGACCATCCAAATAAACATCTAAGGTCTATAATTGATGCTCCAATTTCCTTCCATTAGTATTTGCAAACACCTTAATGTGATGGACATGTGGATTCATAATTTAGGATATACAAAGTCAACTGAATATACAAACGGCCTTAACAACAATGCTCATATAGGCTTTTAATAAAAAATCAACAAACCAGTTCACCAACTTCTTGCACTCAATGCATCATATTTAGGGTGAAGGCTGATACGTACTGAATGCAACACAAAAAGACCATACAGTCTATAGACTAAAGACTATACAGTGAAGCAAATGATTATTTGATCCCTTGTTGATTTTGTAAGTTCACTGACAAAGTAATTTGCATTTTGCAGAGGGAAATAAGTTTTTGATCTCCTACCAACCATTTAGAGTTCTGCATCAATGGGAGAATGGATGGAACCATGTACTGTAAAATCCTGAGAGAAAACTTCCTTCCCTCCAACAGAACATTAAAAATGGGTCTTCCAGCATGACAATGACCCAAAACATACAGCCAAGGCAACAAAGGAGTGGCTCAAAAAGAAGCACATTAAAGTCATGGAGTGGCTTAGCCAGTCTCCAGACCTTAATCCCACAGAAAACCTATGGAGGGAGCTGAAGCTCTGAGTTGTCAAGCGACAGCCTCAAAATCTTAATGATTTAGAGTGGACTAAAACTCCTGGCATGTGTGCAAAACTCATAATCAACTACAACTCTTAACAATGCAGTGAGGTTTTTCTTGACCCATACTCACTTTTGGCTCAGTGGATTAAGGACAAACTTGACTAAAGTTACAGCAGCTGGACATCTTTGTATACCTTGTAGAAAGACCCAGTCTGTATTAAAAAGACTCAAGGCATAAAAACATTTCAATGCATACAATTTTGTTCTTTGTGGTCATATCCAGGTGCTTGACTACCAAGATGACTGATGCACTGCCGCTGCTACTACCCAGGTATAATTGTTATTTTAATGCTGTAAGGCTAATGTAGAACTGATATGTTATCTGATATGAAATTACCACTGCAAAGAGAATTCCAAAAAAAGAAAGAAAAAAAAAAAGAAAAAAAGAATGATGTGTCGCTTGCCCTTCCCCTTTCACCATTTTGTGCATCAGCATGAACGCCCCATTCTGCTGATAGACTGGAATAGTCAGCCAAGACACTTTGTTTCCCATTTACAGAGCCAGGATTGAATATGAAGGCCAAACTTCACTAGTTAGTGTGCTCTAGTGAACCTTGATGAAACTTGTGCTACAGGTTTAAACTACAAAGTGCACATAAACATTAAACTTTAGTAGAGCATCTACACACAAATCTCATTAACTCATTAACTGAGTCTGAGCTGGCTCTGAACAAATATTGCAGACACAGCTCCACAGATGAAGAGGATAATGTGATGAAGTTCAATGAATTGTTCAAGTTGTCAGTCATGGCCAGAATGAGAGCTGTGATTGGTGGAGAAAGTTTCTGTCACCAGCAAAAAATTGCAAAATTAGAGCAGAAGGTGAAAAATATTTTATTGTATTTTCACCTTCTGACAAATTACTCTTGGTTTGAAAGACGTCACCATTATACACATTAATTATGTCTCTGATGTGCGAATGATTCCTACAAAAACCGTATATATAACGGTTTGGCAGGGGCTTCCTTGAATTGACAGGACATGACTGAAGTGCCCTTAAGAAAGGCACTTAACTCCCCAGTGGCTCCCCAGGTATTGTGGGCAGGGTTGCCTACTGCTCTGGGCATGTGTGCTCACTGCCTCCTAGTGTGCAAATTCACTAGTGGGTCTATATGCACGTTTACCTCTTTTATATGTTTTAACTTGAGTCTGTATGCCATAAACAAATGTTTGACACACCTGGGTTTGATTTTACTTAAAATGTTGTTAAAGTTGACTTTACTTACAAAAAATGAATGAAAGTGTTCTCTGAAAGGAGAAGTCCTCCCCTTGGAACTATAAGGATCTATTTGCATTCTGATCAGTTTGGAGATATTGAGCTTTAAAATCTTTATAGTGCCATTGACATATATGGAGATAGAAACTTTCCGTTTTCTAGATAAAGAGTCCAATATGAATACAACTTAAAACAACACCTCATATAATGTTAAGAGGTTGTTAAGAATAACAATATGTAAATAACTCAAATTTGATAAAAAATGTCAGATAGAACCTAATAGTTCCAAGGGGATGGAGTGCTGAAAGAATCCTGCACTGGATCAAAGCTCTGTGGATTTCTGTCCACTCTTAATCCACCCTCTCTCTTTCTCCACCTTTCATTCATTTTCTACTGGAGAAATACGATTAGAGAGAGAAAGTGAGTGGAAAAGAGAGTAGGGGTGTTTCTGGAACATAAATTCTGCACATTCCTAAAGACCTCTCAAAGGATGAATCATGGGCTTGCCCATATACACACACCCCTACACCCATCCACCCACCCACACGCACATCCATAGACCATGAGTCAGTGTGTGTGATGAGGAATCCCCTCCTTCAAATACTCATGTTTGTGTGGCTCATTTCCTAGACAACCACAGAAAGAGACGCATAGAAATGTTCTCTTATGAGAGAGAGAGAGCTGCAGTAATGAGACAGGGCGAATGTACAGGATTCCTATCAGAACATTACAGTAATTTAGACCATTACTGTCATATACAAAAGGACCTGTGGTGTAGTACTACTGCAGTACTGGTGTTTGGAAAACAGTGTTATTATAACTGTGCTGTGATCAGTTTTTAGTTAAAAAATTATAGCTGGAGTAATATGTGTATCCATATTATTATAAATCATAATCATCATTGTTATGACTTATTGTCATTATTATTAATAATAATTATTAGTACAATTAATTAGTATAACCATTGTTATTAATTACTGTCAATATTATTTTTATGATTATGATTATTTTTATGATTTATGATGTATATTTCCAAAATAATCATCAATAACTGTATTAAAATCCCAAAGACCACTCATTTTTGTCCCGTGTATGTTTGGCATGTGTGTAACCATGACAACCATCGTAAAAGCCACAACTCCTGACTAAAAATCCCGCTGCGCGTAAGGGACACGTACTGGGAGCCTCTGCGTCACAGTGAGCACGCGCCTTCTTTACTGAGTCATTTGTTTGGTTCTCTTCCCATCAGACAGAATCAGGAACAGGACGCAGTAGAACTCTAGTGTCACAAACCGGTTCCAATCCCAGTTCCAGTCCCAATTCCAATTCCAATCCCAGTCCCAGTCCCAGTCCCATTTCCAGTTCCAGTCCCAGTCCCAGTCCCAGTCCCAGTCCAAGTCCTAGTTCCAGTTCCTGCGCCTCGGGTCTCCCCTGGCGCGCTGATTGGCCAGGCGCCGTAATGTGGGCGGGGATTCGGAGCGAGGAGCGCGTGCAGGCTGAAGGGCGTAGTCCTTAATGAGAGCGTTAAAAAGAGGACACGCCGCTGTCCCCTCCACTGACACCCCGAGCACCTCTCACACTCAGACCTGGAATTACTCTCTCTTTACCAGCCCGTAAGTTGGACTCTACTTCTACACTTCTGTTTGGACTGGTTTGTATGGGAATAGCTGCTGGTTTGTGTGGGAAAAGCTGCTGGTTTGAGGACAGTTCTTGGGACATGAGGAGAACTTTTTATTACTTTGTTTTTATGTTTTTGTGGACAAACTAACACGTTTCAAGAGCAGCAGACAGACTCTAATTGGGCTGCTGTTGTGGTAAGGGTCTCTAATACAGCGAGCTCTACTGCACTGGTCTTACTGGTGCCCAGTGTTTTATTCAGAGCTGCTGAGTATAATCCGAGGTCTTAACTAAATAAGTCACAGTCAGGTTACAGCTGCACTGTAGCTTTAACCATTATATGGTTATTTAATTTTGTATTTATGTCTGTAGAATTTGTAGCAATAAAAACAATTCATTTATTGATGTTTTATTTTTTATGAATAATGGTATTGCAAAAGAGTAATGTTTTGCCAATTACTATTATTGTTGTTATTCATATTATTCATATTATTATTATTATTATTACTATTTGAGAAAGTACAAATTAATTGCTGTTAATGTTAATTTATTTAGTTATTTATTTGACTTACAATGGAAGTCATTGTATAAAGATTGCATTCCTAGTTGTTTGGTAAAGTCAGTTAGGAGCATTTCTATTGGTCATCATGAAATCTGACTTAAAAAAAAAAAAAAACAAGTGTCAGATTCACTTATTCACTGCAAAAATGGAAATTCAATGTTGCTTATAAGATATAAGGAGATAGAAGAGTATAAAGGGTGCGGTATATTCCAGCTGTTGGTCCACACAAGCTGCACATTGTGTGAGGAGTAGCGCAGGTATGGTGGGGCACACCCAACACCGCTGAGCCCGTTACATGTAGGCAGAATAGTAATGTGTTGCTCCCTTTTACAGGACCTTGAGGAAACATGCTGATCCTCCTTTGTGGAATCATCTTCCTGCACGTCGCAGCCCTAGCACTGCTATTTGTGTCCACTGTTGTCAGTGTGAGTATGCCCTATATTGTCTGATGTGATTGTATTGTTTTATTCATTGTCTTAATGTTAATGGTAGGGAACTTGCCAGATCTGCAGAGTGTTTAATTTTGGATGTGGAATAGAATAAATACATAATTAGATAAATGATTATTCCTATAACTCCTTGATTATCAGTGTAAAAAACCTTTTCTTGCTCTCTAATGAGATTTGTTTCCACAGGCGTGGACTGTAAGCCCCAGCAGCAGTGCAGACCTGTGGGTTAACTGCTCCTCAGCCAATGGAGGGTACAACTGTGAGACTCTTGAAACTGGAGGTAGGACACGTTTGCTGTTGCCATGGTTCACTGACTGATGTCAAATGAACTTGTGGAGACATGTATCCCAGGAATTTGCCCACATTTTGCAGTATGATTTGAATTCACATATGTGCCTAGAAGGCTAGAAGGTCTGCTCTCAGTATTCTTAGGCTATTGCCCTTTTTTCAAAGAGGGCCTGAACTTGCCATAACTCTCAAAGACCCTCTGCATGTTTACCACGCTCTTTGGTGGGCGTGCCCACAAACTCCCATGCCTCTGTGCTGCCATCTAGGGGTGAGAATGTAGTTGTGCATTTCAAGAGGGTGCAAGAACAGGAGATCCCCCAGCTCCAGAGGCTCATCTCTGCAGTATAAATAGTTGCTGGGCTGTGGCTGAGCTCAGAGAACCCTTGTTTGGGAGTGGAAATCTCAGGTCAGAGCCATGGCGTGGGGAGGTGTAGGGTGGGGCATGGGTTGAGTATTTAAAGCTACGCAAATTTAGACAGCTATCTGTGTGTGTGTGTGTGTAAGCATGCATATATACATGTGTATGTGAGTGAGTAAGTGAAGTGCTGGGAGAACCTCGGACAACTCCATGCTGAACATAGCGTGCCGAGAGGTTCAGGTCACACCCTCACACCCATAGATCATATTCAGATAGGACCAGTGAGCAAAAGGTTAACAGTTAAAAATCTGAGTGAGGGGCCAGGTTCAGTTCTCATCCAGTTCGAAAGTAATATATGTTCATGCTAATAGATAAAAGTTGCCATGAGGACTGAACAGGACTTTATTACACAGGTATAAATCTTGAAGGCTCTTCAAAAACTGAGGAATTATTAAAATACTATGAAATTTGAGCTACATCATGCTAAGAGTAATTAAGAGAAGTCTGAGTTTAATACCTGGAATTTAAGGGGTTAATTTAAGCTGTGATTCAGAATAGTTTCTTATGAGAAATGAATGTACATGATATTCACCCTCACACACGTCAGTAAAACTACAAACACATTTCGATGCAACCATTCAATATAAGCTTCCTTGGCATAAAACTTGTCAGTGTGTATTTAAAGTGTTAGTAGATTCAGAATCCTCCAGATGGTTTTGCACAAAAATGATTGGGTTGTAAACACCTGCCGGGCGTGTGATGGGATTCATAGATTGAGAAGAGGAGTGATTACATTTGGGCATGCCAAAGATCATAGTGTGATGTAAGTAACTGAATTTGCACATGTATGGACGTGCACACGCAAGAAGTTATTCTAGAAGGTCCTTCACAACCATTTTATGAAAGAACACTCCACAAAGAACTACAGACCCTGAACTTACATAGCAGAGTGATATGTAAGAGGTCTTTGCAATCGGGCATACCAAAGTAAAGTAAGTAGCTGTATTTAAAGTTGTTACTAAGCCTAAGCTCATTTGAGACGACCAGCAGTGGCAGACGAAAGGAAAGTCATCAGAATTGTGGCTGAAAAATGAAACTGAGCATTCACTTCTTTTAGTGGTTTTCCTGCTTCACACACCCACTGCAACTCTGAAATTACTGTCAAGTTAATTGGGAATTAGTTGAATCAGTTGTGTTGGGAAAAGTGTAACCCCTTTTAGAGCTTAGAGAATCGAATTACTTTCTGGCTCAAGATCAACACATTCTCAAGAAGTCAACAGTGTAGTTTTGCTGCTGCCTGTGATGGGATGATGTAATGGTTTGAGAGCGAACGCAGCCTCTGCATGTGTGTTTCGGTAATGTGGCAAGACCAGCATGCACTGCTGCGTCACCTCATACCTTCGTGGCTTTGTTTGTGTAGCGCTCACAGCCGTGCAGAAGTGCTGTGTTAGATCACAGAGCTGCCAGTGGCCTGACTTGGTCACATGGCCGATGGGCGAAGTCTTCAAAGGCCTGAACACTTTGTTATACATTCCTTTTTGAACAGTGGAGTGAGCAGTCATGGTATTATCTCCATTTGTTGTGGATCCCAGTATGAGGGCAAACACTAGTAGATCAGTTAAGCATCTCCATGGGGACATAGTCTCAGGTTTTATCCTATTATGTCTAATGGAGTGGCCTTGTATCTTAATTACGGGGCTTTAAACAGAGCCTTTAGTGGTCTGATTGACTTTGGTTGGGTATTCATTTACCAGCAATTTCCATAGTTTGTGAGTGATGAGCAGCAGCTGGTGAGCTGGTGCAGAAGCTTAAGCATGTGAGAAATCTGATTCATCACACAGATTTAGGAAGGTTATAAGACTGTCATGTACCCTCACACGCTCAGACATAAACTCATATTAGGTGACTCATATAAGGTACTCCAAACTGATATGACACACTGTTTAAACACAGAATTAGATTCTTTTGAGCAAATAAATCTGAACCTATTGGGACCATGCCAAATGGCAGGCATTGAACTGGGGTGGTGACCATCTAACTTCCTGACCACACTCTTTTGCTATATGCAAGCAAATCCTCACAACAATGCGCCAAAATGTATGGACAAACAGATGCAGGGCAAACTCATTTTAAAACCCACTATTTCAGAAGAAAAAATGAGCAGATGTCCCAGTATTTTGTCCAAACAGTCTGTTAGCCAATGTCAGAAATCAGGAAGTTATCAGCACTGCAGTGGACAGATGGAAGGAAGGGTGACTGTGCAGAAAAGAAAGTCCAGTGTATTTAAAAAAGAAGATGTAAGCATAAGATAAAAACCTGCTTGCTGGAAACTTAAAGATTTTAAATAGCTGAAAAGATGATGGTGATGACATCACAACAATTAAACAGACTGATGTCCATCTGTTTCTCTGCATGCTTTGTGAGCCTCCTTTTATGCTAGTGGTCAGGGCCCTGCAGGACCTGCACCAGAGCAAGTCATAGAGACAAGCGCATTCATTTATGCATACCAGTGCAGTACACACTAATGACCAACCACCCACATAATACCAGCTTTGTGGCAGTCCTGTGGGGTTTTGACCATTGAAGGTCAGGGTGAAAGGAGGCTAACAGTGTATGCAGAGAAACAGATGAACTACAGACTGTAAATATAGAAGTACAAAGTGCTCCTGTATGAAAACAAAATGAGCAGAATATTTAATAATTATTGAATTTATTTCATTAGTAGGGATTCTGTCTTTTTTTACGCTGGACTCAAAATTCTTCATACTTGTGAATCTTGATTTCAAATGTTAATTGAAACATATAAAAGTAGTAAATCTGTGACAGGGATCACAACCCCAGTCCTGGAGTACTGGTCTCCAGCAAAGTTGGGTAATTGCCCTTCTAAAACACACCTACTTTTTCATATAATTGGCTGATATGTTGAATCAGTTGTGTTTGAGTTGGGTAAATGCAAAACTTTGATGGAGACCAGCCCTGCAGGAAAGGAGTTGTGCACCCCTGTCCCAAATATGATATTTCTCCAAATCTCCGAATCGTTTTGAACAAGTGGACACCATATAGACACCATGCATCAACGTTGCCCCTACCTGGTGATCATTCAGGGTCAGCACTTTTGTCTTTAATATTCAGTTGCCCCAGAAGCCCTATTTGGAACAAGGGTTTCTGATTAGGGTTGGAACAGGGTGGGTCTCCTCAATTAGGATTGGGTAGTAATGGTGCTTCTGATGGATCAAAGCAAATTAAACAAGTGATTGAAACACAAGATTTGACCTGGTGAAACGTTCAACTTGTTCATGAGCTGATTAGTTGAATCGGGTATGTTGGAAGCACAGAAAGTACTACAATGTACAGGGCACAGATATTGAGCATCATCGGGAGGGGAAAAAATGATTTGTTAACATTATTTTCCCCAGTTAATGTCTCATACAATTTATGCATTAGTCAGTGTGTTTATATTTCAGAACAAAATTTACTATGCAGTCAAATGCAAAGTTTTGTTAAATACTATCAACCCCGAATAGTCATGGTTTTGGGATCACATACATTATGGGTAAACATTTTTTAGAACAATCACTTTTTGATACAGATTTTGAAGAATTGTGTTTCAAACACATTGCTTTAGAGATCACTTGGATTGAACTCTCCTACCTATTTTACACTGTACCCATGCAAACAACCTTGTCTAATTTAATGTTGCTCACATTAAATGCATTTCTTTGTTCTTGTTTCTGAGAGCTACGTTGTTAGATAGTAGTGGTCTGATAGACAAGACAGAGAGAGGGAGAAACCTGAAGCTCCATACATGACCCTTAGACAAGAAATAGACATGCAAGAAAGTCTTAGCATATTACATACCACAGCAAACTAGATTACTTACATTGAAAGAGAGACTGGGATAACAGAGAACAACAGAACCTAAATGTACAATTGAACTAACATAGACAGATCTAGTGTTACAAGGGTCACTTTACATAGTTTTTCTATGACCTTAATTTTAAACTACTGAATGTTTTCAAACTTCTTAAATACATTGACCTAAACCAGGTTAGTAATAATGGAACTTCAACATTTATTTACAGCGTATTTTTCTACACAAGTAGAATAAGTACAGTTCATTTTCTGTATACATTCATTGTTTCTCCTGAAATTGAGTGTATTAAAAAAATATTTTAACCTAAAATTAAGCTTTTGTTGGAGTAACTGTTTCTACAGTCCAGGGAAGATTTTGCTGTGAGGATTTGATTGCATTAGTGATCCCTATCTCATTCCAAGCCAAAAGTATTGAAGGGAGCACCATCATTCCAAAGAACACAGTTCCACTTCTACACAGCTCAATGCTGGGGGCATTATACCCCTTTAATCCATGGCTAGCATTGATGCTCTAGAGAGTCCTCTTCTATTCTCTACAGGTACTAGATAAGCTGTGTGTGCATCTGCACATCTGTGTCAGTAATGGGTGCAACTTACAGAAGCCAAATATATTAATTGGAAGGGGTTTTCACTTGGACATATAGTGTATCCTTGGCTGTGCAGTGCTGATTTCCTGTGACGTGTGCCACCAAAACCATCTCTATGCATCTTATTGATCATATTATTTTATGAGCAAAACAGCAAAATGCATTTCCTGGATTTCAGGAAACACTAATGGAAAAAAACACCCCAACCCAGGTAACTCCCCTGTGGAATAGGTGTTGTGTGTCTAATGCAGAATGCTTTGAAGGATGGTTAGATGTGAAGCTTTTAAAGCCATCAAGCCCAGGTACTGGGCAAGGTTTTCTGGCCTTGTTTACATTTCTCTGGCTCAAGGACAAGAGTAGAGGATCGATATTTGAGGAGCCAGTATCATTCTAAGTGTCTGTAGCTTTTAGCAACAGGATACCCCTCGTTTTAGCCTGCCCCATTAAGGCATTGTGGCAGGCTGAGAGATCTCAGGTCTTCTTCATGTATAGTAAACATGAATCTTGCATGTCCTGTTTATGCATGGCAGCTCAAGTAGGTCTGCTTTATATCTTCTCAAAACATTGAAACAAATGAACCAACCCAGTCTCAAGTTACTGAATTTCAGGAATTTCTTCTCATAATGGATGACAGAGCAACAAGTATGGGTTGCACATGCTTTAAAGAAAAAACAGCATAACCTGGTTATTTTAGAAGCTGTCCCATTAGCACAGCACAGTGTAGTAATATGCAATGTATAGTGAGCTTGGTGCCTTAATAGCAATAGAATCAACTGTAGCCCTACCTTTTCTGATCACACATTTTAGTGCATTATTCCAATTGGACGATGGTCGTCTGCATAATGCTGCCATCTTGAGCTTGCATTTAAGACACAGATACTATGCCATGGCCAGTTGCATCACCAGACTGATCCCTAATTGAAAATGTGTAGGATGATATTGGACGCTATCAATACTCCACCTCTACCGCAAAATCTGCCATAAGTGAGTAAGAATATTCAAGCTGCAAGAGATGAATTATCGCCTGAGACCATTATGAACCTCTACAACTCCATGCCAAGATGTCTGGCATGTTGTGTTATACCCAGTGCCATATCAAGAGATACTACGTCTTTATGTGTAGCTCAATATTTGCCTATATCATTCTCCATTTTTAATAGGTCATGTTATCCTTTGTCTTCCTTCTCAATAGCATTGCAATCTGACCATTCCTTCTTGGTGCATTTATTTTTTTGATGTGAAATGTATATTACAAGTACCACTCTATATTTGAATGAATGTTCTAATAAATGGTTTCTTCTGTTTCTGGTTTTGCAGTATGGATTCAGGCAGTCCAGGCTTTGATGATCCTGTCAATCATCTTCAGCTTCCTGTCGCTTTTCCTGTTTTTCTGCCAGCTCTTTACACTTCAGAAGGGTGGACGCTTCTTTCTCACCGGAGCTTTCCAGATCCTTGCCAGTGAGTGTCGAAAAAAACTAAATTGATCATATTCATCAGTTGATTTCAAAGGATATGTGTACCAGAAATTCCAATACACTCCTACACATCTACCCCAGAATAGTAAATATTCACATAAGATTTCGTAATAGCTGTGTAGCAGATTGTTTGAGCAGTTGTTCTAAATGACAACATTAAGGGGTTTAAGTAGAATAGTTCATTTTATAGCTTTTAAGCAGCCTTTTATCACCCAGTGGATGCTGGTCATCATGATATGAGTATGATGTGAGTATGAGTCATGAGGACATTTTATGGAAAGATGCTATCAAAACAGGATAACATTAGCTAATAGGGATACCTGTTATTGGCTGGTCTGAAAAGTTCCTAAATTTTGGCCACTTGGGAGAAATGCCAATCGAGTCAAGTGAATGAGTTGCAATTTTCTTTGAAAATGAAATATTTTAATCCTTTTTTGTTTTACATTCAATCAGACTTTCAATTTTCAAGTTTGAATAAATTACTAGTCATACAGTATCAACATTAACTCAAAAAGGCCTTAAATATGTCACGTTTAATGTATTGATTATAAAATGACAGTTTACCCTTTTTGAATGAAATTACAAGCAAAAAAATCCTTTTTCTCAGTACATTTTTTAGATGCACTAATATGTAGACAAACGTATTCAGACACGTCGCTTCATTGTTGAATTCAGGTGTTTGATTCAGTTTCATTGCCACAGACAGGGATGAACTGGACATTAGGAAAATTTCCAGTGGACCACTATGGGTGTGGGACGCTGAGACAGAGAAAGGGCTGTTCAAACCGATCAGATGTCTTCCCTCCTATGGACTAAACAATCCACTGTGAGTGGTATTATTGAAAAGTGGAGGCATTTAGGAAAAACAGCAACTCAGCCATGAAGTGTCAGACCATGGAAAGTTACAGAGTGGGGTTGCTGAGTGCTGAGGAGTATGGTGCAGAAAAGTCTCCAATGCTCTGGTGATCAGTAACTGCCGAGTTCCAAACATGCTGTTAGAGCTGCTATAGTAAATATGGACCAATTCCATACTAATGCCTATGGATTTTGAAAGGGAGTTATTATGTATAGGTGTAAAAACAATGTGTAGGTCCAAATACTTTTGTCCTTATAGTGTACATTAT
This sequence comes from Acestrorhynchus altus, assembly GCA_034509495.1. Taxonomy (NCBI): domain Eukaryota; kingdom Metazoa; phylum Chordata; class Actinopteri; order Characiformes; family Acestrorhynchidae; genus Acestrorhynchus; species Acestrorhynchus altus. The sequence continues at coordinate 18,088,409 of CM067510.1, forward strand.
TTTGAAGATCAGGAGTGTGTTTTGGAAATCTTGGAGTCCTATGGCAAATACACACAGAGGAATAACCAAGCACTTTTACCTTTATTTTGGTCTTCCTGGCATGTACATTCAGTGTTGCTTAGCATCAGGTCCAGATATAACTTCTCGTAACACAGCAGGAGCAGTCCTGTGGCTGTCCTTGTGTCTGTGTCTGGATTAGGAAACAAATGATAAATCTTTTTTACAGCTCTAAGTCATCCATACTTGGTGCCTGTTGAGGCTCACTGAGCTGCTTTCCCTCTATTAGATAAAGAGAACTCAGGCTGGGTAAAGGTAATCTAATGAGCCTTGTCACGTTTTGTTATACAATAGGTTGTGCAGAAGACATTTAAATGCCATCCACATCAATTACAAACAAACTTCCTGAGGTCATTTGGTCAGATTAATTCATTTACTATATGGCGCTAAACTCAGTCTTGCTATAAACTTGTTCATCTTCTACTGATGGTCAGTGTTAGGGTATCATTGTAAGGGTGTTAGGGTTAGGGTAGAAAACCCTCATATCTCCAAAGCAGCCAAAACATGTTTGGCTTACAGTATTAGGTAATAGTTTACTGTAGGGCAGCAATTGTAAAGTAAATTGTAAATTGTATAGTTATATAAGCTGACAAATGACATAAACTTATATATAAATTCTTTAAGGCTTCTTTCAACATACATTGCACATGTTATCATAAAAGCAGCTGTAGTAGTTTTGTAAAACCTTATTTTGGTGACGTCAATGTGTATAAAATAACAAAAGCATTTATAAACAATTCCAGGTGTTACTGATTTTATTTAATGAGTTATTATTCATAAATGACTATTAAATTAAATACTTCATTTGTTAGTGTCACATCTGAGGACATTTTACACACTTACCTTACAGTAAAAACCAAAAACACATCTTTCTTCTAAAAGTAGAGACAGTTGAAATTTTCAAATGGTCTCTGGGAGGAAAATAAATTCTCATGGTAATGATATGTTCCTGATTGTCAAGATAAAGAACGACATTAGGTTTTGGGTGGTTTTACAGATTGCTTGGCCTTTAGAAATGAAAGATGGCTGGATTTGCTCATTGGTGAGATCTGAATGTCAGAGGGAAGTTGGGGAAATGAGCAAAGTGGAGCCTGGCAGTGCAAGGTGCCCACCAGCTTGGCACCGGAAACAGAGGCCCTGACACAAGCTGAAATGTCACGGCTGGCACGCTGGGGGAGGACCACGTCCTGTCGGACTGGAAAATAATGTCAGAAAGTGCCTTGTCATGCTGGGGCTTGTGGGTTAGTCTGCAGAAGACAGGGTTGACTATGTCTGCTTGGAGTGGGCTGTAATAGATGCTGCCTCGCTGGGTTCAGGCAAGGACACTTGGGAAAGTTAAATGTCAGCAGTGCTCGTAGGACACATTTAGGTATTTTTTCACAAGTCTAATCAGTTTTGTTGTTACTGTCAATATCAGGATTATTCGTGTAAACCCAACAAACAAAACAGTGTAATTAAACTGTGTTACAGTGTAATAAGGTTAAAACCTTCTCTTGATGTAAATGGATTTACCAATTGAAAGGTTCTTTACACACCCATCTCTTTTACAAACATGATCTTTTATGAGACAGAGAGTGATTCTTCTTTGGCCTTGCTGAAAGAACTAATTGAAAAGCACTTTTGTTCTTTGGCCTATCAAAAAAATTTTATTTACCTGATAACGTTTTATTCCACATATTTCAAGGATGGAATTACTTTTTAATATATCAGTGAAGAAACGTCTCTCATTGTCAAAATAGTGTGGGATTGCAATGCTATTGTGAAGAAAGATAAATGTAACCAGGTTAAATGTTTCATATAGAGCACCTGAACAGAGCCTGCAGACCTATATTCCTCTTTACAAACCTGAAAATGAACATGTGACCAGCAGCAAATCAAAAATATGAGGCTGGATGAAAATCTGAATGTAAAACTTAGTTTGATCTTTCTATAACTGGTGTATTAAGTCTTCAAACATCTGAACATATTGTTTGTCTTCATGTCTGCAGGTCTTTTCGTCATGAGTGGAGCAATCATCTACACTGTAATGAGTCCAGAGTGGGTCCCACCAACTGAATCATTCGGCTTTGCCTACATCCTGGCCTGGGTGGCTTTCCCGCTGGTGCTCATCAGCGGGTTAATCTACGTAATTTTGAGGAAACGAGAATGAAGTGGCACTCCCTAGCTGTGGCCACCAGAAGTCTAAGCTCTGAAGTTAATGTACCGCACTGCATCCACAGACAAGATTCGACAGCTGGTGGTGCAAAACCACCACCCCAAAAAGAAAGACATGTAACACTCAATACTGTCATGATTTGAAGATGTATATAGTATCTATGGTTTAAAACCTATTTATAACACTTTTTACATATATGTACATAGTATTGTTGTGTTTGTTGACAAGGAACCTCTTAAAAGCTTTTTGTTTTTAGCTAATTAAGTGCCTACAAGTGTGTTTGTCAGAGCTAAGTACATTATTAGCCATACTGTGTGTCTGTTTTATTTTCTTATACTGCCAAAAAAGGTTGTTTGAAGTATTTTAACCAAAGAGCATGTATTAAATATAGTGACGGGGAGAACATGTGTTTTGAATGAAACTAAAAAGCTTTAGAACTGTAGAAAGCAGATAACAGAGACTCTCAGAGGAGATCTTCTTAGGCAAATAGAATGGTTGGCCATTTTCTGCTTCTAAGAGAATTTTAAGTTCAGTTCTTTATTTATTTTTTTTATTATTTTTATTCAACAAAATGGTGCTATGTATTTACCATTCCTATAGCCACTTAGCCTTTATCTAGCCAGATAGAAGATTTAAAGCAGATGCCTAGGAGTAGAGATGGCATGTACATGTGCCTACTTGCTTCTGTACATACAGTCTTTACCAAACCAACTCATTTTGTAATAAAATATGTTTTAAATAACTTAAACTTGATTTTAAGTTTGCCAATTGGTTTCTGACAGGCTATAGAAGTAGCTGGGAGTGGTCAGTTTTAATATTTGATTTATTTTAGTACAACTTTTGAGGCTAATTAAAGTACTGTGGTAGGATTTCTAGATCTCTAGCACATGATCCAGTAGGTCAGTTTACTCTGCAGTGATTGTGTGCTCTAAGTGAACACTCTCATACTGTAATAGCCAGAGGGCATTACATTACCAGATCCCACCAGGAAGGAATAATCTTTAAACTGCTTTATATGGTCATGTGGGACTTGAATATGAAAGTGAGTGTGAGTACCTATACTTCATTAATATGTCATGTACTTTTAACCAATGTGTCTTCAGCTAGCAAGAAAAAAGCCAAAGAGAACCTAACAAAACTGCATTCAGTTAAATGTGCATTTCACACAACTTGTACATGTACTGAAGTATGTTTTCTTTGATTTAAGGGAATCTTAGCAGGAGTTTTCATGGCCTATCCAGGCTACTGAACTCTGCCTACAGATGTTATGTCAGTGGAAGTATGAACCTCCATTTTTTTTGCAGTTTTTATTTGCGAAATTCTGCTGATACTTGAAATGTGACATGCTGATAATGTGCTCATGTGCAAGATTGTAACTCAAAAAGGAGTTCTGAAAGCAACTCTACCTCTGAGGTAGAACAAATGCAATTGGTACAGAGAATAACCAATTAAAATAACCAGCAGGCAGAGCTTTTCTTAATATTTGAAAAAAAAAAAAAAAAAAGATATTTTTACATGGCCTGGACAACTAGCCTTTTACGGCAGCATTCCACAGCTTCTATTCAATTCTATTTAATCTATTCTTTACTGAATGCCATCATGGAGAGTACTATGACAATTTCTATGTGCTTGCCAGGTACTGCAGTGGCATGCTGTTAAGAAAAGAATGGATAGAAGCTGTGGCCATGAATAAAGAATGTGTTTGCAATATACTACCGTAATACACTTAAAATTTGAGCACTGAAAATTTAATTGCAGAAATTTACCACAGCTGCATTCAAGTGGTTGCATACCTTCATCGACTGCAAATCCACTAATAGGCACACCTTCAATTCCATCATGTTATCACAGCATTGGTTTGCTTAGCATTATTTGCTAGCTGGCTAATAAGCAAAATGCTGTGTTACAAGCTGGATGGCTAGTTTTCCATTTGAAAAGAATTTCTTAAAAACAAAAGAAAATGTCAAACTGAATTGCACAACTTTCATCCAAAGCATCAACATAAAAAGCTGTGTGGAGCAGATACATGTTTCTGGGTATTTTAACTGACTACTCTCTGAATTGATTTCATTTGCCTCAGAGGCAGAGCTGCCCTCAGAACTGTTTTGAGCAGCAATTTTGCACATGAACTGATGTCTGCCATCTTGGAATGTATTGTATCCACCTTGCAAGGTCAAAGTCAATTACAGTGTTTTAATGGAGATCATGTTGGTTGTTCAAACATATATCACTTGTGAACTTGCGAAGGTTCATGTTCTGTACAAACCACATATCGAGGACCATGTAGGAGAAATCTATAGTAGGATCCCTCTGCAAGAAAAACAGCACTGAAACCAACAATAAATTACCATTAACTGAATATGCTGCCTGATCTCATTGTTATTGTGTAATTTAAATGTTATATGTTCAAATGCATGCCTTAAACAATAATCTAATCAACAGTGAACCTAAATGAAGTGTGTAAATATGTGAATGACATCCAAATATGAAATTAATTTTAGAAAAAAGGTTGTTAAGCAAACGCACAGCATGTTCTAGCATCATGTACCTGTATTTTGTGAAGCTTTCTTCACAATGTTTTCTTGATTTGTTTATTGTTAAACACTAATTTTCAATTGACAAAGATTCATAACAGAGTTTCTGAATCAGTAACAACAGGAGAGAAGAACTAACCTTGTATGTTTTCTGCTGTAAGTGAATTTAGTGCCTTTTCCAAATGCCTGCAAAAGAATGCCATGTCTTTGTTTATATGGTCAGAGGAGGATACTTGACCTCTTATGATGGCCAGCTTAGAAAATGTCTCTCTGTGTAATGCTGAAGAGCTGTTCAGATGAATGCATCTGCTTTTGTATGTATTAAAAGCCATTAAAAAACTGCTGCTTGTTGGAATGTGGTTTTGATGTCTGTTAGGCGTGAGATGGTCTACCAAAAAACTTTTAAAGACTAATAGAAGGAAATCAACAAAATGCATATTTCTTGGAAATATACATAACCCCTTAAAAGACTACTGGCCTATGGCTGTGCCAGAAGAGCCACAATGTGATAATCTAAGAATATCCCCACCACTATGAACTGAAGTTACCAAACATTAGCATTAGTATGTAATTAGCCTGGGATTTTATTTTTGTTTTAATAATAATAATAATAATAATAATAATAATAATAATAATAATAATAATAATAATAATAATAATCCACCCCAGTTTGGAAGAGCCAGTTGCCCAACCCTATTAGCACTCTCCCCATTACATACACTGCTCCTGACTAGGAGGGCATATACAAACCACTGCCTCATTTCAGCAGTGGTGGGCAGCATTACACTAGTTGTGATGTAAGTAAAGATCACCCAACCAGAGAGACCATGGTCAGTTTTGCTCTCACAGACTTTGGCAGCCAATGGCATATAGCATGACACAGGATTTGAACTTGAACTCAGATGATAGTGCTTGCATTGAAGACACTTGGAGGCCCCCTAAGCCTGTGGTTTTAGGGGTTAATTACGCTTACAATAGAATAGTTTTGACTCATATCTATATTTGCTGTTTTTTGTCATTATAAGCAAAAGGGGGAAAAAACTAATTTGGTCAATTTCATACAAATATTTATTTTCTCTTATTTGTTGCATATTGTCTTGGATAATAATGAAGATATCTGGTCTGTGTTTCTCCTATAAATACTTTTCTAATTATTTGGTGAATAAAAAGTAAAAGTACATCAAACTACAAAAAATCCCACAAAACTGGCCTACGGTTTTAAAGGTTAATGAATCGTGAAGCATTCGTCCAAAATGTTATGAGGGGAAATTCTTGTATTGCATCACACATCACAATATTTGTTGACATCAGTCCAGTATATGTCTAACTTCACACTCAGTGTATGAAGTGCTTTTTGAAACGGTTCAGATATGAGGGCAGAAAAAGCAATGGATTTATTATGAAATGGTTCCATCCAGTGGTGAAAGACTAATAGTGCACACTCTGGCAAAGGTGTTAAAGACTGCCCTCCAGTGGTCAGAGTCTGAACATACTGATGAAGATATTGGCTGCTTTACACAGTAGTAAGATTTATTATTTATGAATTGTTTAAAATCCCACAGTTTAAAAGCCCACAGTCACATATGTGTCACAGAACCTTTAAGAGAAAGCTGCTTTTTCCTTCACTTTAACTGATACTGAACATCCTGGATGCATCACAGTGCAGTGTATAATTGTGTGAATGAGTTGAAAAATAATAATAACAACAAAAATAAATGCTGCTGTGTTTGGTCAGTGCTTGAGAAAAAGCAGTTCTTTTTAAAAGTGTGTTTAAAAGTGTTTCTAAAGGTCTGTTCAACAAAATGAACCATTTAAACACTTTAATAAAATGCCCAATATTACATATAACCAGTTCTGAATTTAATGGTGGAATATGAAATTGCTAAGGTGACAGATGTTACATTGGGTTTTTAATCTTAAAATATTTACATAATAAGTCATGTAACCACTTTACCAGAATAAGAAAAAAGCACTAATGAGCTGCTCAATTAATTTAACTCATTCAGTTATTTTATCAGGGTGGCACTGTGGCACTGTAGTGTGTGTGACACAGCTATGACTATGGACTGTAATAAGACAAAAGAAAAGAAATGAAATAAAGAAAAGTGAAACCAATAAACTACTTTCTGTCTACAAAACGAGCCACTGGATTGTTAAAGTGAAAATGAGCATTGAAAGTGACTTATTCCAATCCCACAGTCCATTAAATCCTATTTAAGCGTGTATCACATCATTAGCTGTCGACACATTAAGCTTCATTTGAGAGAGCAGTGTGTGCCTAGAGAGGGAAGACTTACCAGTATTTCACACATTTCACTATTTTATTAAACACACACACACACACACACACACACACACACACACACACACACACACACAGATTTGAGGTAAACATTAGTGCTGAATATTTCACTGACTCAGGGTAGAGGTGAGATCTATGGGGAGTATCTCTGTGAACGAGACAAATCACTCTTATTCATGTCTCTAATCTGATAATGGGGGTAATTAATGTCTGTGACCACAGTGACCCACAAACTTTTCACTGTCTGGATGGTCTGAATCTCCCCCTCCATTTCCCTGTAATTTGAAACACAAAATTCATATATTATGAAATAATAATAATAATAATAATAATAATAATAATAATAATAATAATAATAATAATAATAATGTTGTTGTTATTTTGTTATAAATACACATATAAATTAAAACAAACATCCCACTGAATGTGCGCACACACACACACACACACACACACACACACACGTGTTTCGTGTTCACTTATTTTTTGTGTCTGTGTATATATATCACACTGTATTTGCACACACACACACACACACACACACACACACACACACACACACACACACACACACACACACCCTGAGTATAAATAAACTTTACTTGATGTTGGAGGTTCTTTAAATGTTTAGAACAAACTTGTTTATTGAATGAAGAACCTACTGAAAGTAATTTATTGAAGACCCAAAAGTGAAGAGTTGAGAAGGATTAAACACTCATAGATGTGATTCCAAAGCTCTGCAACCATGAGTTTGTGATGGACAGAAATGTGTTCATTCTCTTAATGTCACATTGTGGCCATAATTGTTCACATCCTCAGGGTCAAGGACGATGCTAGAGAATAATTACATTATCGCCCCGCCCCCTCCTTTTTTGTCTCATCCCTTTAATTCTACCCCGTCCAATGTCATTATCACCACCCACCCCCTATTCTCGTGAGTCTATGGGGAGACAATATTCTTTAATTTCTGAAACACAATGGGCAGAAATGCAGGCAGAAGGTCCACCTTAATCTATCAGGGCCTCCTTCAGTGGGCCAGGGCCAATGTCTGACAAGCATAGCATCGCAGGCCAACGGATTGGGAGACAACACATACAATTTAACCTCATGAAATGCAAATGGAGTTCTTTTTCAAGATGGAGGGGGGGCTTCCTTTTTGTCCTGGGCCAACCACCATCTGCTTACTATCACCAGCATGGAGCATCATTGAGCTGGAGTAATTTGTAGCTTTAATAATTTCCCTCTTAATTAAAAATGGAGAGCACAGGGGATAGAAAGAAGGGATAGGGGGCCACAAACATGCATCTGGTATAGATTAAAAAGAGCTTTCAGTAGTTTAACCCTACATACACATACACACTCAGACACTCACCACTGTGTATATTATAGAAAGATTTTGTGAATCCACTTTCCTTGGTGTTTCACTGATCTCACAGATCAGACGTACACACACAAACACACTCATGGTCAGATCATGGTGGGTGATGGGAGTCGCACGTTCGCCCCTTTTCCTTGCAGGTCTCATAAATTCCCAACGGAAGGGTATGCTTGTTTAAAACCCGATCCACACTAGGTGCAGAGGTCACCCGTGCACCAGCCGGACCCCCAGAAACAGATACAATCTCCCCTGGGTGTACTTTCACCAGGGTCACAGTGGACCTGCTGTTTTCATTCCCTTTTCCTGTCCACTGGCTTGGGCACAGCCGCTCCATTCTTCATTTGGACAAACAGGCCTTTAGCCACCTCAGGACCAGGCCCAGTAAGGCAGCAAGACGTCAAGGTCAAGAGCAGGCATAAGGCCATCACGCTCACAGATCTGCCCTCTGCTCCACACGCCGTCCATCATGTTGTCCACACAGAGAAAACACTCTAGCTTGATTCAGTCCCACACTAAATTAAACTCATTCATTTAACCATCACTCTGGGTTTTACTAATACATGTGAATGGAGCTTTTGGGTGCTGGTACAAAGAGTTGGTACAAAGACATGAAAGAGTGGTGAGGTCCACTTTTTAATTTTTTAAACACATTTGAATATGAAAAAGTGGACAGACTGGTGTAAATTATACAGAAGAACATTGTATTAGTTGTGTTTTACTGGACCTTAGTAGCAATATAATTAATAAACAGAGAGTTTATTGTTTTGTTTTGTTTTGTGTTTCTCACACAGTGTTCAAATTTCAGAAAAAAAGTCCTAAGAAGGAATAATACTGATACTGTGTATTCATACACAAATAACAATAATACTAAAGCACATTTAGGTTGTTTATTATTTTTTCATTATAAGAAAACTCATCTGCACTCTATATGATTCATTTCCAGCAGGATTTCTGAAATATAAAATGTACACAAAGTAAACACAGAGAGCTCAAACAGGCTCTCTGTGTTGAGAGGCTGGTTTGAGAGGTTAATCGGTTGCAGGCTTTGCCTTGTTTGGGAAGAGTTTTGGCGACATACTGGATACTAAAGGAAGAAAAGTCAGCGGATGGATTTGATGAACCAGTAGAATTAAAGCAGATTGTTGCATCATTTGATGCTGAATGTCCTACACTGGATGTTCAGATCTCACAGGTGGGAATGTACTGTTCAGAGGCCAGCCACAGCAAAAAGATCTTCTTCTTCTTCTTCTTCTTCTTCTTCTTCTTCTTCTTCTTCTTCTTCTTCTTCTTCTTCTATCATCTACTATTCATATTCTGGTCCTCCTCCTTCTCCTCCTCCTCCTTCTCCTGCTCTGCATATTCTCCTCCTAATTCTTCTTCTTCTTCATCATCATCATCATCATCATCATCATCATCATCATCATCATCATCATCATCATCATCATCATCATCATCATCATCATCATCACCTCCTCCTCCCCCTAATGCTCCTCATAGTTCTCCTCCTCCTTTTCCTCCCTCTTCTCCTCCTAATTACTCTTCCTCCTCCTCCTCCTCCTCTTCTTCTTCTTCTTCTTCTTCTTCTCCATCTTATTTTTAAATCATCTACTCTTCATGATCTTCTGGTCGTTCTTCACTCTTCTTTTCCATTTTCCTTTTATTTCTTTCTTCATCATCTTCTCATGTCTTCTTCTTCTGCTCCTCCTCCTTCTTCATTTTCATCTTATTCTTCTTCATGTTCTCTATCTTCTTGTGATCTACTTTATAGCATCTTCTTCTGCTCTGGCCACTCTTTCTCCTCCTTTCTGATGTTCTTCTTCCTCATTTTTCAAGTGTTTCTCCTCTAACTTCTTTTTCATCAAATGCTGGTCATCATCTTCTGCTCCTCCTCCTTCCTCTCCCTATTAGTGCCATGGATCACATGCTGTGGGACCAACAGCTGAGTAATATGAATGAGAAAAATGATCACATCAGAGCTTTGCACCTCATAAAGTAAATATACCCCCCCCACACACACATGCTATTAACACATAAAACACACAGTACATAAAAGCTGATCATCACAGCTCATCCACCTTGGTACAGAGAGGTGGTTGGTCAGTGTGTGCCCTTTTGCCCTACAACAGGCCTTTCTAAGGTGCAAATGATAGCAGGCTGACCTCACACAAAGCTGGGCACATGCCACACATGCTGGTGAAAGCATACCTCCACTTGCCCCTATAAGATTTCAGTGTAAGCCCACTTTGAGGAAGGACAGATAGCAATCTGTTCCTGGCATTTGTAACAGCCAACACATGCCTACTACTGGGGAAGGTCCAACAAGCTAGTTTTAAATGCTTTTGAAGATATTTAAATTCCCATTGTGAACAGTGAGCAGCTCAGTAGCATAACATATTCTGTTATCTAATGAACCCCCATTTATTTCAGAGTTTTCTAACAGAGATACAGCTCAGTTCAGGGCATGTATAAGTGACCTATTCATTTACAATAGAGTGTAGAGAAAGGAGATCTTTGGAGCAATGCCATAGAAGAATCATGTGTGGTCCTAGTGGCGTTTCAGTTGAATGGTTTGAAGCAGGTCTTTAAAGCTTTTTCTACTAAAGATTTCTTCAGGGAACCAGATCTGATTTTTTTGTTTGGCCTCAGTCCAAAGAAAGCTTTTAGGCACTTTTATCGTTAAGAGTATATGTCACATAAAGTCATGCGAAAAAGGACACTACCTGAACAATTTTGTCTTTTTAAACACATGGACAGAAAGTTTTAAATATAAGGAAGAAAGATTTTCCCACTCTTCCCTGCAGAATTCTTTCAGCTGAGTGAGGTTTCAATGTTGGCGTTTTATGTTTTAATTTAATCTGCTGAACTTGTCTTGTCTTCACAGTACAGACTATGCATGCAAAGTAAGATCACCAAAGGTGCTCTAACAATCAGCCAATAAGATGTGTGCAGATTCAGGAGTGTGGCGCGCACACAGTGAGGTACGAAATGTGCAATTGGAGAATAAATCAAGTATAAGAAAGGATCATTCAGATGGCATGCTCTATAAAAAGAAAAGTCAACCTTTCAACCAGGAATAGACAGAGGCATATTTGTTTATTCTTTCTTCAGCTCAGCTGTTAGTTTGTCACATTTTTCAACAATGAAGAGTTCTGTGAAGGTGTTGCAACCCTTCATACCAATACGAGAGGTGAAGACATCTACTTGGCCATAAAGGAGATGTTTAAAGAAAGGGGGATACAGACAAAACAAGTGGTTTGAATAACCATAGATGGAGACCCTGCCATGGAAGGGAGGGGGAAAGGAGCTGTGGCTAGATTGAAGGAGGACAATCCTGGTCTGAAGAAAGTAGCCATGTACATCTTGACTTTGTTTGGCTCTGCATACAACTGTGAAGCAGCTTTTTCCACAATGAACATTATTAGGAACAGGCTCTTTCAAGGCTCACCAATGAGCACCTTCATGTGTGTATGAGAATGGCCCTGACACCATTTTATCCCTGATTTACAGTCCTGGCAGGACAACCAAGACCTCATTTCTCTCACTAAAAAGGAGAAAATGTGAGCGAGGAATACAAGATTAAAATACACTGTTAATTAAAGTTAAGAATTTGAGTTAAAAAGATGACTTTACTTTTTCTATTAATTAGCACTTTATGGTGCACATTTATTTTCAAAAGCATTCTGTTTTTTTTATGCAGTGAGGAAAAAAACATTTAAGTTTTTATAAATAATTCATTTACTTCAGTATTTAAAACAAAAATAATTTGAAATATATTGAAATGTATTATATTTTATTAAGGTCATTTGTTTTGTCTTTCAGTTATTGATGACATAAACTACTAGTCTACTTTCGTATATAGGATATTCAACTAAAACATAAGAAAAGTTAGAAATTTTGACATTCCAGACCTTGGCCTGAGGAAACTTCCTCTAACTGGACCATACTGAATTCTAATTAAATACCCCTGATCTAGATCATCCAATCTATCATTCATTCTAGTGAATCAGATGAGCTGATGCTGAAACTGAACAAATCTATACAGTTGCTGGTGTTTTCGAACCTATATATGACACATTATATATGGAGAACATTTATTTTGGACACCTCATTGTTTCACCTGAAATCAAGGGTATTAAAAAGAGGTTATCCTGCTATTATCTCTACTATCCAGGGAAGACTTTCTATCAGATTTTAGACCATTGTTGTGAGGATTTGATTGCATTCTGTGCATTAGTGTGGTCAGGATTCATGTTTAAGATATGCCATGACACTGGAACTCTGGGCAACATGTGGACCACATGCAACACATGACTTTGGGCCAAATCTGGCTCTGCAGAATCCAGCTGTGGCTGAATTCCTACTTCCAGATATGGACAAAGCATCGTCAAGCCCTGGCGTCATTCCCTGTCTGAAAGTAATAAGTGTGAGCCAGAACTGGGCTATGACTTGATTGCTGATTATCAGGATAAGGTCTTAACCAAAGACCATTTAACAGTAATGTAAGACTATACTTTGGTCAAGCACATTTCATATCCACTATTGTTGTGAGTCTGCATTTTTTTCTCCATAAAAGCTTCCAGGGCAAATGTCACACAGTGAGGCTGGCTGATTTATTCATGGGGCTAAAGTACCCATTTATGCAAAAAATATATGATATTTTTTATTTGAAAAACAGAGCTAAGTATTGTAGAAAGAAAAATGACAGCAGTGAATTTGGTTGGAGTAGGAAATGAGGAAGTTGTGTGGGAGAAGGAAGAGAGAGGCAGAAGCTGGAGGTTAATGAAAGCATGATTAGTAAACCTAATTATCTGGGCTCTAGCAGAGCTCATGGATGGCCCTGAAAAGGAGCCAATCACCATCAATCTACATGCCAGAAAGCATGATCACAGCTACAGAGACAAATGTTGCAATCTGGCCACAAAGCCTCTGCTGCCCCATTTCTACTGCATGGTAACAGATCAGGACACTATCTCTGAAGCTTAATGGGTTATGTGTGGAAAGCAATCAGTTAACACACACACACACACACACACACACACACACACACACACACACACACACACACACACACACACACACCATTGTGAATGCATTCACATACTGTACACACCCACATACAAAACCCTCACACATTCCCAATGCATGTTTGTAGAAGTGTATCATGGCATGGCACAAAGGAGATTTCTGAAGCTCAGAGCCCAGAAGAAGAGTTGATGATCATTAGGCTAGAAAAGATATAAAACCATGGTGAAATTTGGACTCCACTCCAATCCATAGTCAGATAAATTGTGTACACATGGAGAAAATTCTAAACCATTATTACCCTTTCCAGGAGTGCTCAACCAACAAAGATCACACAGAGCAAGACATGTAATAGTCTGTGAGCTCATGAAAGAAACTCAAGGTAAGTTCTCGACAATTAAAGGCCTTTCTCACATTGATTAATATTAATGTGCCTGAACCTAATGTCAAACGAACAGTACAACAATACAATCTTTGTAACATTGTGGTGGTTGTGATATGGTTTGGGACTGTCTTGCTGCCTCTGGCCTATCACTGATGGAACAATGAATTGTGAATTATACCAGCAAATTCTGAAGGAAAATATCAGGACATCTGTCTATGAGCTGAATCTCAGGAGAATGTGGGTCATGTGCAAGACAGTGATCCAAAGCACACACGTTTTTCTACCAAAGAAGGGTTAAAGAAGAAGAAAGTTAATGTCCTAACCTTAATTCAATAGAAATGTTGTGGCAGAACCTGTAGCAAGCAGTTCATTAGAGGAATCCCACCAACATAAAGTTAACCCTGTTCATGAAGGAATGGGCTACAATTCAATTCAAAACATTTACCCAAAATGTTTAGCTGCGGGTATTGCTGCTCCAGATAGTGATAGCAAAGGCTCACATACTTTTGCCACTTACAGATATGTAATAATGAATCACTTTCCTAAATAAATAAATGACGAAGTGTAATATTTTTGTCTCATTTGTTTAACTATGGCCTCGATATGTAGTTGTAGGACTCAAGTTTTAGCTCAAATGTATGCAGAAATATAAACTATTCTAAAAGGGATCAAAAACATTTTAGTACCACTGTATTCTTCTGAGCCTCATCAATGACACACATTATATCAAGTTGGAGCACTTTGTACTGTACATGAAGTCACTTTTATGGTGCATATCAATTGAACACAAATACACACACATACACGCAGGCAATCCAACCTTTTCACCCCTGTGTCTGGATAATGTTCACACCATAGGCTCTTGCGCTTTTGCTCTCTCCATATCAGAGGCATTTGAGAGTTACTGCTCCTTATGCCCTTTCAAACAACCCCCTCTCCTTTAACAACCGTAGGCCATATGGTAAACATATTCCTGTGCCTCATTGGCTTTTATGGCTCTTGCTGAAAGAATGGAAGGGGTTGTGTCAGGTTCAAGAGGGCAAACGATGCATTTGCCGATTAAAGAGGTTTTTATTTCTATTAGAGTGGTCAGCCCAACGCTCTGGGACCATTCGAAGACCACCACCTAATTAAGAAAGAATAACAGGGACAGGGAAAGAGTCTCATGCCACCACTAAGCCCCTTCCAGCATTGCACGGAGGAGCTTCACCATGTCCAAGTATGTGGAATTCCCCAAAATTAGGCTGACACTGATCAGCAATAACTTTAGGACCTAATGTTGAGTAGGTTCTCCCAGTGCTGCAACAACATATCTGAACATTCAAGGCACAAGAGCCCTGGAGGAATTAAGTGGTACCACAAAAGACCTCTAAGTAATGAGGTTGGGCCTCTTTGAACATCAATGAGCCTTAGGCACCCATGACTCTGTTGCCAGTTCACCAGTTGTCATTCCTTGAAGCACTTTTGGTGGGCACTGACCACAGCACATCTAGAAGATCGCACAAGACCTGTCTGATGTTTTGGAGATGTTCTGACCCATTTGTCTAGCCATCACAATTTAGCTCTTGTCAGAGTCTCTTAGATCCTTATACTTGTCCCTTTTTTCCAAGAAAGAGTTGTTGGAATGGAATAAAACTTTTTGTGTGAATGTAATGATGATATATGTAAGTGATTATAATATTAGAGTGAAATAAGTTTACTGGGGAAAACAGTACAACTGAAATGAGCCTACCGCCTGGATACAAGATGAGACATGGTTGGGCATGGAGACATACAGGTTCAGTTGCATCCTGTGGCACATTTGCCCACAGAGGATGCATCATACTTGCACACCTGCACACTTATATATTGCTGAAGCTGGCATCTCAGATGATCCCATAAATGTTCGATTGGCAAAAAATCTGGTGACCACGCAGGACAAGGACGTGTTGCAATCTGACTGAGACATTGCCGGGAAACCCTTGCTGTGTGTGAATGTACTAGTGTGTACATGTGTCTTTCCATGTGTGCATGGGTAAAATAAGGAAGACAAATTCTGAACCTATAACAAAGTTACCCCTAAAATGAAAATAGCTATGATACTAACCTCATTCCATTTTTCAAACATAATGTTAAAATAAAAATGTGAACAATTAAAAACAATTCCTCAATCATTTCTAAACACTAGAGAGTGGGTGTCAGATCTTCAGATTTATTTCAATAGCAGAGAGAATTAGTATTTGTTTGCACAATTGACCTTAGATCTAAGATGTGGTTTTAGAGTGACCAGTCTGTAAATTGTCCTATAAGACTGGTGGTTGGTCATTCAATCAGTCGTAACATTAAAAGGCAGGTGAAAGAGAAGAGGGGGTGGAACTTAATCCAGCACAGCTTTAGCCTTTCCGTTTTACTCATTCTTTATGATGGGCTGTAACTCACGTGGATAGACCACTGAACCTCACCACTGACCCGCATCTGGATAGCAGCTGGGGTCAGACAGGTCATCCCGGTGGGTCCTGCACCAGCTGCTGGCTTCCTGCACCCTGGTAAACCTGCAGTGCCGTGGGACACAGAGGAGGGAGAGCAAAAATAAATAAATTAATAAGTAAGTAAGTAAAAAGAAAGAAGTGGGGGGAAATGGGGGGAGGAAGTGGGCTATAATAAAAGTGGTTGTTAATGTCAAAGAATTGTACATTTTCAGTCTCGAAATTCCAGTAAACTTGTTGGTTAATTTTAAAACTTTGCAAACCCAGTTTACATTGCAATTGAGGTATGATTTTGGAACCCTAATCATGATTCTTGAACTGAACAAATTTTAAAAATAGCAACTATGAAGAAGAACCTTTGTAAACCTTTGTCAAGTTATTTGCTTCCACCTGTGACAAATGACGTTTGGTCATTTTAATCATATCCACATGTGATATGTCAATAATTTTGTGCGTATTACCATATCATTTATCTCTTGTTAAGCAAGCTGTAAAAAAAATCTGTTAGGTATTCCAATACAACTTATTATACGTACACATTTCTATGCGTTCCACATTACGTACCAATGAATCTCTTCTGTTGACCCCTGCAATACAAATCTGGAACAAAAATAGACAAAGTATTATTCAATTCAAATTTGTTCTAATAGCACATAGCCCCAAGAAAGATCTGGGCCTAAACTCCAAGTGAACAAGCCAATGGTGACTGTCAGGGAAACCTACATCAGATCAAGTGGAAGATGTTGTCAGTAATCGAAATAACACGTTCACATTCACTTGGATAATCATATAATGGGAAAACTCTGAATGAATCAGGCAATCAGATTTCTACGCTGCAACTAGTCAATATGAGAAGCAATTTAATGTGGTGGGAGGAATGCTGCTTGTGGTGCTGCATGCTTGTACCCTGATCAGAACAGTGCATGCACAGACTGAGAAAACCAAAATAAAGTGTACATCTGAGTAAGAGGAACATGTGCTGAGAAATCTGATTGACTCCACAGGACCAGCACAGAGCAGGTATTATTTGGGTGATGGGTCAATCCCAGCACTGCAGTGAAAGTGTGTGACACAGCTGTGCATGGTCCACTACCAGTCAAAAGTTACAGAACCCATATTGGGTGTGCTAAAACTTTTGACCAGTAGTGTATATCTTGGCATATGGACATACATTCACTCACAAACACCAAGGAAATTTAGAGTGGACAATTTACCTGTCCTCAGGGGAAACCCACACAGACACAGGGACAACTCTTTAGCCCAAGAACCCAGTTCTAGTAGGCTAACCACCAAGCCACCATGTCACTAGCTCTCCTGGAAACTAAAAACAAGTTTTTTTCCTTGAAACATCTTGACTCTCATTTCATGCACTTTTGACATTTCTGTTCAGTGGTACAGATCACAGGAATGGAGATTGGGGGGAGATCAAACATTCTACAGACATGCCAACTAAGCCAATGGCCAGCAGAAGCCAGGTACCATTTGAGACTCTGCCACTTTTTTTGAAACTCTGAAAGTCCAGAGCCCCAGGGCCCTGTGTGCACACAGGATGAAACTGATCACCACAGGAAGTAAACAATGCCATGGCACCAGAGGGAAGTGATTAGGTGCAGAATCAAGGAGAAGAATGAGGGGAAAGAAGGGAAGGAGGGGAAGAGGTACGAGTGGCAATAATCAAGAGACTATGAAGTTTGGCCAGGACCCATGACGGAGGGGCAGGGGAGGAGGGTTGGCGAGGATGAAGAGGATGTTGTAGATGGAGATGAGGTAATTGATCACAGATCCCAGTGGTCTCAGGTGCAGGCAGGAAGTGTCAGGATGTTCCATGCCTGACTAATTACACACTCATGGCAGGCATGGGACTGTGCAGAGGGTGGAGCCTCTAGGAGGTCTTGTAATTAGGGTGGTAAATTTGATTTAATGACAAGGGGACAAAAAGACCTTCTCTAATAATAACTATAATAAAATGAAGCAATAAGTCAAAGTCAGTGGGGGTAAATAATTGGAAATAGATGCAAATTATTTGGTATTAATAGTGAACACTGCTCATCATTGAGAATGCAACTGATATTTGAATTTATTACCTTAACCCTTTAAAGCCAAATGTGCCATATTTGATACATATTTGCATTTGCATGTGATAATTATCTAAAATAATGATTAAATAATATCTAAATCTATCTAATCTATCTAACAATACAATACACATGAAATAAAAAACAAATATAAAAGTTAATATAATTATTATATACATATATAATACAAATATATAAATAATTGCAGAAACAAGAAGCTTTCTGTTCCCTGGTGGATTATTCTGCACTACATGCAGCAGAAAAGATATAAATATATTTCTAAAGCTGAGGTTACACTATGCAATTTTTGCCCCAATTGTCAGTCTGGCAGTGTCTGCACTGGTTGGCTCTAGTTGGCAGATTTCATCAGTTGAAAGTTACAGTTGGAGTGCTACTATACTAACAGTAATGTGTGAGGGGCACAGACTCTAATTTTTTGTCCTCTTATTGTCCTTTAAATTAGTCAGAGAATAATCACACATGCTTGATTTTTTTTCAACCCATCTCTGAGCACAATCTAGTAGTGTATGCTTGTCAGTGGCAACAACCAATTAAAACTGAACATTAAAAGTAAACAGTTTAAAGGTAAAAACAGCCATGTGTTCACATTTAATTTAATGTTCTACCTTAAATGATGCAGCAGCTTTATTCTGGTCTAGTACTTATCTGAAACAGCAGAACCATTTAAGTGGAAATTTGTATATAATGCAAATACTTCTTACTTCCCACATATGGCTTCAAATTTTTTTTACATTATGAGGCAATTCAAGATTACTTTGTTTCCTATATATTGTAATGGAAGTGAATTTTGAAGTCAAAACAGTCTTAATTCAAATCATATAATATTGCTCATTAAAGTGTAAATGCACATGTACACACAAAAGGTGAGTGAGAAGATGTCAGAGCAGGCCTTTTTATAAGCACTCTGCACCTGCTTGCACATAGAAGGAACCCCTGATAAGGGCATAGAAGACAACGTACAAACAATGAGGTAATATATCCTAGATGAGTACAGAAGACAGGAATGTTTAGTATCCAGCATTCCGAGCAAACATTTTATATCAGGCTCATGTGACTTCAGCATTGATTCATGCTTGCTGGGTTAAATGCATGGAGGAAAAATACCATCTTTCTGAATCAGTCTTCTAAGAAGGACTAACCAAAGGAAGATGGGTCCCTCCTTGTAAGTTTTGGTTTCTTGCAAACTTTCTTCTCCAGCTTTGAGGGAGATTTATTGAAAAGCTATTTTGTGATATCAGGTTGTAAAAAGCATTATAAACATGTTCTATAAGTTTTAGATGCAGGTAGGGGACCAGTAGGTCATGTTTTGGTCATGTCCAAAACTGCTAGACATCTGCTACACATCATTGTTCCTTATTTGGAACATACATTTTGAACCTAATCCCCTTACAGCTGTATTTGAGGTTGTCCCAGAGGATAGTCGCTGACCACCATTCTTGAAACATTGAGTGACATTTTGTTTCTTGTTCTGGTCAATTTTTGTTTATGTTATATATATATATATATATACACACACTGTGTGTCTACTAATTGGAAAGATCAATACAAATATTTTAATAACATCATATAAATGAAGTAAATAAACACTGAAGTCTTATTGTTAATCACTTCCATAAGTAAACCTTTTTGCTGTTGATTTTAACTTTCTGAAATAGTGGTGATAAGAATTTACTTGATTAGTAATGATTGACCTATAATGCTAAATATTGTCAGAAATGGTCAATTTGGGTCCCAAAAAAGGTGTGTATATATATATATATAAGAATATAAGAATTGTGCAGGCGCTGAGCGGATGAAGACAGACAAGGTGGGCATACATCCACAGGGGTTTTGGATTTTAATAAAGAAAAACACTAACAAAGTCTAGAATATTAAATAAAATACAAACTGACAGACCTGAACTCTTGGGAAACAGATACGGGGAAAAAAACAAAAAACAACAAAAAAAAACACATGTGAACATACCCACAAGCAGTGCAATCACCAAACAAAACAACAAAAGACTGACAAGGACAGACTGAAACAGAGGGTCTTAAATAACAAGACAATATTAGACACACCTGGAACAGGATACCAAAGGGGCAGGGTTAATAATGAGACACAGATGAGAATGGGCGGGGCAAGGGAGGAGACAGGACCAAAATAAAAACACAACACTTGTCAAGGAGCACATGGGGAACATGACAAAACAAAGATGGGATGGCACCTAAAATTAGAACCAGGAGCATTGACCATTGATTAGACCATTGTTAGCTAGGACTTTGTAGTAGGCTGTCATATGTAAACTTTAGACATTAGTTTGATTTGCTCTCGATTGTTGATGTGAGTGGGATCACCATGGTGAGATCCAAAACTCTCTCTGATGTCTTCAGAAATATGGTTGTATATGCAGATGAACCTGGGAAGGGATTGAGAAAGATCTCAAAACAATCAGAAATTCACAAGTGCAGAACATTTAAAACTGTCAACATTGCTAGTTCAGTTCAGCCCAAGAGCAGACCACATGAACAGACTTGGAACAGATTGCTGTTCCACAGTCTGGAAAATAATTTACAAATGGAGAATATTTCAAACAACTGCCAACATGGCCAGGTCAGGCCATAATAGCAAGTTCAGACCAAGAGCAGCCCTCAAGTTGTGTAAAGAAGCATCCAACAATCCTAAAATGTCACTGAACCTACAGGCAGCTCTCATCACAATTGCTGTCAGCATCTACCATCTGAAAGAGACCAAACAAGTTGTGCAATGGGGAAACTGTTGCTGTCAAAACTGACTAAAATGTGCCAGAGAACACCTAGACAAAGACCAGAACAATGACCAAAACAATGTTTGCTCTGAACAGATTAATCCAAAGTTTATTTATTTGGGCACAACAATAGAAGACAAGCTTGGTGCAAACCAAACAGAATTTGGGCACAAGAACTTCATACCAACTGTGAAACATGGGGGAGGAAGTGTCATAGTTCAGGGCCTGTAGGGCTGTCTGTCATAGAAACCACTATGAAATTTTTATTGTATCAGAGGGGACTTGAGGGAAATGTAAGACTGTCTGTACAAAGACCAAAACATCATACAGCTGAAAGAATTCCACATGGAATAGTGGAAACATCTTTCTTCCAGTCAAAGGAGTAAATTCCAGCTATTAGGGTATAGGGTGTCTAATCTTTTCCAAGAAAATTCTATTAATTACATTTAGAAAGTTAATTAATGTGAGAATTAATTACAAATGATTTAAAAATATGTCTTCTGTTTTAAATGATTAGTTATATCACCTCCATCTCCTACTATTGTTAAAATGAAGATCAAATGTCCATATGTTTATATATGTAAAAATATGGGATGTTCTAACTTTTTTTCCACTGTAGAAGGAGGTACTGGGACCCATTAAATTACACCAACCACTGCAATCTTTATAGGATTTAGCACCAATAGTGGGCCATAAATGGTTATTCTGCTGATGAAGGAGCTATGCACAGCTTTATCATCAAGGAGTCTTGTATAGCTGTGTATAGAGTTGTGTGGT
This sequence comes from Acestrorhynchus altus, assembly GCA_034509495.1. Lineage (NCBI taxonomy): Eukaryota > Metazoa > Chordata > Actinopteri > Characiformes > Acestrorhynchidae > Acestrorhynchus > Acestrorhynchus altus. The sequence continues at coordinate 18,110,326 of CM067510.1, forward strand.
TACCCCAAATTCTGTGCTAAATTTTGTGGTTAAGGGAGATTTCCTTCATTATCCTTCATTTTAAGTCTTCCATAGCTCTGGACTATGTAATGTTTAAGCAGTAATCAGACTGCACACAGTTCATTAACTTGATAATTTCTGTTTAATCTAACCCTAAAATCCAAACATGGAACGAAGGTTGTCATGGATGCACTGATGATCTGAAGACAGCAGAGATGGAAAAGTCTTCAGTTTCCTGATGATCCAGGTCAAAGATAAGGCATCAATGACAGCTGGTAAATGTATAACTTGGTGTATTGAACCACATTCAGACATAATGAATAGGACTGGAGAACTCCCATTGGCTTCAGATGGGTTTGCAGTAATGCCAATTATCATACAAATGGACTGTGTAAGACAATTGATCTATTGATCAGGAATGTGTAAAACAATTGATCAATCAGGTGTTTAGTGACCCTAATTAAACACAGTGCTCAAGCAGCATCAGTGTGGATCTACTTACATTAAGAGAAATGCCTTAATGATGATAAGGATGATTATCTCCTACCTTTACTTTATGTTCAGTGTTCTGACCTTTTAATGTCATTTAGATTATTGATGTTAACAACAAACCTGTGCAAAAAGCAGTCATTTATACCAAATGACTATACAAAAAGATATTTTACACTATGTTCATTTTGGTCTCTTTCTAATAGGCATGAGGACATGGAGGCCCATCTGATGTCACACACACCAGTTCACACACTCCAGCTGGCTTACAGGTACTGCTGACGAATGACTGACAGAGCATTTTCTCTTTGATAGTGCTTGGGGACTTTGATGGCCCCTGATCAGCCATTTAAAAAGAGCTTGAGGGCCTGACGAACAGACCTCAACCATGCCCATCTCTGCTCTCCACACACCTCTTTATATGCTAATGCTCTTGCTCATGAAGTTTCCCTCTGCCTGATTTGTAACAGCTTGCTGGATCAATGGTGGGCTGCTTTTGTTCTAGCTGTGTCTCCCTGCAGGGTTGCTGTGATGAGGTGGAGGCAGCCTACAGAAGGCAGGTGGATTGTGGCTCATTTGAACTCTTAGGGTCCTTTCTCTCAGTCCTACAAACCAGCTGGTCCTTGCCATCTAGAAATGTCACGACCCCAAGATAATGATCATAAAGAAATTAGACCTCCCTCTAATTACATTCACTCTCACTCCATGACCTGTTTGAAGGGAACAGTGGGACCTGATATGTCCACTGTAGGGTGCCATGTCAATGCACTATGTAGAATAAGGACTACTCAAATTCTGAAATGGGGTATTCCTTTAAGGTATGCCTAAATGGTTCTTGGCTTTTTTAGGAGTTTTATTGATGATGAGGTTCTTCACACAAAAACACACACAAGAACAAGGTTTCTTCAGTTACATTGGTGTATTCTCAAAGGAACACTGTTCATTTTTGAACAGTAGACTAGAGTTAATGTTTCAGATTCGACTGGATCTGTTCTTGAAAGCTAGTTTGAATACTGAGTAGGACTTCACAGGCCAGTGCCAGTGGATTTTGTTCATGACATCACTGCAAATAAAAGTGATAGTGATTTGGTAGTGGCAGTGGGGGGAGCACTTTTCAATATCATATGCCAACACCCAGTCTTGAATCAGATACCTGCGATAGAACAGCATATTTCATTTTGCAGCAATATAACATTGTTAGTTTTGTCAATGAGTGTCTGTGAATTCAAAAGTCTTGCTGTGAAAAAACTCTTAGAACTGTAGTCACTAATTCAGTTCAATTTTAGCAGACATCCATGCAAGTCTTGTGAAAGGAAACTCATTGAGTGTTTCACAACCTCTTGAGACTAAGATAACATTTTGTTGAACAGCAGCTCAACAATGATCTGAAATCCCCTCAAAATTTATGTCATCACTCATTAACTCTGTGAGGACTTGCTTTGTCTTTGAGACTATGAGACGCAAAGACAGGGGTGAAGGAAAAGAGGGGGTGGCCTATTCATTTCAAAAGGAGGCTTCAGAGGCAGAGAAATGCCTTCATATGTTGAGTAAATCCTCCCTCCATTTGGTTTGCACTTCCACTGCAAGCCTTAGTCCTCAATTACAACTGGCAAGAGTGGGAGAGGAGAACAATCGCTGCAGTCCCCATTACCCACAGATGAAATGTCTATTCTTCTGCCTTGGACCTGGTGTGAAGGCAATGTGGGCTTTGAGAATAGTTGTGATTGTGGGGTGAGGGGATCTACAGACAATGAGCCTAGGTATCCAGAGTTACACAGTCAGACAGGGCCCTTTGCTGGCTAAATTACAAGTAAAGACAAGATAATAGGGGGTTGATTGGGGCTAATGGGCTTATTCTTAAGGTAATGTGGCTTGCACATTTTCCTAGCCTACTTCCTTTCAGAGTCTGATCTGGTCCTCTCCATTTACAACCAAAAGGGAGAGTGCTTTCACATGCTATAAATCAACCATCATATAGTGCATTGCCTCTTTCTACCTCTCTGGCCTCTGTGGTTTAGATTACAATGCTGCAGCATTCCCAACTGCCTGTGTTCCTGCTCAACCTGCCATTCAGCAAGTTGCCTTAATAGAGCCTGCTGAGAAGTAACAGATGTTCCAGGGTATTATGGCACTTAGTTAAACATCAGAGCAGTGCATTTTGGGAAGCAAGTGATCATTACCATGGCTACAAATTGCAATATCTTGGTAGACATTTTCAGAAAGGAAAAGCACATTAGGGTCTTATGGCTTGCAAGAACTTCTGGCCACGTGGAAGCTTGGCAAACATAGCATCAGGGCATTGATCTAAAATGATGTAGTGAAAAATGTGAAAGGCATAAAGAACAATATACCTTTTAATAAGGCAAAAGGAATAACATAGGAAACTTAACAGATTCAGATCTTTAAACAATAGTCAGTATTTTCATGTTTTTTTTTTTAACTCTTAGCAAACACTAATAAGACAGTAACTTGGAAGTATACCTAATGTTTTAGTTTTGAACACTTACTGATAAAAATAATGCTACATTGGTGATAAATCTGGTGAACAGGCATGCCAAGGAAGTGTTGCAATCTGGTGAAGACATTCCTGGGATTCCTGGGTGCCAAGACCCAGTGTCAGAACTGCATATCATGTTTTGAAGCAATTCACATTTTTTTTTAGGCCAATGAGCTTATTAATAAACACCCTCATCCTGGGGAGAAAGTAAATGCGTCATGGAGCAAATGAGGAGCATTGTTACTTAGACTTGAGCACCCGGATATAATAGTGGACAAAAGAATTAGTTTGTTTGTGAAAGAGCAGCACCTAGAAAAGCAAGAGGAACCTTAGGAGCCCATGCACACACACACACACACACACACACACACACACACACACACACACACACACACACACACACACATCCATCCATCCATAGTCCTGAGAAATCTATGGAACCTGGTGCATGCTGTGCACTCCAGTGCACGTGAAAATGACAAGCTTCCTGTGTTTGGCAGTACCCATGAAGCTTAACCTGCCCACAAAGACCAGAACAAGAGCCTGTTCTTCACCTATACAGCTGCACTAGAGGAAGGGATGGACCTGCATTCACGCTGCAGTGAACTCTCGACTTGCTCTTTGAGCTCCAGAAGAATGGTGAGGTTTCAGTTCACTCCTGGCCTTCACTCCCACCTCCTTCCCCCTTTTGACGCCCATCCTGAGCCTTGTCCCTATTGTCCCATTGTCCCCAACGTGATGGATTCTGGAGCTTACCAAAGAGGAAAAGAAGGCAAGTTAAGGGGCCAAAGAACCCAAGGCATGATTGGCAAGTCAGCTCCTTCTACCTGTCAAAAGTGGAGATGAATAACAAGGGTGCTTTTAAACAGGGGCTGCACTAAAAAAAGAAAAGGCAAGCTTCTCCACAGTTTAATAATGCTACCAAAGAAGGGGAAGCCTGAAAAAGAACTATTGTGATTCCTCCTCTTTTTCTAAGATGGTTTAACCTGATCTCTGGTTGACTGGTGATGGTGTTAAAAAAGGAGAAGACTGAATTCATGCAGGATGAGGATGGTGGGCAGCTAATTGTGATTTTCAGCCTCTCCTTTGAAGCACTGGGGTATTGTGTATGCTAAATACTGATGCAGACCAGCTGATCACTGAGCCTCATGCATGGCCCTGAGGCAGTGAATGGAGACCAGGTGGTGACTCCACAAGGATGAAACAGAAAGAGACACATTAGAGGGGTTGGGCATGGGGGGTGCACTGAGAAAGCACTGAGGAAACTCAAATCCAAAAATCACATTATTTTAACACAGAAAGAAGCTCCACAGAAGGGATGTACGGATATGTATGGTTAAGTGACTAATGTGAGCATATATGCATGACCCTGAGGAAAGCATTTAATTAAACTTGTCATATAATACATTTATCACGTTTCTCTTTGATGCATACATAGTAAGTACACTATACACTCATCAACCATGACCATATCCTTGTTTCTTCATTCACTGTCCATTTTATCCGCTACATTTTACACACAGGACCACTTTGCACTTCTACAATTATAGACAGAAGAGTGGTGTCTTAGTGTGTGTTGCGCTGTTAAAAGTGGATCAGATACAGCAGATGTTTGTGGACACCCCTACTAATGAATGCATTCAGCTGATTTAAGTAGCACCCAATGCAGACACAGAGGTGCAAATGCACACACAGCTTGTCCAGTTCCTATAGAGAAGTACTGCCATTAGAATAGGATTCTCTGCAGCAGAAATACATGAACCTATTGACACCTTGCCTAATTCCAACACACCTGAAAGTGCCATGTCCCCAGCACCAATACAATGGATACCAGACGCCTACACTGACCAACATCACAACTTTGCTCTCTCGGACTCCGGCTGCCGATGGCAGCAGCCTGGTGCAGGTTTTAAACCTGCATTTAAACTCTTTTTATTACCTTTTAATTCAGAAAAAATAATGAATAAGCAGACATTCTAATATCCAATGTGTATATAGTTGTTTTTTCATAGCTCAGAATGAAACACACTTTTTTAATGGTGGCTTGTCGATGGAAATCACAAAATCTGCCTTGTCTAGCCTAACCTATTTTTGCACACGGGAACAAAACCATTATCTTTTTGTAACTTCTCGAGACTTATTAGATAGCATTGCTGTCTTCTCTGAGTACTCTCAGCACAGTGTACAGTTAGCTAGCTTAAGAAATGTTATCCAATGTGATCTACTCCTTCTCTGGTGGGCCTAGTGCTAGCTTTCTGCCTTTTATCTGCTCCAATGGCTATTGACACAGTTCCTTTGGTAACATAGCATGGTTCTGTGCATTGGGCAGATGTGCATGGCTGGTTGGCAAGCTTAATGAAATTGTAAGTAACATATGATTTTCATGGAGCTTCACCAGTTCAATCAGTGTTAGTATTTTTAACTAGCTAGTGGTCTGGGTTTATGTAAATTTTAGGGGTTTATATAAATTGATTCAACAGAGTTTTAAGGTTTTGCAATTGGTCCATTTTACAAGTCTGTTTTGGTTATAGTGGATTTTATATAGCTCTGAATATATTTTAACAAGCTCTGACCCTATATAAGCATTCCCCCAACGAACGAATGAACTAATATCCTCCTGAACCCCTGCCACTCTGATAAACAAACCCCCTCATGGGCGGAGCTCCAGGTCTCTCTGCAGTCAGGCAATGCTCCTTTATCAAACTCTCAAATCAGACCTGTCTCCTATAGGAGAAGTGTAAATGTGCATGATTCTGCAAGCAGGCCAATATGTGTATGTACATGTATTCAGCAGTGTGGGGCACAATTCCAGGATGGCCTCGTCTTCGGACAATCAGAAATGAAATAATTTGAATGGATAAGGATTATAAGTATGTAAAGTAATGATATTACCTGAACCTACACTTCCATTTCCACCTCTACCTAAACCTAACCTAACCCTAACCACAGTAAAATGTGAACTATTAAAAGGTATCAAGTATGTTTGAGGTAATTAATTCTTTTTTATAAGCACCGTAATGGTAACAGCATGATTTTCTCAATTTTGTGCCACCAGTGAACCAGAGGTCAGGGTGAATCACAAGCAGGTAACAGAATATATAAATATGTACATAACATGCAGAAATGTGCACACAAAATACATGCAAGTGAAGTAGGAGATTGTATAGGTCCAATTGTGCCAAGATTTTCCATTCTGATGCTTCTTATATTTGGTCACCTGCTACCTCCAAAAATCTTTTGTCTCCACATGTTGGGAATGAATGGAGGTGATTAGATGAAGGGGTGAGTGAATCCCCCACCCACAGTCATTTTGTAGTGATACATTAAATACATTTCTGAATCTTTTACTTTTCTATAATATTAAGACATGCCAACAATCCCATTCTTATACTCAAATGTGTGACCCACATATATTTTCAAATGAGAATCATTGGTTTGTGCTATGGCCTTTTAAAAGAAGCTGTACTGAAGGTCAGGGAGTGAATGTTGAGAAACAAAATGTAGTTTATATGTCTGTAGTAAGTTGTCATTCCTCCAAAATTATAGACACAATATTTTTAATGTTCCCACATGGGGACAGTGCTGCCTGGTATTGGATTGCTTGTTTGCAAATGTGCAATTTTCCTAAATATGACTTCCAAGAAATAACTTGAAAATATAGCAGTGTTTTTTGTCTTGACTCATACTGTGCAATTCAACATTGCCTTTCGCCTCTGATTTATGGCAGACATGGGTTAAACATACATTTAAACTTTCTCTTAACACAGCTTTTCTAAATTTGCTTCTAGTGGGAAACTTTAATGCAAACAGCATGCTTGAAGCACTGCTTAATGTCATTTTGATGGTTCTTGGGGAGAGGAGCGAGTAACGGATATTAAAAGATAAGCCAAACCCATAAACAATTAAAACCTAATTAGGATCATTTTTGCTCCTTTATTCCCATTTCAAAGTGTATTAATCAATTAAGGAAGATAGAGAGTGTGCATTTTGTATACCCTTGATCATTCCAATTATATTAACAGTCTGGTGCTAGTTTTGTTTATTTGCCATCTGTAACTTAATGTTAAATTACACTGCCGTGTGAAGTGGTGGTTGTACAGGAATTTTTACAACATTATGGAGGAATTAATGTTTTAAGTGAAGTTACATGACAACACAGGCTTTGGCTTGAGTCTTAAGTATCTGTTACTTGAAGTCAGTGCTTCGAACTACTCTGCTCTAATGGTATAAAACTATTGAGTAGCTGTTGCATACAAATGCAAAGCTAAACACTCCAGTCTACTGTATACCACCACAAAAAAAAACAACAACAACAACATAACTGAATCCCAAATACAGCACATTATTCTTTATTATTATTATTATATTGTTCTTATGCCTAAATCACTCATCATCAAAAAATGACTGCACCCAGAAGGAATCAGCTGACATGAATGAAACGTTGTGGTTAAGTTTGACATTGTGAGACATGCAAACGATTCAAGGACAGCAAGGATGGGCCTTATTGTCATGTACCTGATTGACTATATAAGGTTGTCCCATTTAGCTTGCTTTCCATTCTAACTCATGCTGTTGTGTTGGTAAGCATTTTTTGCAAGCAAAGTATGCATTGGAGATGATAATTATTGATGTATCAATGTATGAAGAAAGCATGCACCAGCGACATGAATGATCTGGGAGACCTACATGAACCACAGAGAGGTATAGATAGATTGAATAACATGATCAGATTGGCCCATCAGCCATGATTGCAGTCATTCAGCAAGCAGTGATGCCCTGCTAGAGTCATCCTTTTAGTGTCAGCACCATTGACCGATGGCTGCATGAATCAGGACTATCTGCACTAACCATGACTTAATACCATATCAGTTTTGATAGTGAATACAATGGACTCTACACTAGGAAGCTCTACAACTCCACGCCAAGACGTCTGGCATGTTGTGTTATACACTACTTCTGTATGGGTAAATCGGTAAATATTGGTCATATCAGTCTATATTTGTAATCATATACTGTTCCTGGTAACCTTTATGTTCCTTCCCACTAGCATTGCAATTCCGCACTTCCTTCTGGATGCAGCTATTTTTTTTATTATGAATGTCTTTCCAGCAAATGAATCATTGTGTATAAAGCTGTGTCTGTGCTGAATTCATAGTTTTGGCCTGAATTGCAATTAAGCTCCATGTTAATAAGCATCTTGGCTTACATGGGTTTAATGAGCCGAATACTAAGAGCTGTAATTAGGAAGTCATTTTAGTGAATTGACATTTAATCATGTCTCCCTGTTTGGCTTTAATTAAACTTGAAGCAATAGAATGCTACATTTGTTAATGTAACCAATTACAGTCTTTACCTGAATTGAGAGCATTATGATTTTTCTGTCACAAGAGAAATAATAAATATGATGCATGGAATAAACCCACTGTTTTGCCTTTACATTGACAAAGGTCTGGTTTCTATGCAAAAAGGAATTGGGCAATATCAGGACTCTCCTTGCATCTTTAAAGCTGTGTTAATGCATGAAGTCATAAGCCATATGCTTAAATAAGCCATTTTGAACATGACATTGAAATGGAAAGATGTTTAGAGTTAGGCATAAACAGGTCTTCTGAAGGACTTGATTCCCAACACCCCTAGTGAGAGTGAAATGAAACACATTTAGCACTGTCTGTATATCTTCCTTTAAATGAGAGCCAGCATTTAAATAAACGTGCATTTAGCCAAGAACCATTTAACTTGTGTGTCTCAGTTCTAAAGGCCCATCAGAGGCACTAAACACAGGGGTGCCATGGGCTTCATTTGAGAGCTATTTTCATCTTCAGACCCATTTCATTGTGTTGGCTAATACTGTGATGATAATGGTGATGGTATTTCTGCTCCTTCAGTTTTGCATTATAAATGCACAAAGGAAGGGAAAGATCAAGAGAGGCCTATCTTTTTCAATTTTATTTCCAGAGATAAATTTGTGCTGTGTATTGTGCTTGTTACCAACACACAGAACTCCTTTTATGGGTGGGAAGATGCAGTATGTGAGCAGGAATGGAATTTCATGTTTGAAATCCAACCAAACAATAAAGAACAATAAAGGCTCACACATCTTCTAGTGCCTTTTAGAACTTTGCATGATATACAGTGGTGCTTGGCAGCTTGTGAAAGATGGTTTTGTAAACTTTTCCAGCCTGAAGAGCATCAACAATTCTTTTTCTGAACTCATCAGAAATCTCCTTTGTTTGTGTCACGATACACTTCCACACATGTTGTGAAGATCAGACTTTGATAGATCCTTTAAATAAAACATGATGCCCACTCAAACCAAATTGTCTCACATTGATTGAAAACACCTTCAAATTATCTGATAATCCTAAATGTTCACATACTTGTGCCACTCAAAACAATTTCCCCAATAAATAGATTAATATAATATTTTTGTCTCATTTGTACTTTTCTATTTAGCACATGGAAATCTGATGTTTAAGGTCAAATTTACACAGAAATACCAACAATTTGAAAGGGTTCACAAACTTTTAAACACCACTCTCTCTATGTCATGTCCTTAACTGCTAGTATTATGGCATTTATACCTGCGTAGAATGGGAGAATATTCTATGCAGCTATTGCATTTCTACAAATAAACAAACTTGTCAAACAAGCAATAAGATTATCACAGATACATTCATTGACACCCCATGAAAATCTTTGTCTTTTAACTTTATTGAGAGATGGGAGTGATATAACTAAACACATTTAAAAAATTAAATGTCCTTTAAAGATCTTTTGCAAAATGCAGACATTAGTTTGGTTTGCTCTTGATTGTTGAGGTGACTGGTATTCAAAGAGCTCACTGATGCCTTAAAAAAGAAAGGTGTAATGGAATTTAATAAAGATCTCAATCAGAAAGAAATTCACAAGTGTAGAAATTTTTAAACAACTGTCAACATGGCGAAGTCAGGTCAGCCCAAGAGCAGACCACATAATGCTTAAAGAAGTCTCCAACAATCCTAACATGTCATCATGGGACCTAAATGCAGCTCTCTGCACAGTTTATGACAAAGTGCAGCATCTACCATCAGAAACAGATCAAACTAGTTTGATTTTCATGGGAGGTGTGCAAAGATGGAACCTTGTTGTCAAAAATCAAGACAAAAACAAACAAACAAATAAACTAACAAAACAACACAGATTGAAGTTTGCCAAAGGACACCTAGACAAAGAGCAGGACTTCAGGACAATGTGCTTTAGACAGATGAAGCCAAAGTTTAATTATTGGGGCACAGTAACAGAAAACATGTTTTATGCAAACCAAAACACTGCATTTAAGCCCAAGAACCTCATACCAACTGTGAAGCATAAGGGAGGAAGTGTCATAGTTTTCATGGAAACCAGTATGAAATATTTATTGTATCAGAGGGGGCTTGAGGAAAATGTAAATTCCATGGAGGAGTAGAAAAATCTTTCTTCCAGTTAAAGTCAGAAACAGATAGATGGTTATAGGAAACATCTAAATTGACATTATTTTATCCAAAGGAGGAAATACTAGATATTAGGGCATAGGGCATCCTAACTTAAAATTAAATTTCTATTAATTTCATTTTGCAAATGATTTTCATAAGCCATTTTTTCAGTTTTATGCATTTAGTTAGGCACAGTGGTGCCGTGGATAGTGCTGTTGCCTCACACCAAGAAGGACCTGGGAAGTTTCTGTGTGGAGTTTGCATGTTCTCCCCGTGTTCGCGTGGGTTTCCTCCGGGTACTCCGGTTTCTCCCACAGTCCAAAGACATGCATGATAGGTGAATTGGTGACTCTAAAGTGGCCCTTAGTGTGTGTGCACCCTACAATGGACTAGCGCCCTGTCTAGGGTTGTTTCCCGCCCTTGCACTCAGAGTTGGCCCCAGGAGAATACGCTAGTTGGTTCTATACTCTAAGCTTCAGTTTTGGACTTTGGAGAATAGTTTTGTGTTGGTGTAACTTGAAAAAGTATGATTAATTGTTATATTTATAATATATGTTCGCCATACTGGAGTAAGAGAGTTTATATTGAGATGAAGGTGCCTATGGATCATTGATGCCCTGGAGACCTTGACCTTTAACACTGGGTTTTCCAGAGTTCAAGGGTCATCCCAACTGATATATACAAATCAGGTATCTCCACCATACCCCTCCTCTTTAGGCTTCATTTACCTGATGGCCTTCTCCATCCCTGGTTATCTGGTGAATGCTTGTTTCATCTCTCATCTGACTGGTCCAGGCTCATTTGAAGGGATTTCAGTGGGCAGATTGCTAATCCCAATACTGAACATGAGGCGAGGCTTGGGGGAGGCCTCCTGGACTGGAGGCTCTTTCTTATGGAAATGGAGCCAAGGCAGCAGGAGCACTGATGAAAATGCCACAAGGCTTATCACAGTGGGGCAGCTTCAGCTGAGGGAAAAGAGGAAGGACTGACTGATCCACCAGACCCATGGAAGACAATTTCAAGGAGGATTTATACATCATCTCTATTATTATGTGTGGAGATCCTGAGTGTGTACATTAAAAAGGTGTGTTGGCAGCCAAGAGGAAAATGTAAGTTTAAGTCCATGAGTAACTTGGCGAGAGCCAACAGCCAGCAGGTTATCCAACTGAAAATGTCTTGTTGGTATCCTTCTGAGCTCCTCAAGTAATGGCATATAAAAAGAAAAATATATTTGCCCTCCTGATTATGATTATGATTTCTACAGTAGGGGAACATAACCTAACAACACTGCAGGACATCTGCTCTGAGCTGCAACTGTTCTCTTGACTCCAATGACTATGTCAATGACAATTTTGACAGAACACTCTCTATGCCAACCACTGAGTCTTGAAAATAAACCATTTGCATTTAGACTCATCACAGTAACAAAGTTTAAACTTTTAGAACCTGAGATCCACATTGTGTGGGCAGTATAATGCTGTTTACAAGGCTTCTTACGTCAGTATCAAAGTAACCTACAGACATGATTCACACGATGGCCTTGATTTGATATGAAATATAAGTGAGTAATGCAGCTAGGAAAACAGCTAAAATTCCTTGAATTCCTTGAATTATTTCCCAGTTTAAATGTTTCACAGAATGTTTAATGCCCTGTCTGTGTGCTTGACTTCTATACTGATTCTGATTGAACGGACCAGGCTTATGATGTCACTGACCCAGACAGACCCAGATATAAAGATGAAAATGAGAAGGGGGGGGGTTGTTTGCTATATTTCTTTGCTCAGTGTTAAAATTTCAGAATAAAAGTTATGAGATACTAAATATAAAAATAATAATGTAGACTACTGTCAAGTATTACAAAAAACTTTATAAAGAATCCAACCTCTACACTTATGGAAAATCAATTTCCAACAGGATTTCTGAAGAATTCTTGAACTGTTTTTGTTGTTCTTACAAAAAATGTAGGTATGAAATAATTTGTTGATCAAAGTTATACAAATATCCAAATTCTGTTTCTATTTAAATCAGAAAAGGAATAGAAATTTGAGCAGCTCAATATGACAAATGACATTTTAAAGCAAATGATAACTAGGACTAGGTCTAAGCATTTTGGAAAAGTTCCAAATGGTATGTAGAGATGGGCATTTAAGGATGTTTGGAAGCAGGATGGGCTTCAGTCATTTCCCTCCTCCTACAATTCATGCACAAATTTCCTTGCCCGCTTCTACATGGTCAGAGTCACAGTGGGCCTGGAACCATGGGTGCAAGGCAGGAAGGCTTATTGTTTCTGAGCTCAGTTCAACTTTGTTCTCACTGGTTGATGGTGAGACAATAACATCATGTTTTACACCAGAGAATCACTATCTACCCCACACTACAGGATACTGAGTTATGAATATAAAACATTTAGGATTCTCAGTTAAGGCATCCTCAACTGCACTGAGGGAAGACTGGAGGACTAAAGATTGGATTATAGACACCCCATACTGCAGGGAAATCCAGGAAGACAATTGTTTCCAATCACCTTGAAATTGGGAGGCTTTTTGCAAAATTCCCAACTGAGAATGGGAACTTTCTGTCAGTTTTGCTGAAATGGACTTACAAGCTGGAGTTGAACTCATAACACTAAAACTGATTTATTCTCATTTGAAACAAATGCTTTTCAAAGTACCAGTAAAATGTAAACCTAATTAACAACAGCTGTTGTAACAGACCTGTTAACTTTTGATTATGTTTCTTGTTTAGAAGCATTTTGTTTAACATGTTCATGGTGGTTGCCTCACAGCAAGAAGAACCTGGGTTTGATCCCCAGGTGGGGCGAGCTGGGAAATTTCTGTGTGGAGTTTGCATATTCTCCCTGTGTTCGTGTAGGTTTTCCACACAGTCCAAAGACATGTGCGGTAGGTGAATTGGTGAATCTAAAGTGGCCCTGTGTGTGTGTGTGCGCGTGTGTGTGTGTGTGTAGTGCCCTGTTTAGGGCTGTTTCCTGCCCTTGCGCTCAGAGTTGCTGGCTGGGCACCGGATCCCCCGTGACCCTATTCAGGAATAAGCGGTAAAGAAAATGGATGGATGTTCATGGTGGCTTTTGCTCTCTCTCTTTTTAGAGCAGAAGAGAAGATTCTGTAGACTTTTAGAACCAACCGTATATTCCATACTTATGCCACAAACTGTTACAACACACAAACATACACTGGAGCATTTTATATATTTGAAAGTGTAGTGTAGTGTCTTTTAGAACAACTGTTGACTGTGAGAATCTTAGATCAATTTTCTACACAATGTGTTAGAAATGTTAACATGAGTGTGTTGCCTGTGTTGACAGGTGTGTGTGGGTCTGTGGTGGGCTGAGCTTTGAGGGCATTGTGAACTGTAATGCACATAATGGATGGTGTGTACAGTGTGTGTCATGTCTGAGGCATACAAATCTGACCTACAGTCCAGAAAATGACATAGCCTATCATGCATGAGTCACTCATCATGCAAAACTTGGGCAATGGTACACCATGCAGAGCTTAGCTCTCTAACTGTGATCTGACAAATCTTGCTCTGATAATTGAGCTACATTTATGCAGTAGGAGAAGAGGAGAGAAATCTAAGAGGCCAAAATCTAATTTTGTCAACAAATCCGATTATTCTTGGGATGTTCATTCATTCATAATGAAATTTATGTCCAACATTGATTATAACAGTTTATTCTCGTGAAATGATGTGCCTGTGCAAATGGTCTGCTTCTGAAGGTTTGTTTTATTTTCAACAGCATCACAGTTCCATTGGCTGACAGCTGGGGTTATCTCTGAGAATGTTAGAGCTTGCATGGTACAGAGGTTCATTATATAGCAGACACAGGGATAAATCTGGGCCATGTTTGGACCAAATATTCATTGCTATCTGAGTTCATTGTTGGATATATGAATGATTTAATTGACGAGAGAATATATTTGTTAAGAGTAAAAAAAAAACAAAAAAACAAAAAAACAACAACATAGAAAATGAGCTACCTTTATATTACCATCATACCACAGAACATTTTGTACATTTACACACATCTTCCATCTAAAACTAAAATATTTTCATACAACTATAAAACTCTAAAACTCCCCATATCAGATGGGAAAGGCCTGAAATTCAAGATTTATAGTTTTATTTCATAGACACAGTAAACAGGCAGTTACACTAAAATATATAATGAAATTCATACATTGCTTGTTCTCCTTGACACTCAAGCTATTAGATAGGCTTAGGCTTGTGTGCCCTTCTAGTTGCCCTGGTGTGGTAAATGTCTGCAGTGCAACAAAGGCTCTTCCTGAGATGGATGATATGGTACACTGTGGTGAGAAGAGATACAAATGTCCAGAGAAGCATGCAGTTAGACAGCTACACCTCCTAGTCTGGGAACATCATTGATAGAGCAAGACCTAGAAAGCTCACCTGTCTATTCATTTTGTTCACTACAGTTGGAGGCTAGATTGCTGTGGAAGATCATGAACACTGCATGGGAGGCAGTGACAGATAGACCAGTGTTCCATAATGGGTCTTTCTAGATCACACGCATACACACACACACACACACACACACACACACACACACACACACACTGACATTCACAGCTGCTACTGACCATAGACTATTAAACATGTGAGAATGTATTTGTGTTGGTGTAATGAGCACACCCTCGGGTAGGAGAATCATCATGACCACCGTCATCATCATTTGTCCCTAATGCAGAGACTCTGAACTCATTCCAAGCTGCACCACAACTCCACCTACTTTAGCCCTGGTGCTGGCCTTAATGGTAGCCCATTATCTGACATAGAGAGAAATAGAACAGATAAGCTTCCCACTGCCTCCACCTCCAAGAATAACTAGATAATGCCACAGAGAGACAGAAAGAACGATACAGAGAGAGAAAGAGAGGGAAAACAAGCAGGTGGGTGCGGCAAGCGATTATGTTCCCTATAAGTGTACCCAACAGTCACCACTGTGGAATGGCATCTATGTGCCAACACTGCAGGAACCTATGCCGTCATGCTGTAGAGGATAAAGAGCAGTTTATTTATAAGTATGGGGCTTTACATGAAAACCTGAACCCTGGTGAACCTCTCGAACACTTAACTAGCACATAAGGATAGGGTTAAAGGCATAAGCTTTTGATAGGTTGGGCTAATCTTACCCAGTTGACTTTACTCATGGCTCTGTAGGTCTAGTAACACCTGTTCTCAAATAATAATGGTGCTTCAAATGGTTCTTTAACATGTACCCTAAAAGAAACATTTTGGGTTCCATAAAGACTTTTAAAGTCTAAGGAACTTAAACTTTCACATCATTATTACTGAGGGTCTTCACAATCACACATCTATTATCTTTAAGAAAGAAACTAAGAAAGTGGTTCTTCTATGGTATCACTCAAAGAACCCAGTAATGCTCAGTAGTTTTACGAATGTGACTTTGTAGCACCTTAAAACCATTTTCTGTTTTAAAGAACTGTGGTTTGTCAAACAAAATTGGAATGTCCTCTGCTTTGGAAACTAGATCTTTTGTTCCTCCACTAAATCTACAGCCTTGTTTCAAAAGGAATTTGTACATATGTGACTAGACTGTCAGGATTTGACAATGTATATATATACAAGTAAAACCCTTGTACATAAACACAAATCACAAATTGACACCCAGACAAGCATAAACTATAAACAATTTGAACAGATAATGTTTTAAACCATTTAAACAGTACAATATATATATATATATATATATATATATATATATATATATTATATATATATATATATATATATATATATATATATAATAGAGATTTTTTGGGGTACTTTTTAAACTCATACATGCACAACATTTTTAGATTTTGTTACAGCTTGTGCCCTGTTGCCTTATCATTCCAGCTAATGCGTGACCCAAAAGCCTGGTGAGATGTTTTCTCAAGCTCTTGGAGAAGTTCTCCTGCAGGCTTCCACCCAGAAAGAGAAATTGATAATTTAGTTGGTGATATTGACATCTATGTAAGAAGTAAATTTGTAGAGTATATAAAAGAATTTAATAAAAGACAGATAGAATGAAATAAAAAAGGAAGGCTAGTTGTGAGTTGTATAGTAAAAGAGGGAAATGTAAGGCAGCTCTACGTGTATCCAGAAGAGTTGTGTTTCTTTTTTTTCTTTTTTTTTATTCTTGGCCAGATTCTATACATGCTATGGTAACTTGTTCATACAGTTCTTTAAGCTTTAAGCTGTACATGCGTGTGAGCTGAATTTCCAAGTACCATGAGAATTATTTCAAAATAACATAATGGTGAGTGAGCAGCATGAGGTGATGCAACAGTTAATGCATGTGTTGTACAGCTGTAGGGTTTAGGATTGAATTACTAAGGCTGTGTGTGGCCTCACACAGAAAAATACTGATTTATTAAAGAATAGTAACTGAAAAACAATTTTACTTTAATGTATTTCAACATAATTCCACCTTGACATTCATTACTAGTGTATGATGCAGCTACAATTACAAACTCTGGAGTGGTGTGACAGATTTACGTTAATTTAACTGAAGTGCATTCTTTTTTACCCTTAGGATGGTCCAGTTTTCACCCTCTTTGAGGTGACTAGGAATAAACAGTCATACAAAAGAAGTATAGTATAAATTTATATATTTTACATGATATGGACAAAAGTATTGGGACATTTTTTTGTTTATTATAAAATAAAATAAAATAAAATAAATCATCCTGCTTTTGGAGTAATGGTCTCTTCAGTGCAAGGTGTGAGGATTTGGTGCGACAAAAGCAACCAGAAACGGTGGATGATAACCACCCTGCCCACCACATCTCCTGGCTCATCCAGAACTATTGGTTGAGAACCATCATTCAGAGAACACTCTCTACAGCTCAGTGCTGGGGGGCTTTATATCTATCTGAGCCATCAATTCTAATACTTAATACTGCTCTACAAGCTGTGTGTGCATTTGTACTTCTGTGTCAGCAATGGGTGCAACATTAAGTAGTTGAATGCATTCATTAGAAGGGGTGTCCATAAACATTTGGACACATGGTACATATATGTACTGGAGAGAATAAACATGAGGCTAAAAAGTTGCACACAGAGAAAGAAAGTGTGGGATTGCAATGCTATTGGGAAGGAAGATAAAAGGTTACCAGAACAATAAATAATAAAAAATAAACTGATATGAGCAATATTTATTGAGTTACACATACAAAAGTAGCATCTCTCAGTGTTATGAATGTGCTGAAGAACAAGTGAGGAGGCATACATGCTGCAAGGCTTAATTTTTTAAAGAAACAAACCAAAATATAAGCAACCACGAACTTATCACACACTCTGCCATTGTAACACACACACAAAAAATGACAAAGATTGAAACAAAGGACCATATATACATGGATCAGACTAGAACCTGAGGCCATTTTACAAAAGGGCAGAATTTACAAATAGACACAGGTGGGAATGGGGAATTGGGCGAGGAATTGGAACTAGACCAAGACAAAACAAAAAGTGACACTAGTCCAGAATGGAAGCACCCACAACAGGACAACCTTATGTAATAGTCCAGCAAAATTTTGCTTATACAGCGAAGAGTACAGGGAACCGTCTTTGCTTACTTCAATCATTCATAGATCTCACAATTTA
The DNA here is from genome assembly GCA_034509495.1 of Acestrorhynchus altus. Classification (NCBI taxonomy): domain Eukaryota; kingdom Metazoa; phylum Chordata; class Actinopteri; order Characiformes; family Acestrorhynchidae; genus Acestrorhynchus; species Acestrorhynchus altus. The sequence continues at coordinate 18,128,413 of CM067510.1, forward strand.
AACCTACTCAACAAATGTCACATCTTAAAGAGTCCTGTTTAGTTCCCACATGCTTTTAACTGGGGTGTCTTGTTTTGGTCTTGTCTCCACCCATTCCCAGCTATATGTGATTGGTAACCCTGCCTTTTTGTAATCCTGTCCCAGCTATGTTTAATGTTCTCATGTGTATATATATATATATATATATATATACTAGCTCATGTGATCTGGTGTGAGTAGAGTCTACTGCTGTTACCTGGTATATTTATATGGTTGGCATGTCTAGTGAATGTTATCTGGTTATGTTATCTGGTTGTAGTGTTATCATGTTACCTGTTGTCTACCTTCATGTATTCTTGCTAACAGTCATTAAACCCCTGCGAGTACTTCCGCTGCCAACCAGTCAGTTAAGTGTCGCGTTATTGACAAGTTTCATTTGTGTTAGTTGATTCCTTCTTGGTGCAACGCTATTTTTTTATATTTTAAATCCATCTACCTAAAAACCAGCAACTATAAATTGTACGCAGGTTTGGTTCACAATACGCCCCTCTATTTCAGTGCATTCATGAATCAATATCTTAATAGAACCTACTAATCAACACATTGTATTATGGTACAGCCTAACCATGAACATTGGTTTCCACATTCAAATGATTTTGTCTGACTGTGCACACAGTAATCCATGCTGTGTTGCATGTATATCACCCTGTTCCAAATAATCCCTTTCTATTAAATAAAACCTGCAAAGCACGCCCATCAACTGTGTAATCCCAGTTTACATGGCATGTAGTTTATCTTTGCTTGTGTAAACTGGCATGTTGATGTGTCTAAATCACTGCATGGGTACTGGGAATGGTACTGCTGGTGGGAGCAGTTGTGTATATAATCATATAATCTTATATGATTACCCTTATAGACACCGTGTAAAACAATTGTATTTGAGGTTGCAGCAATTGTTGTTGCAACTGATGAAGTGAGGGGATGGCTGACAGTGATTAATGTTGGACTATTAGATGAATGACCTCCTGGCTTCCTTGGCTTGTTGCCCTATTATAAAATACAGGTCCTTCTCTCAGCCCCTTACTCTCCCTATTGCTCTTCCTCATCTCACTCTCCCTGCCTCATTTCATTTGTTTCACCTGCTTGCCTGGTCACCCTGTGAACAAGTCTTGCTCTCCCCCACTATTTTTTCTCTCCATCTCTCTCTCTCTGACTCTCCATCTGCAGCATAGTGAAAGGGGGCTGGACCATAGAGAATCATGGCTAAGGCAACAAAAGGGAATGGAGGGTGCAGAAGAGCACCAATGTTTATGTTGTTCATAGAAATGAAGGATACGGAGTAAGTGATGATTGATGATCAACGATACAGCCAAGGATCCTGGTGACAGTCCAGGGTCTGGCTGGTTCTGGAGTTGGACAAAAGCTAAGTCAGTGAAAGGTGAATGCTGACAGTTTGGGATGTGTTCCAGATAATGCTTGTTAAAGTCATGAATTTATGAGTTTAATGATAGAAATGAAAGTAAATGTAAACTTGTATTTGTAAAACAACAGCTTTGCAGGAAAGAACAAAACTAATAATGTACAGCGGATGATAATGTTAAAAGAATTATTCCAAGTGACATTTGTACTGGTCCATTCATCGTGAGATTCTGATAAAATATAAGTATTTAAGTAGAATTTTATATACAGTGCATCCAGAAAGTTCACAGTGCCTCACTTTTGAAACATTTTGTTGTTACAGCCTTATTCCAAAATTGATTCCATTTTTCCTCAAAGTCTACACAATTACAAGTGACTTCAAAAAGCGTTGTGAATTAATTAAAAATAAAACATAAAAATAAAACGTACATAAGTATTCACAACCTTTGCCATGACACACAGAATTGAGCTCAAATGCATTTGTTTACAGCTTGATTGGTACACCTGTAAAATGCAATTCAGTTAGTTAGACATGATTTGGAAGGAATACACACACCTGTTTTATATAGCGTCCCATAGTAGAAATCAAGCCGCGAAGTCTAAGAATTTGTCTGTAGACAGGATTATATGTTCTTGGAAACAGTACAGAAAAATCGCTGCTGCTTTGAAGGTCCCAAAGATCACAGTGGCCTCCATCATCCATAGATGGAAGAAGATTGGAGCCTCCAAGACTCTGCCTAGTGCTGGTCATCTCGCCAAACTTAATTTATGGTGAAGGGCCTTAGTCATGGAGATAATAGAAGAACCCAATAGTCACTCTGATAGGCGCCAACATTGCTCGATGGAAAGAAGGGAGAAACTTCCAGAAGAACAACCATTTCTGCAGCTCTCTCCACCAATCGAACATGGTAGACTGGCAGATGGAGTCTGAGAAAAATAAGGCTATGACAGCCCATTTAAAAGAAGGATTCTCAGATCATGAGAAACAAAATTATCTGGTCTGATGAAACAAAAGATTACTCTTTGGCCTCAAGAGCATCATGCCATTCTTACAGTGAAACTTGCGGTGTTCAGCAGCATCATCCTGTGAGGTTGTTTATTCCTGCATGAACTTTGGGGAACCAAGTCAGGGGTCTATGGAAAGATGACTGCAGTGATGTGCAGGGCATCCTTGATGATAACCTGCTCCAGAGTGCTCTAGACCTCAGACTGGGATGAAGGTTTATCTTCCAACAGGACAATGACCCTAAGAACACAGCCAAGATAACAAAGTATTGATGACACTGTGAATGTCATGGATGGCCCTGTCCAGTCTTACACTCATGTGGAAAATGGGCCTGGTTGTGAATAAATATAATTTCATTTCTAGGAAAGAATTGCTTCAGTCAGTGCAGGTCCTATTACTGTCAGTTTCTGAAAAGAACACTCTGCTGGGAACTGCACACCCAAATCACTTCATTTTGACAATCATTATTATCTGCTTTGCCAATTCATTTTTCCCGCGCATTAGATAGAGACGTTCACTGCACTGGACCATCTCTTCTCAATACAGCAGTGCTGTTGCACACCCTGCAAGTATTTAGAACCTGACAAGTGTGCAATGCCATTTTGCAGGGCCTAAATTTACGTAAATCACCTTAAACATGCAAAAATAAGATAAGATATCCTTTATTAGTAGTCCTGCAGTAAGGAAATTCACTTAAGACCATAGTGATGTGAGGACAAATAAAGAATGATCTCTCTTTTGCTATTTATGTAGACATACATATGTGTATACCTACATATACACATAGTATTTAAGTACATATATATCTATATACATAAACAAAAACATACACTATATGTGTGTATGTAATGTAAACTAAATGCATGGTACAATGACTGTAATATCTACAGATGACAATGGATTCATCAATCCTCTACACTGCATATGCTAGAGTGAGCTGGTGTGTGGTTGTGCATTAAAGCTGTGGAGGCTGCAGAAGGTTGTAGAAGTGTGTAAGGCAGATGGAGCTTGTAGGTGGCAGTTGGTGGCAGTGGACATTGCCATAGTGGGCTGTCATGTTTGGGCAATGCATTGGCACGATGCCTGTGTGACCAGAAGAGTTAGGGCATTCAGTTGGGTGTGTGCCAGCATGTGGCCCAAGGTGGTGCTGTGTCATACTAAGTGAGACAAGTAGATGTGAGTGACCATATGATGCCACCTCTGTCACTGGCTCTGCTGTGCAAAATAATATTAGTGTGTGACACTATGATTAATGATGTGCAGATGCTCAGAAATTATGACAAACCAAATCCAATCACTAGTCCATTGTTCTGTTCACACAGATTTAAAGCAGTCAGTCTCTCTCTCTCTCTCTCTCTCTCTCTCTCTCTCTCTCTCTCTCTCTCTCGCTCTCTCTCTCTCTCTCTATCTCTCTCTCCTCTCTCTCTCTCTCTCTCTCTCTCTCTCTCTCTCTCTCTCTCTCTCTCTCTCTCTCTGTGTGTTTGTGTATGTGCCTGTGTACATGTTGGTGTTCTCTAAAAGAAACCTAGTGCACCAGTCTATTCATCCGTACCTTATTCACCCAAGCTTTACCCCTGCCTTTGAAACAGCTTCAAATACAACCTGCTAGCCATGGTTTCAGATTACATTACAGCACAACTCTGATGATCTCATTTCATTTGCACTGTAGACAATCCTGTGAATGGACAAACGGCTTTATCTGTTACTTCCAACTCACAATAATCTAAAGGTTCTAATTACATTCCCTGTTTTCGGGGGAAGCTCTATGTTCTGACATCATGTCTGATACCACAGTGAAAAAAGATCAAGTTCCCTGACTACTTGTCGTTGAGATAAGCACAAGTACAAGTACAAGGCCTCCTCCAGTGACACTGACATGGTGGTGGTGTGTTAGTGTGTGGATCAGACACAGCAGTGCTGCTGGAGTGTTTAAACAGTCCACTCACTGTCCACTCTATTAGACACTCCATCCTAGTTGCTCCACCTTGAAGATGTAAAGACAGAAACGGAAGCTCATAGGTTTTTGCACCGTTTGTGTCAGTCATCCTCTAGTCCTTCATCAATACCACTATGTCAGTGTCACTGAAGTGCTGAGAATGTCCCACTACTTAATTAACACATACTCTGTGATTAGGGTGAAAGGTGGATAATATAATATGCAGGGAAACAGACAGACTATTTTCTGCATTTATAGGAGCTACAAAGAGCTCCTATATGATAAGAGGACGTGATATATTGGACACTGAATGTAGAAACGTGGAGGTCATAATGTTATGGTTGATCAGTGTAAATTCTGAAGTAAGACTTTAGAACTGTCCTCCTCATTCATTCAAAGAAGTTTCTTTAAACCTTTTAAAGGTTCTTCACTTTCACATATCTTATACAATCTATTAGCTTTCTCAAGAACCTATTTAAGAAGATTCTTTGGAGGATATTCATGAATGAGGCCCATGGTGTGGTTGTTCAGGGAATAAAAAGGGGTTAAATTGTTCAATTATTTGATCCAAAAAATGTTTAAACTTATTATCATTTGCTTCCACTGCAATGGACTGGACCCTAAAGATTCCTTCTAGACTCTTGATCAACTCAGGAACAACCAGAAAGAAGCTAGATAAATGGATGGATGGATCATCTGCTTCCACATGTTCAAATTCAGAGTTGGCCTAAGTATAGTTGGTAATATTGATTCATTGGCATATGCATTACCACGTTGAATGAAGTTTATACTTAATCTTGTCTTGATCTTGGCTCAGTCATTTGGCAGCACTTACCACTTACCAGTGTTTGCAAATTTTACAAACTGTGACGAGCAAGCGCCTTTATTTAAGCCACATGTGTTATGCTAAGACTCAAAGGCCTGGTGGGGCCTTGTTTAGCCCCTTGGGATCCCCTAGTGATGAAGCACTTCCTGGGGCTCTCTCTGACCCATGCCTATAGCTACCGACCCAGACAGTATCACATCATGGCCGGCACCAACCAGCCCGAGCACCCAGTAGACAGACAGAAGATTTGTCACTTGTCCCCTGTGGGTGTCTTTAAACCCCATTTTGCCCTCTGATATTTGCTGTGTTCCCCATTTAATCCCATCCAGTGGTCATTTTAATGGATTAGTTGAAAAGCATATGTCCATTCCTTTGTCTGTAGACTAATAGATCTCTCTAATGGAGCATAAATTATCTAAGATGCTGCAGAATCTAATATATATTGTAAGCAATTGGATGAAAATTGTACACTGTGATAGTAAAGATTGACCTACTGAGACTACTATATCTTTATTCTATCACCATCACATTCAATATAATCTCAAATAAACTGGTTCATGAACCTGTAGGACACAGTTCAATAAATTTCCCAGCAGCAAGGTTATATTGAGACCAACAAAGGTGCTATATGAGTAACTCAATTAATTAATTAATTCATTCATTCTGTTAAAGTGATAACAACATTCTTAATGCTCAAACCTTAATGGTTACACCTCATTTAGGTTTATCATTTTATTTTACACCAAAATGATCAGCAAATAGATGAACAAACTAAATGTATTTCCCACACTGATAGAATATCAGTGTACCTAGAAATTCCACTGTATAACTAACAGTTAATTCTTGATAATTATGATGGGTTCAGTGCTATAGGGCTATAGTGTTGAATATTTGTAATGAGCCCCAAATCTTATAACATGGTTGAACGATCTGAATGAAAAAACCTTTGGTAAAATGAACACACCCCCTGTGTGGGGTGGGCCATGATTCTCTGTGCCATCAAGAAATGCCCTTGCTTCCTGCTACAAGTACTTTTACAGCTTGCTGCATTTGCAATTCAGTTTTGTGTGTTGTCCATATGTTTCCTCCAATTACTCTGTTTTCCTCCCACCTTTGAAAAATGCAGACGGTAGGTGAATTGGCTATGCTTAATTGCCCCATATGTGTGAGTGTGACTGTGTGTTACCCTGGGATGCACTGGTACGCAGTTCAGGGAGTATTCCTGCCTTGCGCCAGATGACTCTAGGTGGGCTCTGGATCATCCTTGAACCTTTTCAAGAAGATAAGATAATGACTGACCTTTCATTTAAAAGTTTATAAATTTATTTTACACCAAAAAAAAAAAAAAATCCCATGCTTCTAGATTCTGAATGTGCCAACATGTTCCATTGTAGTCTTCAGTTCTAGGCCTCTGTAAAGTGCCATTATTTGTGTGGGCACTAGGGGGAGTGTACTCCACTCCATGTTCTGTCTCGGGCTGATATCCATCTCTCTCTCTCTCTCTCTCTCTCTCTCTCTCTCTCTCTCTCACCCTCCCCATCCATCTTACCAATAGGGTAAAAAACTTAGAATAGGGGTCCCATCTTATAATCATGGCTGGGTAACCACAATACTCTAGGATTCCATAAGGCCATAGTTTCCAGCTGCATCACAAAAACACTTAATTACACATGAAAATGTGATGTTTATGAAGATTTTGATGGGAGGCTGTTTGATTCCTAGTGACAATGGCTGACTTGAATCCCTTTCTATTGCAGCAGAGATATTTACAAGAGTTTGAAAAGCTTGCCATGCACACACAGTCTGCCACCATGTTGTGAGTAATCTTTTATCTAGGCTTCTTTCAAATGATCAAAACTTAGCATCAGACATGCTGCACGCCACCCGCTGCATCTCCAAGATAAAATCAAACCTTCGGAGATCCTATTATCACTGTAGCATCCTTGCTGCAGAGCGTACACTACAGGGATCTGAGCACAACAGACGAGAATCTGAAAGACGAGGGGGGTTTTGGAGGTTTTAAAGACATTGCTAGAGAACAGGTATTAAATATGCATTATTGTCTGTGAATGTTAGATCTGCATAGTGTAGGTTTATAGAGAAATGAAGGTTCTGTAATAAGGGAGTGAGATAGGAGTAGGCACGAGAATTGACAGTAGGTAAGGAGCAGGAACAGTAGAAGAAAAAGCCAAAAGTGCTGCAGGCTTTCTCTCCACTAATGAATGGTGGGCAGTGCCAGTATATAGTGAGCTCAATTCTGTCCCTCAGGGTACTGTGACCAAAATCCTTCTACAAAGGCTGAGTTGGTAAATTAAGAGTTCTAGGTCTCTTTTTCAGTTGAGTATATTTGCAGTTCTCTGCTACCCTGTCAGGACATTGCTAGCTCTTCTCCTTCCTGGATTGACTTTAACTACAGATTGGCAACAAACCTGACACAGATTGAGGCAGCTGTTCTCTCATGCATTTTACCTTGTCAATACACTGACAGTAAAAAAGAAAATTGCCGAGATGTGCCTAGCATGTATGCCATATGCAGATGTTTAGCAACTGATGTGCATGTGTTAAACTGGCTCTAACTAATCTAAATCTGTTAGATTTGAAAAGGTAAGATGCCACAAAGCTCATCAAGTGTTGAAGTGTGGAAGGTCAGTAGATGGGCAACACAATCCAGCCTGGTCTCAGGAACAAGGAATGAGCAATCAGTGTGTCATCAGTGTGACTAAAATGGCATTTCAGAAATCGTACAGTGTTCATTTAGATTGTTGTAAGAAAACATTATGAATATACATACATTGTCACTCAGAAAGGCAGCAGATCATTTTCAGTGACAAGTCCAGCTTTTGTCTTGGAGACAACCAACAAATCCATGTTAGGATAGCACCGTGGTCTCCAAACATCACACATCCAGAAGGTCTAGTGTCATGGTGTGGGGTGCAATTTTATATCATAACAGACCCCTTTATGTCTTTATTATAGGCATTTTGACAGTCCAACATCTGTATACTCTTTACATCTAAGAGCCTGCCATGAAGACACAGATACTATGGTAGATCTGTCAGGATAGGGCACCTCAGTGCATGAAAAGAGTAAGAATAGATAATCTGGTGCAGTGCAGAAAGACACTGCAAGGAGGGGTTAACCAAAAAAGGAGGGGTTAACCAAAAGTCTACATCAAGAGCAACGTTTTCAATCGAGATTTAAAGACAGAAAGTGTGTCTGAATTCCTAACAGTAGCAGGTTATTCCTAACTTGGGGCACTTTATAAAAGAATGCTTGTCCCTTCTGCAGTGTTTTTTCTAAATCAAGGGATTGTTATTAAGCCCACATCAATGGTACATGATGGGTTATATGGTTCAAGAAGTTCTTTAAGATATTTTGGAGCTAAGCCATTAAGCAACTTGTGATCAAATTTCCTAGCCTTGGTGAGAACTCCAGCAGCAGCGTTTTGGACTAATTGGAGCTTCTGTAATGATTTTCCTGAACTTTCAGCCAAAAAGGCATTGCAATAGTCCAGCCTTGAGGTTATGAAGGCGTGCACCAGTATCTCAGCATCTTCATGGGAAACTGCTTTACGCAATTTGGAAATATTATGTTAATGAAAGAAGCCAGTGTTTACTACATTACTGATGTTGGTATTAAATGAAAGAACTGTGTCAAACACAACCCAAGGTTTTTTTTATGGTGGAGCTGGGTATAATTGGAAAGAAAGAGAACCAAACATTAGATTTACAGCAATGTTATTTATATTGGGCTCTAGTATTAAAACCTCTGTTTTATCAGAATTCAGTAAGAGAATACTGTGAGTCATTCAGATTTTAATTTCTTTAAGACAGTTTGCTATTCTACTGAAACATGATCCTCATTCAAATTATTTGATATGTAAAGTCACCGGCATAACAATGAAAGTCAATACCATGTTTTTGGATTACTTTACCCAGTGGCAGCAAGTAAAGGGAGAACATTAATGGATCCGGGATGGACCCCTGAGGAACACCATATTTCAATATGGTATGATGAGAGTGTTCATTAACATTAATCCATTGGTGGTGGTCAGTCAGATAAAATCTATATATCTTTTCTATCTTATCAAGCAGGATATAATGGTCAATAGTGTCAAACATTCCACTACGAACCAACAGCACCAGAATAGCATTGCAATTTCTATTAAGTGAGAGAAGCAGGTTGTTTGTGACTTTTAAGAAAGCTATTTCACACACTACCTTTTCTAAGATCTTTGCTAAGAAGGGAAAGTTTGCTATTGGCCTATAATTAGCGAGCTCTTGTGGATTAAGGTTTGACTTGGATGAATAAGTGAGGATTAAAGTAATGTGGACATGTAACCTAAGCTAAGGAAATGAGTTCACTATGGTGAGTAATGGTTCAATAACGTGTGGTACAACCTATTTAAATAACTGTGCTGGTAATGGATAACAGAGCTTGTGTTCTGGCTGCTGGTTCATTTAGATACAGCAATGAAGAGGAATCTATGATTGTTTTTATTAGAAATCAAACATATAATGATTCGGTTCTCAATAGAGCTTGTTTGTAGTCTATGTAGATGGAGGCAAACATAGTCTCCATTCGAGTCTAAACACTTCTAATAAACTTCTCCATCTACATTCGTAACTACTGTTTTAGAGCACAGGTTTGGTCAGTATACCATGGAGCTAACATTTTCTCGCTAACTTGGTTAGCAAGGAAATCGGAAAAAAGTGCCCACCTTTAGTCTAACGTATAGTTGTATCAGTGGGTAGGCCAAATAACATTTTGCTTAAACCTGAAGGCTTCCAGAAAGGATTGAAAAGTCATTTTAAGTGGGTCCTGAATCTTTTCTAAATGAATGTTGAATACTCAGACAATCAAAGCTCTATCTGGATGATTTTATGCATTGCACTGCTGCCCCACAATTGACTCATTAGACAGTATTATGAATGAGTTGATCTGCAGTATGTTTTATATTGTACAATATTCTCATTAAGCACTTAATCACTCAAAGATCAAGACAGAATGTGGTGGTATGAAACACCATCTGTCTGCTAGTTAAGCTCCAAAAGTAGAGGGGGGGTCAAACAGCATCTCAAGCAGGGTCTTCTAAATGCTTTGCAGGGACACTGACTAGAATTGTTCCCCACTTAAGTGAATCAAAGTGCTGGTCTGTGCACGAGCCTCCAAATATTATTGAGCTGTCAGTCACAATATGCTAATTGTAATTCCTGAGATGCTGTACCGATGGCTTCATTCCAGTGCCTGTGCTACTGTTAAATATATATTTCCTTATTGTTGGCCCTCTTTTGAGTCAAATCTGAAGGGGAATAATCCATTTAGTAAAATGTCTGGGTCTCAAATGACAAAGCTTGCCTGCTCTGACAGCACACACAGACCACGTCTGTGTGTCTATAAAGAGAAACAATTTCTTATTTTATTTCATTCAATGTACAAATCAGGTCTTTATGTTTTTGACAGTTTAAACATAAAGTTTTAAACCTCTCAGACTCTTTAAAAGATATGAAATGTAAAGTAATAAAATTTTAGTGCCAGAAAGTCTGAGCTCATTGCTGAAATTGGGTTGTAATGGGGCAACTTCTTTGACCACACTTTGGCAGACAGAGGTAAAAGAAAGAAAGAAAGAAGTCAGGCTTGAAATACTTTATCTTTTTAGGTAGTTTAAAATGCATAAGAATCCCCACCAGACTGGATTAGGGGAATAGGATTGGGCTCTTCTGCTTTGATCTAATAGATTACAGTGAATCCGTCACGGCAGGCCAGAGAATGAAGTAGCTGCTAAGGCTCTGCTGTCCAAACCGACCCAGGCTATAGAGAGACTCCTCCACCTCAGGATGGTCAATAGAAGCTTGTACAGTAGTTTGGGTGGATAAAAAGTAGATAAAGTCTGGGATATAGCCCTGCATCTTTTTTCAACAACCCCAATTCTTTTACTGCTCCCCCCACCCCCAAATTGAATTAATACATCAACAAATAACTAAATACATAAAGAACAAATTATCATCCTTATTTACTAAAAGCATAATTTGTTTATGTCATTAAAAATCCACACACCTTTGCCAGACTAAGCTCCATACATAAATACGTTTTCAAAAAGATGGAAAAAGCAAACATTTTAACACCATCATACAAATATACTGAAACAATTATTATTCCTACAACATTCTGGTAGATTTCCATGCTGACACAGGAAAGGAAGGAGAAGGAGCGAAATCCAAGTCCTTCCCTGAGGCCTACTTCTAACAGACCAGTCCACTGAAACAAAATTAGCTTTTCTAATTAGTCACAAAAATGCTTGAACAGAAGAAAGCGCTCGTGTTAATCACTGAACAAATATCTAGACCTTTCTCACTTAAGCCACTTCACAGCGTGTCCACTTGGGACATTTTGTTTGAGTGGAGAAAAGTCTTCGCTTTCCACTGTGCCCCCAAACTGCCTTCAACTGCCTCAAGCACACTTATCTTCCTCTCTTATCTGTCAAGATCCCTCAGAATCATTCAGCATGGCTCCAAACGAGCGCCGCTTTGTCCCATGACCAGCATCTCCCCTCGTCTGTGGAGAGAAGCTGGCTGGTGGAGAAAGAGAGATAGAGAGAGACCTGTCAAGATTTGGATAATGTGATGAAGGCCAACTGGCCTCTTAAGAAAAATTCTCTGTCAGCAAGCCAGTTCTCACTTATCCTTCATATTATGGGTCTCAACAAATAATAAGAAATAAATAAATATACTTAAGGTAAAAATATACAGCTGGTCATCTAGTTAAGGGCAAGAAACCCAAATTTTGGAGACAAATAAGTAATTTACACTAGACTGTGTGTTATTTGCTCTACTCCTTAAGGTATCAAAAAGACATTTTGAAGTAGTGCTATAACCACTTTGGTTCTCCACAGCAGTGGTTTTGAAACTGGTTCTTAAGACACCCAGATGGTTCACCTTTTTTTACTCTGTCCTCTCTGTGTTACGAGTTTTATGTGGGTCTCTGAAGACCTGAAAAAAATCACTCCCAATTTTTTTCCATCCCAATTTGGGAGTGACAATTAGGGTGAAGGTAAGCAGATGCCTTCTTTGATACATGTGAAGCCATTGTAACACCACACATTGGAGATGTCTCAGTACTGAGAGTTTTGCTTCATCTATATGACACAGACAACTTGGGTCCTTCATGTCTATGGCACATGTTCAACCAAAGATATGAATGAAAAGGCAGTGTGTGAAACAGGCTTCCAAATGCTATATGTGAGGGTGTGTACAAGCTGGTTCATATGTGCTAATTTAAGCAGAATATAAGATTGGTCATCATCCTTATACTGGATTAGTGATAAAGCCACAAATTTGCACATTGTTTGAAGGTTTTTGAAAACAGAAAGTAATCACTCTAGCCCTGCCTATATTGTCAAAATAAGGACAGTCTTGCAACAGTGTCTGTTCAACAGACCATGTATTTGAATGACTGTAGAATACATGCGAGTTTATGGGGCTCATTCTTTTCATAGACTATTAAATGTTATTTAAACTAGCTGTGTGCTGTGCTACTCAGTTGGTGTTTTTCATAATGAGCTCATTCTTTGGAGACTTCTTTATGGCTGTGATAGACAAAACAAAAGTTTAATAATATAATTTTACATATAATTATTCAGACAGAGAGGGAGAGAGAAAAAGAAGAAAATATCAACTGACTGTGGTCTAAAAAAAATGCCTAAACATCATGTAAATCATCACTGTCATATATATAAATCCTTGTATCTATGAAACTTTTTAGGAGAAGGAAAAAAAACTTTACTTTCAGTAGAAGGTAATGTGAAAACATTTTTTCAAAGTAATTTCTATTGATCCATTCTAAGTTCTACCACAACTGTAAAATTTAAAAGCCAAAACAAAAAACAACAACAACAAATGGATAAATGCAAGATTTGAGGACAGTGGGGAAAAATACAAAAAATAAAAAACAAGTGGAGCAAATATTCTGAAATCAAATAATTAGGTATCACACATTTATAGCCTTTCCATAAAGATTTGACAGTTTCCAGTGAAATAGTGGGATTTTACCCTCATGGCCCCAAGGCCAATTTTGCAATTTTGTTTGACATACGTAATTTAAAGTATTTATAAGAGACACATGCTGGATTATTTTCAGGAGATCATAGGCAACTGAAATGTACATATTAGCAGAATTTAGATATTTGTATGAATTTGGCCATGTTGAGATCAAACATTTACTTTGGTTGTAAATACAATAAAAGCACCTTTCAACTCAGACATCATATTGGTAATTTTTATGCAGTCATTTGTAATGATTAGACAATGATATTTATAATAAGTTCCTCAACGTGATTTTTAGGCCTATTTGAAGCCCGCCAACACCCCCACCCTGCCATACCACAACATCCTAACTACTAATCAAGGTGGAAAGCATTGCATTGTCAGTGTCATCTTCTTTATGAACCAAAATATGGTCATCCTATCTGCTCCATATTTTTGTGTCTGGAAGGACTCAACAAAACAAATAATCATTTCAATACTAAAATGAGTCAAATGCTCACACAGAGTGAGATGTGACCCACTATTTGCTTTGCCAACGTAGAACAGGGCGTTGACCCATGAATGTCTTTACTTGGGGTCTCGGGGGTAATGACATACTGTATGTCCATGTCTGCACAGGAGGGTTAATGTTCTGGACCATGCATTGGGACAAAGCCTGAGAGGTAAATAAGAAATCTGGACTCTGTTCAGAAGTTAATCAGTCCCCCCATAGATGATGACCTCAGATCTGCTTGGCCAAACATGCGGCTCTGTCCAGAAGCACATTTCCTGCCTGGACTGTTTCCGTTGCAGGATAAACAGGTAATCAGGCCATGGACATGCCACAGTAATTGGCACTCAGTACAGTCGGAAGGGTCCGGCTCCATTTAGTGATCCAATAGCTGACGTCAGGGACTTCATCAGAAAAAACCCACTGTGGCTGCCTTAAGGTGTAGCTGTAGAATGATGATATATATACCTGAACTATGTGCGTGTGTGTGTGTGTGTGTGTTAATAAATAAACAACCATACAAGCAGACACTTACCTAAGTTTTCAGACATACAGTAATGTGATTGATGCACTATATACACATTCACAAATAGCCCTCATTTATAAAACACTTGAACAGCCAGCTGGCACAGAAGTTGCATAATAGCAATATTTCCATATTTTTAATGCTTTTGCTGAAAGATATTAAAGCATGCACACACACACACACACACACACACACACACACACACACACACACACACACACACACACACACACACACACACAGTCATACACACTTGCTTAACAGACTGGATGTCAATAGGCTGACAGGCTAAAGGCTGTGTTGAACAAAGAGTGCTTTGGTTTCTTTACCCCCTCCTCCCCCCGCATCCCAGCTTGGCGAGCCATCAGGGGATTATTTCATACTGGTTACAGGACAGAAGATTTAGGGAACAGACAGCACCTCAGCAGACCTTTTCAACCTAAACCCCCACCAAGCAACCTGAAACAGGTTTGCTTTCCAGCTTCCCCTAAACTTTCCTTCTTACAACATGGAAAAGAGCCCAGGTGTTTTCAGCAGCACAAATCACACACTTTACTCTCTCCTCATAACCGTCATATTAAATACAATCTTAGGCTCACATTAAGTAATGCACCAGGCCTTTACAACTGCATACTGTAAACTGCTGCCTCTGGGTAAGAAATTCCATGAGGATTCCATTTCTATTCCATTTCTGTTATATAGCTTCAGGAACAAAGACAAAAAAGAATGAGTGAGAGATTTCAATTAATCACAATTTATAACAACTGATTGCTGCTGCATTGCTCTCGGAATCTACCTCCCTGTTCTTTCAATGGTCAGGACTCCACAACACAGGACCACCACAAAACAAGTATTATTTGGGTGGGGGGGGGTCATTCTCAGCACTACAGTGACACTGACATTGTGGTGGTGTGTTAATGTATGTTGTGCTGGTATGAGTGGATCAAGTGCTGCTGGAGTGTTTAAACCCCTCGTTGTCACTGCTGGACTGTGAATAGTACACCATCCAGAAATATCTAGCCAACAGCGTCCTGTGGACAGCATCCTGTGAGTGCTGATGAAGAACTAGAGGATGACCAACACAAACTGTGCAGAAACAGACGAGCTTCTGTGTCTGACTTTACATCTACAAAGAGTTGCAGCTAGGTCAGGGTGTCTGATAGAGTGGACAGTGAGTGGACACAGTGCCTGATGCATTCATACCAGCATAATACACACTACTGCCCTGTGGTCCCGCAGGGTCCTGAAGATTGAAGAACAGAAGTACAATATATATATAATATTTGTAAGTCTGCATGTGACTTGACTGGATAATATATGTTTACATGTGAATCTATATATAATTATGGTGAAGTAAATATATGGTGTATAGTTTCATCTGCTGTGGTTTACCAAGCATCATTTTATCCAGGGGTGGCAAATGTATTTGAGGTAATAGCCTACAAATGAAAAATTACATATCAGCACAATATGTGCACACTAGTAGAATATCAAATGACTGACAAACAACACATTTTTATGAATGATGGAAGATAACTGGTCAGCTGAATAGCTACAACTTTCAGGTCTATGAACAAATTCTTTCAGAGCTATAAGATCATCAAATTTTTTTGTTTTGGCCATACAGAAATCTCTGAAAATCTCTAAAGGGCCTTAAGGTTAGGATATTTTAGTGGGGGATCTTGTAAGGTGTTTCTGGAATGCAATAGTCAGTACCTACCCAAAGGACTCTAAGTAAGTCCAGTCATGTAGTGATGACAGTGTCATTGGTGCTCAAGCCTCACTTACAAGACTTAAAGGATCTTCTGCTAACAGATTCCACAGGACACCCTGAGAGGTCTTTTAAAGTCCATTCTCTAACCAGTCAGAGCCATTTTGTCAGAACAACAGTGACCCACAGAATATTAGGCAGGTGATTTTAATGATATGGCTGATAGGACTCTATAGTGCTGGCAGAGGGAGTGTATAGGGCTCTAATCCGAGGCAGGCGGAGCAGCCAGCTCTTCATAAGGGCTCTTTTCATGGTCCCTGTGGAACTCTGGGAATGGGCCACAGTGACACCCCCCAAAAACCTCTAATCATCCTGCTGCCACCCCTTTGTACAGCTTTTCCACTTTGATTTCATGTTTGCCCATCTCATTCCTCAGAGAAGGAGGGGGGAGTGGTGTGGGGGGGATCCCAAGACATTCCTCAAAGTTTAGAACCCCCTCACCCCCTTAAATCTCTCTCTCTCTCTCTCTCTCTCTCTCTCTCTTTCTCTCTCTCTCTCCCTCTCTCTCTCGCCCTCTCTCTCACCCTCTCTCTCCTTCTTGGCATGTCTCTGTCAGCTGGTGGTGAGGTGTTTCCCCCCAGGAATCAGCAGCCCCGGGGGTGTTAGTGTAGCCGGCAGGGCTTTATAGACTCCCTACTGAGAGCATCTCCTTAATGCACACAAAGAGCCGCATTTATCCAAACCCTGACCGTTCTGACCCCCTTAACTCAGTCCCCTCAGCCCAGCCTGCCGGCTCCTTTCAGGCACACACAAAGCGCCCATCGGCAGTCTCCCCTCGTTGCTGTCCCGCTCCACTACAATCAGAGCACTAACAGGCACATGGAATTGTGGGAATACAGAGTTACACCTTCAATTATTAGGTGCTGTTATTGAGTGGAAATAAACATTTAAATGGATCAAAGAAAAGAGGAGGAAGAAAGGTTTATGCAGTGTGTGTGTGTGTGTGTGTGTGTGTGTGTGTGTGTGTGTGTGTGTGTGTGTGTGTATGTGTGTGTTGCACAAATAGAATAATCTAATATTAGCAAGGTAAACTAAGTGTATGCTAATTCCACACAAATAGTAGAGATTTCACCTTTAACAAACATTTTCTATTCCTGTCCTCCTTATTCCTGTCGTTTTTGCTCATTACCCGCAGTCCGTCCTTCCCCCTACCTTGTTCTCATCGGCTTTCAAAAAGTTTACTTCTTTCATTCTCACTTCCTTTTCTCTTTCACTGTTGTTTACCCCTGCTCTCCCTCCACCCCCAACTCCCCCTGCTCTCTTTCACTCCTTTAGGTTTCATTCCACCCCTGTTTTCTCATGGAACCTCACGCAGGACCCGCTTTGGAGGGGTGATGAGGGGTGTAGCCTGAAGTTTAGTTTATGTGTGTGCATCCTTTCTGAGACCCCCGCCAGGAGGAAGAAGCTTCTTTTCATCCATTTCTGCATTCCAACACGTCCCAAACACTCTTTAAATGCAGGGAAATGTGAGGAAAATGGAGAGAAAAGGGAAGGAATGAGTGATGGACGTTTCTGTCCCAGGACTTTTGCGTTCATTTCTCATGGCTTTGCTTCGTTTTTCTGCTGAATCAAAAACCATGACTCCAACTCAGACACTGTTGAAGAGAAGGAGCTTTCAGACCAAATTTCCCGTGTCGAGCCTCTTGTCCAGTCAGCAGGCAATATCAAGGAGTCAGACTGATTGTTGTTGAGGCCTGTTGTTTTGTTTAGAAACGTTCGTGTATGTACCTTCATCCACACACTGATAATGAAAGGATGAACTTGCAGTATATGATATAAGCCAACCTGCAAATGTAATGCCATATAGCTGTTCTAATCTAAATACCATTAAAACCAAAATAATTATTACAAACACGAGACCTGCACCCAGAATGCGTGTTAATTGGTTGGTGATGGTTGTGTGTTATTGTGTGTTGTTGTGGCGCAAGTGGATCAGACATACCAGTGCTGCTGGAGTGTTTAAACCCATCAGTGTTTTGTTCTTTAATAACCCTTAGACATCTGCAGTTATGACTGCAGTTGTTACATAAGTAGTTACAAAATAAAATGCAATTCATATTCTGCATTAACAAGTTTTATCTTTGTTTTAAGGACAAAACTTGAATTTAAACCTCTGTCAGAAACTATATACCGATCAACCATGACATTGATCACCTCCTTGTCTTTGCACTCAATATCTATTTTATCAGCTGCACAAATTCTAGTTCATCTGTTCTTCAATAATTTGGATTCCACAGGACCACCACAGAGCAGGTATTCTCAGCATTGCAGTGACATTGACACAGTTGTGGTGTATTAAGTGTGTTGTGCTGGTACAAATGCATCAGATACAGCAGTGCTGATGGAGTGTTTAAACACTGTGTACACTCACTGTCCAAAATACATGAAACAGTGTTACATGATCAAGATACAATGAAACCCCAATGCCCAATGTCAAGTATTTTGAAGAATTTATTAATATATGCTTATCAGTCTACTCGTTATACATCGTTAATCAATATATCAATATTCCAATTTCAAAAAACTCCTGATGATCAGTTTCAGATTTAAATTGATAATCCTTATAAGCAAAATATATTTATATATTTTTAACAAAACATGGTCAAATTCATAAACATTCTGTTAATATTTACATCTCAAAGGAAGAAATATTTGAGTAGTATGACTGTTTCCTATAAATACTTTTTTTAGTGAAGAAATGTATGAAAACTACAAAAATATCAGGCAGAATTGACCTATGGTTCTAAAGGTTAGTGCTGTTACTGTTATGTGACAAACATGTGTTTATCAGACGACATTTAAAGTAGCCCTCTCCTCTGCTAATAACATGTGGCTACATACAATTCAGCGCCCCATCCACCCCAAAGAGGTGTTACACAACGACTCAAGGGTTCCCCCATTACACAAGTTCATTAGCTGAATCAGTTGCCATTTTGCTTTGAATTTCAAAGAGCAGCCGATGCCGAATCTCTTTGATGTAGTGTTATCTGCTTACATCAGCAGGGATAATTTCACCCCGTGAGTGGGAAAGATAGACCTTGCCAGAGCTTCAGGCTGAAATCTTCCCAGGAAATCTATTCTCTACAATGAGATGCACTTGCACTTGATAATTATTATTTTTTTTTCTGTTTGTTTGTTTTTTGGATTTTCATGTGGACTAGTATTTTATGCTCTTATGTGCACTTGCTGTGAGTCTAAAACAAGCATTTAAACATTCACCCTCATGGCAAGGTTTCGCTTTAGTTTATCTGAGCCACATTGCTGCTTTCCACCTTGCAGTTGGGATCAGGTGCACACCTGTGTTCATGACCCTGCTCTATTTCAAGGACTTGAACTTTAACCTCTGAGGTCAGTAATGGATGGAATTCTGTAAATCCAGAGTAGGTCAGTGAGAGGCAAGAGGGCAGAGAGAGCAGGCATGTTGAACCTGCTGGTCTGCATTCTTTCCAGAAGTAATGCAAACTTCATGCATTCATTCTTTGTACCCCCGTTCATATCCCTCACTGCCTTAAAAGCTTACAAAGTCTACTTTTTGGTAGTGTACCTAAAGCTAGATATACTTTTACAACACACTCAAATACATTTTGCCCAGTTGACAGGCAGGGGGAAGCAAACAAAATTAGAAGTCTGGCAAATTACAAAGAAGCCTTAGTGAGAGCTGAATCATTTTATATTTCATCTCAAATAGATAAAAATAAATACAACCCTAGATTCCTTTATAAACTAACCAGCAGCCAGAACACAATGTTTTTCCTGCTGATATTTGTAGCAATGATTTTATGACATTCTTTAATAATAAAATAGAAAAATGTCAACAAAAATTCAAGGTCAGGCCCCCAGATCAACTGTATACATTGTTGAACTCAGCACCTGCTGAGTGTGTGCATGTTGAGTCAAGCCTAGAGCACCTCACTGAGAACCTGGTCAGTGAAAAAGCCATGCTTAGTTTAATCAGCTCCTCAAAGTCATCCTCATGTGCATGTGAACTATTACGAACCATAGTGAACTCGTCCAACTCTTAAATGTGTGATTATTAAAACGATTATAAAAAAGCTTGCTAATTATAGGCTAATAGAAAGCCTTCTCTTCTTAGCAAAAATCTTGCTTAAAATCCGCCGTGCACCTATCCTCAACAATAATAACATAAATGTGGTTTTCTAGTCTGGATTTAGACCCAATCATAGCACTGAAACAGTTCTATTAAAAGTCACAAATGACCTGCTTCTCTCACTTCATAGAAATCGCAATGCTATTCTAGTGCTGCTGGATCTTAGTGCCAAATTTGACACTATAGATCATTCCATTCTGCTTGATAGACTAGAAAATTATATAGGCTTTATAGTAACAGCCCTCAACTGGTTTAGGTCATATCTGACTGACTGCTACCAGTGTTTTAATGTTAATAATGAATAGACTTTTTACCCTGATGTTCCTCGGGGGTCAAACCTGGGTCCATTACCTTTCTGTCTTTATATGCTGCCATGGCTAGCACAATCCCAAAGCATGGTTTTGACTTTCATTGTTATGCCAATGACACCCAGTTTTCATATTGAAAAATAAACAATTGAATGACCCACAACTTCTGATAAAAGAGAGGTCTTACTACTATGACCCAATATAACTTATACTGCTATAAATCCAGATGTTTTTTCAATTATACCCAGCTCCACTGTAAAAAAAATAAACAAAAACAAAAAAACATAGGGGTTGTTTTGACACAGTTCTTTCATTTACTGTCCACATCAGTAACATAGTAAAAAGTGGTTTATTTCATTTACATAATTTTGCCAAACTATGTAAAGTACTTTCTCTTAAATATGCTGAGAAATTGGAACATGCATTCATAACCTCAAGGCTGGACTATTGCAATGGCCTTCTGGCTGGTAGTTCAGGAAAAGCATTGCACAAGCTCCAATTAGTCCAAAATGCAAAAAGTGTTCTCAATAATAAAAAACATTAGTCCTGTCCTCTCATCCTTTTATTGGCCACCTGTTAAATTCTGCATTGATTATAATACACTGCTTCTAACCATTGCTCAATGGTTTAGCCCCACAGTATCCAAAAGACCTTCTTAAACCATACAACCCATCACGTACACTTTTTACTGCAGGAGGATGAGCATTCTCATATGAATTGCCCCAACTCTGGAATAAACTTCTTGTTACTGTTTGGGATTCAGACACAATCTCTGTCTTTAAATCTTGTTCTAAAACATTTCTCTTCACGCAGGCTTTTGGTTACCCCTACTGAGTACAGGTTTCTATTCACTACTGCAGTTCTTAATAAGGCTTTTCACCACGTTACATATAGTCCTAAATGTAATAACATTTTTGTTTTTCTCTCTCTCTCTCTCTCCCATGTCCTGAGCTGCCCCTGCTGCTTGGCTGATGTTGGTTCATATCCGTGGTTGGGTGCTCGTACATACTTGAAATTTCCTAACACGGTGCAGTGAGCTATCAGTATAATCAGATGGTTTTGCTCTTGTCTGTGATGACTTACAGGGGTAAAAACATTATGTCACCATTTGGTACTACTCTTTAGTCTAAAAAGAAAAAAAAAACCTCTTCATTAGATTAAATAACAACTCACAACTACTGCTGTCACAAGATATTTTCAGCACTCCACATCAGGAAGTGTATGGTAATTTTAACCAATGGAGCCACTCAAGCATCAGTATGCAGGCCCAAAACTTTAACCAACCTCATACAGAAAGCACACCCTCTCCTTTTGTAGCTGTGTGTGTGTGTGTGTGTGTGTGTGTGTGTGAGAGAGAGAGAGAGAGAGAGAGAGAGAGAGAGAGAGAGAAGGAAACATCTTTATCTTGTGAATGCAGAATGGTAGTCCTTTAGATTTGCAGTCCAAACTGGAGGCATTGATGTGGCTGGCCGCACACAAAGGCCATCGCTGTGAACATATATCAGCATTGGCCTCATCCACTGACCCGCCCACCCCACACCGAATAGAATTCCTGCATTTCCATATCGGACACGAAAGGAAAAGCTTCCTGCATTCTTAGAGATACTGCATCTTTCCTGAATTAGATTATTAACCGTTTTGCTGTTTAACTATCAGTGCAGTTTTAACCTACTGAAATCATTCTACTACCATCTATCAGATTCCACTACAGCTACTACCAGAGAAATAAGATGAGCAAGGTTCCTGTGGTGATTTTCATATACCACATTCTTTCTCAGGATCTATTGCTAATAAATACCTTATTTCTTCTTCCACTGTAGTCTGTGAGCAGTGTGAAGCTGCAGATTTATGAAACATTATCTACAGAACCAATCTACAGAATCTAATTTATAAAGAGGCTAGTCTACATAATACAAACAAACAAACAAATAAATAAATAAGATGCAAGGAAAATCTAACTAAGAAAACTACCTCTACATTACGAGAAGTCTTCAGAATCCATTTTAGAGAGCTTTACAGAATGTAATCTAAAGAACTCACTATATAGAAAATAAAATTAACATACAACCCTTAATCTACATTATCATTAAATCTACAGAACCTGCAGTCTACAGGCCAATGTACAAAAGATCACAATTTACAGAAGACTCCAGTCTCCAGATCACAATATGCAGATGAGCCAAATGTATAGAAGAGCCTAACTTACAAAACTAAATCTTTACAAAATATACAGATAACCACGACAAACAGAAGATATAGTTACAGTAGTTCCCAACCGAGACAACATAGAAAATACTACCGAAGAGCACATTTACAGTAAAGTCAAGTTTTTAAAGAAGATTCCATTTACAAAACAACTGAATCTACAGAGAATCTCAATCTGCAGAAAATCCTGGTCTACAGAATTGGAAGTTGTGATCTTTCAATTTATGAATTATGCAATTATTCCTGAAACATGTAATCAATAAATCATTGTTCTCATATGAAATCCTTGGACCTTACTTTTGTTTTCTAGGTGTTTACTAGGTTTTATACTGGTTGTACCAATTCACTGAAATTCTATTTTTCTATTTTTCAACAAGAAAAATGAAACCCCATCCTCCACCCCCTCACAAACACACACACACACACACACACACACACACACACACACACACACACATTGACATTCATGTTCATCCAAGGCTCACTGCCCACAACCCCATGGTTTTGTGGCGGCTTGATTCCAGCCCATCACCCTTCTCAGGAGAGCCTAGCCATGGAGATGTGAGGCAATGATAGGGACAACTCCTGACTGAGTGTGTGTGCCCATAAATCTGCAGTACATTAAAGTGCATCGCCCCAGTAGTGCCCCCCCTCCATTCCATCCCAGGCCTTTTGTGGTGCTAATACACATTAGGACTTGGCTGGCTGCCCACTTTCATCGTTGCTGAGTGGACCGGGCCACAAAGGTGCAGATGTGGACCTCACTGGCACTGCTGACCCTGTAGCAGAGGACATTTACATCAGTAACAACCCTGTAGCGCACACAAGCATGTGCACATGCGTACAATGAGGCGACTCTTTGTACAAAAAAAATAACATCATATGGAATGAGATAACCTCAACATGAAGCTAGCTATCAGCTAGAAGAAATTAAATAAGAAAAAAATGATTGTGAACCAAAATCATATGAGTAGTTGAAAGATGAAATATCTAATTTACATACATTTACACTAACAACAGTCAACTAAGACATGTCTGAGGTTTCTTGCTTTGAAAGGTGTGACAAAATCTAGGCTTCAAAAAGTAGTTATTTTTGTTATTTTGTTTAATTTAATAAAAATATAAATATTACTATATTATATGAATATAAATGAAGACAGATTATATTATAGAATATAAAACCATTGAAAACAAATCTCAATCTACAGAAAATTTTCTATCTATTGATGAGGGTCAAATCTACAATAGATCGCAAATCTACAGCATATCTCCCAATCTACAGAAATCCTCAATCCACAGAAGAGTCCAAACTACAAAAGAAAAATCAATCTACAGGAGATCCAACTCAACAGAAAAACTCCAACCTGCAACAGAGCCCAGCCTACAGAATATCCAAATCTACAAAATATCTACAGAAGCTGCTCCCAATCTTATGTAGAGCAGATCCCAAATTACAGAAAGGTCTAATCTGCAACAGGTCAGAGCCTACAGAATATCCCAATTTATAAAACTCCTCAATCTGCAAAAGATCCTAATCTATAGAATTCCAAGTTAAGGATAATCCCAATCTACAAAAATTCCAATCAATTCAAGATCCCAATATACAGTTCAGTCAAACAAAGCTCCCAAGATATAAAAGTGTCCAGTCTACAAAAGCTCCCAATGTATAGAAGAGCCCAATCTACAGATCTACAGAAGCTAACCCCAATTTATAGCACATCCCAAAATGAATGGAGGTCCAATATACAGGAGAATCCAATATAAATACAATCCAAAACTACAGAAATTCCTAATCTTCAGAACATTCCAGTCAGCAGAATCTAAAGTGTTCATGATAAAGTGAGAAACCGTTGCAGTGCAGGGGGTACAGGCGGTTTGGGGCAAATTAAATTCAAGGTTTTTCTGCAAAATATCCTTTAATTATCTGCATGGCTCAGGAAAGTCTGTGTTGCTACAGATGGGAATACCCATCCTCTGTTTCAGCTTCAGCAAAAATACAGACCAGAGTTTAAATACCAGCACTTTTTTAATGCTCAAGGCAAACACATTATACAAGCGCAAATTATAATACCAGCTTTCATCCCCTCATTTTAAGGCCTTATTAGAAGGTGAAAAGAAAACACACTTTTTATTCATTAATGCTAGAAAGATTAAATGGATAATTAATGGGATCTCCCAATAAGGCCAACACAGTGTGCAAATTGAAGGTGTATAGACTGTGGTGCTCTAGGCAAGACCAGCTATTAGCATACAGTAGGACAAACCAAGAAGGTAATTCTGCATTCTTACTCTAAAACAATTCTATGTTCTGGTCCACACACACACACACACACACACACACACACACACACACACACACACACACACACACACACACACACACACACTGTAGCTATAGACACACATACACACAGAAAGTCATCAAAGTGTTTATGCAGCAGTGATGAAGCTGCAGACTCAACCCCTGTAGCCATGTTTCTGTGTAACATCTGATCACTAAAATGCTAAATCTTTGATTTTTAATGAGAGTCGAGAGACTGAGACTGATTCACTGTTTATTCTCTGTGAAGTGATACATTGACTTCAAACCCCAGATTTTCCATACAGCTCTATGCATATGTCGTAATACTTTCAAGTCTATAGTTTATACCTGGAGAATATGTGAGACCCCAGGTGTTTAGAGGTGCTGGGATAAGCTTCCAAACACTGCAGTTTAATCTCACTGTGTGGGCTGACATTTTCAGCTACACTGTTAAAAATAAAGCAGACACGAAGGCTTCTTCAGAACCATATCAATGTGATGACATGTTCTGACTGATCCCACAGAAACAGCATATTTCGTTCCATAAAGAACCATTCAGTTGGGTGTTTATCTGAGTGAAAAATATATTTAAGTTGAAGTTTAAAGAAACTCTCCGTAATGTTAAAAGCACCAAAGTACATACACTCACTGTCAAAACCAACCAGAAGGAAGAGTGGGATTGCAGTGCTATTGGGATGGAAGATAAAGGTTACCAGGAAGATAAGATAAGATAATCCTTTATTAGTCCTGCAGTGGGGAAATCTACAAACGGCTGACAAGCAACTCAGAACAAAAAATAGATATATACAGTGGGGAAAATAAGTGTTTAATACTCTGCCACATAAAAGAATGGAAATGTCTGTAATTTGTATTGTAGGTAAATTTCTGAGAGGAATAGAATCCAGAAAATCACAATGAATGATTTTTAAATAATTAATTTACATTTTATTGCATGAAATAAGTATTTGATACAGTAGATAAACAGAACATCATTTTTGGTACAGAACCCTTTGCAATTACAGAGGGCAGACATTTCCTGTAGTTGTTGACCAAGTTTGCACACACTGCAGCAGGGATGTTGGCCCCCTGCTCCATACAGATCTTCTCCAGATCTTTCAGGTGTCGGGGGTGTCACTGGACAACACTGAGTTTCATCTCTCTCCAAAGATTTTCTATTGGTTTCAGGTCTGGAGTCTGGCTAGGTCACTCCAGGACATTGAAATGCTTATTACAAAGCCACTCCCTGGATGTGTGTTTTGGGTCATTGTCATACTGGAAGACCCAGCTATGACCCATCTTCAATGCTCTTACTTAGGGAAGGAGGTTTTTGGCCAAAATCTTGTGATACATGAACCCATCCATCCTCCCTTCAGTACAATGTAGTTGTCCTGTCCCCTTTGCAGAAAAGCACCCCAAAGTATGAGGTTCCACCCCCGTGCTTCATGGTTGGGACAGTGTCCTTGGGGTTGTACTCATCCTTCTTCTTCCTCCAAACATAGTGACTGGAGTTGATATCAAACAGTTCTATTTTGTTCTCATGTCCGCAGGTCATTAACAAGGTCCTCCCATGTAGTTGTGGGCTGATTCCTGACCTTTTTCAGAATTGTCCTTACCCCACGAGGTGAGATCTTGCATGGAGCACCAGACCAAGGAAGACTGACAGTCATATTGTGTTTCTTCCATTTTCTAATAATTGCACCAACAGTTGTTGCCTTCTCAGCAAGCTGCTTGCCTATTGTCCTGTAGCCCATCCCAGCCTTGTGCAGGTCTACAGTTTTGTCCCTGTTGTCCTTAGGCAGCTCTTTGGTCTTGCCCATGGTGGAGATGTTGGAGTGTGATTGATTGTGTGGACAAGTTCAAACAGGTGCATTTAATACAGGTGATGAATGCAGAGAAGGAGGTCTTCTTAAAGAAGAACAAACAGGTCAGTGAGAGCCAGAATTCCTGCTCATGGATAGGTGATCATAAACTTATTTCATGCAATAAAATGGAAATTAATTATTTTAAAATCAATTAATGTGGTTTTCTGGATTTTTTTAGATTCTGTCTCTCTTTGTTGAAGTGTGCCTATGATAAAAAGTACAGACCTCTCCATTCTTTGTAGGTGAAAATCTTGCAAAATCTGCAGTGTATCAAATACTTATTTTCCCCACTGCAGATAAATGAAGAGTATCACTTAAAAACTAGATATTTAATGTGTTTAATATGTCTAAAGTATACAGTATCAGGTCTTCTAAACTGAAGTGACTTGAAGGTGCCTGAAGTCAACTGTGGCAGCATGAAATTTTTGTTTCCAGTGAGCTCTCAACCCAGGCCGGGTGCTCTGTAAACCAGGCTGGATCACATTCATGCATCAAACGTCCAGCACCGTGTGCTTTCCTGCAGAAACAAACCCTCTGAGAGCAGCTGTCACTCATATTCTCACATTCCCATACTTCCTGTCTTAACCTGATTAGTCACTGTAGTCAGCATTTATCATGCTGCCTGAGATAATCAAGAGGTTCTAGTGTGTTCATACCTAAACTCTAAGTAAACCGATAGGCTGTAGGTTATAATATGCAAAGAAATAAGGAGTCAGTTTGGTTTTACATAGCCTTTCAATTTTGTCCTTGTTTGTAACACAACATTCTCTTAAAAATGAAAGTGCTGGAAAAAGAAAGAAGAACATTAACATAAACAGGGTCCTTTAGGGAACCACAGTCTTTCAAGGGATTCTTTAGGAGAATCTCATCTCAATCTGATCAAGAAATGTTTCCTATAATCAATCAATTATTATCATCATTTTAATCCTCATTAACTACACTCTTAATAATAAAGACACATAAGCCATGACATAAGTCATGCCATAGATTAAAAATGTATATATGTATAGTTGCATTTCTATTATATCTCTTACGGAAACTTTTAAATGTACTTAAAGTATAAAAAAAAAATTCTTTAAAAACTTGCCAATTCCATTATTAATAATAGATATATAAAATCACTGGTTTCATATTCATCTCATTGATGGTAAATATATATACATATATATATATATATATATATATATATATATATATATATATATATATATATAATATTTTATATATAATAAAACATAAAATACTAAATCTTTTAATCTTAATTCTAACATTTTATTGTTTTAGTATTTCTTTGTCCATTTTTGTTTCTACGTTATATCAAATCAAAATATAAAAAGATGCAACTGAAATCAAAATCTGCTCCACTCCAGTATAATGTTCAAACCAGCCATTTTCAGTTATTCACAGATTTTAAGAGACCGATGGTAAGGATGCAGTTTATCCAGAAAACAGGTGAAATGTTCTCTTCTGTTGACCAATCAGTCTAGGATGCTTCTGTTACCTCTGCTTCTGTAGGAGACTGCTCTAACACACACATGAGTACAAATTAAAATGTGTATTTTATGCAAAGTTTTCATTGTGTTATATTGCTTTTCATAACTTTAGTGTATATATGGTCCCTGCAAAAAAGCTAAATGCATGGCCAAACTCAAACACACACACACACACACACACACACACACACACACACACACACACACACACACACACACACACACACACACACACACACACACACAAAAGCAGAGCATTGACCATACCCTTAAGGTCCCAGAGACACATACTTTAAAAGGCAAGTCCATTTCCCAAAGCCCAGGGTAAGGAAATGGAGCTGTTTAATGGTGATATCCTGCTCTGATAAGGCTTTATCGCTCTCAATGACTTCCTCCTTCAGGACAGAACTACATCATGAAATAAACACTGATAAAACAAAGCTTGATCCTTTCACACATTCAAGAAAGACAAAGACCAATGGTTCTGTCTTAATAGTACACATTCCCAGGATAATTTCCTAAATATGTTGCCCAAACTGGCAAATTTGCAGCATTTGTAAATATTTTAGGATTCAGCAATTTGAGGTGAATCTGTTGCTGCACTCTGGATGGGTTTTGTGGGAATGGCAGGCACTTATATTCCAAGAGCAGAGATCAGAGGACAGTTGCAAATCTTTACAGTGACTAAACCCAGTCAGAGACTTATCACACCCCTCATTAGATACTCATCAGCAGATGTTAGTCATTGGACAGTTGCGTCTCTTTATGTCATAAAACATATCGCAGTAGAGCTGCAATGATTAGGTGACACTTATGATAAAATGATAAAATGGTTGTTGTGTGATAGATGTACAATTTTGTTGGTTAGGAGTAGGTAGTAGCAGTACACCAACAAGGTTCTTTGGGCAAGACTGCAAATGTCTCATCTCTAACTGACAATAAAACTGAGTACAAGTCAAACTGGATGAGTTATTCTCATTGTAATTCTCAATGTTGTAATTTAACTCCAGAACCAAGATCCACTGTTTGCAGGCAGTTACATGCTGTTTTCTAGGCTTCATAACTCAAGATCAAAGTGACCTACAGACAAGATCCATTATCATAACACCGAAACGTACCCTATTTCACCAAGGCTTATCAGTGAGTAATGCAGCTCCATAAACAACTAAAATAAAATAATTTCCAAATGAATGAAATCCCAGTTTAAATGCCAAAGCAGACTTCCAGTGCATGTTTACATGTTCATGTGTACATGCTCAACCTGCATACAGACTCCAACTGATCAGCAAAAGGGGGTGTGGCTGATGATGCATTGACCCAGATATTAAAGAGGTATACAATTCCTGCTCTGTGGTGCTCCTGTGGGGTCCTGACCATTGAAGAACAGGATGAAAGGGTGCAACAAAGTATCCAAGTCACAATGTTACAGATGAACAAGAAATATTTCAGCTAACAAACTTTCAGTGATGATCTTGTTAGCTCAGGAGAAAAGATTAATGAAGACAAGACAGCAGATATCACTCTGTCATGCTGATTAGAAGAGCTGACTCTGTTGGTGTTGCTTTTTCTTCTGTGAACCATAGCTAGCTTCACAGAAACATAACCAGTCATCATTGCACTGAATCAAAAAGGAAACTGCTGCTTGTAAGACAGCACCTCAATCAACCATTTAACCACTCATCAAAAACTTCAAGGACAGAGGTTGAATTGCTGTGAACAAGGGTTCAGGGTGATCAAAAAAGTCCAGCAATTCCCTGGGCCGTCTCCTAAAGAAGATGCAGCTATGAGATCGGGTCACCACCAGTGCAGAGCTTGCTCAGGAATGGCAGAGGGCAGGTGTGAGTGCATCTAAGTGAGACCAGGGCTTTTGGAGGATGACTTGGGGTCAATAAGGGCAGGAAAGAAGGCACTTCTTTTTCCAGCATGATGTCACAAGGCAAAAGTGATAACCAACAAGCTCAGTGAACAAAATATTGAAATTTTGGCAGGAGTCCCCAGATCTCAATTCCATTGAGAACCTGTGGTCAATCCTCAAAAAGAGAGTGGACAAAGAAAAACCCCAAAACTCTGATCAACTTCAAGCACTGATTAGGCAAAAATGGGTTGCCATCACTCAAGATATTGCACAAAAGCTGACATCCAGCATGCAGAGCAAATTGCAGAAGTGTGTGTGTGTGTGTGTGTGTGTGTGTGTGTGTGTGTGTGTGTGTGTGTGTGTGTACGTGCATGTCCGTCAGCTTCACTTTCTATAAATATATCTTTATGTATGACCACTCTATGAAATAATCTTATTTGCGGGGTGTCCAGTCTCTCTCACTCACTCTGTCTCACTTTCTTCTTAGTTTTCTCTCTGTCTCTCTCCATATCTCCTGCTCCTTCAGTTTTCCTGTCTGACTCCCCCACCTCCCCCTTCCCCTGAAGGCAGCCAGGCGACTGCTCAGGTAATACATCATCTCAGCTTGAAGGGCCCCCCGTGCGGGCAGCTAATGAGCCAAAATGAGACTGATTAGCCACAAACCTTCAAAGTCCCTGACAGGTCAGCCAAGCCATCCCACTGAGACACGGAGAAAAAGCCAACGCTTCATTGACAGAGCCGAAACACTGAAATACACACTCTCCAGCATCACGTTAAAACCTCCCTCACTCACTGAGGTAGTGAGGTAGAAATTGGTTTAACATAACTGAATTTACCTTTACTAAACTGGAGAAAACAGACAATGGGCCTGTCCATGCCCTGCCCACAAATGTATAATCTCATAGTTTCTATAGTGAACAAGTTTATCAGAATTTTGATAAGTAGGTTATCTAATAGAAAATTGTAATATAACAACTAAATGCATCCAGAAGGAATCAGTGAATAGGAGTGAAACTTGGTAGGTAGGTTTGACACCATGAAACCTGCAAATGATTCATGATCCATGCTCACCTGTGCATTTGATGTAGGCTGTACCTGACTGAATATATAGGGTCATCCTGTTACATCCAATCGGTCTTTTGCTATCTTTCATTGTTCACAAATTTTAGAATAAAAGTTCTGAGTTCTTACATGAATACCTTTAAACATAAAAAACATGTTTTTTATTTTATTGTATTTCAGATAATTTTATAAATATCCCTGTCAATCTAATCATTATAACAAATATTTCACCATTCATCATTAAAATGATACATCATACAATAATAATCACATTCAATTATGGCTTGTAATGAAATTGCTGTCCTGTGGTGTAACCTGGATGATCAGGTTTTTAATGAGCTGTTTGAGAGACAACTATAGGGGTTGTTAAGTCAAACAAGATCCAGAAAGACATTTGGTTGTAGTTTTAATGTAATCATTTCATACTTTTTGTCAAACTATAAAGATTTGTTTATTTTTCTTTGGTGTGACATCTGTATTTTGAGAAAATTTAAATTTTAATGATTTAAAATCACTTAATAAAAATAAAACCAGTGTATTTGTTAGTGAGGAAAATGCTCAAGGTTAGTTATGTATGGCAAGGATTCAAAATGGTCAGGATGGTGTAAATGTCTTGTGGTGTGACTATATTGTCAGCTGTGTTACTAATTATTTGTCAGTTGTTTTTGAAAATGTAGGCTTCATAAGGCATTTATTCGTTTCATCATTGTGTGCTGTGTATGGAATGGTGTCTGGTGAATACTAACATATATGTTTATGCATTTATGTCTCAGTTAATGTGCTGTGTGGAGCAGGTGGAGGTGATCTGTATCTGTATCTGTATGAAGGAGCAGTATCACTTTGTGCATTTACTGCATGATAGTAACACAGTTCTGGTGCATAAGCAGTGGTGATATATGATTCCTGTGCTCCCAGAACATCTCAGGGTTCATCCTCACGGCCAGGCTCAGGTAATGCTTCACTAATTGGGCAGGAATGACAAGATGCTGTGCTGATGACTGTTCACCTGCAGGCCCCATACATCCCACGGTTAACACATGATTAAGTGTACGACTGGGGGCTTCAGTGGACACTGAGAAGTACCACACACACACGTGCATGGGGTCATCAAGCGGACAGAGAGACATTCTTCAATATCATCATCAGTTCAGATCTTTCCCCACTGACAGACCAGTCTCTGAGGGCAAGAGGCGTGCAGAGTGCTAATGTGTGTGTGTGTGTGTGTGTGTGTGTGTGTGTGTGTGTATGTGTGTGTGTGTGTGTGTGTGTGTGTGTGTGTGTGTGTGTGTGTGTGTGTGTGTGTGTGTGTGTGTGTGTGTGTGCACGAACCATTTTTCATTTAGTTCTTTAGTATACACTATAGGTCATGAGTATGCAATGAAACAATTTTGAAGTGTGAAATATTTTATAATGAAGTTGATTTGCCTGAATCATACAGACAAAAGTATTGGGACACCTGCTCAATCAGGTTTCTTCTGAAATCAAGGGTATTAAACAGGGTTTATCCTGCTTTTTTTTTTTTTTTTTTGCAACAACTTTCCTGTCTAGTGATAGCTTTCTAATAGATTCTCGAGCATTGCTGTAAGGATTTGATTGCATTCAGTGACGAGTGTCAGGATGTTGGATGATCACCACCACAACTCATCCCCAACTCCCCAACTCATCCCAAAAGTAATGGATGAAGCATCATTAGACCATCATTCCCCTGTTCCACTGATCCACAGCTCAATGCTGGGTGCTTTATACCTCTCTAGCCCATGGCTGACAGTGGACTAATCTACCTCTGTACACCAACTTGGATGTGGATGTGGATGTTAAAGCAATCAAGATACGGCTTTAACAAAAATACTGTATTAACGATTTAGCCATTTTTTATACAGTCCCTCCATTTTCATAGGCGCAAAATAATTAGACAATTAAAAAATAAGCAGATTCATGGTCATATATGGCAAAGAATTTGTACATATATTACCATCAGGTTTCCAACAATCCTAAAATGTCTTCAGATCTGTAGGACTTACAGATAGCTCAATAACAAGTTTGATTTTCAAGGGAGGTGTGCAAGGAGGAAACACTTGCCCTCAAAAAATATCAGGGCAAGACTGAAGTTTGCCAAAGAACATCTAGATTTCATCATCTTCTGGAACAATGTGCTGTGGACAGATCCAAAGTTGAATTTGGGGAAAGCAGAAGAAGACATATTTTTCACAAACCAAACACAGCATTTGAGCACAAGAACTTTCTATCAAATGTGAAATATGGAAGTGGAAATGTTATGTTTTGAGGCTGCTTTGCTGCAGCAGGGCCTGGAGAGCTCACCATCATAGAATCCACCATTACATCCTCATTTTATCAGGTTAACAGGGTTGGGGGAATTTTAGACCATCTGTTCAAAGAGTGACACTGAAAGAATTCTACATGGAGCAGTGGGAATCTTTCATTCAGTCAATGACAGAGACTGGTAGATGGTTCAGCCAAATGACATTCCAGCCATTAGGGAACAGGGTGTTCTAACATTTCTTCATTTTAAGTGTTTAGTTATATCACCTCCATCTCTCAATATAGTTGAAATAAAATCAACTGTTTAAATGTGTTAGTCATTAGGTGTCCTAACTTTTTCACATGATTGTAGATGATTTCCTTGGTAAAGAAAACCCATTCATAACATCTACACTCTTAATAATGTAAGTGGCACCAAGGGTTATTTAAGCAATGCTGTAGAAGGACTACTTTTGCTTCTGTAAAAAAAAGCATTTTTGTAAAAGTGGTGGGTGTGAAGAAAGTTTGGTTAAAAGTCTGTGTAATGTTTCCTGTGTAATGTTTATTCTTCATTATCATAACTATTTCAAAAATGGTTCTGTATGGAACCAAAAATGGTTCTTTTATGGCATCATTATAAAGGATCCTTATGTACACTTATAAAAATACATTGTTAAAAGTGGTTCTTTTTAAGACTAAACCCAACTTGTAGATCCATTTTACTAGTTGATCATTGACGTTTTAACACTATTCTCAATGGTCCTCATGATTATCTGTTTATCTGTTTAACTAAAAGCATAACAGCCCACAGTAAAACACAACTAAAAATTTCATGTAAAATTGTTTTTGCTTTTAATTTCTAAAGTTGTGAGAATCTTAAAAATAGTGTCCAAATAATACTCACAAAAACAATGAAAAAACATGCTGTTAACATCAGATGACACTTACAAAATGTCAAGAATCCTCTTCTTATGTTCTCACATCATTTCTGATGTAGCCTGGGTTGGATCTGCAGATGATTTTTTTATTTTTTTGCTTTTTCTGAGACAGAGCGTCACATTTCCTTCTTTGTTTAAGAAACATCTAGACTTCTGATTCGCTAATTCTGTGTCACGCAGACAAAGCAACATCGTCTGAAACAGATAACATTTAATTCACCTTTTGTTACTTTTGTAGTGTTATTATTCCTGCATTACTATTAATGCTTATATAACACTTATAGTTTGAACACAGTTCATCTCATGATATTTATATATTCTAAGCTTATTTTTTCACATATATTATATTTAAAGCTTTATTGCTCGGATGGACTTGCAAACTACTAGAGAGTGCCTTGTTGCCGACTGGTGGTCCCTGGCCCACTGGTTGAGAAGCCATGTTCTAGCCATTTATCAATAGTTGATGTTTGTCAACAGAGTTGCTGTTTGCTGAGGGAACCTATTGGACCTAGACATTGTGACTGCTACATAATAGTACCTTTAGGTTTAATTTTATTTGGATAAGCATCTCAGGATGACCCACAGTTCTTCAAATTTATGAAACATGATAGGACCAGGTTTATCCAACAAGGCTAACAGATTTAAATCTGGGGATGAATCCTAGGATTTTTAGGATATGTGTTCATTATAACATAAAAGAAGCAACTTCAAAGTATTATACTGCCTGTGGATCGAACAACTGAAATATTGGTCAGGACCTCATACAAGCCAGTCCAAACCTGATCTCAGATCAGCACTGATTATCTAGCATGATTTATTCATACAGCCCCAGGTCAGTCAGCTAATGATCCTTCACCAGTACAGAATAGGCAGTGTGGGGCCACTGAAGCACCAGGCAGCAGACGGACAACTCTGGTCACAGAGGAGTCAGCTCAGCCTGCTGGACAGGAAATTAGAGCTGACACAAGAGAGCAGTAGGTTCAGGGCCCAGGTGGGACACTGCTGTTCCACCTCTGACACTGTGTGTTTAACCCAGAGCAGTCCTGGCACGGCAACTCCCTGTCCAGACACATGTTTCACAGAAAAAAACCACAAAAGAGCACTGGGTGAGTCGACTAGAGCCAGTGCTGCACAGCTGTTAGAAAATACTATTTTAATGTATTTTTTTAGTGATATGATTTAAATGATATTATATAATTATATCACTAATTATATATATATATATATATATATATATATATATATATATATATATATATATATATATATATATATATATATACAAAATGGAAGTTAATGTTGAAGTTAAAGAAGTTCAAGACTAATTAACAGTGTTTAACATTAACAGTGTTAAACCATTTCCATTGGTCTACTCACCCAGAGTGTACAGAACAGCTACAGTATTCAAACCATGGAGAAAACTAAAAATAGATAAAAATAGAGATAATTGGTTTTCATTGGACAGTGAACCATACACAACAAACAGATTACCACACAGGCAGCAATCCAGACAAAAAACAAGGTATGGAGACAAACAGTCAGACAGACAAAAAAATAAAAATAAGGAGATGAAAGGCAATTAAAAATAAAAAATGATTAAAAATATAAATAGAAAGCTTAAAAAATGTATATTAGGAAAGGTCACATGCTGCCATATGTTGATGCTGTGACAATGGAGTGCAGTCTCCCATGTTTTTGTATTGGTTTGGTGCCCTTGATCATTACTCTTTATTATTTAAGTAAACATCTATTTAGGGTGTTGCTATAAGTGTTGAACTGTTATTACTCTAATTGTTGCAACATCATACAGACACAAACAGTCTAAACAAAGCTTTAACATTCCATTACTATACCACAGCATTATAGACAATGCAATCCAAGACACAGAATGTATAAGTAATTACCATACCTTACTGGGTTTGACATGCAATCCCAGACAGGTTAGTAAATTATGTACATTATATACTCATATTTCAGTCCACACATCACTAGTCAAAATGTTGATATTATACTATATTTACTAATATAACCTGTATCAAATCTCTAATTCAACATTATGTTTCATATTGTATGTTAATATATCACTATATCAGATAGTTTGAAGTGAACATAAATGCAGGGAAATTAATTTAAAGAGACAAACTAAAATACAGACAAACCAGACATGAGCACAACACGCTGACATTAAAACAAAAAACAACAAAGACAGACTGAGAAAGGATCTTACATACACAGACACAGACTGGAAACACCTGGGGATGATTGCACATGAACAGGTCTACAAGCTTAAACACAGGTAGGACAGGGAGGAGGTAGGGCAGAAGCACATCGGAAACCAAAACAAAACAGAACAAGAAGGAAAGACAGGGGGAAACATGATGGGCCAGAAGTGTGACCGTTTCTTTACACTTACAACAAACACATGTTTAATTAGGCATGTCCAAACCTTTGAATGGAACTAATATTTACTATGTATTAAAGTGTGAAACATATTCTACAGAGACTAACAAACCCACCTTAATAACACTGTTCATGATGAGGTGGACCTCCTCATCACGCTGAATCAATCCTGCAAATTATAAATCATTTAATATACTTTTCCCACACTCTGATCAAAAAAATAAAATTAAATAAATAAATAAATAAATAAAATAGTAAATAAATAAAAACTAAAATAAAATAGATAAATATACTATATATATATATATATATATATATATATATATATATATATATATATATATATATATATATACCTATTCCAGTTAATTCCCTTAATTTCTTCTTTTCCTGCTCACTTTGCTCATGTACCTTATAAAACGGGACAGCACATCATTGCTTAGTAATGTTCACCTCAGCAAATTCACCAGGCCATGGAAAAAGAAAATAACTGGAGAAACTGGAGGGTGAAACAGATTCTGACAGGACATCTCTGCCATAACCCATTTGCTTTGCCTTTTTACCAAGAGCCCCTCCAACTAAATGATTCAGCTGAACACAAAAATATCTCTTACTCTCTAAAATACTGCTGACCTACATTTCGGACTATATTTTTTCTCTGGGATACAGAGACAGACAAAGGAACATAGAGAACGAAGCAGGGCAGGTGAATCCCAGAAGGCCAAGAAGGGAGATGTTGACCAGGACAACAAGAGTGATGACAAGGGTCCTTTGGGGAGAATGGGTTCATGAAGACCAAAATGTGCAGAATGTTCTGTAGGAGAGCAGTCCAGTAGAAACAAGAAGAGACCCAATCACCTGCACTCTTAGGCTGTACCTGTTAATTGTGTATGTGTGTGTGTGTGTGTGTGTGTGTGTGTGTGTGTGTGTGTGTGTGTGTGTGTGTGAGAGAGAAGAGAGAGAGAGAGAGAGAATATGGGGTTGAGAGGTGTATAATCAGACTCCAGAGACCATGGGAGCACATGATAAGCTTAGACTCTGTGAGCGTGAGCGTGTGTGTGTGTGTGTGTGTGTGTGTGTGAGAGAGAGAGAGAGAGAGAGAGAGAGAGAGAGAGAGAGAGCTGGTATGGGGGAGGTGGTTTGGGCAGGTTAGGTTGCCTCCTTTTGTGCCCCCTCATATCTCTACTTCTGTATGTGTGTGTGTGTGTGTGTGGTGGAGCTGTAACCCACTGTGCCCCCCATTGAGCTCTATTACTCTATTGATAACCCGCTGCAGTAGAGGCCCTTTGTCGGGTCTCAGTCTGTCTGACACCCAGTGATCAGTCTCAGATCAGATTATACACATGCACACACATATTTACACTATATGATCACATGTTTGAGCATAGATTAATTATTAGATTACAAGATTCCTTTATATTATTATAATTATTACTACATTTTTAAATTTTTTAAACATTTAATTTTGAATGGAATAATAGTAAAATAGTCAAATTTTAAATGCAATACAAATCCAAAAGTTATTTTAATTGTTAGAACCCTGGTCCATTTTTTGGCATGTTTTTAATATAATTTGATTCACCTAAAAATTACATTTATTGACAAATTATTTAATGAAGACAGTCACACATGCCAGATGGTATTTCCAGGAGAGCCTTGGCCACTCAACTATGTTTTCATTTCAAATGGAAATGTATTGTCTATATAAATTGTATTTATGTATTTTTATGAATTCCACCATGTTCCAACATTTTACTTCATGACTGCAATAAATATTAATTTATTTCACATGTAAGGACAATTCTTATTTCTTACTTTGAGATGTAAATAGTAACAGAATGCATGTCAATTTGACCATGTTATGACCAACAATTTACTTGCATCTACAATTTGTTTAGCATTTTGTACTTAGAAAGAATAACAATCACTGTATATGTCAGAAATCCTGTTGGAAACTGATCCAAAATTTTGTTTTGTTTTCTGCTGACAACACAATAATTGAATTAATTATTTGTAATGGTTTGACTGGCAATGAATTTTAAAATAAGCTCTTCATTATACTTTACAGTACTACAAATAAAAATTGTACTACTTTGTACAATTTGAATGCCAGTATTTATCCCTTGTCAGGACTTTCATTCTGAAATTTG
This sequence comes from Acestrorhynchus altus, assembly GCA_034509495.1. Taxonomy (NCBI): domain Eukaryota; kingdom Metazoa; phylum Chordata; class Actinopteri; order Characiformes; family Acestrorhynchidae; genus Acestrorhynchus; species Acestrorhynchus altus. The sequence continues at coordinate 18,167,350 of CM067510.1, forward strand.
AACACTGTGTGAGCATAGAAAGAAACAGGGTTTATTTCAGGTGGAAATTAATGGATTTTGGCCAATTACATGATGCTGAAAATCAAACAGATATGTGTGTCTGTAGGTTTCTCTGATTTTAATATTCCCTGACAGCAACACAACCACAAAACATGACAGAACCACCCCACCTACTTCATAGATTGAAATGTGTTATTTTTATGAAGTGCATCCATCTGGAAAAGTAGAATAGAATAGAATAGAATAGAATAGAATAGAATAGAATAGAATAGAATAGAATAGAACTTTATTATATAGTATACCACCCTCTTATAAGTCTTCCTTCTAAAATCTTCCAAATCTAGATTATTGCCTTTCTTACCAGCATAGGAGCAGATCTTATCCAGATCTTATCTTAACTACCACATTGCCAGTACTTTATAGTATTTTGCATTAATAAATAAATAAATAAATAAATAAATATGATTGGCAGTTCTTATAGACTTCCTCTGCCTTGTGGCCTTTGATTACTATTCTCATACAGTCGGATCATTTCTGAAGTTTGAGCTTTGTTTTAGCTGGCAAATCCTAATTATATTTAGGCCTTAGGCATGATTTCCTTTGTCTTTCCAAGAAGTAGGATGTGCCAACCTTTATACAGGTCACACAGGGTTAGTTTTTTATTTATGTTATGAAAGAGAGTACTTGTGCATTACAATTACTTGAAAATATTGTGGTTGATGTTTTATGACATAGCTACATAGCTTTTACTACTTCTCAATTAAAAAAATCCCTTTTGGGATTGTGTAGACAGTTACCAGTCTGGGTGTGGAGTGTGACAGACTCAAACAACAATGGGGCACAGTGTGTGCAGGCAGTGCATGTTATTGGATATGGATTCAGAATGGAGCTCAGATACTCCAGTCTTTCAGGCTCATAAATAAGATCCCTGCAGCACCACACCATGTCCCCAGGTAAACACACGATAATGACCAGCAGGCAACACACATCCTAATCACTTCCTGTCATTGTTCCCCAAAGCCATTGGACATTCTCACAGTGGAATGTGAATGCATTTTTGTGTATTAAAGATAATGAATGTGTGTTCCAGTGAAGGGTTGTGGATATTTCCCAAAATTACTACTTTGGTTGGGGACTTGTGAAGCAATAGTTTTTGAATAAATCAGATTTTTCCACACTATAGTCATGTATGAATGAGTTATGGGACTAAATTTGTGAGTTTGGTATATGAAAGTGACATGAATGTCAAACACTGTTTAGCAAGCTTTTTAGTGAGGATAAAATGGTTAAAACACTCAAACAGAATGATTGACCAGAGGAAGTGACAGCTGCACTGTGATTGGTTTGAGGAGTGCCAATGAAGCAAGCAGCCCTGTGCTAGACTAAAAAGTAACACCTCTATACCCTGCTGGTACTCTTCAACTCTTCAGCTAGCTAACAACACACTGTGTCGACTGGACACAATGACCACTGCCGGTTAGGATTATTTTTTTCCATTTCTTGAAAATTAGGACATTTGATGTTTACTGTTGTTGGATGCATCTGGTAATAAGGTCCAGTTATGTACCCTGAAGATGCACTACAGATGTATATTTTATTTTTCATAACTTATTTGTCTACAGAGTGAGGCAATGTATGGAGTGTGTGGAGACAATATGACTTTAAAAGAGAAGGCTCCGGGCTGTTTTCCAGCACATATGGTGATTTCCCAGCTCAACCACACCAATGAAGTCTTGACAATTAACAGTTATATATTCCAATAGCCCTCACCCCACTTTCGAATGCAAGGAAATGAGCCCGGGGAACCCTGCCTTTCAAACGAATGACTCAGAGACCCTCCCATCTTTCTAATAGATGAAGCTAAATGAGCATGGGGGACCCCTGCCTTTCGGACAAAACAAAATGGGGACCCTTTCGAACTGACAAAAAGAAGCAAGCACAGGGAGAAACTGAGTGAGAATATTCAAGCTGCACAGAATGGATTTATACCCACCGCCATACTGAGAGACAGTATTTCTGTATGTGTGGATCAATAAATATTGCCCATATGAGTCTAATTTTTTATTATTTATTGTCCCTCACAATAGCATTGCAATCCCACACTTTCATCTGGGTGCAACTATTGTTTATAGTGAGGAGTGTATTTACTGGAAGCACAGTCCATTAAAAGTTATTAAATTAACTGATTTGGAAGGGACTACCCACAGACTCTTGTGGAGCTATGTTGTATACCTTCCAGTATAAATTTTGTCCCAGATAAATAAAATTTCCACAAATATCCAGAGTTGTTTCCAAAATCAGTTAAATTGTTCACATCAACAGTCACATCAGTTGGTTTTGATACTTTCAGAGAGGTCACTGTTGCAAACACACACACACACACACACACACACACACACACACACACACACACACACACACACACACACACACACACACACACACACACTCACAAACACTTACACTTTCTCTATTCCATCCATATCAAGCAGAGCACAGGGTACTTATCATGGCACCTTTTAATCCAACCTCAGCGCCTCACAATTAAAGAGAATCTGATAACATGTATGAGGTCATACCTCTTTCTTATCATGTCATAGTGGTTTGGATTAAAAGTTTTATCTTTTAATTACTGTAACACATTGCGCTGGTGGGCTTCATTTTAATCTGGAAAGTTAACAAAAATCCAATTTAGCGGAATGTGTTTTTCCACACGTGCAGTTTCATTGAGCATGTTTCCAGTTTTCCATATAGGCCTTAATCAGAGTTCCCTGCCATTATAATGGAAACTCAGTAAACAGACCCTTTTTATAGGAGCAGTTAAAAGACTTCAGTCACAGTGTCTTTAATGCAACAGACAGACCAAAAAATAAACTTTCATCCTAGGGTAAATTCACAGAGTATGTGTATGGTGTGTGTGAGTGAGTGTGTGTGTGAGTATTGGGTGATGAGAGCCTGTAAAATAAATATTGATGCTGAGATTTGAGTGTCTAGCTAAATGGAGCCAGTTTAAATGACCCTGCTAAAGAAGCCCTGTGGAGAGTGATCCACTCTCTGTCTCTGTCTCTGTCTCTCTCTCTGTCTCTCAGACACTACGATAGTCAAGTGATGGCCTGACCAGTCCCATGGGACTCATTGCTCTTCCAGAAGAGACACAGCTCATCGTGGCTTTGATTGCTTTTGCCGGAGCCAGAGGGGTAAGCAGATAGAGGAGAGGAATCCCTCCATCTCACTATCTCTCCATTACTCCCCCAATATCCGCTTCATCGTCTGGACACTGGCTTCTCAGATCGGCTCTTCTGTCACTGGAGCTCATTTGAATTCACATTCACATGCTCTGGGTAAAGAGAAGAGCTTAGCTAACAACACACAGCTAACAATGACGTTTTCCATTACCGTTACACATAGCTATTTGTTTATATATTTTGTTGGGCAATGTGGTCATACATATGTCCCATATGATATTCACACACACACACACATGGTATTAAACAATTTGCATAATCACATAAGCTTTTTCGATAACATCTCACAGTCGTGTGTGTTCTTGCCTGTAAAATAATATAACATCAGAATAAAACAAAGTAAACATACATAAAGTCAATGTTCAGCAAGAGCATTTACCTGTAACCATATGCATTTCAAGATGGTGGCACACAATAGTGCATCAGCTTCACATGCTCCTGCTGAAAACCCAGTTTTAAATGTCCTTTACGTCAGCTCTGAGCCCAACTTTACTCGCCTTAAATGTGTGACATGTAGTCAAACCAAACTTATTAACATAAAGGATGATTTGGCCACAAAAAGTGCAGCAAAATGTTGTCTACACTATTTACCTCATGAGTTCATGGTCATTGTTCTTTACATTGCACCCGCGGGCTTTTTACATGGTGGCTGGGGACTTTAACAACATAAACCTGACAGACACCTTGCCAAGGTTTTATTAGCATGTCACCATATGGGGAAAAAATGCACTGGACAAATGTTTATACTGACATTCGAGATGCATACAGACCCATTCTCTGCCCGCACCTTGGCCTCTCCGATCATGTTTCCATTATGCCAGTCCCTGAAAAGACAGATAATAACAATCAATAATATATCAAATAAACAATGGTCCAGGAGAAGAATGAGCTAAAGTGTGTCCACTCCAACATCTTCCAGCTTGTTCTTTAGCAGCTCAGGCTGTAGAGTGTTAAACTCATAGGAAATGTTGAAGATGATGATTCTCACAGTGTTCCCAGGCTTCTTCAGGTGAGAAAGAGCTCTATGTAAAAGGTAGATGACAGCATCAACCACCCTGAACCCAGGCTGGTAGGCAAACTGAAGAGGGTCCATGCACTCAGAGATTTGTAAGGATGGCAGGAGGGCTTGTGGGAGTTGTGTTTGAAGTCTGCCTACAGCTGAGTGCATGATGTCACAAGCCTCAACAGCATTGGCAGATGGGGGAACATACACAGCTATGGCGATCACATGCAATACTTCCCTCAGGAGGTAGTGTGGTCTCATACTAATGGCAAACAGTCAAATGTTCTTACAGCAGATCTGTTCTTTAACAGTGATGTGTCCAGAAATAAACAATCTATCACAAACCAGTACAACATTCTTATTGTCTCCGCTGTCCTGTCCACCCAAATGAGTTGAAAGCTATCCAAAGATAAAAGCATGTCCACAGTTAACCAGGACTCTGTAAACACTATGATGCTACACTCCGGTATTCCTTCTGATGCTGTGTAACTGCCGTGAACTGCTCGTCCATCTATCTGAGAAGCAATTTCACCTTTCCCATAACGAATTACGACTTTGTAGTGTCTCCTCTGTGTGCATCATAGTGCTCCAGCCCATCTGCCTTGTCTCCTCTTCCGCAGCTCAATGGGGATGCTGTGCCTCTCGTACGGCAGCACAGCTGCGTTGCTATGTGCTAAAAGCTGCTCGCTGGAGTAAACAATAGGAGCATGGCTCTGCACATGATCTCCAGACACGGTCATAAACAGAGTGAAAAGTAGTACTAAAACCAACACAAGTGCACAATTTTCGTGTCCATCCTGGTTAAAAATGATAAAACAACACTTCACAAACAGAACAGGGAGTTAAAGAACAAGAAAAGAGGTTAAAATAGTTAAAAACATGCCATTAGTTATTACTAAAGTTACTATTATGTTGGTTAGAAAAATACAGAAGTTCCACTATATGGATTACCTTACATTCTCTTTCCCATAAGAATATGACCAACTACCTATGTGAAGAAATCAAGCTAGAATTTTTGCTACTGCATGTTACCAATACTACTCTACTTAACCATAGTCAGACTTAGCTTTTCCATTTTGTTATCTGGCACCTGGAACCAGATGCTATTTTATATTTTATATATAATATTTATATTATTATTATATATAGATATGATGCTACAAGATTGGCACAAATACGTTTCTCTCATTCTTCTTTTCAGAGCCTCTCAAGCTCCATCAGATTGAATGGGGAGCATCAGTGCATAACCATCATTAGATATGTATAATGAGATGTCAAGTCTTGCCACCACCATGCTTCACTGTTTGGCATTGAGGCCAAAGAGTTCAATCTTTGTTTCATCAGACCAGATAATTTTGTTTCTCATGGTCTGAGTGTCTTAGATCAGCTGCCATGTGCCTTTTCCTGAGGAGGTTCTGTTCTCTCCACAGAGCAATGTTGGAGCTCTGTCAGAGCATCATTTATGGATGATGGAGGCCACTGTGATTATTGGGACCTTCAGTGCTGCAGAAAAACCTTTGCCAGATCTGTCTCAGAGGTCCTTTAATAATTCCTTGGACTTCATGGCTTGGGTTGTTTAAATGCATTGTCTACTGTGGGACCTTATATTAACAGGTGTGTGCCGTTTGGTATCATGTCCTATCAACTGAATTTACCACAGTTTGTCATTGTGGAGTATTGTGTGTTGAATTCAGGGATAAAACTATTTAATCCATTTTGGAATAAGGCTGTAACATAAAATGTGCAAAAAGTAAAGTGTGTGTATACAGAATTACTGTTTTTTCTGGATGAAATATGTCAGATAATGTTTTACAATCTATAACTCTATTTTATAAGGGAACCATGCTAGAGGAAAATGAAACAGATACCAGGAACAAAAAATAAATAAATAAAAAAATAAAAAATTGAGTAGTGGAGTTCCATGCAGAGAAAAGCAGCATTTAAGTACTCAGTGCATACCCTTTACTGTACCATGACTGTTTGGTACTTTTTTCCTTCTGAAAAGATTTATAAACCTATCTACTAAACTAATCCAGTGTTAGTAACTACAAAGAAAAAAAAACCACATATTAATAAATAAAGCATGTAGCTTCTGTAAGGAGTTTGGACTTTTGGGAGATCCTCAAATTGTAGATTAGGACCTTTTTTAAAAACCCACCCACACACACAGTAGGACTGTTGGTTTTCCTAAATGTCCCAGAAATCTCACAGCATTTATTTGGATAGATTTCAAACCAGAGGCCTGAAGACTAATGAGACGTCACAACAGAATAACAAACTTAATATGTAGTGAAGTCTCAGATGAGGCTGCAGTAAATACTTAGTGTCACTCCTAATATATATAATTTGGAGTACAAATGAAAGTTGGAGGGAAACACTGAATCACTTCTTCTAGAGAAGGAAGCCATGAAGATGATAAGTCCCTGATGATGGTTAGGCTGGGAAAAGACGAGACAGATAGGCAGAGACAGAGAGATCATCTCTGTCTGTGTGAAGATCAGTGCGATACACAAAAAGCTTTGATGATACTGTAGACACTCACAATAAATGCAAGAAAGACAAAAGAATTGACGCGAGGTTGATAATGGCCATAAAAGAGACATTTCCATTCCTTGTGAAGCAGTGAGTTTAGTTTGGAGCCGAGATTGGGCTCTCTGGACGATGGCCTGTGTGTGTGTGCTGGAGAGAGCCGTTAGGTTTATTATTATATGGCCTGCAGGAGCCCGAGGGTGCAGATTGGGATGATGTATTAGCAGAGACAGAAACAGGATTGAGTTCTGTCACTTATACTGACAGCCACACACACACACACACACACCCACACACACACACACACACACATATATACACACAATATATTTAAAATGTGTCTCACATATAAAGAAATTCATACTGATATATTTCTGTATGGGTTCTGTAGGGGTTTACACCCCAGCGTGATTCACTGCAGATGTCTGGCCATGCTTACTGAATCCCTACTGTCATACAGACTAATACAGGTTAATCTAGACTAATCTAATACAGATTAATCTTTTGTGTGTGTGCTGTTTGTGGTACCAATTCTCCAGCCCCATTCTCACTCTTCCTCTATCACACACGATGGTCCCAACACTAGGATGGTGAGGATGAGCAAATGCTTCCTCCAGTATATATGACGTCAACCACTGCATCGTTCCGAACTGCCACCATTTGCATCCTTGTCAGAGGAAAGCGCCAGGTCCCCAGCTCTGATACAATGGCTGACAGACGCCTGTGCCAACCAGCATTACATTGAGTGAGATGTGGGGAGAAAGCGCAGGTCAATTTCGTTCTTCTTCTGACTATGGCAGCCAATGGCAATATTCATTTATTTTAAGAAGATTTTGAAAGCCTATTTAAGAAAACAACAATAAACTTACAAAAACATGACATTTCTGTTTGTGTCCATTTTCTATCAATTTCAGATATTTCTGTCTTGGAAATGTCTGAGAAACAACCTCACTTTAAATTGCACAGAAAGCTCAGTGAGTAAGTGAGGATCACAGTGCTGCTGCTACTGTCTGTCACACTGTCTGTTTACCCTGTCTCACCAGTCCCAGACCTGGCAGGGGGAGGGGTCTGTCGCCCACGGCAACAGGCTGACAGGTGACAAGTAAGGAGAAAAAGACTAAAGATTATGAGATGGTGATCTGACATATATGTAAGCACACACACACACCAGTCACCGTGCTCAGTGGACAACTGATTGACAGCTAATCCAGGTCACACTGGGCTTGTAAAGGCCAAGAAATTGACATAGAAATAACACGTCTTGATACTGTCTATACAATAGTGCACTAATAGTGAACTGCAATTCAGCCCTACACTCTTATAAATGAAAGCGCTGTCAATATCTTCCAAATAATCTTCTTACATTTGTTCTTGATGAAAATCTACATCAGATTCACGACGTGTTTTAAAAGCATAGACTTGTTGATAATGATGGATCTCGTTGTGTGCATTTGGATGTACAGATTTTCCCAATCCCACAGAATTAATTTGGATTCTAAATTCAAACCTAGGTGTTTATTTGCACACTTGACTCAACAGTCTGATAAAAATCTGTATTTATATGCTCAAACTCACTGATCATCATAGTGTATGTTTTACCTAGATTGCCAGATTATCAACCATCTTAAAGCATCTTAACCATATTAAAGCATCCAAAACCAGCTACCAACTAAAGCTGTTCTTCAGCTGGATTTTTCATCAGGGTATCAACTACCTTAAGTTATCCAAAAATGCCTTCCATACCTTCCTTACAATTTCAGTAGACGGTCAGCAAATCTTTGCTGTTTTCAACCATATTATCAAGGGGTTGATCTCTCATTAATTTGTCCAAACCACTTTTCTGCCTCTTAGCTTTGTAATACACTGACTTTAAAAAACTTCCATCTGTTCGTAATTTGCTTTACAGTTGGGGTAAAACCCCACTGTCTTTCATTTGCTCAAATTTTTGTCTGAACAGCTCATTATTGCCATTACCAACAATTTTTGGATCTTTTAAAGTTGGAGCCACCATTAAAAAGTGTTTGTGATGCATAAAATCACTGCTGTGTCATCTGAAAACTTTTCAATATGACAGCCCGACTGGGTAGGTGAGCAGTCATATGTGAGCAGTGTAAACAGGAGGTGGTTTAACACAGAGACCTGAGGGGAGCCCGTGCTGAGGATTATGGTGGGGGAGATGTTGTGGATCCTGACAGATTGTCAGGAAGTCCACAGTCAGGAAATCCAGGACTCAATTACAGGTAGGAGTTCAGTCTGAACATGAGGAGTTTGTGAGCCAGGGTCTGTGGAATCAGGGTGTTAAAAGCAGATGAAAAGTCCACAAAGCATGCAGACGTAGGAATCCTTCCACTTTAGGTGGGTAAGGGCATTGTGGACCACAGGGGAGGTGGTGTCCTCTGTGGATTGGTTCTTGTGGTATGCGTAGTGGTGTGTGTCCCTGCTGACGTTGACGGTGGCTTTGATGTGGGCCATAACCAGTCTTTCAAAGCATTTTGTGACTATCAGGGTGAGGGCTACTGGCCAGTAGCCATTCAAACCAGTCACTGCAGAGCTCTGGGGACTGCTGCCCTGATGAGGGAGGAGTTAAAGATATCAGCCAGCACCTCACAAAGCTGGTCAGCACAGTCCCTCAGCACCCTCCCAGGGATGTTGCCTGGGTAAGTAGCTGTAGGGATTAAGCCTCCTGAGGGTCCTCCTGACTTCAGCTGGAGTCACACTGAGGGACTGTCTGAGGTGGTGGGGTGAGCCTGGTGCTGGGGTTGTTTAGGTCCTTAAAGCAGGTGTAGAACCTGTTGAGAGCATAAGGCAGTGAGGGGTCCTTAGGGTATTGTAGGGTATGTCTCTGTATCTATGGTGCATATATGGCTTGCTCATATCAGTTTAAATATTTAATAATGTATTGCTCCTGTTAACCCTTATCTTTCTTTCCAATAACACTGCAGTCCCACACTTTCTTCTGATGTTTGACAATGAGTGTTACAATCCTGAGACATGTCTATACTTAAATGTGTCTCAAGATATTTATATGAAACAACATATTGGAGCATATGAAACCCCTAATAATTACAGCTGATATATGTAGTCAGTTCATGTTGGAGTAATGCTCATACTGAAACCTTAATGACCACCCACCCCCTAAACACCCTCTCTTGATCCTATCCTATCTGACACGTGTCAGAGCCCATCCTGGGAGTCGATCCGAAATTGCTCGGTTTGACCTGAATCTACCATTCCATTGCTCCTCTCTCTCCCGGTGGGGGCAGCTGCATTTGACCCCCGACCTTGCTCCATCAGCACATGGCCATAAAACATGGGGTCTCTCAGTGGTCATTCTAGCTCAGGGGTCTACAGAGATGTCACCTTGGTCCCTTAAAGATGTGTCTTCATATGCTGTGTCTACATAAAGGGGAAAAGTCTTTTTATGATTTTGAGGTTAAGGGTCAGTGGCAGGAAAATAAATACATAGATTAATAAATAAATGGAAAGAAAAATCAGCCACCCATGCATTTTAAAGGAAATCAATATTTTAGTAAAGGCTCCACAAAATAAGCTTTTACTGGCACTTTAAAAATGCATGCAGTTAAAAAAGCGAAACTCTTGGCTCTGGTGTGATGGCAGCACCTAAGCTAAGACAGAATAAAAAATTTTGTCAGAGTAAAAAAACAACAACACTCATTTACATGATAATGCATGTTGGAATGTACAGTTTCAGTCAGATGAGGGTTCAAGGAAGGAAAATAAAAATGAAAGAAAACAATTTTTTGCTTCCAAGCAAAAGAGAAACATTTGAAAACAGGTATTCAGAACAGGAATGCAACAAAACCAAGTCAATTTTGCAGAATTGTTTTCTTAGATTAACATACATTTATTCACCAATAAATACATAATATATATTTATAAAAGACAGTAACACAGATTGTCAGACATTGTTATTTTCAGGAGATCCTAGGTTACTAACTTTCTTCTTCATTTGAGATGTAAAATGTAAGAGAACTTAAATATTTGTATCAATTTAAGTTTTGTAATAATAAAAATAAGAATTGTGATGACTTATTTGTAATGATTAGATTGACACAAACATTTATAATAGTAAGTTTTACTGTGATGATCTTGGGAGCCATTTCAAATGATAGTCAGTCACCCCTAGTAGTTACATGAGGGAATATAACAGCTCAGCAATCTGTGTAGGATATCCTGCGACTGTGTGTTGCCTCTCATTCCAGAACTTCCAATTGGCACTTTTCAGCAGGATAATGCTTTCTAAACAAAGAAATAATCACTTTGCATTAGGCAAAGTGAAAGCAAAAACTTGGGTGAATCAGATTAACCATGGTATTTTTTGCTTCACAGCTGAAGCAGTTTGAAGGCATGTAGTGGAAGAATGTTCTAAGATGAAAAAAGCCCTAAATGCCTTAAAGTATTAAACATTTCTTGATATTCTGAAACTATGTACCAATTCCAGTGAAGGTGGTAATAGACAGAGAATGGGAAGCAGGCATGTCTGATTTATAGATTTATAGCCAGGCCAAAAGTGGATAAAGCTACAATTTAGGTGTCTCCACTTCTGCAAATGTGTCTGGTAGATGCCACTGGAGGCCAGGGAAGTGGAGCCAAGAACCTGATTTAGTGTGGGCTCATCCTCATTGCTTGGACGACTGCTTGAGATATTCTGTATAAATTCACTTTATACTGACCATGAGCTAATCTGCCCTGAAAATCAATACAAAATGAAAGCAAAATGAAGGCAAAGGCAGATGTTGACTTTTTTGCTTAAGCAGATCTCTGCGTAATAGCCACCTTTTGTATAATTCCTTTTTTCTTTTTTGGTAAAGGGTAAGGAGAATTGCAGATGGAGTGTTTTGTGAAGCCTCAAATACAGTTTGGTGAGAGTATTAAAAAGCACTTGCTTGGAAAGCTAGTGACTGAAAGTTGCCATCATTAAAACATGGATTACCCATAACCATGGATAAGGAGCGCATTTAAAGCCTTTCACCTCAGGCATCGCAAGTATACACAGAAAGGTTGAAACAAGTGAACTCACAATATATTATTCTATTAAAATAATGTTCTAACAGCACTTACATGCCCTCATCCTCCAAGCTCTTAGATGTACAGGGTTTGACTTCAATTTGCCAGTCCATATTGTCTGCAGGTGGCATGATAAGAGAACAGATCAATGGAGCACTGTAGAGTGTAAGCAGAATCGACCTTGTTTAATGTGTCTTTACACTCCATTCACTCTGAAGAGGCAGATAAATCTCTAATCTACAGAATCATTTTGAATGTACAATATGGTTTGTGTTTAAAATGTCTTTTCATTGATGTGGTGTGCACAGTTGAATGCAGACCTTTGGGCACCTTCAGGCAAATTACACTTTTCATTTTCTTATTCAGCATCTGTAGATAATCAAATATATAGCACAATATCTGGGCCAAATCCTAATGCTCAGTTACTATTATAAGCTGGACAGTCTGTGGCCACTGCTGCATTTGTAAAGCACAGGGGCAATAAATAAATAAAAATGTGCAGTATAAAGTGCAAATGTCAATAATGTGCAATAACTGTAAAAACAGGGCCTAACTACCCAAGTATTTAGGCATCATACACATAGTGTATATAACAAATACTTACATGCATATACATACGTACACGCTGGTCTGCTTATTATACTGTGTAGTGGCATATTTGAAATCAATAGTGAACTGTGCAATGAAGACAGAAATAACTTGTTCATGATGATTTTGTGGGCCCTCCTGAGGAGCCTGGACTGCCAAATGTCATCAATGTGTGAAAGGACCATCCCTGATATTTTCTGTGCAGTCATTACCACCCGTTGCAGACACTTCCAATCCTGGACAGGGCAGTTTCCAAACCAGACTGTGATTCAACTGGTGAGAATACTTTCAATGATGCCCCTGTAGAAGTTCCTCAAGATTCTGGTTGGCATGCCAGTTTTCTTCAGTCTTCACAGAAACATAGTCATTGCTGTGCTTTCTTCACCAGTTGGGTTGTGTTAGTTACCTGGTGAGATCTTCATTGATGTTGACTCCCAGAAATGTGAAGGAACTCACTCTCTCTACTGCCATCTGATTGATAAGCAGTGGTTTGTGCTGTACTGTCCTCTTCCGATAGTCTACAATCTGTTCTGACACCATGCTACAGGGTTCTACACTTCTGTCCTACAGGCAGTCCTATGAGTCATAGGTGAAAAGAGTGTACAGCATGGGATTCGACAGTCCCTGTGTTTATGATCTTAGTGCTGAATATATGGTTTCCAGTCCCGATGGACTGGGGTCTGTCTGTCTGAAAACCCAGTGGCACAAGGAGGGTGCCAGTCCAAGAGTGCATAGCTTATCATTTAACTTGGATTGGATAATGAGATTAAATGCTGAGCTGTAGTTGATGAACAGCTTTCTCACATAACTGTCTTTGCTCTCTAGATGTTCTGGAGCTGTATGGATAGCAGAGCAGATGGCAAGTTCTGTGGATCTATTCGGACAGAGTGCAAAATGAGGAGGGTTCAGACTGTCTGGTATGTTGTTCTGAATATATGACAAAACATGCCTTTCAAAGCACTTCATTAGAACTGAAATCAGTGCAACCAGTCTGTAATTGTTAAGACAGGCCACTGTGCTTTACTTTGGACGTGGCACAATGGTGGTTGCTTTACCCCAGGTGGGAATTTCCATCTGTGCTCAGGTTAAATATATCTGTAAGAACATCAGCCAGTTCAGAAGCATGTGATGTGAGTGTATGGCCCGGTATATTATCTAGACCAGATGCCATTCAAGGGTTAACTGTACTCAGAGTCTTGCTCATTTCTGCAGCTTAAACTGTACGACTCCAGTGACTCTGCACTCATTGGAACCCTCCTTGGTGGTTCTGTGTTGAGGACTTCAAAGTGAGCATAGAAATCATTCAGCTCATCTGGTACGGCAGCATGGCAGTTGATTTCCTCTGCCACATGTGCTTGGGGTCAGTGGTGTTGTAGTGCTGCTCCAGCTTGGATCTGTATTGTCTCTTGGATTATTTCATTGATCTATGTAGGTCAATAGTGTCACCTGAGTTAAATCCAAAAAGTGGGCACAGAGCATAAAAGTAACTGCACTGTTTTTCCATGGTTTTGATTGGGGTATTTCCAGATGTGCTCTGTAGGCACTATGTTTTCCACACACGTGCTGATGTAGGTTGCCATGCATGTGGTGTATTGTTCCTGGTCAACAGTGCCATCCTCCCGCAGAGTAGCATGTACACTGCATTAAACATTATCCAAAGTTATATTCTCTCTGACGGGAAATTTTGAAATTTTGCCATAACTGTCCTTAAATTGCAGTGATTGAAATCACCTGCCACAGTGAACGTGGCATCAGGGTGTTTTGTTTCCTGATCACTGATGATGTCATAGAGAAGTGAGAGTGCAGCTGATGAGTTTGCTTGTGGAGCAATATAACTGATCAGAATGATAACAGATGAAAATTCTCTTAGTAAATAGAACCTTCTGCATTTCATTAACATCTCCACATCAGATGAACAGTGTTTGTGTACAATCTGAACATCTGTGCACCACGTGTTGTTAATGTAAACACAAACACCTCCTCTGTTCTTCCCTGACTCTGCTGTACGGTCCGCACAGTAAAGAGAGTGTTTGTAGCTGGACTGTAATGTTTTTGTTTTGTCCGATAACCATGTCTCCACAAAAATAAGAGCAAAATAGTCTGTGATGTTATCCTCACTTGGAGCATATCTAGTTTATTCTCAAGGGAATGGACGTTTGCAAGCAGTAAGCTAGGCAGCGCCACTCTGTTTGGTCTGTCTGTTATCTTAGAATGTAGCCCACCTCTCTTGGCTTGCCTCCACCATGACGCTCTCCCCCTGGCTTATGCTGGTCTCAGCTGTGGAGGAGTTAACCCTTTGCTTTTATGAGTCCTGAGTGTGAGAGACAGTTCAGACTGAAGAAGCCTACAGAAACTTTGTGCTGCACTTTGCTGATCTCCAGCAGTCCATGTTTACTGTATGTTACAATAGCACATGTTTTTTTTACATACAGATTATTTACAGTATTCACTGGGAACACCAGTATGGGTGAGCATGAAACTGAACATTCTGGCCATTTAAATATGTGGCACTGGTCCTGCCCTTTATTCAGTATGTCTTTTACCCCCTATCCCCCACTCCTCCAGTTTAAAGCAGCAAAGCAAGTGCATGAGACCCCTGTCTTCTGAATGAACAATACAAAATGAACAAATGGAACGAAACAAGCAATTTCAAATAAAATGACACAGGGACCCTCCCCATTTTTGAACACAAAATGCAAAATAAGCGCAGTGGGACCAATTTTTGAACAAATGCAACAGGGATCCCCACCTTTCAAACAGACGAAACGAGCAGGGGACACACCCACCTTTTGAACAAACACCTTTTGAATCAAAGACACAAGGACCATCCTCACTTTCAAACAGACAAAAATAAATGAGCAAAGGATGAAATTAAAGGAATCAAACCCCTTCTCCTCGGTCAAACAAAAGTATCTCCTTGGGCTAAGCCTTGGGTCTCTATGATGTCTACACATGGTCCTGGTGGTCAGTATCTTTCAAAAGTGCTCCACAGGAGGACAGCCAGTCATTGGCAACAGGGTCTTGGATTCCCAAGGTTCACTGATGCTCATGGAGGTCCCACGTCACAACTTACAGGATTTAAAGGATCTGCTTTAATGCCTTGTTGCTATATACTTCAGGACATTTTTAGAGGTTTTATGGACTCCATGCCTCAACAGGGTAGTTTTAATGTAATGGCTGATTTGTGCATGAGTGAAATTAGCAATGCAATTGAGACCAGGTTTATATGACTTTCTTCAACCAGACATAGTTTCATAGAACTGTAATCTCTTTTAAGAGAAAAACAAAAGATCCAAAGAACATTCCAAGCTAAACAAAAAAAGTGTGTAAGAGCAGAGCAGATTGATGGCAAACACTATTGCATTGAAACACGGGGTCGACCTTCCAGGCCTTACAGAAGCAGTGAGAAGGTGCAGGGAAAGAAATGAAGCTCCTGATAACTCACAGAAAGAGCAGAAAAAAACTTTCCCATTCCCCACACCCTTGGCTCCTCCATAACCATTAGCTTGGCAATGACACTACCGGATATTCAGATTGATCTACAGTCCATGTGGGATCACTGGGCTTGTGAAAGACCCTCTCGCTAGAGATTCATTCTGCCGCTTAATGAAAATTTTCCTGCACTAACGTCTTACAGATGAAAGTCCACCTTTTAATATTTCCTTTAGAATGTGGTAATAGTCTTATTTATGAGCATCCCATCCAGGCTGAGAACACATCTGAAGCTATGCAGGGCTGGAAGCAGGGTATGAATTAATCTAACAATCTTCAGATCCTTCTCTCATTTTTCTAAAGTACGGCAATTCTACAAAAATCAATGAGTCATTTAGGCCACTGCCAAGTCGTTAGATAAAGTACAGTTTTTCCAGAAACTCCATTAAAACTCCAGACCATACCTGATAAAAGAAGGAGAAAGATGGAATGAAACAGGAACATTTAGCATTAGCAACCCTTCTGCGGGAAGCCCTCAGCAAATCCACAGCAAATAAACAAGTGCTTTGAGACATGCTGACAGAACTGTCTGAATTGCTCTGGAGCAGTATGATGTTGGGGGTACTTTGCTAGGAACACTGACAAGGGCTTTTAGATGAAGGATCTAAGCCGTCTGGATCAAAGCCTACATCAGTAGGGCCCCATAACCAGATCTGAGAGGTCTTTCAAAGTGGCAGACCCACAGCCCACCATCATCCTGTCCAGCCCACCACCTGAGCCCTGATTACACTGAAAGAGCAGGGGCCCCTCAAATCAGAGCATGTGGGTGATTGCAGAACAAACGTCAGCTCTTAGTGGAGGACTTCAGTGACTTGATTGGTTACTAGTAGCACAAACGAGTCATTTGGCTGTGGAGGCTGAACAAATCCGGATGTTTAGCGACAGTGAAGCATTAGGTTAGGATTTCTAATCGCCTGCAGGCAATGATGGTGGGGGAAGAAAATTTCGATTGAAGACGTTGGGAAGAAGCAGGGGAGGAGGGAGACTGTCACTCTCTTTACCTGCCTCATGGGTCTTCAGCACTGGGTTTCTAGCCAGAAAAAATATTGCCATCATGTACAAGCATAATAATTCACTATCAACAGATAGATATAAACATGGATCAGGAATTAGCATTTGAGAAGAGAAAAGAAAATGATGTGAAAAATAAATACAAATGTGAAAAGTATGGCCACTAATCACTAATAGTAATTCTACTACATGAACCTACACATCGTCTTACTCTAACCCTAACCTCTGCAGAATTTCTGTAGGAGTTTCAATCCATCAATTATTTTATTAGAAGCTCCATATCAGGAAAAAGCAGCAAGCTGTGACAACGCTGTATTCTGGATTGTTTGTTTGTATTTGGAAAACAGTGCCACCAGTGGAAGAGAGCTCATTGTTAATTGTAATTACGGTAAGTATATGCAAACATTTTAGCCATATGTGTATTTTTGAAGATACTGATCATAAAAATGTTACCTAAAAAATTCTCAATCAACATTTTTAATGAAGTTAACTCTTCTGTAAAAATCATTGTTTCACTTGATCCCATTTAGACTTCAAGCAACAGTGAGATGTTACAGATTAGTGATGAATGTGAGTTTATCATGGTTAGTCTACGAAAGAAGACTTGGACCCAGACATCCTATCTGGACCTGGACCTATAACCAGTAAACAAACGAAAACTGTTCAATTTTGGTGTTTATGTGAAACAGTGTAACTTTTCTAGCCTTTACGGTACAATTACTGACCCAGCAAACTCACACTTGAACTGCATGTCAAATCAAATCAAGATCAAGTCAAAATTTATTTTTATTGCGCACTTCACAACTGAAGTTGTCACAGAACAGCTTTACAGAAATCAAGAAATTAAAAGGTGAACAGCAGATGAACAAAGGATAAGTGGGCAAGCCAAAGGGCGACGGCAAAACTCCCTCAGAGCTGGAGGAAGAAACCTTAGGAGGAACCAGGCTCACAAGGGGGAGGACCCATCCTCCTCTGGTCAAACTACTTATACACAGTTAGGGGACACTGGACCCCTACATCTCTAATACTCGGGTA
Organism: Acestrorhynchus altus; assembly: GCA_034509495.1. Lineage (NCBI taxonomy): Eukaryota > Metazoa > Chordata > Actinopteri > Characiformes > Acestrorhynchidae > Acestrorhynchus > Acestrorhynchus altus. Next base: position 18,185,281 of record CM067510.1, read on the forward strand.
GTGCTGTAAATATGGCTTGGGATGCTACTTAGCCAATCAAATCTTTGTGATATAATGAGCACTGCAACTTGATTGAGTGATGCGGGGCAGACCAAGTCTCCAGGCAATCTCTTCAGTTGTCCTGGAATTAGCGGCAGCACTAGGGCTGGGCTATGGGCTAATAGTCCTGGGTCTTCCCCCTTTCAAACAAGCAGGGGCCCATCTTTTTGAAAGTACAAAAGAAGCACGGTGAACCCACCCCCTTTTGAACAGAAAAGAAAATCCTGTTATGAATACAAAACTAGTACAGGGGGATGGAAGGGTCAAAATGAGCATTTCTCATTTGAATGAACAACATGAGTTTGGAGGAGGTTCCCTCTTTGAACATGGATGAAGCTAGGATCTGGGAACCTTGGAATGGATGATATGAGCATAGACAAAATGAGCATGGGGGACCTCCCCTTTTGAACAGATGAAATTAGCAAGGGGGCAACACTCCCCCACCCCACCTCTCACCCAACTAGATTTGATGTGCAATATATAAGTTTTACAGAAAAAGGATGCTGTGTCTCTATGCTGTCAACAAAAAAAAATGACAGTTGTTCAGTGATTGGCTAAGGTACAGTAGCTGCAATCATGATTCAAAATTTAACATAAACTCTAAAAATACTCTAAAATCCCCACCATGCAGTAATTGTGAAGATGTATTCTAGCTTCTCAGACACATACACTGATGAGTCACCCTGCAGCTTCATCCAGCATCCTTCACATTCAGCTGAAATCAAGATGCATTATGAACACAAGCTGGGGACCAGCCACTTTCCCCTAAACTCTGCAGGCAAAAGGGATGTCCAAATGAATCCCCCCAGCTCCACTTTTATCCTTCACTGACAGAAACTTGGCTATGGAAGATTTACAGTTCATCTTCCACTCACTAGCCTGCTGTGTTTGGGCCTAATTACTTTTATGTTTGAGGCCTTGACCAGCTCATTTTTTTTCCTTCAGTGAAATTCCCAGAGTGATTGCCAGTGAATACTAATAATAACACAAACTGTTCCTCTGGAGTTTGTTAAGTAAATGATGAATCTGCAGTGATCATGAGTGTGGCCTAATCCAAAAAGTAATGAAATCATTTTCCAGTGACAGCTTCGCATCTTGGGAGACCAATTGCCAAATTTAGCTTCTGGAATTTTCAGCTTCATTTTAGCTATAGACAGAAATATGTGCAGGCGGAATGAATGTGGAGGCTATTTAGAAGAAGGATGTGCACATGGGATGCTTTTTTCGCTTTATTAGCACTGTGGATTTAGACCACACTTCAATATGTTACAGTTGTCAGCAATATTCACTGGCAAATGATTAAACAAAACTGTGGTCTTTGAGGTGGTTTTGACATGAGCTTTTCCCCCTCGTATCCCATTTTTGGCATATACAAATAATCCTTCTTTATTTTTCATACTGCAAATTTCAACAAAATTCCTAATTTCTGACCTTTCCAAAGGATGTCCTTGGGCTGCTGTCCATCAGGCATTATTTCACAAAATGCACTTAGTGGTATTGCTACCATATGTTCTCCTCATTCCTGGGATGAGACGTTGCCAGTGACCTTAAACTCTTTGTGATCAGCCTTACAGTAAATGGGTCCATTCGGCTTTCTGCGACACTTTTACTGCCACCAACCAAACAGCACAAGGTCAATTATCATTCCTTGGGTATTTTCAGGGAGCTTTATATGCCCCTAAAATATAACGAGGAATGTTGGGAAATCATTCCAGGATTTAAAAGGTAAAGTGTACCAGCAGACCGCTTGAAAGCATCCTCAGAGACCTATAAGTCTTATCTCTATGTGTAACAGTGCATATAATGTAATTCCAGTGGACACCCCCTTTTATATTGCACTCATTGCTGCCATAGATAGACAACCTTGTGGCTTTTCTAGTCCCTGTAGAGATCTATTGCCAATAGAATAGGACTCTCTGGAGCAGATAAACATACAACTATTGCCACCACACCCGATGCTAGGCAGCTAAAGGGGCATAAAGCCCACCATTGTGTTGTGGAGCAGTGACACAGTGTTCTCTGGAATTCAGTACTTTTGGGGTGAATTGTGGCATTTGGGATGAGGTGGGGTGGTGATCATCCAACACCATGACCTCAATAATGTTCTTGTGCTCCTAAAATCTAGTAGAAAGAATATCTTGGATAGTAGAGACAGTTCAGACTCCAGTTACTATATAGTAAAGGTGTTCAGGATTTGGTAGCCAAGTCTGCCACACCCTTGCCAGTTGGTTTGGAAGCTAAAAGCAGTGGCTCTGGTTAAGAAGGGTTCAAGTTGGCTGGTGAATGACCACATGGAACTGGCGCCACAGAGCACCCATTAATGGTGTCAGTTGGGTAAGGTGCATTCTTAACCAAAAGGGAGGGCTATTTGTTTCTTTGAAGTTTGATTGAAGATGACTTGAGTCTTCCAAAAGTGTGAAGGGCTAATTCCTGGGAACACTCATGATCTGATGACCAATGTGAAGGGATTGTGAGGCTAGATAAATACTTGTTTTTAACTCTGGATATGCATCATGGGTGCCACACGTATCCTGTGTCCATTTGCCTCAGGATACATGATTTTTCCTTCCAGTTGTCTCCTCAGTTTGGAAGTGCCAAATAAATTATATTAGGACCCTATCACATACAATGCTCTCAACCCTACGAGGGTGAAGACAAACACATGCCTCCTCTGACACATACTCTTTTTGATCTGACACCTAACAATAATAATGTGCAATACCCCATTCTACTGGACTCTTTTTCTCTTTTTCTACTTATTCTCATGCACTATTTATATATATTGTACATTGTAATATAGTCTCTATATTATATATTCTTTATATTTATTTAGTGTTTCTTTACTAAATTATCTCATTCTACCTTTCTGTACTGTACGTATGTTGCGGGATCAATAAAGTTCTATCCTATCCTATCATATCCTACCTATTTTTAAAATGCCACCATTACATCATTGCTAGGAATGAAAGACCAGGGTCCCCAGCACAAAAACAGGGTCACACTGGTCAAAATGCCAACTACTACATTTGATCAAGGAGCTCCCATGGCCAATTTTGTTCTCTCAGCCTCTGGCTGCAGATGGTAAAAAAATGGATTTGAACCCACTATCCTCGGATCAATCGGTATTAGTGCATTAGACTACTGAGCCACTCTGATCCCTGTATGTGTTCTGTCACTTAAAACACTAAGCTCATGCATGCAGGGGAAAAAAACAAAACAAAAAATACAATTTGACCATTCACATTCACATTGGATGTCCACAAATCAGACATGGTCTTATCTAGGACCACATATGAAAGTGGTCATGGATGACAGCCCATCATCTTAAACTCAACCCCAGCAAGACTGAACTACTATTCATTCCTGGAACCACTGGTCCTCACCCTGATCATATCATTTCCCTTGAGAACTCCTCAGAAACATGGACCCTTTTTGTGGTTGTGAATGACCAGTTATCATTCTCGGCTCATGTTGCAAACCTGACACAGTCATGCACATTTCTCCTTTACACCATCAGGAGAATTCAACCTTTTCTGTCTAAGGAGGCCACTCAGGTGCTTGTTCACTCTCTTATCATTTCAAGACTAGACTATTGCAACTCCCTTCTAGCTGGCCTTCCTATGTGGACAATCAGGCCCTTGCAACTCATCCAAAATGCAGTGGCATGGCTCATATACAGTGTTCCCAAGTTCCATGCAAATCCTCTGCTGTTCATTGGCTTCCTCTAGCTGCCAGTATCAGATTCATAACCTTGATACTAGCCTACAAAGCCAAAAACGGACCAGCACCTCCATACTTGCTGGCAAGTACTTGATGGTCAAAACTTGATCTGTGCCAAGAGCATTCAGTATAGCTTGACTTTACACTTGATCTCACAAGTCGCAAGGAAGACAAGCATCCAGAATTAAAGATATGGCATGTGTGATGTATGAGATCACAGGGTCATCAAATAAAATCAGGCTGCTGTGATGTATTTCCTAAAAAAAAAAAAAGATTGCAAGTGAGTTTTCCATGACTCGTGGGATTATCAAGGATTATCATGTAAATTTTGGGTTGTGCCATGTATATTTTCCACTAGTCTAGACTCTGATAGACAGCAGAACAGCTGGCAGTCATGATTTGGGCCAGTGTGACTGGTTCAGTTTGACCAGCATGTGGATAGATCTCTATCATAGCCAGCTTGGATAGGACACGTCCACTCAGGGCATGATGTCTGGAGATAAATGGAGTCTGGACCGAAAAAAAAAAAAAACAACAAAAAAAACAACAACTGTCATTAGTGAACCAGTGCTGTTTACCATTCATTAAAATCAGGTCAAATAAGTCCATGCTATCTATCTTGCAGAGGTCCAGGCAGCAGCTATGAGCCAAAAACACGAACTGCAGTTCATCAGCCTTTTTTTGGCTCAGTGGACATGACTCCTTATCTTCAATCCAGGTTCCTGGCCTTCTTCCACATGAACAGACCTATCTGACCTCTGTAGATCATTTTAATGCATTAGATGAACACAGGGCTCTGAAATGGTTCATGGAAGGACACACAGTTCCAAAACAAATATGCCTTAATTTAGGAATAAAACATATCATATATCACATATACATATCAAACTATTCTATTCTAGAACAGAAATCTATGTTCTTTTTTTTTCTTTCCATGCAGGCACATAGTCACAATACAGTGGTTATTGATTGGTCAAACGCCTATACAGTAATTGTGTGTTGTCATATAGTCACTTAAAATCATGACAAACCATAAATGTGAGTGTTTTTAAAAACCGAAAACTACATTTCCATCCACACAGAGACAAAAACCCTTGCATGAGCATGGTAACCATATATGGAGCAGTAGTTCATCATAAAGAGAGACATCCAAACATCATGAAGAAGGAAGAAATAACAGAGTTGAGGTTCCCAAATTACATAGTACTGACTATGCACTGTACTATGGAATTACAAATATTAAATAGAGTATTATATGTCTGTAATAGATACAGTGCAGCCAGATTTTTTTTCACATTTTGTTTATGTTACAGCCTTATTCCAAAATGGATTAAATTATTTTTTACCTGAAAATTCTACACACAATACCACATGATGACAAAGTGAGAAAGGTTTGTTTGAAAAAAACAAACAAACAAACAAAAAAACAAACAAACGTACATGAGTATTCACAACTTTTGCCATGACACTAAAAATGAGCTTAGGTGCATCAGCTTGATTGGACACCTGTGATAAATTCAGTTGATTAGACATGATTTGGAAAGGCAGAACTGTTTATATAAGGTCCCTTAGTAGACCCTGCATGCTAGAGCACACACCAAGCCATGAATTGTAAGGACTCTCACACCAGGAGAAGATTGAAAAAGATTGAACTTTTTGGATTGAATGCCAAGCATCATGTCTGGAGGAAACCATGCACTGCTCATCACCTAGTCAATACCATTCTTGAAGGTGAAGGAAGGATGGTGGTAGCATCATGCTGTGGGGATGCTGCCACAGGAACTGGGAGACCTCAGACTGGGATGACGGTTAATCTTCCAACAGGACAATGACCCTAAGCACACAGCCAAGATAACAAAGGAGTGACTTTAGGACAACTCTGTGAACGTCCTTGAGTGGCTAATTAATTACAAAAATTAATTAGGGTAAGGTTACAGTAGGGATTAGGTTTAGGTTTAGTTTAAGTATTGATGTGCTAATTGTGCAAATGTTACAAAATTCTTGGTGGATGTTTTAATCATATTTGTATATGTTTAAGAGAAGCATTATGTTTTATGCATTTTAACACATGACCAGGAAGGTTAAAATATTGGATCTGCTCAAAGTTACATTGTAAATTGTGTACATAAACTCTGTTTTAAGCACACATACATTACATTAGATACTTGCTGGATAGATCGTAATCATTGTCATCCTGGTTAAGATACATAAGACCTTTAAAAGCCCAATTTTGTGCTAAATTCAGTGGACTTCCTCTTTGTATTACCCTGCATTTTCTCTAGAAAACTGTAAGATACTGTACAAGCCTCCCATATTTAACCATTGTTGTCACAATGACCCCTAGAGCTCCTTTCCCAACTCTGATTACTCTTCAGCAGGGACAAAGCAGCTTTCAGAACAAAAAAGGCTGGCCAGGACACACTGAAGAACAAAAGTAATCAAGGAGAGAGCCTGCAGCACATACTGCAAGCATGGACTGTCTCTTTACAGAGAATTGTTTAAGTACAGCCTCTGTGCAGAATATATTCTATTATTACCTCTTTTTTCCACTTCATATTGTTGCCTGAATTTCATTTCATTTTAACTCAGAAATAAAAGAGCAGGGAAAGTGGTGTGTGTGTGTGTGTGTGTGTGTGTGTGTGTGTGTGTGTGTGTGTGTGTGTGTGTGTGTGTGTGTGTGTGTGTGTGTGTGTGAGCATGTTTGAGTGTAATAAGGAAACTGGTTCCAGTGGTCCAATAACAGAAGCTATAATAGATGTTTTACTGTGGAGGGGTCCATCTTGTATGTTTTAAGCTTGTGGAGAGCTTGTTGGTTTTCTGTCTTCACTGAAATAATCAGACTTAAAGGACTACAGTCCAGACACACACATAGTTAAAGTGTAGCCAGTGTTGCACAGAACATATTGGCCCACTGGGTTCAAGTATAAATCTGTAGCATAGAAATGTAGGTGGAATAACATTTTAATTCATGTAAAGAAGCTGTTATAGGCCTGCTATCTTCAACTGAGAAGTATAGCTTTCCAGAAAAAAATCCTCATGCTTTTGTATCATTACAACTTGGTCATTGTAAACCTTATTTACATGTCTTCATCATAGTTTTCCAGCCATAGTTATACATGCCTTGATGTAGTGTTGTCCAATGTTCTCTGTCTGAGACAATACATCTGCTTAGCCACCATGCTGGAGCAGCCCAGATCTAATTGTTGACAAATACAAGTGTACTGATATTATGATTTTCATGATTAAATCAACTGTAACTCCCATATCAATTTTCAGGCACAGATTTTATAATCTTCAGACACAGATTAATCTTTCAGTAGCTTATATTTCTATTTAAAAATCTTTGGTGCTGGTTAGCTGTCTGGAAAAGCAGGGAAGTATTCAATCTGCATCTGATACTAAAAATGAGGTTAGCGTAGTCTTACACACATCAGCATATCCATGTGTGAATCACTTCTTATATTCCTGCACATAAAAATGAAATAAGCCCCCAAAATACTGTAAAGCTGAAGTCAGCTCAAAATCACCAGCACCTTCAAAGAAAAAGCTGGCAAATAGAAGCTGATTTTAGCTTTGTTTAAGAGTCATTAAAGCATAAACAAAGCATTTGCAGTTATTGATACAAGAAGAGAGCAAAAATCCTGCACCTATATGGGGTTATACACAGGGTCTCCTTTCTAAAAGGGAGGTATGCATGTGCCTTCATCTAATGTTGCTGAGGCTATTTATGATCCAATTAGCAATATTTCCATTACCGTCTGTCCAATTATGATAATTGAAAACATTCCAAGTTAAGGTCAAAGTTCAAAAATTTGAAAAACACCCAAAAGAGAGAGAGAAGGTTTGATTAGATTCACACTAGTAAGGACATTATTAGTCCAAAATAATTTTAACCTATGAACTTGTACTTTAACTTGTAACTGCTATAAACAACCCATTAACTTATTGATCTCCAAAGACTTTCATTACATCTTAAGGACTATTGTTCAGTAGGTACATGGAAAGCAATACTGATTTTTCCTACTAGGCTGGAAACACTGATGAAAAAATGTCTCGTTGTAGCTGACTGAAGGTACTATGCTCTAAAAATAAGAGTGATTCCAATGGTTAATTGAGTGATGCCACAAAATGAAGACTTTTTTCCAGTAAAAAAAAAGGTTTGTAATAGAGTTGCACTCATGTGAAGCATTTCATAAAATGAACAAACATTTACACCCAGCAATTTGTAACATTTGCACAAATACAAGATATTTTGTACGTGTTATCATGTCACATGATGCTCCCATCCATGTGTCCAATAATTTAACCAGACATTAAGAATAGATTCTTATTTACAAACCCTGGCTAACAAAGGCAGCCTGGCAAGGTTGAGAGGTTACGGTTATGGTTAGACTTAAGGGTTTGGAAAACTTTAGGTTAAGATTAGATAAGTTGAGAGTAATGGTTATGCTAAGTTTATTTATTGTTAAATTAGAGATAGGTTAAATGTAAGGTTTAGACTAACTATAAGGTTAGAGTTAGGGTAAGGTTAGGTTAAGTTCGAAAACTGAAAAAAAATAATATCAGAAAAGATCATCATTTCAGCTTTAATTTCCAGCTTTTATTTTACATCTGGATCTGCTATATAGTTCAGAAGATAGCAATTTTTGCCTGAATCAATCCATTTTTCTTATGAGGACTGAATGTCTGCACTCAGTTTTAGATTTGAGTTTTGCCTGTGTAGACTGTGCATTTATAGTTAGAGGAGTAACCAACAGGAAAACCAGAGAGCTGACTATGGGTGAAAAAAAAAATTGTGAAGCTGAGAGAAGATGGAAAATCACTGATGTACTAATTAACAGGAGTTGATGACAGAAACATTTTAAGTGCTGTAAAGAGATATCCTAAAACAACAGTTAGTGACATCGACCATAAGTGAAGGTATCACAATCTTCTCTTTATTTCATAAACAAGTCTAGAGGCTTCACCATAAAAATACTAAACACTGTGAAACACAGGCTTGCCCTGGGATAGGTTCTTTAATTTTCACTGATGATGTCATTCATGATGGTAGCAGTATAATGAACTCCGATGTCTACAGAAACATTTTGTCTGTGAATATAAAGAAATGAACTGGGAGATCCTTAACCATGCAGCAAGATAATGACCCAAAACTAAAACTACAAAGGAGTTGATCAGGGCCAAGAAGTGAACATTTTCAGACTGTCCTAGTCAATCTCCAGACTTCAGTGTTATAGAGGATACATATAGAGCATTGGGAGTAACCCCCCAAAACAAACACCGACTGAAAGAGTTTGTGGTGAACGTCTGAAAAAAACATCACAAAATAAGAATGCAAAGGTTTAGTGATGTCAGTGGGTCTTATAGTAGAAGTCTTATTCACATTAATCTGTTCAAATCCTTTTGCTCACAAGACAAATGTGTAGGTTCAGACAAAAGGTGTGATCTTCTGTGTATCAAGATCCAGATTCCAGATTTAAATACCTGGAAATAAAAGCTTAAATTATACCCAAAGAACCATTTGAAGCACATTTGAAGAGTTTGACTACCCAACAATTACATAACTTCCCAATGAATGCTCTTCTTTTGATCCATCTTCAGCATTTTGCTCTAAACCCTGATACATCATTAGACCAGAAGCTCCAAATGAAATTTCTAAAATTTAATTCTAGGGTTGTCCTTCTGTGGTACAGTGGTAGATCAAATAGCAGTTCAATGGGAAGTTTCCATGTTCAAAATAGAACTTTTTGTGGGGCAAAACATTTGAAAGTCTAATGTTTAAAACTATCCGGGCTCTCTCCTGAATCGTAAAGAGAAGGTTTGCAGTAGTAAAAGTGCAAACAGAGAGCACTGGATTTTGCTGTATATTGGAATGGATTCATGACCTTTACCTCAATGACTCGTACCTCATAGTCAAGCCAGCACTCTTAAATAAAGGTGTTTTGAACAATTGCCTAGAGCAACCACTCTTTATTTGACAAATATATATTTTTGTTATGAAGATTTGTGAGTGTAAAAGAACCTTTACATCAAGTCTTTAAGGTTCTGAAAGGTTATAGCACCTATTTTAAAGAGTGTTTGCCTGTCTCACCTTTTCACCCAGCCCTGAAGCTTCCCCATCCGTATTCCAAAGACTACACAACATGAACTGAGCCAAGGCCAAGCTCCAACTGAGCAGAACTTCATGCAGAGCTAAAATCAAATTTGAGCCAGCAATCACAAGGTAATAAGACAAGCATTATTGTTGCATTCCAAACCAAGTCATATTGTTCCTGCCTGATATTTCCGACTTCCAACCACAAAGCATTTCATCGTCTACAGCTCAAAAAGATGACACAATATGATGAACATATGATCAAATTAAGAAGCTGGCGGTACAACATTATCCAACATGGGTACACATCTTGACAAGCTATTCTCTGGCTTGGAGTTGGAGTGGGGTTAACTAAGAATGTGCTACACTCTTAAATAGAGGTGTTACAAAGGAATCCTTTGATAAGTGCAATAGAAGAACTACTCTGCTTCCATAAAAGACTGTTTCTGAAAGGATCATTTTATTGGGGAAAAAAGTGTAATTGAAGCCTACTGAGATACAATTGGGCATGGATTCATACAGGTTCCATATATTACAACTGGGCCTATAGATCCTACATACTCCTACAAATCTGGCATCCCAGCTAGCCCCATAAATGCTCCACTGGCAATAAATCTGTTGACTGGGCAAGGCCAAAGAAGTCTTGCAATCTGGCATAGACATCCAGCCAACAGCATACTGAGGCAGCATCTTGTGAGCGCTGATGAAGGACTAGAGGATGAGCAACACAAACTGTGCTTCATCTACAAGGTGGACCAACTAGGTAGGAGTGTCTAATAGAGTGGACAGTGTGTGGACACAGTGTTTGAACATTCCAGCAGCACTGCTGTATCTCATCCACTCGTACCAGCACAACACATACTAACACACCACCATGTCAGTGTCACTGCAGTGTTGAGAATGACCCAACACATAATATCTGCTCTGTGGTGGTCCTCTCTGGTCCTGATCATTGAACATCAAGGTGAAAGCAGGCTAAAAAAGTATGGAGAGAAACACATGGACTATAGAAATAAGAAGGTGATCATAATGTTATAATAAACTGTATGACACTTTGTATGATATTTGGAGACTTAATATCACCAGATCAACTACCTAGCCAATACATGTTCAGTACTCTGGAGTAATGGTTTAGGGGAAGAAGCAGTTAAACCTGGCTTCCTGCTGGTAAAGATGGGGAAAGAGTGTTTTCACTGAGATCCTTTTGGCCCACACAGATTTGGGGTTTTACCTACGGAATGCCTCTGAGCAATAGAGGGCATCTGTGTGTGTGAGTGACTGAGTGAGTGAGTAAGTGAGTGAATGTCTGTGTGTGGAAACAGTTTTATGGGCCTTTTTCGTCAGGCAGTGATGGCCACCCGGAGAAGATGGTGAAAGTGCTGCCAAAATTCCAACCTCTGGAATTCAACCTGCACAAAAACAGGAGCACTCAAGCAGCAGGATGTCAAACTGTGTGTGAGCCATCAGGCAATTCACACACATAAAAAGTGTCCTGGCATACCCTCATTCAAAGAGAAGCACACAGTGTTCAGCATATTTATGATCCATTCATCTCTCCAACTCTCCAACACTTCGCTGCATGTCAAAGGAAAAATTAAAAGTTCTGTTGGTCATACATTTAGATGGATTAAATGTATTTTCCTTTAGAAGTCAAGTGTTATTATGTCTTATTATATCATTACATATTATTGACAGATCTGTGTCTACACTTTAAATATAAAGAGTGTTTTTTTTTTTTTTTGGTGACAACAATTATCGAGTGGACAATGAGACATTCACTGCATTTTACCAGTTCTTCTCAATCTATGAATGTTGTTGCACAACCTGAAGGTTTCATCCTATGCTTTCATTATCACTGGCAATAGCTGCAAAGATATCAAACTTTTCTGAAGGGAAATATCAAAAAGTGCACGACAGTCTCATCAACATTCTCTTTCTTTGCTTTCCTTTTATCTGTGGTGACCTTTGAAGAAATTCTGCACAATTGAATATAAGGCTGGGCAATATTTTAATTGATATATGAAATACAATACGAAATATGATGTGAACAATTTTTTTTTTCTTTTTACTATATTTAAACGTTGATATTTGATATATTATATTCTTTATACATATTGGCCTCCTCCATAGTGTGTGTGAGAGTACAAATGGGGTGCGGGGGAGCAGAGTAGACAAGAAGCTGAGAGCAGAGAGCAAAATGCTTCTGAAAGACCGAAACAGAACATTATAAAAAAACTTTAAAACTCAATATAGATGATATTGTCTGAGCCCATATCCTGCTCTTTTCATTTCCAGATATAGATATAAATATCGATATATCACCCATCCCCAGTAATATATGTTTTACATTTTATATGTTGTATATCAGGACCAAGACAACAGCACAGTAATGTCCACATCCACAAGACAAGACTGACACACACATACTTACACACACATGCGTATAAACACAAACAAGTGATCAAACTGTCCGTCTGTTCTGCAAAAGCTTTGAAGTTTGAGCATGCACGAGTGCTCCACATCTGAAGCATGGCAAATGGAGCTCTTCTTCACATCCTCAAATAGGCAGAAATATGGTTCAACTTAAAAATGCGAGCTAACAAACAAGGCCAGTCTGAGCATGGTCAGACTAGTATGCATCTATATTTAACAGAGCTGAAACTGAGGTACCACTAATGACTTCAATTTATCCATGACTGTGTGCATGGATCATTCTGGTTGAGGCTCACAACCTGATTCCATATAGAGTATGTACAGTATGTAAGGGTAACAAGAAAAAAGAAAAAACTCCATACAAAGCCACTGAGCAATTTATGGTCCTAAACTCTCCAACTCTCAGCACATGTTGAAGTGCACATATTTACAGTGGTGAGTTTCTATATTTCTCACAGTGGCTCTCTCAGATCACACTGGTGTTTGACAAGAAAATAGAGCAAGTGTACCACAAGCTTTGCTGGAATTAGTCTGTGAAATGTAAATCCAACTGAGTAACAACTCTTCTACAAACCCAACTGATTAAACTGCAGTACAGTGCAATGTCAGATTCTACCTTTCAACCACTTTCAACAATTTCCTTTCCACATAACATAATCTGCTTACACAATGAAGGAAAAACAAAGAAAAGAGGAGTGGGAAAAACAGTACAGAATTAAAAAGGATTAATGAAAACAGGCCTTTTAACAACCGCCCAAGATCTGGTAGACCACCAAAGATGCCCTCATCAGATAAACAGCACTTAAAGCTTTCATCTTTGTAAGAGAGAAGAAAAATCTCTTCCCTTGCTTCAGATCTTCAGACACCCACATTTGTTTCTGTCCATCCTTCCACTGTTAGAAGACGATTCAACATTGTGGGTCTGAAACGAGGGATTATACAGAAGTTCTTTTGGAGATAAAGACACACAAAATAGGAAAGCGTTTGATTGAATCACACAAAGGAGATGCTAGTATTCTTAAGTAGATGATGCTGAAGTCCAGATTTCAACACCATTGAATATGTACTCAGTGTAGAATGTGTAGAAAGTGTAGAATCCTATTGGGAAGAAAGATACAAGTTACCAGGAGAAATAAATGATTAATTGAGCTACACATACAGACATAGCATCTCTCAGTAGGGTGTCATGTATAAAGCAACAAGCCAAATGTCTCAGGAATGGAGTTGAATAAAGTTTCACCCTACAAGGAAAAGAGCCAATCAACTTGCTGGTTATGCACAGTAGCCAGAACCTGCATCTATGATCAAAGGTGTTAAATTTGAAACCTCCAGCCAAATGTCGCATGCCTTTCTGTGGAGGAGCAATCACTGGAACATCCTAACATGGCGCAATAATGAAGCTCCATCAAGAGGACTCATCAGGTGTTTGTTAGGCTGTCAAGTGAGACGTCAGCTTATACTTAACAAGAACCAACAGACATAGGTCATGAGATCCGGTTGCACAAGACAGTTTGAGTCCATGGGTTTATGCCCCTAGTGCCAATTTTGACCATGCTATTTATATGGGTCAGCACACATCAATAATGAACAGACCGGGTTCATTATTCTGGACATTTTTATGCAGAACATTTACTAGTATTATTTGAATGGAAATAAACGAAATAAAGAGTCATCCTGAGTTCTGAATATATTATATATATATATCTGTTTAGTTAGTTCTGCAGTTTAAAAGTAATGCCTGATTTGGTTAAGAAATAGAGAGATATACAAATAGAGAAATATGAGATCATTTGAAGTGCTAGCTCCAGAACCAGAACAAGTGTGACTACTATCCATTCTGGGGTAAAACCTGCATGAGTTAAATAGTTAAACATCCTTTAGATTATTCAACTAATCAATAAAATATTCAATAGATGAATTGATGTATAGCCATTAGTGCCAGCCCTAATCCAGATACAAAACAAACATTAATGCCAGGTATAAACAGATCATTGGCAACAACTGAATTAGTGTAGGATTGTGTTCTTCTTTTTCTGTACTGTAAACCAAAAATTGGTGGGCACTTTTGTCTGGTTCACTACTGGGTAAATACTTTGTGTATCTAATGTATATTTATTAACATATATTTATTAACCAACATATTTCAATTAAATATTGGTGAAATTTCACAATTCCCTGAATCACTGTGTGGTCACAGATCCACAAAACAAAGCCGTAATGCTTGTCCTCAGGTGTGAAAGCTCACGCCAGCACTGATCTCTGCACTCAGTCACATATGGCCAGGCTGCCGAAGCCAGTGTTGACAATCCAGGCTTGGTGAGCTGTGGAGAGGTAAGGTGAAGCCAGGGCGTCCCGCGAAATGGAAACTGCACGTTGGGTAAACATTTACACTAGCCTGATGAGCCTTTCTACTGCCCAGAGCTCACAGCCTGAGCCATATATTCCAATCAAGAAGACTGTGCCACACATACACACACACTGGCCAAGAATGCACTGGCCTAATGCACAGGGGCCCAACAGACACACACCGACACACACACACACACACACACACACACACACACACACACACACATATACACGGGCCCAGTATTGCAGATCCATCTGAGAAGAAACGAAGCGCAACGATTAGCTCAAAATCCCCCCTGCCTCGCTCGGCTGGTTATGAGTTCATGTTGTGGCATGTGTAGGAAAATTAGATTGTACACTGTCAGAGTGGGCTTACAGAGAGGGAGAGAGCGAGAGACAGAATTGGAGGAAAAAGAGCACTACATTCTGAAGAGTCGTCCTTTAAAGTGGGAGAAGGTTAATTTGTGGTAATTGGTTAATTGCAGAGGGGGAAGGACCGGAGGCCTTTTGGCAGCAGCAGACAGACAGGCCGTGTTTTAGCAGTGGGGAGAGACTGCGTCATGGAAATCCAATGCCACCACATCAGACTCAGTTAAACGAGTGAAGAGCACACATTCATCTCACTGCTTTAAGAAGCTTTATGAAAGATTAATTGTTGCAGACTGGATGTTCTTAATGTAGGTCAGCACAGTCAGTTTATTTTAGGGTGTTCGTTAAATACAGAGACAGTGAGCAAGATGTGTTGAAGTTGAGAGAGAGAGAGAGGGAGAGGGAGAGAGAGAGAGAGAGAGAGAGAGAGAGAGAGAGAGAGAGAGAGAGAGAGAGAGAGATAGAGAGAGAGAGATTCTTCTATGGTTTGTAGTCACTGATTTTTAGCTGTGTTCAATCAGACAGTTGTCGATTTCAAAGAATTTTCCTGCTCATTATTGATTTTGTTTGCATTTACAGCAGCGCATGCTATAAAACAAAGAGGCAACGTGGCCTGGATGTTGAGGTTTTGTCTTATTTGTTGCTTTTAACATGCAATTTTAGACAGGGCCTTCATGTGGATTCCCCTCACCGCTTGTTCTGGGCCCTCAAGTACAGCTTTAACCCAAACCACAATCATATATTTCATCAGAAACAAGAAGAAGCATCCAGACCAGATCATCTCTCTCTCTCTCTCTCTCTCTCTCTCTCTCTCTCTCTCTCTCTCTCCCCGCTTCTCCCTCTCCCTCTCCAAGAATGGAAAAGAAGTATGTTAGAAAGGAATCTGGCGGTGTGTTTTAGAAGCTTCAGAAGGTTTTGCACAAGTTTTTTTAAATGTTAACCCTTTAAACTTTACTCACTCAGATGCAGTAGCTGTATAACCTGCCCAATGCCTAAGCATTTACTGAATGAAATAAATGGCTACAGTGTGAAGAATGTAGAAGAATCTGCACCCAGAAGGAAGGAAGGAGGAAGGAAGGGAGATAAAAGTAACCAGGAGCAATAAAAGATAAAACATTTCAGATGATATCGGCAATACTTTTGAGCTACACAAGTATCTTCTGTATTGTTGACATGGTGTCAAGAGCAATCATCATAACAGTCTGTGTGCATGTTGTCCTGTGTCATGTGGCCAGTAGTGTTGGCACTAATAAGATGATTCGTGGAGGGCATCACTACTGGCTGGTGAGACAGGTTTGGCTAGCCAAAACAAACACATGTTTCTTTAAAAGGGGGTAACATTATTCTACTGAGCCAGGTGAGATATCTTTGGTGGTTTGAAAGTTATAACGTGAAAGGAGAGATATTCTAGGTTTTCAAGCTTTGCTTATTTCAGGTTAATTGTAATTATATGGTTGAAGAAGTTAAAAAATAATATTAAAATAAATAGACAATACAAATCCTGAGTAAATTAATTAATGACTTACACACACACAGCTCCAGCCTCAGTTTCCTGAAAAGTTGTTCAGTAAAGCTACAAGACAATATTGAGATATGTTGGAGTGCTGATAACCAACTGTCACAGTTCCACCTGAATGTGCATGCTCAGTTTTTTCTCTCTTGCTCATCTAAACGCTCCACTGCTCTCTAGGTGCTAACTCATGCTGATGCCTGAGTGGACAAAGTGCACTGAGTCCTGTGATACAGAGCACTGTTTGTCTTTCCTGAGTAAACGCCCGTCCAAACGTTTGCTCCTGAGCCTCATGCAAGCCCATCAATCAGGCCTATGCGGCTCTGGAACTGGACTCCACACAGGCCTGCCTGGGAGGAAAGCCGAAGAAATGTGACCATTTAAAAGCCATTCATCAGATGCTGCTTGCCTCGGCCGAGTCACGGGGAGGCTTGCTGACAGCACCCTTTGGCTGGCTGAACAGCATCCCTGCAGCCTCAGAGCCCTTATCTGAAGAAATGGGAGATGGAGCTCAAATAGAAGAGTATCCGGATTGTTTGGCAGAGACTAAAGGAGTGGAGTGAAGGGCAAGAGAAACAATTGGAAAAGGTGATGGAAATAAATACAGCAATGCAAAAGTTTGAGACCACAATGAAACTCTAAACATGCAATTTTCACAAGTATTAAAAAACAAGTAGCCTGAAGTTTCCCTGATTTTTCATGATCCTGCAACATCAACTCACTGGTCAGAAAGGCCTGTCAGCATCTATACAACCTGAGATGACAAAGGGACTTCAGACTGTCCTTCAGGATGCTGCAAAATGTCTACACCTGAACCATCAAAATCATCCTGAAGGGAATGTCACTGCCTGGTTTGGCATCAGAATCAACCAGGACAGACAGATAATCCAGAGAGTGGGACATTCAGTTGAGCACATAATCCAGACCAAGCTTCCTGACCTGCAGTCCATCTGCACTGCTTGACCAAGGCCAGGAAGATTGTGAAGGACCACAGACACCCCAATCTCTTCTCATTGCTGCAGTCATGGAGGCACTTTCACTCCCTGAAGGCAAACATAGAGAGAATGAAGAGTTTCGTGATGCAAACAGAGCTATAAAAATATAATAATATATGTAGCTATAAACAGGACCACCACAGAGTAGGTATTATGTGAGTGGTGGGTAATTCTCAGTACTGGTACAAGTGGATCAGAGTTTTTGAACACTGTGTCCACTCACTGTCCACTCTATTAGACACTCTCACCTAGTTGCTATACCTTGTAGATGTAAAGTCAGAGACAGAGGTTCCTAGTCCTCTAGTCCATCATCAGTGCTCACAGGACTTTGTCCACAGGTTGCCAGATATTTCTTGTTGGTGCACTTTTCTCAGTTCAGAAGTGACACAGGATTTAAACACTCCAGCAGCAGTGTTATGTCCCAACCACTCGTACCAGACCAACACACCTCCACCTTGTCACTGTTACTACAATGTTAATGTATGCAGAGAAACAGATAGAATGTCTCACAAGCATGTCTCACAATGTCAAAACATAAGAACATAAGTATAAATCAGTGTTTCTCAACCCTGGAGGCACCCCTGACCTTTGGATTGTAACGTTAACACAACCCCTGCAACTCTGAGGGGCTTGTTAATGAGCTTATTAGATAAATCAGGTTTGTTGGACAAACTCCAAAATATGAAGTGTTGGGGTGCCTCCAGGACCAGGACCATGGTTAGAGAAACACTGGTACAAATCATGCTTTGTTCAGTGTATATAACCAATGGTGTTCAAAAGCAGTGAATTTCTCAGCACTGTAATATGTCTTCACAGCAGTTGAATGCAGAAATGGTTGTAAAGGAGTTTTCCCAAGCTCTTATTCACACATAATTACCCAAAAATTGCTGTTTACAATGACACATTTCCCACTTATTGACGAGAACTTGCAAAAACATAAACATTCACCCCAGCTCTGACTAAAAATGGTGTACCCACTTCCCAAAACAGAAAAAAATGGTGTATGCCACACACACGCACACCAATGTGTGGGGGGTATGTAACTCATCTGTAAGTGTTTATAGGCTGCATCTTTGGCACTAATGACAGATCAGCCCCAGGTTACCGCGCTTACTGCTGGGCAGGCAATCCAGATGTGCTAGTGTCTGCGTATGTGTTGTGTGTGTGTGTGTGTTTGTGTGTGTGTGTGTGTGTGTGTGTGTGTGTGTGTGTGTGTGTGTGTGTGTGTGTGTGTGTGTGTGTGTGTGTGTGTATGTAAGGGCTGGGGAACCTCATATCCCCTAACTCTAATCAGTCTTGTTAGGGTCAGCATGCAGTAGCCCCCTGCCTCTGGTAAAACACACAAGCTGACGGGAAGAGACGGGCCTGAACGCTAACATGAAACACATGCGTTTCAATGGAGGAACATGTTCTGTCTGTGTCTTCATGTGATCCATTTGGCATTGCTCAGAGACCTTTCAAGTGCAGCTGTAAGTGCAATACAGACTATGAATTGTGCAGTATCTCTAGAAGATACTTACTTCTTCTACTTTTTGCCAGTATTCAGCCTGAATTGGCAGAGTCTGGTGCCTCCAGGCTCTGTCCTTGGCTTGGGCTTGGTTAGGATGGCCCTCTATTTTAATGCACATTTAAGCTTAATCCTGAGTGCTCTTTGATATGTGATAAGCCTGCACGCTTCACTGATGTTGGATTAGAAGCCACCCTTTTCAAGCAGCAGCTGAGCTCCTTGTTGTGGTTCTGTTCTAGTGAGAAATGGACCCAAACCCCAGGCAGTGGTGGAGCTCTGGGCTGCTGAATTAGAACAAAAGAGAATCAGCAGCAGTTGGTGAAGGGATAAGCGAATATGTAATGAAACCACAGCTTCTCCTCACATAGATCTCACATGAGCAGTTCTGTTCACTATAAAAACACTGTGATCTCCAGCAGCAGTCCTTCTAATGAATTAATTCAGTTACTTTAGGTTACACCCATTGTTGGCACAGATGTGCAAATGTATACATAGCTGTCTAGTCTAGTCCCTGTACAGAAGTACTTACCAATAGAATAGGAATCTGGAGCACCACATTGGCACCATGCCTAGTGCCAGTTGGGCCAGAATGGTATAAAACCCACAAGCACTGAGTTGCGAAGCAGAGGAACTATATTCTCTGGAATGATGATGCTTTATTTGAGTTGGGGAAGTAGGGATAAGGTGAACATCCAACATATTAACCTCACTGAAATTCTAATCTCAATGCAATCAAATTGTCACAGCAATGCTCTAACATCTAGTAGAAAGCCTTAAAGGGAACAGGCCAAGATTGGAACTATGTGAGATTAAGGTGGGTTTGTAAGAATGGTAAATTTGGAAGCCCAACTGGGTCCCAGTTAACAACACATATACAAACCTTCTTGCCCACCTGAAACCCAAGTTCCACCCTTGTGAGACCTGCATTAGCATGTTGGCAGGGTATGAACGTCCACCTGATAAATTTGCATTTATAAAAATGAGCTTCAATCTGCTGCCACTACCATTGCTTATATTGCCAGTAAATATTATTGAGGGATTTCCAGAGGCACTGACAAATTCTGACAGTTCCATCCCTTTGATAAAGATTCATCTTCACTGAATCTGTGCAAAATCTTTGGTCCACAGCTTCTCTGGCTCATCTCTGCAAATCTTGAAAAAAGTCAAAACACAAAGTCTAGTGGCTACAGCAGACATGTTCATAACACCTTCACAACTCTTTCATGTGTCTAGAATAAAGAAAACTGTAATACTCTAGTGGAGAACTTTGAAGCACCTGACAACCATTTCTGTTTATTCCTAGTCTGATGAGACCAGAGCTACCATGAATCATTGGGCACAAGGCAGGAATACCCCCCGGGTGAAACCAAAGCACCTGGAGGATAATCACACTGGGAAAGCACACTACACTCCTGAATGGAGTGAGGATTGAACCCACAACTCCAGGTCTGTGCATCTGTACAAAATGTGTGGGATGCAATTGGATGCAGCATCCATCCCATGCAGCTTGAATGTTCTCAGTCAGTTCCTGCAGATTTTGCTCCAGGGCTGGAGTGCTGCATCCAATTGCATCCCACACATTTTTAATCAGGGATAAGTTGGCCGATGTGACTGACCAAGGCATAGTATCTGTGTCTTCAAGGCAAGCTCTTGAGACAGCAGCTGAATGCGGACAAATTTTGTCCTGTTGGAATGGTCACTGGACCTCATTAAAATAATGTTGGGCTGTCAAAGTGCCTGTAATGAAGACCAAATGTGATCTGGCATTGCAGCCCACACCATGGACACCAGGCCTTTTGGATGTGTGATGCATGATAACACATTGTTAACTTTGATGCCTCATCACATGGATTTAATTATCATCTCCACCATGGCAAAAGTGGGACTTACAACTGAAAATGATTCACTGCCATTCTGAGTGACTCCATGACTGGTACAGCACAATTGCAGTCATGCATTGCAATCAGATTTCTTCTGGGTGCAACTATTATTTTGACAATGAGTGTGTGTTGGTTTATTTTTTACATCCTAATATGTAAAAAAAAAAAAGAAAAGAATTTGTCTGCAATTCAGGATTACTTTATTTATTTTGCATCAAACTGTACTGAACTTGTACACCTGAAATGTCAACTGATTATACAATGCTTTAAGATGCTTTAAGCCATGTACATCACAACTGCCTGACATATGAGTCACACTCAAAAACCTCAAAATGTTATCAAAATGTTAAGAATGTTCTTAATTTTGCCCTCATGTAAGAGTCATGGGGGTACATTCCAATTGAAAATGTGTGGGATGCTATTGAATGCACTATCAACACTCCACCCCTACTGCTAAATCTGCAGGAACTGAATGAGAATATTCAAGCTGCATGAGATTATCGCATGACACTGCAAGAAATGCCACAACTGCATTCTGAGACATCTGGCATGTTGTGTCATACCCGGCACCAAACCGAGAGACACTGAATCTGTATGTGTAACTCAAAAAATATTGCCCAAATCAGTCTAAATCTTTCATCCTTGTTGTTCCAAATAACCTTCCCATTGCAATCCCACACTTCCTTCTGGGGGCAGCTATTTTTATGATGAGTGTATTATGAGCTAAGCAGAAGAACACAAATTGGGTTCCAGTGTTCATCCCAATGTCTACTGCATAGCAGCAAATCGGATTTAATTTAATGAAACCAGCTGTTGCATGATAATTACAATTAGCACTGGGCTTGTTTGGAAATAGTTACATATTGAGCACACTGACATTCAAAAAACAGTATTTCATATAGTTTCAATTATTTATTATGTGTTACTGTATTTGTTCAAATCAGACTTAGCCTGCTGGCTAGATTCTAACATGTTTGGCATAGTACTGTACATTAAAGTATTTTTTTTTGTTCTTCTCTGAACTTACAGTTTCAGAGATAACAGGTTTTGCTTCAACAGAGATGATATACAGGCCTGGCCTGTGGGATCCATCCGTTTCTGTCTGGTCAAGGACAGCCTGCTAGAACTGTTCTACATAATCCAGAACAGGCCCTTCCTTCAGCCTCCAGTTCTACGCTCAACAGGCAGGAAAAAAGTACTGTTCTGTCACTTACTGCAGAAAAAAGATCCATCACAGGATCATGATGTCAGAGAAGCTTCTATACAGCTGCCAGCAAAGGCATGGGAAATTCACCCAGATTACTCATTTCAAAAGAAAGCCTTGTTTGCTGTTTTTTTTTGTTTGTTTGTTTGGTTTTTGTTTTTTACCAAATGCTTCTGTGCTCACAAATTTGTGGTATACTGTAGAAAACCAGCGTCCACAAAACTGATGACATTTTTATGCAGTCATTGTTAGAGAGGTGAAAATACTCCATCAAGAAACAGCATCCATCAAGTTAATCTCCAATTGCCAACTAATTTTGCCTTTTGTGCTCTTCTGAACAATGGCTGTCCTGAAGTGTGTTTTATAGCTGCCTCTCAGACCCCAATGGATATCTTTGAAGATACATAGCTTTTAATCTTGAGCTGCTTTTAACCCCAAGCATTCGTCTGGGTCGCGGTAAAGCCCTTGGCAAAGGTACCCGGCCTGTGGTTCTTGGCATAACTTTCATGCTTGCATATCTTTAGGGGAGCACCAGGGGGAGTCTCCTTAGCAAAGAAGGGCCAAAACTCTCACTAAGAGGCCCATATGCTGCCCCCTCTTATGCCCAATGAAGACTGCAATGTGCCAACACTCACAATCTGTACCAATTACACCACCCACCTCATCTTTGATTCTGCGCCCATCAAAACCTCTCTCCCTAATACATCTACAAAGGCCCAAAAACCACACTTCCAGTTCAGCCCCTTTCCCTTGTCCCCACAATCTGTTACTCTCTCCAGAGAGCAGCGCTTTGGCTTTCACTGTCATGCTATTTATGAAGTACCACACTCAATGACATACGTTTAATGCTGTACTCTCAAAGGTCACGTTACTCAAGTAGAGTTGCATGAATTATAACACACGATGTCTCTAGGTTGTAATGTAATGGGAGGCCATAGGAGAATCAAAATAGAGAGGGAGTGAAGGAGTGGTCAAGGAAAGGGACGACAGAAATGGCATGTACGTGCCAGGAGACAAAAGCTTCACTGAATGAGGTTTTGGAACCTTCAAACAACTTCCAGCCTGGTCTCAAGAAGAATTAATTTGTATGTGACTATAGAAATTTCAGAAATTAATGTGTACAATGTGTTCAAAATGTAGTTTGACCCTTTATATAGTTTGACGATTTACTGACACAACCTAGCCAAGCAGAAAATTATAGAAAACACCTAGCAAAATCTTATTTGCTGGACCTACACCTCAATCTTAACCTAAGCCCTTGTTCTAAGCCTAGTCACTTTAACCATAACCTTAATTTTTTAGCCTAACACTAATCTTAACTGAATGTAAACTCAGCCTAATCCTTGCCCTAAATTAGGGGTGTAAGAAAATATCTGCACATGAGTATTTTTATATTTTCATTATATTGTAACAATTCTCAATGATTTTAACACTTAACAAGACATATGCTGTCCCACCAGCATCTGCAATTGTCAAACACTGAACGCAGATGAGAAAAGCGGTTGGGAATATGATTTCACAACCACAGCTGTTCTTTTCTTAAGGAAGAGTTCAAGTTTCAGTATGCAACTATTTCAGTAGGCCATATAATTGCAAATAATGTCATAATAAAGGGCATTTTTTATTTTAGCTACCATCAAATATTGGAAATAATTATGTCTTAGATATACTTATATATTAGATATGATTATAATCTTATTCATTTCATTGTAAATTGTATTTATGTATAAAGTAAAAGTTACCAAATTAGGGTATTCCCAAATGCTCCCAGGCCAGCTAGGAGAAACAGTCCCTCCAGCAGGTTCTGGGTCTTCCTCTGGGTCTCCTCCAAATGGTCATGCATAGTACAATAGTACACCTCCAACAGGAGATAACTGGGAGAGATCCTTATCAGATGCCCAAAACACCTCAGCTGGCTCCTCTTAACATGAATGAGTAGTGTCAATCCTCTTTTGGATAACAGTGAACCCAGCTACCTGACCATATACATGATTTTTGTGACAAAAAACTTGAATTCAATTTTTTGTTGTTTTTCCCTTTTTATACAGTTTGAATCTGGCAGTTGGTTTATAGATTGTCCATACATGATGAATGGACCAACACAATGTCTTAACGTGAATACTATGACTTGAAATTGACTTACATGGAAAATTAAGACTTTATTTATTAATTGTTTATTATTATTATTATTATTATTATTGTTGTTGTTGTTGTTGTTGTTGTTGTTATTGTTATTATTATTATTTATGTAATGGGTAGTGTCTCTCTCATGGGTAGTAGCATCTTGAGAGAAGCAGAAAACAAAATGACCAATGTATGCATAACCTGGCCCTTGGCTCAACCATGTCTAGTGGTCCACTGAAGTTGAATTGCACAAATCATTCTATACTGACTCCAGGCTTTAAATATAATTTTTTTATTAATACATTTTGTAAAAGGTATAAATATGCAGCTGTGCTCTGGGAAATTGAATGTAGTGAACCTTTAAGGAAAGTAATTGGATCTTAAGGACCTTGTTATATTTTTAAGGGTACATTTACATTGTATGTGCCTTCTTTAGTGAACAAAAATGTACTGGCACAGGACCTTTTCAGAATACAGAAATCCAGACATGATGAGCATGACAGATGACTTTGAGCACAATGCCAAGAAAGGAGACATTTCAGAAAAGGGCAAATGAATAACAGTAGGTGAAACCTGGTGAAATGTGGAAGGGGTGGGGGGTGGAGGGGGGTGTATTCGTTTGGAGTCTGTTTGGAGTGTTAGTTCACTTCCTGCCAACTTTGCGTCACACTGCAATCCTTCCGCCCTCTTCCCATGCTTTCATTACAGCCTGAAAGCTCATTAATCAAATCACTCCTCAGGAGAAAGAGTGGACACGGGGCTGTGAGTGGCCTCCTGATGCTCAGGAGGGTCTACATCTCTCTGGCACAAACACACATTACAGACCAACAAATTAGAAACAGTGCAAACTTTCTATAAATAAGCATGAATATATAATCCCCCCCCCAGCCTTTTGATATTCAGATCTACATTTGCAGGCAATTACATACCATTTTCTAGTCTATAGCAAACTAAAAATCAGTCTACAGAGATGATACACATATTATAACAAACTACAAGCCTTACCACATCTAATCATGGTCAATCATTGCGTGAAAGGGGGAGGGGCTAATAACATCACTGACCTAGATATGAGGAAAATGAGAAGGGAGGGGCTATTTGATGTCTTTCTATCCTCACACAGTGTTCAAATTTCAGAATAAAAGTCCTGATAATAAAATAAATAAAAATGTATTTATTTTATTTTTGATTACTGTAAAATATTCGAAGGACGTATCATAAATATCCTTATCAATATAATCATTAAAACAAACCATTTTCAGCTCAAAAATGCATTTTCAGCTCCTTTTATCTCCTATAAATAGTTATCAAATGTTGGTGAATAAAAGTATGTCTTAAAAGTGCCCTAGAATGTAAATCTTATTTATCTTTGGCAGAGTTCAGTTATTCCTCACATGGAAGTGACAAACTGTGAACCCCAAACAGGTGTCTGCTTCATAAGCAAAATCCAAGTAAATCAGAGCTGGAAAACAAGCTAGTTCCAAAACCTCAAAACTGTATTTCCTCATTACATTAATGCACTCAAATTTTACATACATCCAGCCCACTAACAAGTGCCTTTCCAGATAGTGAGCATATACCTGTCCTCAGACTGGATAAGGTTGGAATCCCACTAATTTCCACTGTTGGTCCACCCTTGGACCACCCAGATAATTGCAATGTGTACCACAATCTAGTTTTTAATCTTCTATATTTTTGAAAATACTTCTGGACTTTTGATGGAAAATGACCCATGAAAGGGGCATTTTGTCTAATACTCAGAAGACCATCCAAAACCTAAAATACCAGTAGACTACCAGCTTTGTCCATAGTGGTCCAACAGTCATCTGCTAGACTCTTTCTACCAGGGCTTCAAGGCTGAACACAACAATGACTCAGGAGCTGGTCATCCAGTCGAAACCATGCTGTATGATAGAAAACCTGCAGATTAACCAGCACTTGACCAACAAATTATTCACCAATCAACCATAACCTTATGACCATATAGTGTGTGTTGTGCTGGTAGGAGTGGATCAGATACAGCTGTTGTGCTGCTGGAGTGTTTAAACTGGACTGTGTCACTACTGTACTGAGAATAGTCCACCTGTGAGTACTGATGAAGCGCTAGAGTCTGAACAAACTGTGCAGAAACAGATGAGCTTCTGGTAGGTGTGTAATTCTAATAGCATGGACAGTGAACAGACACAGTGTTCAAAAACACCAACAGCACTGCTGTGTCTGATCCACTCCAAAATAATCCACGATGCTCCAAAATGACTCTGAATAAACTTTTATTAAAATGTAGCATTTTGGAAAGTTTTAGTGAACTCAAATGCCACAAATGCCTTACTTCCTTCCTTCCTCAACCAATCACTTGCCCCATCCATCTTTAAAAGGCTTTCACTCACATACCCCTTTGAAGGCCTTCAGCCCTTCCCCCTCTTCACATCAGCTTATCCCACTTGGCCCTGGGTTTGAATTGCATTGAATTGTTGTGTTTGCATAAATCCAGACATAATGAGGAGCAAATCTCATATAGTATATAGGATACAGCCATCATGGCCTCTCACAATACTGTATACCTACTGTGCTATGTAATCACAACATGTACAGTCGCAGGTAAAAACCCAGTCAGGACACACTCCAGCTGGCAACTCATATTTGGTTGTTGCATCAGCTCAATTAAGACTTGCTTTTATTTAAAAATGTAATTAAATATTTTCTAGTAAAGGATATACATCAATTCACACCACCTACCTAATATTGAGTAGATCCTCCTTAGGTGCCTATGACCCTGTCACAGACCAGGCTGTCCTTTCTAGAACCACATTTTGTAGGTGCTGACCATTGCATACCAGAAAAAAACAGAAGCCCTGCACAAAATTTTGGAAATGCGCTGACCAACTTGTCTAGACAAAATGATTTTACTCTTCTCATGTTCTTACATTTGACTATGTTGACTGGTTGCAACACATCAACTTCAAGAACTGACCATACATTCATGAGCTTAATCTCAAGAAAATGAGGGTCATGTAGAAAAACAATGACCCTAATCACACAAGTCATTTTACCAAAGAGTGGTTAAAGAAGAATAAAGTTAATGTTTTGTAATTAACAAATCGAGGTCCTGACTTTAATGTCCAAGGGGGACTGACCAGACACTGAAAGGAAATGTTCACATACTTTTGCCACCTACAGATATGTAATATTGGATAATTGTGCTTAACAAATAATGAATAAGTGTCCACATATCCATTCATTGATAAATGTTACTGAAGATGAAGGTAATTTTTTCAGTGTTTATGTTATAACATTATTATAATGCACAATGCAATAGATGTAAAAGGTTGAAATTCTAATAATTTTGGACTATTCATTAGGAAAAATTAATACAACATTAATAAATAAATAAGCAAATAAATAAATACTTGTAATAAATAATTATAAAAGATTATGATGCATTTGGAGGAAAACTTTAATCCTACTTTAACCATATTATATATTACAGATATAGAACTGTATCAAACATAAGCCACATTTTATTAATTGTCAGTCAGTCATTATCTTATCCGCTTCTTCCTGAATAGGGTTATGGTTGGTCCAGAGCCCATCTGGAATCCTCATGCACAAGGCAGGAATATCCCCTGGACATGTTGCCAGGATATCGCAGGGTCTCTCTCTCTCTCTCTCTCTCTCTCTCTCTCTCTCTCTCTCTCTCTCTCTCTCTCTCGCTCTCTCTCTCTCTCTCTCGTCGAGCAACAAATTAAAGAAATTAAATTTTAAACAAATTCAACTTGATGAGATTCAGTTGATGGAACCATCGGCCCATCATTGGAGAGGTGTAGATGTTACAAAGTTTTTACAAGCACATATGACAGTGAGCAATAGAAAATCCCAAACAGCTGTTGTTTCCAATATTCTAGTATTCTAGAGAATCAGTGTATTACAGTGAGCCCTATCATCTTCAAATAGAAAAGACTAGGGAAATCAGATAATCATTTCAGGAGTGGCTGCCCTGCCAAAACATCTCCCAAGTGCAAAGCAGAAAATCATCCAAGCACTCTCCAAAGGTTCCAAGAGAACAAACAATGAATTGCAGGCAAGTGTTCATGACTATGCAGTCAGAATATTAGTGGGTAAAAGTAGCTCTTGTAGGACAGTGGCAGGGAGGGAAAACTACTAACTAAAGGAAACCATTACAATCCTGCAGATCACAATAGGAACATTCTACCAACATTTAAACGTGGTGGACTGTGATGGTGTTGGAATATTATGCTACTTTTGGACATGGACAAGTTATTGTAATTGAAGAAAACACAAATCTTGATCAGTATAAGAGAATAATAAAGTACTCTGTCCATCCATGAGCAGGAGCTAAAACATAATCAGTACAATCTGGAAAAAACAGTGAAACAAAATGGTCATTCAGTTGGTAGGTAAGTAGGTTGGTGGGTTGGCAGGTTGGTGGGTGGGTCATTGGGTCAGTCAGTGGGTAGGTTGGAAGGCCAGTTGGTCAGTTATTCAGAAGGTGAGTCAATTGGTTGGTTGGTTTGTTGGTTGGTTGATTGGTTTATGGAATGATAGCATTTGGAGGACAAATGGCCTGGCATCAAAATAAGAAGTTCAAGTTATTTTGGTTGTTTTAAATAATGAGAATTAGATGTCAATACACTTTTAATCTTACTCAAATGAAAAAAAAAAATCTTCAAAAGACACCTGGATGACTTGTGGTCATTATTTTCTTGCACCTGTGTAGCTACAATTAGGTTGTAATTGTTGAATCTAACATTCTTGTCAAATGTTTATTTTAATTTTCAATTTTTTGAACCGTTACTGGTAATAAATTCCAAATGAGTGGAGTTTTCCAAGCAGAACATAGACATACCCTCAGTTCAGGACAGGAATGAATAGAGAGCCACTGCATTAATCAATAATCTAAATAATCTGTTATATTTACATAAAGAAATCTCTTGCAGATTGTGTAACCAAGACAAAAATAATGTATTTGCCAAATCTCTCCCCTATTGTTAATGGTGCATGGCCAAGGGTTCTATATGTGTTGTGGTTCACATCTGCCCAAGTAAATATCAAATCTCCAGCTCACAGTGGATTTTTATTTATCTGAAGTGTCATGTTATCCATCACTTGCAAAGAAGGCCAGACTAATCCATTCTTTATGTGTCAACAAACTCTACCACACATCCAAAGACCCACACCATTCATCACCCTTTCAATCCAACTATTTTTGGATCCATTCTTCAAAAAAAATTGAATTGAAATAAATCTTCTGTTGCCATAGGTCCAAAAATTCATTGATAACGTTTGTTTGGTAGATTATACAGACTCGCTTTGGTTAGATCTTTTTGGAAAAAAATCTAAAGATCTGAATAATTATATATATATATATATATATATATATATATATATATATATATATATATATTATGCATTTATATATGTATTTGGCATTCATACACTGTGGTCTGTAAGCATGCTTTGATTTACTGCAGGGTCTGACCACTGTCCACAGAAGAAGGGTGGAGAGAAAGAAAGTGCAAGACAGATAGCAAGATGGATGGATGGGAAGAGGTCAGAGGAGTCCGTCAACAGCTGACAGAGTCATACTCCATGAGCTGGGCAGTGTGTGTGTGTGCCCTGAGAGCATATGTTTCACAGCCCATTTAACCGCAGTGCCATTACTCAAAGCCAGCTTCCAACACGCCAACCAGGGTGTGGACTTACTGCAAATTACTTACATAACAGGATGGAAGACTGATAGGAACACTCACACACACACACACACACACACACACACACACACACACACACACTCACACACACACACACACAAACAAACAGTTTTAAACAGTGTTTTATGATTCCAGTAAAATTATTCATAATTCAAAATCTTCAAGCAATCAGTGAAGTCCAGGCAAAGGCTGACCAACATCTCATAGACATTTACATTCACAAGATTTAGTTACTCAGGTGGGTCTTCGGTCAATGTTCCAAGTTGATGTTTATAGGACAGCAAGCAATTCTGCTGTTCATACTGGGGGAGTTTGTTCCATCACCTTAGGGCCAGAAAATAGTTTGATCCAAGGATCGCAGGTTCGAATCCTGGGTCATGCTGTTTACCAAAAAAAAAAAAAGCCTGAATGCTTGTCTTCTATGTGTCCAGATGAATGATGGGTCAAGCCAAGTCATGCTTGAAGCACAAAGGGCTTAAGGTATGGACTGGATTTTGACCAGTGTCATTCCACCAAATTGGCCCCGGAACAAAAAGAAAATAGGATGTAGCATTATGATTCAAATATTGCAATTTCAAACCCCAGGTCAAACTTGATATACTTGAAGCACAAAGAACTCTAGGTATGGATTGGGTTTTGGCTAGTACCATTAGGTATGGAAGAGCTGGACCAGTTTTTGGCTTTGTAGGCTAGCATCAGGACTTTAAGATGAATAAGTATAATGTGGGACATTTTTGTCATTTGGGACATTCTTCCTGTTTGAGACTGTTTCACCGTAATCTACAGTTAGACATTTAAGATGTTGAGTGATTTTGATCGCAAATCCTGAACTCTCAAGTAGTTGGCAAAAAGTCACATTTCCTAAAAATGGAGCATTTCTGACCTTCTCTTATTTTAATTATTGTTACAATACTAACAATACCAATGTATTAGGAATTCACAAATTTAAATAGTATCTGTGCTTTCAAGGTGAGTTCTTGAGATGACAGGAATATGTGGACAAGCATTGTCCTGTTTGAATAGTGTACCATGTGGGCTGGGTTGGAATAGAGTGTGTGTTCAGAAAAGGCAGGGAAACTGGTTGCAGTATCATATTAAAATAACATTGGGCTGTCAAAGTGCCTGTAATGAAGACCAAAGACTGTAATCTAGCATGGTACAAAATTGCACCCCACACCATGACACCAGGCCTTCTGGATGTGTGATACAGGGACATCAAAGCACAGTGCCTTGACACATGGATTTGTTGGTTGTCTACAACAAGACAAAAACAGGACTCTTCACTGAAGATGACCTATTTTATACTTCTAAACAATTATTAAAAAATAAATTAAATAATGAGATCTCCAACTGGACAGACCAAACGGTATTGACTCAGGCTAATGACATGATTGCAAGATGTATCAAGCTGCACAAGAATGTAAGTGGCCTTAAAGTCCATCAGGCCAGAATGAAATGCATGGAGAAGGAAAAAGAGGTGCAGTGCATAGGCCCCGAGCCTGATGAGATGCAGGCGAAGCCCAGACAGAAATCATTGTCTAATCTAGGCCCTAATCCTAGCTGGGTAGTTCACCATCTACAACAGGTCTAGTAGCTCTCAGCCAATAAGGAAGGTGAATGGTCACAGTTTGATAGAGATGTGATAAACATCATCCAAGTTACAGCAAAGGAGATGCAGAACACTGACTCCATACGGTGCTATCATCGGTGGCTACATGGAAGAAAGATTCTGCTTTGTCAAGAAAGAAAACACCAAGCCCACTTACATCATGAACTGCAGAGCCACCAAAAACCAGTGGCTGAGCCAAGAGCTCTGCAATCCTATAAAAAATACAAAAATCCTAGCTGACTCTAAGGGTAAGATGGACAACCCTATGGAGAGCAGAGTGGCATAGAAGGAAGGAAAGAGAGAGGGCTAGAAAGCTTGCTGCATTCATTGCTAATCTCTTCAGCATCACGAAACAACTGCAGGGACAAACGTAGTGGATGGCTCAACTGCTCAGCAGAGGAAGTTAATGCTTTCCTGCATGACACTGAGTGACCCAGTTAGAGAATGGGATCTTGAACCCAACAGAGCCCTCATTAACCCTGCTCATCCAACAACAAAGTTCTGAGGGAGATGAGCCTGAAATGTTGAGGAGGTAATTAATGCAGCATGCTCTGTCTCTGCTCCAGGCCCCAGTGGTGTACCATATACCATGTATAAACATTTCATCTGGAAAATCCTGAAGGTGATATGGCAAAGGAGTTGCTGACCAGTAGAGGTGTGAAGAGGAAGTGTGGATCTCCAAAAAGTAAAACTCAAAATGCATCAGTCAGTTTTGGTATTCACAGCGCTTTTACATTTTGTTATGTTACAGCCTTATTCAAAAATATATTTAATTAATTTGTACCCTCACAATTCAACACAAAAACAACAATAAAAGCACAAAAATAGAATGTATATAAGTGTTCATAGCCTTTGTCATGACACTCAAAATTGAGCTCAGGGGTATCCTGTTTCCACAGATCATCCTTCACATGTTTCTATGGGTTGACTGGAGTACACCTTTGGTAAATTCAGTTGACTTGACATGATTTTTAAAGGTGCACACCTGATAATATAACATTCCATAGCATGTCAGAGCACAAACCAAGCCATGAAGTCTAAGGAATTATCTGTAGACAGGATTGTATCGAGACACCAATCTTGGGAAGGGTAAAGAAAATGTTCCCAATCCCAAAATGGGATATTGAAGGTCCCAGTGAGCATAGTGGCCTCCATCATTTGCCCACCCGGCCAACCTGAGTGATCGTGGTAGGAGGGCCTTAGTCAGGGAGTTGACCAAGAACCCAATGATAGAGCTGCAACTTTTCTCTGTCAAGAGAGGAGAACCTTCCAGAAGGACAACCATTCATACAGCACTCTGGAGTAATCAGGTGTTTGACAAAATGTGCCTAAAGGACTCTCAGACCATGAGAAACAAAATGGTTGAACTTTCTGGGCTGAATGCCAAGCATCATGTCTAGAGTAAACCAGGCACTGTTCATCACCTAGCCAATACCATTCTTACAGTGAAGCACGGTGCTAGCAGTATCATGCTGGGTGGATGACGTTTGCAGCAGGAACTGGGAAACTAGTTAGGGTTGAGCAAAAAATGACTGCAGTGATGTACACAGACATGCTTGATCATAACCTGCTCCAGAGTACTCTGGGACTCAAACTAGGATGAATCTGCAAGGCTTTGAAAACTTGTCAACTGGACCAAGATGAGCTTCAAGCCTACCAAATCAAGATCCTTGGTGTTTGGGGAAAAGTGGTTGACAAATTCAGTTCCCCTTGGCTGGAACTGCCACCCCCTCCATCAGTGAACAGCCAGTGAAGAGTCTGGGGAATCTGTTTGATGCATTTCTGAAAGACATCACAGCCATTCAGAAGTCCAACAAAGAGCTGGAAAGTTGGCTCACAAAGGTTGACAAGTCAGTCCTGCCAGGAAGATTTAAGACATGGATCTACCAACACTCCATCCTACCAAGTGTGGTATGGCCTCTGCTGGTTTACTCAATCCCAGTGTCAACAGTGAAGTCCCTGGAGAGGAAAAACACTAGCTTTCTCTGTAAATGGTTGGACCTCCCTCGCAACCTCAGTAGTGCAGCTCTGAGTGAAGCAACATCTTACAGCTCCCATTCATTGGTATCACTGCAGAATTCATGGTGACATGCACAACAGAATCCCTTTAGTATAGGGACTCCCAGGACAGGAAATGGTCAGTAACTGGATTTGAGGTAAGACCAGGGAGGAAGTGGAAAGCAGAAAGAGGAGTGGAGGTGATGGAATCACACCTCAGGTAGAAGGAGCTGGTGAGGACATTGGCCACTGGGAGAGCCTTTCACTTTTTCCCAAAGACTCAAGTGGGCAAAGCCTGAGGGAAGGAGAGACACCAGCTAATCCAGGAAGATGTCTGAGCAGGAATAGCAAGTGAGCAGAACAGTGGGGCTCAGGCAGCAGGAGGCATGGTCAAAGTGAGAGTGTGTATCTACAGCATTAATTTACCTGGACAAATGTCATGCTGGCAGATTTCCACCAGGTCTGTTTCCTCATCCAGGCTGCAAATGATACCAAGCCCAGGCAACCTCCATACGTAGGGCAAGCGTGAGACACCATCATGCCAGCTATACCCTGGAAGGGCATCCTTTCCACACCTGCTGAGTAGCTTCTGTAAAGACCCTTGCAGAAGATCACTACCACTGGCACCATGATCAAGTGCTAAAGGCAGTGGCAGAAAGCATATGCAATGCCATCATCCCTGGCAAACACCTTTGTCAAAGCTGGAGAGGAATCCTATCAACAGCAAAGAACAAGGTCAGGTGTCCTTCATACAGCCAACCTGGGGAAGCAGCTGAAGTTCCTCCAGCACATTGCTACATCACTCCTGCCAGACATAAGCATATCTCCAAGGCAACGAAACAGATGATTGTGTTCACATTTCCCTGGGAAGAGTGGATGGAAGAGGCAAATGAACAAAAAAAACATGCAAAGTACTAGGAGCTGGTGGAGAAATGCCAGGAAGGGGGCTGGAAGACTGACTACAAACCAACCAACTGGGCCTAACAGGACTGACTAATAATAGGGTCATCTGATCCTCATGTGAAGTTACAGAGAAAGCCATGAAGTGGCTGTGGATTAAGAGGGCTGATCCATTCTGAACTTCTACGCAATGTGTGCAAACTAGGTCCGCTATTTGGACATTTAACTATGACCCCACTTGGACTTCAATAGTCCATGCAGTTAAACATTTGAACGCTAACTTTTTTGGACATCACAGGGACATCAAAGACAAGCACAGGAAATTGACATTATTAATGAATATAATATTTATTTATGACAAATATCAACATTGTCCTTATCAATATGTTTAATGAATATGAAACATAATTAATTAATCATTATTTATGTTTGTTTTATTATTTTATTATATATATATATTTTATATATATATATATATATATATATATATATATATATATATATAAATAACAAAAACAAACATACCAATTAATCATTATTGTTTTATTATTTATTATATATATATATATATATATATATATATATATATATATATATATATATATATATATATATATATATATATATATATATATATATATATATTTGTATCTATTTAATTAATTAAGCAGTTAATTAGGTATTTATTTATTTGTATATGCAAATAAAGAGACAAAAATAAAGCGAAAAAGAAAAGAAAATATTAGTATAGTTATGTTGTTCATACGTGTATCTTTCACATTGATATATCTATATCTATCTATCTATCTATCTATCTATCTATCTATCTATCTATCTATATATATATATATATATATATATATATATATATATATATAATATTTATTTTTCTTTAGACTCATCAGTGTAAAGGAGAAGGGGACATAGAGTACATTTGGAGACGACAAAGGTTTATAGAGCAATACAAGAAAAGCCTATATTTCATATTGACTAGGGGACAAAAATTAGCCCCTGCCAATCAGGAAATAATAACTTGATTGGACAAAGCATTTCCTCTGGTGCATAGAATGTATGGATGATCTAGCATGGAGCAGTAAACATGGATCTGATTTTAGTTTCTTGTTTTTGTATTATCCTCATTGATTCGGTTTATTAAGTTATTATATAAATATTGTTTGATAATTATACACTATGTTTATATGATTAACTGTTATTTATTTGAAGACCTTCACCAAATAAAGCTTAGATGCCTTTCATTAGGACAACTCACTCTGCAGGAAACCAGTGAAGGGTACACAGCAACTTGGCTAAATTTTGGAAGTTTAAAGACAAATTAAGCTGCTTCAGTCTGGATCAGCTGCAGAGGCATGATGATGCACTACTCACAGAAATGTTTACGCTGTCTCACTTGACTAATGTTCAAAAGGAAATCTCTCTCTCACTTACAAATGGAGATATGGGTGGCATCATATGGAATCCAGAGTGAGGACGAATAGAGCTTTAGTCACGGCAAACACAGCAGGCCACAACAGCTTCATGATTCCACTCAAAGGAGGAAGGAGCTCCACATTCCACATTTGGGATACACCATGTTCCAATTCCATCATTTCTATTCTCTTGCCATTAAACTCAAGGACGGAAACAGATTCCAGAAGAGTTGTGGGGATGGAATTTGAAAACTGAAATGAGAAGAATAGTCAATGGATAGTTTTTATGGCCCTGACTTTTCCTTTTTTTTGCAGACACAGAAAAGATTTATGCAGTTTGACATGAAGAGAAAAGGGGCCCTCACCCTAATGGCAAAATAGTCCCAAGGCCATACTGTGGCTGGTTTCAATGTGAAGTAAACTGATTATAATTGGATTTCTACCCTGAAAAAGATATTATCTGAAATACTCAACAGCACAGCTAGAAATGTTAAATTAGTAGAATATTGAGATGGCATTATGTGAATGATTGTCATTAATGAAAAGCTAACAATACTGGAAGATTTAATATTTGTTTCAGGAAATTTCTTGTATTTAAATTAATCTGTTTTGTTCTAGCAGTCAAATGATTCATGTGCCACTGGCAGCAACACAATCCCAAAGCATCATTGGAGAGGTGCTCTTGTCATGAAATTCTATACACTTTTTCTATATAGGCTACCTCTGACCAAAAAGTGGTTTTCTTTAACTTCATCCAAAATGCATCGGGCTAGTTTTTGATGTTCCTTTGAAAAAGTCAGATTTTTGTGGTGAGCATGTAGGAAAATTTGTCTTCCAACAACTTTTCCATGAAGGTTATGTTCGTGTTTGTGTTGCTGCTCCATAGAAGAGTGCACCTCCACTATTCCCTGAGCTATACACACTACCTGCATAATGGGATAGTCATAAACACAGAGTGTTCAAGTGCTAATGGTAGTCTTCTCCATGACCACAGATGACAGCTGCACTAGACTTCTCTCCACTTCATTGTGTTTCTCTTGCTCTATTTTCTTTGAAGATCATGGTTCCTCAGGGATGACCTTCTTTGAACAATTAATCTATGTTTGTACACACAAACACATATATGCCTCCTCAGTTTGCTCTGATAGTGGCTTGTTTGATGTTGGTTGTGAGCAGAACTGCTTGCGAAACGGGCCTGCACACCATCAGCCCAGCAGAGGACTATTAGTGTTGATTCAAGGTAGTCTGTCTCTAGTAAGTCACATTAGCATTAGCTTTGAACTGCTGCTCTAAGCAGTTTGTTTGTGTGTGTGTGTGTGTGTGTGTGTGTGTGTGTGTGTGTGTGTGTGTGTGTTTCAGCTTGAGTAATGTGATCTCTTCTCATGACATCAAAGTTTTGTCTGGAAATGCTGTCTGGTGCTAGCAAGTTAATGTTTTTGGCCTTTTCCACTGGGTTCTAATCAAAACTAACCTTTTATCCAAATTATTATGAGGGTTTTTCATGTAGAAGTAAAGCCAGTGGTGGAAGGTAATGATATACACTGATTGCCAAACAAATAGTTGCACCCAGTAGTGTTGAATTGCAATGTTTTTGAGAAGAAAGATAAAGGTTACCAGTAGCAATAAGTTATGTTGATGAAATAAAAATTTAGACTGATATAAACAATATTTATTGATCTACACATACAGAAGTATTGTCTCTCAGTATGATGTCGGGTATAACACAACATACCAGACATCTTGGAATGGGGTTGTACAGGTTCCTAATGGTGTCCTGTGATGATCCATCCCAACTTGGACTTGTTTCTTTGGTAGGGGTGGTGTGTTTATAGTGCATCCATTAGCATCTGACACATTTTCAATCAGGGATGAGGTAGGTCTGGTAATGAGGAGATGATTCATTGGTCATCTCCACCAAGAAAAAAGCCATTCAGAGTGACTCCATGACAGTCTAGCACAACACCAATGCAGTCTTTGTTAACTTTTAGGGCAGTCACCGGAATGTCCTGAATTTCTTAGATTGTAGTTAGGTCTAGAAATGCAACTCTGATAAAGAGAGCTGGATTTTATTTATTTATTTATTTATTTTATTTTATTTTTTTTAATTATTTACTTACTTACTTACTTACTTATTTATTTATTTATTTATTTATTTATTTATTTATTGATTGATTGATTGATTGATTGATTGATTGATTGATTGATTGGGGAAGGGGGTTGATTTTAGTAATCAGATTTCCCAGTGCACGTATTCAGCTTTCTCTCTTACTCTTATTCAGATTTCTTTCCTATTTCTCAGTCTGAGCATACACTGCTCCTGAAAATAACCAATAGGGCGAACAATCAGGGACTGATTTTTCATTGTTGTTTTTGATTGCAAAGTAGAAATATAATTGTGAATCCCAATATCTGATTATTCAAGTGCTTGTTAATGTGTTGATCAGATTACTGACAAAATCAGATCATCTGCCATTTTCTGATTATTACATGCATGTAAACATGCCTAGTGATGATCACATTTATTTTTACTGCACTCATCTATTGTCATTCATATGCTCCCACATTTGGGCTCACTGGTGTATTAACCCTAGCCATGTCTCTTAGCACACACCTGAACCTCTGAGAATGATGGACTACATCTGCTCAGATGGACTAAATCTGCCAGTTTGCAAAAGCTCTGGTATATCTCCAGTTACTCCTTTCATTGTCAGTTTGGTTCTCATGGTTTTGACCCCTTGTCTGCTTGTGTGTCTTTGGAATTCTGCCTTGCTTCTGATGTTTCATTGCTTTTTAGTTTTTAACCACGGACTGTGTTTTGACTGCATTCTGCCTGGAAAGCTGTGTGAACCTGAACCAGTGTAATAAAATCACCCTCACTGTGCACATGTATTTTTGAATCACCAATGAATCATTATGGTTATATTGTTGTTGTTTTTTTCCAGTCATTTGTTGTTCTACTGCAATGTCTATCAGTGAAATATGACATAAAATCCAAGTTTATTTTAGGTTAAGCACAATTTAGAGATATTCTCTGGTCAAGGCTGCACTGTCTTTGAATGTTTCATTTCTATGTGTTACTACCAATAAGTAGCCTCTGAGAGCTTTTAATAAAAGCTCTGTAACTGTCTGTACTGTCCAGTGAAGACTTTCTATTATGGAGCATTGCATTCAACAACAAGAGTGTTTGCATTGTCACAATTTTGGATGGTCACCACCCCACTTCATGCCCAACTCTCTAACTCTTCCTTGGTAGTACTGGAGGAAACACTATCAGAAAACACAGTTTCAGAAAACACAGTTCCACTACTAAGATGTGTCTGGCTAGATGGCATTGTGTAGTCTATA
Source organism: Acestrorhynchus altus (assembly GCA_034509495.1). Classification (NCBI taxonomy): domain Eukaryota; kingdom Metazoa; phylum Chordata; class Actinopteri; order Characiformes; family Acestrorhynchidae; genus Acestrorhynchus; species Acestrorhynchus altus. The sequence continues at coordinate 18,224,513 of CM067510.1, forward strand.
GATCAAATCAAATCAAATCAAATCAACATTTTATGTATAACACTTTTTACAACTGATAAAAAATAAAAAAGTTAACAACACATGAACAAAGGATAAGACACAAATCTCCTGCCAGTCCCAAGCCCGGATAAATAGTGAGCGTTGCGTCAGGAAGGGTATCCGGCGTAAAACTTGTGCCAAAAATATACGGATTATAAATAAGATGATCCACTGTGGTGACCCCTAAAGGGAGCAGCTGAAAGACAAAGAAGAAGAACAAGAAAGGATAAGACATAAACCCAGTGGTGAGCAAGCCAAATGGCAACAGTAGCAAGGAAAAACTCCCTCAAAGCTGGAGTAAGAAACCTTGGAAGGAACCAGGTTCACAAGGGGGACCCATCCTCCTTTAGTCAAACTACTTATACATAGTTAAGGGACACTGAACCCCCACATGTTTGTTGTAATACTCCTGTGTACTGAAGTAATGTTAGTTTGATGTTGGACATACTAGTAGCAATGAATTAGGGTCTGTGTAAATTCCTATATAGTTGGTGACAGTAGGTGGGCAACTAGTCCAGGGCAGGATGGCATACAAGTCCAGGTCCAGTAGCCAGAAGGTGGGAGGCCAATGTGAAGTCATGGCAGGGTAGCTCAGCATCCTTTTCAGATGGCAGGGGAGCTCAAGGTTAACATTTCATCTGCCCAGGCCAGTGGGTCACCATTGATCTTTAGAGATGTTTAAATTTATGGGAAATGGAAAATGTAAACATTACCTGAGTGTGGCGAGTGTCTCTGGCAGATCTGACTATAACAGTCTAACATATAACAGCATTTGGACATATAATGTACCAACAAAACCCAAGACTGTCAATGAGATTTTCTGTCCACCTTGATATCCAAACAGGTGCTGAACATTGGTCAATTATATACATGAGCTTATTTACATGGTTCAGCGTACTATCTCTGGGTGAGTGCTCATGGCATTGGATTGCGTATATATATAAATATATATATATATATATATATATATATATATATATATATATATATATATATATATATATATATATATATATATAATGAGAAACAGAATCTGAAAGAGAAAATGTAGAAAATAACATTGTATGATTTTTAAATAATTAATTTGCATTTCATTGCATGAAATAAGTATTTGATTACTGATCAAGCAGCAAGAATTCTGGCTCTCACAGACCTTTTAGTTTTTCTTTAAGAATGCCTCCTACTCTTCACTGTAAAGTGGTACTCTTTAATATGGCATTACCTGTATTAATTTCACCTGTTTGAACTTATTACTTGTATAAAAGACACCTTTCCACACACTCAATCAATAATACTTCAACCTCTCCACCATGACCAAGACCAAAGAGGTGTCTAAGGACACCAAGGACAAAATTATAGACCTGCACGAGGCTGAGATGGACTACAGGACAATAGAGAAGCAGCTTGCTGAGAGAAATGTTTGTGCAATTATTAGAAAATTGAAGAAACACAAGATAACTGTCAATCTTCCTTTGTCTGGGGCTCCATGCAAGATCTCATGGGGTAAGGATGGTTCTGAAAAAGGTCAGGAATTAGCCCAGAATTACATGGGAGGATGTTGTCAATGAGCTGAAGAGAGCTGGGACCACAGTCTCAAAGATTACCATTAGTAACACATTATGCTGCCATGGATTAAAATCCTGCAGGGCAAGCAATGTTCCCCCGCTTATGCCAGCACATGTCCAGGCCCATTTGAAGTTCCCCAATGACCATCTGGATGATCCCAAGGAGGCATGGGATAAGGTCATGTCATTAAATGAGACCAAAATAGAACTTTTTGGTATCAACTCCCCTCGCCATGTTTGGAGGAAGGAGTACACCCCCAACAACCCAACCATGAAGCAAGGGGGTAGAAACATACATTGGGGTGCTTTTCAGAAAAAAGGGACAGGACAACAGCACCACATTGAAGGGCAGATGAATGGGGCTGTTCATCCCTCAGTAAGAGCATTGACGATAGGTTGTGGGTCTTCCAGCATGACAGTGAACCAAAGCACACAGCCAAGGCAACTAAGGAGTGGCTCTGTAAGAAGCATTTCAAGATCCTAGAGTGGCCTAGCCAGTCTCCAGACCTGAAAGCAATAGAAATTCTTTGAGAGTTGCCCAGCAACAGCCCAGTCATCTGAAAGATATGGAGAAGATCTGTAAAATTACAGGGACTACTGTTTTTTTAACTAATATTGGTTTGACCACTCAAAACAAATTAGTCAAACACCCTGTGCTGTGGCATCACTGATGTTTTACATTTAAGTCAATATTTTTTCTTGGACTCTCCATCTCTCAACATTTATCACTCACAGAGGATATCGGAGCACTAAGTTCATGGAACAAGCTTGCGGGTGCTCAGTGGGCATTTAATATGATCTCAAATCAACACTATTCCTCTTGGAGCAGAGCAGGGTTTTTGCTGTTTGGTGGTTGCGATGTAGCACAGATCACACTAAAGTAGAAGCCCTCAGACATATCAGTGGAGCGCTCAGATTTATGCCTCCTTTGGGAAAACCTGAAATGGCAGGAATTCAGCATTACTGTGCAGGCAATGCTGATATGAAATGGAGCACTGTGGGTATGCGCATGTGTTTTGAGACAGTTAGCAGGGCCTCGTGCTCTAGTCACTGTCTGCTCATCCGCTGCTTTAGTTATGTCTCCTAACATTAATCATCCACTTGCGTTACAATCAGCCTTTCATACTGGCTGCCTAATGTCAAAGACAGACAGTGGGTCTGTTTCTCTATCCGCATCCTGACCAGAGAAGGGTCACTGATGACAGCAGCATAAAAGAATCAGGAACCACGATAAATCTAGCAATAAATTGGTAAGAAGATCCTGATCAAAATGTACTTTATATAAGTCAAGCCATTAAAAGATATGACATGTAATATAAAAGAATAATGCCTGGTGTTGTGAAAATAATCATTATAAATTTGGATTTCATGAATTTTGGGTACTGGTTTGGAAATAGTACAGTCCTTGTCTGCATTTGCACAGGAGATACTCATACTTTTCTTGATAAATGTTTTGGACATAAACATAGTGGACATTATTCTTTCTTTTTGAGCAACTGGCAGAACTACAAAACTATTTATTGGTCCCAGTGTTATGTCTATTATTTTAAAATAACTCTGTCATCAGTACTTTACAAAAATAGAATAAGAACAATAGGAAAGATGAACAATGGTAGATTTCTGTGGAATCTGTGGTGATCACTGGAGTGTTTTAGGGTTGACAGATCCAGCACAAATCTCCCAGCACAACCACCAGATGCTGAAAACATCCCAAAATCTGAAGTATCCAAGAACACACACATTATTCAGCATTTAAAATGATTTTGATTGATGGTTTTAGTTGCCAGTGTTGACTTACTGATATCTCCTTCTCGTCATACATAAACATTCATCCACCTCCAAATGGTCAGGATGTGGACCAAAGACATCAGCCACATTAAAAATAAATAAATAAATAAATAAATAATCTCACGCATCTCTCAGCTGTCATCTATTGTACCTGCCTATTTATAGCTATTTAAACCAGGATCAATATACACTCAATGTAGTTCATTTTCATTTTTTGCTGTCTGTGGTCTAAATTTTTGGCAGTCATGGTTCATTCAGTGCTGCCCAAAAAAAAGCCCTGCAACTTGACAATTTTCACCAAGGACTGTATTTTCAAACTGGCCCAATTTGCTGGGAAAACTGCAAACCTGGCAACTCTGGAAAGGTGAAAGTACAGCTGGTCTTACCCAGATCATTCCACCCCACCACACTTGTGGCTGGTATTTTGTTTGTGTGTGTGAAGCTGTAGAAGAGTTATTAATGCATTGTCTATTGCAGGGGTCTTCATATGAAACATTTTATGTGAATGGTGTAATTGGTCACACGAACAGAGCTATTTAAAAAAAAAAAACTTGGTCCTTCCTCTATGAAGGTTTATCAAAGCAATCAGGGGACTGTTTTCAAATATCCAGCAACAAGCACAATCCAACAACAGACATAGACAGCATTTTACATGGTCCAGTATTTAAAAAAGTTTAGCATCAGATGCAGTTCAGCATCAAACACAGTCCTGTAGCAAATGCAGTCCAGTAACAAACAGAAGTAAGTGGCAATCATGGTCTGGCATCAGACACAGTCCAGCATTAAACATGGCCCAGCATCAAATACAGTACAGTATGAGAGACACTCCAACATCAAACACAATCCAGCAGCAAACACAATACAGCATTATACATGGTCCAGTATCAAAGTTCCGAATCAGACACAGTCCAGGATCAAACACAGTCCAGCATCAGACACACTCTAGTGTCACAGTCCAGCAACACAGTTCAACAATAGACATGGTCCACAATCAAACACAGTCCAGCATCAGACACACTCCAACATCAAACACAATCCAGCAGCAAACACAATACAGCATTATTCATGGTCTAGTATTAAACAGTTCAGCATCAGATGCAGTTGCATCACAGTTCAGTAGCAAATGCAGTCCAACAACAAACAGAAACAAGCTGCAGTCATGGTACAGCATCATACACACTTCAGTCTCAAACATAGTCCAGCATCATACACGCTCCAGTAGCAAACACATTCCAGCATCAGGCCACATGGCAACCACAGGGACTTATTTTACTTACCTTTTTACGTAAAGGGCTTAGAATTCATATTTTAATGAGCTAGTATTGTCACATTTACTCAAAATGGTGTTTGAAGATGAAGTTCCAACCTTCAACAAAAAACTGCCAGTCAAACATAGCCAGTCCCACCAAGACTGGTCAGGGAGTCAGGGTCCTCATTAAAACTAGACAAATTGACCATATCAACCCAATTTCATCAGGTTCCTGGTTAAATTATATGTTGATTATGATTTTTTAGTGACATATAACAAGGCATAATGAGCCATCATTATTACTCATGATTACTGCTGGCTTCCTAATAGTTCCCAGAATTCATAACGATTTTCTTACAGAGCCCCCCAACTAACTGGAATTACTTACCAGATAATGTTCCGGATTCTAGTTTAGACTAAAAAGCCACTTGTTCAGTGTAGCTTTTGGTAATTAATGACTTCCTTTAGATAAAGGCTGTAGATCCAGGAGTTCATGGAAATGGAAAATTATGGTAAACTGGAATGTTGAAGCTGTCATCCCATGCTTCACGCAATGACACAATCTTGTGATGGTGGAGTGGATAGATGCCAATGTTTTAGGGTGCTCTAATGTTTGTGTTTCCTTCTGGGTTTCTCCTTTCAGTTTGACTGTTATAGTTAGACTGAGTCTGATAATCACCACACTATGGTACTGTACAAATTCTCTGTTTTCCATAAATCTGAACACAAGGTAACCTTTCCCAAGTTAATGACTGTCCACTGGCCCAGGGTGATACCAATGGGTATCAGCTCTCATGCCACCCCTTCAGATGCTGATCTTGGGTTCCCCTGCAAACCTTTAGAGGCTGACCTCAGTCTCCCCAACCACCCCTGCAGATTTGAAGAGATTGGAACTAACATATGCACACAGCCTTCAAATATTGTGATACAGATTGTGTCACCTTAAGACAATATATATATTATAATAGAACATATATATATTATTATAATATATATATATTATAATATATATGTTATAATATAATATTTTTCATGACACAAGTCACACACACAAGTCACACACACACACACACACACACACACACACATATATATATATATATATATATATATATATATATATATATATATATATATATATATATATATATATATATCCAGGTAATGAAGGCCTGTTTGTTTGTTGGCTAGTAGAGTGTGAGCTCCAGGACCAAAGATTTAGCAATTCTGATTTAAATCTGATTTAGATAATTGAGTTTGGGAAAGAAAGAAAGAAAGAAAGAAAGAAAGAAAGAAAGAAAGAAAGAAAGAAAGAAAGAAAGAAAGAAAGAAAGAAAGAAAGAAAGAAAGAAAAAGGAAGAAAGAAAGAAAGAAAGAATAGGCAATAGTCGTCACATATGTACTCACTGTGTATTTATATCTATATAATTTTGAGGTAACGTCTGCTCAAGCCTTAAGAATACAAAAGACGAGCTGCTTGAGTGCTCTGTAATCCAAACAAGAGACATTTAGAGGATGAAGAACACAGGGAGAAGAAAGGAAGTGGACTGGCCTGTGGAGATTACTTCATTTCACAGAGATCTACAGATTAAACACAGGTCTAGGTTTGAAGTCGCTAGAGGCCAGTGCAGATCAGATAAGGGCTGTTTATGGGTCTCATGGCTGTTCTCTGTTACAGATAACTCTGTTTGTCTTCCATTTGTGTATATGTGTGTTGGGGGTCTATTTTAACCTCTGTACTTCAAATAGTGCAGTACAGTACAGTGCAGAACAGTACAGACAGTGCGGTGGAGACATTTGGAGAGTGAGGGTCTTTGGATCATGTTTAATGGGATGTTTAATGGGAACTGGATGCTCTGTAGTTCTAGAGTAACATAAAGCCCCCGATACTGAGCTGTGTCCTCCAGAGTGAAGGAACTCCATCCAGTGATGATTGTTATATTATGCCACAACAGACAGACCACATTAGCTAGCTGTTAACTTAATATTAAATTAAATTAAAAAATTTTGACTAAATCAATGTTTCTGAAACTCAGTCCTGGCACCCCACTGCCCCACAATTACTTGATTACTTGCTCCCAACATGCTTGATTAAACTAATCAGACCATTAACCAGCCCTTTCATAGTTGCAGGGGGAAGAGAAAATGTGTCCCAGATTAAATTAGAATTTTTAGGCTGTTCACATTTTTATTTTAATGTGACTTAATCTGACATACAACTGAACAGATCACTCTTCTAAAATTCAAAAAAGCCCTGTTGGTTTAGTTTAATTTTATTTAGCGTCACAAAATGTAGCTATTCCAGAGCTACATTTGCTAAAATCGTATCATCAAGAATGGTGAATGTCAGGAAGAGTGAAAGAAATGAGAAAAATCAGAGAGAAAAATGAAAGAAATCAGTGTAAGGTGGACTAAAATGTAGCCCTCTTTATCAGGTCTCTTGAGCAGATAAATGGACCTTACTCTTATAAATCAGAGTATGTTGTTTTCATGACCACTTGAATAATCAGATAACTGCAGAAACCTGATTAAGATCAGATTATTGAGTGTATGTAAAATATGCTGAAAAATCTGATTACTGAACTTAAATCCAGCCTTCTTCATCAAATTTCAAAAAAATTAAAGTGGATTTCTAGACTATACTCAGATCCAAGATATCAAAGTATGTTGTTTACATGACCTCTTGAATAATCAGATAACTACAGAAATTATCGAGTGTATGTAAAGTGCATCTAGAAAGTATCACAGCACTTCACTTTTTGCACATTTTGTTATGTTTCAGCCTCATTTCAAAATAGATTCAATTAATACACACAAAAATCGACCTACAATACCACATGAAGACAAAGTGAGATTTGTTTTAAAAATATTTCAAATATATTATAAATATATATTAAATAAATTATACAATTTTAAATATATTATAAATCACTGTCCTGTCCTGTCTGTCAAACTGTCTCTTGTTTACTGTATTTATTGTATTTATTGTAGTGTTTGCACTTTATGTTGTCCTATTGTATTGCTGCTCCATGTTGCACCTTGGTTCCCGGAGGAACGTAATTTCGTTACACTGTGTACCTGTACTCAGATGTAATGACAATAAAAAAGCCTTGACTGAAATATATTTAAAATAAAGCAAAAATAAAATTTGCAGAAATATTCACAGCCTTTGCTTAATACTTTGTTTGCACATTTGGCAACAATTACAGCCTTAAGTCTTTTTGTGTATGCTACAAGCTAGGCACATCCTTTTTCTTTGCAGAACCTCTCAAGCCCCATCAATTGGATAGGGAGCATTGGTGCACAGCCAGTTTTAGATATCTCCAGAGATGTTCAATCAGGTTAAAGTCAGGCTCTGGCTGGGCCACTTATATAAAGGCCTTATATAAACAGGTTAGTGCCTTCCCAAATCATGCCCAATCAACTGAATTTACCACAGGAGTCCAATCAAGCTGTAGAAACATGTGAAGGATGATCAGTGGAAACACGATCAGTTTTGAGTGTCATGACAAAGGCTGTGAATACTTATGTACATATTATAATTGAATATTTTTATTTATAATAAATTTGCAAAGATTTCATACAAACGTTTCTCACTTTGTCATTGTGGGGTGTTGTGTGTTAATTTTTTGAGGGGAAAATGAATTAATCTATTTTGAAATAAGGCTGTAACATAAAATGTGCAAAAAATTGTTGTGAATACTTTTTGGATGCACTGTAACACACTCACTGGGACTGTTAGATAATGTACATGTGTTCCTAATTAAGTGCTTGGTAAATGTATATGGTCATTTTGTTGTCATAGGTGAGTTTTAATAAAATAGTCATTATCTAAATCCTACTCAGACACACACTAGTCTAATTCTACACCTAAACCCATAAACAGAGGGAACCTGAAGGAAGGATTGAGACACTTTGGATAGCTTGTTATTAATGGCTGTCTCTGAGCAAACACCATTAGTCAGCACAGTTTACAATGCTGTCTGACAACAAGATAATCACTTGTTCTAAACTCAGGATGAGGCACACTACAGGGCCAACTATTTATAACTCCAGATCCTGCAGTACAGATGATGCAACAAAATTATTGTTTGGGCATGAAAGATAATACATCCTTGTCTACTAGATACATGCACCCACACAAATATTATCTATGGACTCTGTTGTTCCTTGGAGCTCTGCTGGTTTCTTTCGCTGCAGCATCAGAGCAAATAACATCAGTTGGAGTAAAACCTGCTTAGTTTATCACTCTCACAGCAGCTGGTGGAAGGGAGGCAGAGATGGTGGGAGAAAGAAAGAAAGACAAAAAAGAGAGTGTTATCTCATCCTGCTGTCCAGTATCAGGTTGACTCAAGGCCGGCCAGGTGGATCCTCTCCATCTCGCACCCCTCTGTAGTCTGGTCCTGGCCAAGAAGAGCGAAGGTCATTTGAGCTGTGAGAACATGAAGACATTTCACACATAATTTCTTTCAATGTCACATGTTTACAAAAATCTGGGTAAAAGGAAAAACTGTGAATGAGGAAGAGACATTGAGCCCTACACACTTAAAAATGATGGTGTGAAACCCCATGTTTGGTCAGTATTAGACAACTTTTACAACCTAAGAGCTGTACTTTATGGGCAGTTACCATTCTAGGCTTCATATCCCAGAAATAGTGTAACCTGCACACGATATACATATCATACCAAACTAGACTAAACCCTATCTAACTGCTATATGATGAATTATGAGTCATTCAGAGTGATTGAGCTCAGACAACATCAAAATTTACTGATTTCCAACTGAATTAAATGCCCGTTTAATTGCCAAAGGATCCGTCCAGTACATGTTTACCAATCTGTTCATGTGTATATGCTCAAACTGCATGCAGACTCTAACTGTTCAGTGGAAAGGGGTGGGGCTAATGACATCACTGACCCAGGCATTGAGCTACAGAAGAAAATGAAAAAGAAGGGGCTGTTTGCTCTCTTTATTTGTTCCCACCATCTTCAAATTCCAGAATATAAGTCATGAGAATAGATATCACTGATACTTTTTCTATTTTCTTTGGTGAATAAAATTACCACATGGGATACATTAGCAACACCATATCAAGCACCCGAGACTCCATAGCAACCACTTACTAACTATGACAGCTATGGTGTAGTGGATGGTGGCTGTGCTATCCAAAATGTTGGGTCCAAATAATAACACAGTGTTATCTTTGTCCAGTACTAAGCCCATACTGGGTTCTTTCAATCCACAAGCATTTTAAGTGTGTATGTCAGACAAATGGGACTTTAGTAGTAAATTGCATCAAAAGAGAATTCAAACTTGGGTCAAGGGGCGCCACAGCTTGGAACACTATGCAGTATTCCACTAGGACTGTTAAGCAATAAGGAGTGGGGCAGATGCAAGTAGAGAGCTGACTGGAGACAAACAAAACTAGACAGCAGTTATTTAAACATTTGAGGAAAATAAATAAAATCTTGAATTTAGGACGACCCTGCTGCAGAAGTGAAGTAAGTTTTCATCAAAACTAATGCCGAGATAAAAAGTAGGGCCATTAATTTCAACTCAGTGTTTTCAATTTATATTCTAGAAATATATTTTAATAAAATATATAATAATTTAACTAATACAAATATATGAAAATATAAAAATAATACTTCAAATATATTTTAATAATATACAGAGATAAATATTTGCAGTATATCAATGGAAATAAATGTCCTAAATGGAACAACTTTTATTAATTATAAATAAAAATGTTTATAGTTGAATAGAATTAATTAATAATATTCACATACTAATAATACATTTTACTTATTTTACTTTACTTAAATAAAGTTTAAATAATTAAAAACAAATGGGTAATATGTCAAATAAATATCTGAATTCAACAATCAACAAACAAGGAAATGATGCTGTCATTAATCAGTTGTTAACTCTATATCTAAACTATCACTAACACTAAACACTGTATCTCGAGATACAGAATACATATTTCTAACATCTATAAATGTAAACATAAAGCTTGCACAAACAAAAAACTCCCATCAGTCCACAGATAAATACAGCATTTATATGTATGTCAGCTTCAAAACAGAAACAGGTGCAGGTTCAAAATCAGTTTACCTGATTATTAACAAATTAGTCTCTCATGGAGCCAACTGGTAACAGAGCAGTTGACCAGAAGGCTGGAATTGTGTGCGAGAGTCAACTGCAACAAGATGAATTAGAGGGGATGTGGGGATCCATAAAGATAAGGTAACAGCTAGGGTAAAATACAACAGTAGCAAGTGGAAATGCAATAAGAGGAGCATGGTGAAACAAAGGACTCTTCTACAATGAATGCTGACTAGAAACACTTGGAAACACTAATGAAGTAGAAGAGCTAGAAACTAAACAGGTGAAGGAAATAACAATGGTTTAGAGCCAGGACAACCTCTGGAACAAGAACAAGAATGGATGATTAGAGGCAGGACTGAATAGAATCTGGCCAATGGAACCAAGATAAAAACCACCAGGACTTCTTACAGGGTGATGCTTATTAATAATGAACTACATGCTATTTGTATTTTTTCACCAGTTCTCGATAGCAGTTCTCTCAGCATCCCAGGTCTATCCATCTGACAGTTGTTTATACTATACCAGATCTCAACATGCTCAGGTAGAGCAAACTTATGGAGCAATCTGGTGCAAGGTTAAATAACCTCTCAGAAATTGAAGGACAACAAATTCTTTGCTCTATACAATGGTTCCATAAAGAACCATGTGCATAATAGATAAGTGTGAGTGTTTTTTAAAGGCTTATCAAACCTTTCATTTGATTTCATTGTAAAGATTCTATTACACGCATGGTTCTTTATGACACCGAAAGGAACCATCTGGTGTTTCTCAAGGACTGGTTAAAGAAGAGTCAAAATAATAATATTACAGACTGTAAATGGGAGAAAAGTGACTGTATCATTGCTACTCTGGGCTTGACATGTTGTTAACTGCACTATGTAACTAAGCAGGCTGGTGAACTCGAGTCATTGTAGTGTAAAATATTGTATATAACCTCCACCTACCACCCTGTCCTGTAGGCATGGGTTAAAGAGCAATTTCCTTTTAATGGAATAGACTCATCTGTAGCCTACTGCCTATTAATTGTAGCACAGTTTCCCAAACCTAGTCCTGCTATAGACGTCTTTGCCACACATTTTAGCATTTTGCTTTACTTTAGTCGCATCAGGTGGGCTGGAAATGAGTCAAACTCTAAAATATGCAGGGTAAGGCATACACCAATATTTGTATTGAGAAAAGCTCTGAAAACAATGCAGATCTGTTGCCAGCTCAAGCTAAAAGAGCAAGGCCAAGAAACTCCTGAAGTTCTTATTCTTAGCAGGATCATGTTTTTGTTGTTGTTTGTCAGAGGACGTAGCATTCCAGACTCTAAAAAACGGAATAGCCATGTTAATTTACAAAGCGCCAGAAGTAAACAGGCATTTTTTATGGTTTGGCAGCAATAAAGAAAGGAGGGAAACCCAAGCTCTTTCATTGGCATCACTTGGCATTTTTATGATGTACTTGCCAAACGGCACAAATTCTGTCAGAGTAGCCACTAGGAGGAAAAAAAGGCATAGGGAGTCTCTCTCCACTTCACTATGTGATTGGGAAAGTAGATGTTTAGTGCTACTCAGCAGACCACTTCATTTTTCATTACTTTTGTGGTGCAGGTCTGTGGGCTTTGCTAAATGTGAAGCCATGCAGTGACACTCACAGGCCTATTGGAATCCGGCTTTATGTTCCATTATATTCAAGCGGCTCATCTGGAGGGAATCAAAGTGTCTTTTAAAGGCCCCAATGCTCTCTTGGGGACCATAAAGAGTGTTTAGCATCTGCCAGAGTGGCAAGCAAAGGTTATAAGACTACAAGAAAGGTGGCAAAACATGTTAAAATGGTGAGGTGAAGGGTGGAGGGAAGGAGAAGGGATGAGAGGTCTAAAGATGACGGACAGGCAGTAGAGGAAAACAAGACCTTGTGAAAAGCACACTACTTTTCCCTTGGTTTTTCCCATAAACCCACTGAGGGAGAAAAATGTGATGATTTGTGTGCCTATATATATATATATATATATATATATATATATATATATATATATATTTTTTTTTTTTTTTTTTTTGTGGAGCTCAAAAAATGTAAGTTTTGGGAAAAGGTTTTGTTCATTAAAAATAAATAAATAAATAAATAAATAAATAAATAAACTGTCACATAATGTGACATTTTCAGGCTTTCTTTTGTTTTACTTTTGACCAGTATGGCTTAACCTTTAGAAATTTAAGTTAATATTATGAGATGCTTTTGTAATTTGATGTAACTTTATTTGCCAAAAATAAATAAATACATACGTACAGCAGACAGTCACACATACCAGATATTTTTATTTTCAGGATATTCTATTCTAGTCAAAATCTTTGAGAGTTTTTTGAGCTGAAAATGCAAGAATTTTGATCAGTTATTGGTAATAAAAAAAGAGTATATTTATGATATATGAACTTTTTCAAAGCTGATATGATATGTTATAAATACTTGACAGAAGTCAACATACCTCCACCCCCTCCTTTTACTTTGAGCAGTAAACATGTACTGGAAGGCTTTTAAACTGGGATTGCTTATGCTGAGAATTTGTCACACAGTGATGAGACCACCATACTTTGTTATGAAATGTGTATCATGTCTAATCTGATCCTGAGACATGAAGCCCAGAAAACTGCCAGTCAAGTGCGGATCTCAAGTTTTGAGTTAAAGTTCATGAAAATCAGAAATCACATATCTTTCAGTATCCTTAACAGAATTTTTCATTTCAGTAAAATATTATTTAAACAGTATAAATATCAGCAGATGCAGCCATAATCACAGGGACAACTGCTGACCTGAAATGACTGATGACACCCTCCACAAAGAGAGTAAGCTACACATGGCTTTGATGGCTGTCAAGAAAACTTGATTCAAGAACTTGTGAGAACTTCCCATGGAGTGGATTAAGGCTGGTGTCAGTGTATCAAGAGCCACCATACACAGACATTTCCAGTAAATGAGCACCAACTGCAACATTATACCCCTCCTGAAGCAATGATAGTAAGCAGAAAAAATCAAAAGTCCTAGACTCTTAAATTAAGTTCCTGGAGTCTGAAGGAAGACTGGAGAGACCAAGGTGTCTGAAGTCCAGTGTGAAATTCCTGTCTGCAATCCTAGTCATCTGCTGGTGTTGGTCCACTGTGTTTTATTAACTCCAGAATCAACACAGCATCTACCAGGAGATTTTAATGCATTTCATGCTTCAATCTGCTGATGAACTTTATGGAGATGCCAATTTCCTGTTCTAGCTGAATTGGTCAGCCAACTTTCTAGACCTGAAGTTCATAGAGAATATATGGGATATTGTCAAGAGGAAAATGAGAAACACCTGACTCAGCAATATAGATGAGCCAAAGGCCACTGTTAAAGTGTAATGTTTCGGTATCATCTCAGCATGCCCATAGGCTGTTTACCTTCATTGCACTGCACTGATACAATAATTCTTAATAAAGGCACCCAAACCAAGTACTGTGTTTATAAACATATTTGTCAGAATTGTACATTCAATTCTTTTTTACATTCTTTGAATTATTCTAATCATTTGAGATTCTGGATTCCTGATCCAAAGATAAAATAAATGGTGCCAGACTGTCATGGCATAATTCAGAATGGCAGTGGGTCAACTTCCGTGATGAGTCCTGCTTGTGTCTTGGTAGAGATAATTAACAAATCCGTGTGTGGAGGCACTATGGTCAGCACCAAGATCTTTGTTCTCCTATGTCACAAATCCAGAAGGTCTGGTGTGGGGCATAATTTCATAAGATGCCAGACCACCTTTGGTTTTCCTTAAAGGCACTTTGACAGCCTGCTGCCATATCAAGAGCTCGCCATGAAGACAAATACTATACAAATACATGCCCAGTCGTCTCACCTGAAAATGTGTGGGGTGCTGTTGAGCTCACTATCAACATTCCACCCCTTTGAGTCAAAATATTCAATCTACATGGGATGGATTATCACAGGACACCATTACGAACCTCTACAACTCCATTTCAAGATGTCTAGCTGAGAGACACTACTTCTGTATGTGTACTTCTGTATTTCTCAATAATTATTGCATACATCAGTCTAAATTTTATATAGTCAAAATATTTGTATCATCATATCATATATTGTTCCTAGTAAACTTTATTCTCTTCAACAATACCACACTTACATTTACATTTACAGCATTTAGCAGATGCCCTTATCCAGAGCGATTTACAAGAGCTTTGTTGTTGACTCAGATATCCTTACTTAGTAGACAAGGCTAGAATCCAGAGTTACCTCATGCTTAGATGCTGATCATGTTGACCAACATGATGCAGTATAAATCTTTATAGAGTTAAATACTGTTAAAACAGATGGGTCTTCACTCTGCGTTTGAAGACAGTAAGTGATTCAGCTGTTAGGACCCCCAGGGGAAGTTACTTTCACCACTTTGGTTCCAGAACAGAAAAGAGTCCGGATGCATGTTTTCCTTGTAATTTGAGGGATAGTGGGTCAAGCTGAGCAGTACCAAGAGCCCTTCAAGCATCAAGTACAGCTTTGAAAAAGTTCAGTTTTGAGCATTGCCATCATGTATGGAGGCACTGGTCCATTTTTGGCTTTGTAGGCCAGCATCAAGGTTTTGAATCTGATGCAGGCAGCTACAGGAAGCCAATAAAGGGAACGCAGCAATCGAGTTACATGACTGAATTTGGGGATGTTGAAGACAAGAGGCACCACTACATTCTGGATGAGTTGCAAGGGCCTGATGATCCGCATAGGAAAGCCAACTAGAAGGGAGGTGCAATAGTCAAATCTTGAGATGACAAGAGACTAAACAAACACCTAAGTGGCCTCTCTAGACAGAAAAGGTCAAATTCTCCTGATGTTATAAAGGAGAAATCTGCACGACCGAGTCAGGTTTCCAACATGAGCTGAGAATGATAACTGGTCATCCACAACTACACCAAGGCTCCATGATTTAGCAGATGAAATGACCAGTGAGTTCTCAAGGAGAATGGTGAGATCAGGGTGAGGACCAGTGGTTCCAGGAATAAACAGCAGGCCACTTCCAGCTGTTAAATAAACACTTCCTTCTGGCCATAATTATTTGCGAAACTATTTTTAATTACTTTAAAAAAAAAAAAAAACAACAACAACAAATATTATTTTGATGATGAGTATACAATGGTCAAAGTCAACAATTTACACACCTCCATGGTGTGAACAGTGAGCCAGCGCTCGATCCAGCAGCAGAACCTCATATGCTTAGAGATCTGGCCTGAGGCTCTTGAGGCCAGCGGAACCTGTTCCTTCAGTACAACATTAACTGAGGAAAGCTAAGTGAAGAAAGCTAAAGCCTCCTGAGAGTCTCCAGTTCCTGCTCAAACACAGACTGTTTAAGGCCTGAATAATAACAGTGCCTTCAGCCCAGTGTGGAGAGTGTTGCTTGAAGCACATTTTAAGTGCAATGAGGAGAATATGATAGCCACATGGCTGCAGGGTGTGCTAGCGTAGCAAAGATCGACTCTCACACCTGAGTCTGTAACTTAGGTGGTGTGAAATGACAAGAATGTTCCAATCTGATTTGACATGAAGACTCGATTGTTTCATTTTCATTCCCCTCCCCCCCTCACCCTATTCCCCTCCAGCCCCAACATTCCACACACCTTTCCCTATTGGACTATTTTCCCTTTCTATCTCCTTTAGGCCTTTTCTATGCCTTAGAAAGTTTCTGAGTTACTTTCACTTCCTTCCTCATTATGTATGGTGTGTAATTGATGTCTCAGGGTCTCTGAACTGTGGAGGTGAAAGCAGTGTTCTGCCACCCAAACCGCAACCTCCTGCACATCACAGCTTAACCAAGACCAGCTTTATCAATTTAGAGAAAAGCAGCCTCCAGCTTTGGACACATTGTCACAGATGGTGGTCACTGAGAATGCAGAAACATCAACCACCAATCAACTTCATAGCAACCACTAGGGATACCATAGCAACCAAATGGGAAAACACAGCAGCTGTTTAATAACCTCTTAGCCACCACCTAGTAATCACTTGGCCACAGCACCCCCTTGGATATCACTCCAACCATTTCAATAGGTGGTGCTTCTACATTTACATTTACATTTGCGGCATTTAGCAGACGCCCTTATCCAGAGCGACTTGCTTTGCTGTTTACTTAGAATATCCTTAGCTAGTAGACAAGGCTGGAATCTAGAGATTCCTCACACTTAGACCATGTTGAAACTAATGTCTTTATGGAGTTAAATACTCCTGAGTCTTCAGTCTGCGTTTGAAGACAGTGAGGGACTCCCTGTTCGGACTCCCAGGGGAAGTTCGTTCCACCATTTTGGTGCCAGAACAGAAAAGAGTCTGGATGCATGTTTACCTTGCATTCTGAGGGATGGTGGGTCAAGCCGAGCTGTACTTGAAGCTCGAAGGGCTCCTGGTACAGCTCGAGTTATGACCATTGAGTTTCTAGTTTCTAGGTTGCTATAGTACCCTAAGTGGTTTCTATGGTGTTGCAAAGTGGCTGCAATGTGTTTAGTATTGTTTAAAAGTGGCTGCTTGTCTTTTGCTAATTCTAAATGTAGGCTAAAGGGGTATTGCTTTGAGCTGTGGTGCAGTGGAACTGTGTTCCCTGGAATGATGTTGCTCCATCCAGTATTTCTAGGATGTGTCAGGGAGTTTGATAAATGAGGTGGGGTGGTGATCATCCAACATCCTGACCTCACTAATGCTCTTATTGCTGAATGCAATCAAATCCTCACAGCAGTGCTCCAAATGGCGACAGTAGAGAGAGTTACATCAACAAAAGCAGGCTAAACTCTTTTTATTACCTTGAATTTCAGAAGAAATAATGAGCAGGTGTCACAATACTTCTGTCCATATTGTTTATGTTTTAATCATTTCTAATCACATTTAAATCCGATTAAAATATTTGTCCTACACTATGAAGGACCTAGTAGTGTGACATTGCATATTTGACTGTCAGCATTGCAGTCTTACAGAGTTATAGAGTCATAGAGTAACTCTAGAGTCAGGGAGGAGTCAGGGGGGACAGCGAGCTGGGTAGGCTGAAGGGGGTTGAGGTGTCTGGGGTGGCAGATGGCCCTGGTGAAGCAGGAGCCACACAATTTCACGGTGCATTTTGTGCAGATGTGTGTGCAGTAAGTGAGCGCAGGAGGCAACGACAGCCATGATTGATTCCCTTGTCGAATCCTGCTGGCCAGGGCCTCCGTTAAAAACAACCCTGCATGCATCTCGTGTACGCTAACACTTACATCTGACTTCTAATCTGCTGCTCAGGCCAAGGGAGAGGGCCGGTCAGCAAGTGCTGGAGAGGAATACGTGAGCTAGCCATGGAAAGATGCAGCTCATTTATAGGATCACAGCTGATTGTGTACTGGACCATCAGACTGACAGTGATGAAACACAGCTGGCTAAAGGGCATTCATTCTCATTCATTCGCTATCGTTTGAAGTGCCTGTGTACACCGCTGGCCCGTTAGTTCTATTGACAGCTCATAAATTAGTAAATCAATCAATTGAGTGCATTATTAAGCAGGTCTTAATTAGGACTCTGTTAATGGGCCAGAAGGAATGCACAATTAAAGGCAACAACAAAGAGAAACACACTGATTTCAGTCAATGACCCACTCCATGCTATTCTGTTTGTAGTCTGCTTCAATCGGAAATATAAATATAAAATATAATATAAAAAATGTGTTGTTTTCTTAAAAACAAGCCTTTCCGGAACCCGTGTTGCTCTTTTTTATTGGTCTTTAAAAACACAAAAAGAAAGGAAAATAGACAAAGCACTTTATTTTATTTGACCTTATTGCTGTCTCCCCAGTCACACCCAGAAGGAATCACCCAAAAGGAATAAAACTTAGTGGGTAGGTTTGGCATCGTGAGCCATGTGAATGATTAAATTCTCAAGCTCAAATGCACACGTGATGTAAGCAAAGATATGCATTATCTCTTCCAGTCTGACTTATGCCTTTGTGTTGGTACCATCCTTCAAGTGGTTGGAAGAGTTCAAGGGTTGTCACATTGTAGGACTCCAGGAAGTGGGATGGTCTTATTAACGCATTGTGTGCCATTGACATTCTGTGTCAAGTGGATATTACCATGATGGATTATCATACGACATGATTAGGAACCTCTACAACTCAATTGTTCTCAATAAAATAACTTAGAATTGCACTTCTTGATTTACTCAACTTCTTACAAATTATGCTAATGAAATAAATCTTACTTTACTGAACAAGCTACTCTGCTGACCTAATAAAGTGAAATTAACCCAACTAATAACACACTATTTAAATAAAAGTATTGGTACCTCTGATCCATTATTGTTGGTTTTTTTTGTTTTTTGTTTTCTGTTTTTTGTTTTCTGAAATCAAGGGTATTGAAAATAGTTTATCTTGCTCTTGAAAAAATTTATCCTGCCGTTCTTGGAGAAACTCTCTGTCCAAGGAAGGCTTTCTGAAACATTACTGTGAGAATTTGTTTGCATTCACCGACAAGACCATTAGTGATGACAAGATGTTGGATGATCACAACCCCAGCTCACTCCTAACTCCTCATCTCATTCCAAATGTACTGGATGGAGCAGCATCATTCCAGAAAACACAGTTCCATTGGTCCACAAAGGTTGTGATTGTTCCCCTTGAAAAATTATATCCACAAGTTAAGTGAAGAGGTGTTCATTTTCATTCTATCTACAAAACAGACTACAGAAAACATAAAGTCCAGAGTGCAAACATAGATGTGCAAATACAAAACTAGAACAAAGCAAATAAATACTACATTACATTACACAAACAGACAGGACAGTGCAGTGCCAACAGAGCACTCATTTCACAGTGTGGTAGTGAAAATAATGTATGCAGTCAGCTTATAACATAATGTGAACACAGCAGTTCTACCAGATAGGCTCTAGAGGTACAGCCCTAATTCCAATGAATTTGGGATGTTGAGTAAAACATAAATAAAAGAATACAATGATTTGTAAATACTTTTTAACCTATATTTAATGGAAATCACTACAAATACAAGACATTTAATGTTTAAAAAGATAAACATTTTGTGTTTTTTGAAATATTCACTCATTTTGAATTTGATGCAACAAATTCTAAAAACGTTGGGACAAAAACATTTTTACCGCTGTGTTACATCACTTTTCCTTTTAACAGCTCTCAGCTTCAGTTGCTCTTACAATGCTCTTTCAATTTGCCACATATTTTCAATGGGAGACATTGGCATTGTCTTGCTGAAATAAACAGGGACATCCCTGAAAAAGACATTGCTTAGATGACAGCATTAATGCATTAATGGTGCCTTCACAAATGTGAAAGTTACCTATGCCATGGGCAGTAACACAACCCCATACCATCAGAGATGCTGGCATTGAAATTTTTCTCTGATAACAATCTGGACAGTCATTTTCCTCTGTGCTTCCAAAAACAATTTGAAATGTGGACCACAGGACACTTTTTCACTTTGCATCCGTCCATCTCAGGTGAGCTTTGTTGGGATGTTTTGCAGGCATCAAGTTCAAAATTACAGAATATTTGCTAAAATCAATAAAGTTCGTCCATTTGAACATTTAATGTCTTGTCTTTGTAGTGTATTCAATTGAATATAGGTTGAAAAGGATTTGCAATTATTCTGTTTTTATTTATGTTTTACACAGCATCCCAATTTCATTGCAACTGGGGTTGTATGATTAATAATGAAAGATAGACCTTTGCAGATCATGCCACAAATCTTAGGCAGGGGCTGACCCTAACCCTGGGCAACCAAGCAGGGCCAAACTGGACATGGTAAGGAGGAAGGAAGGAGGGGGAAAATGACAAGATGTCAGCACCTGAAAGCAGCAGAGAGAGCTTGTAAGTAATGTTCTCTCAAGCAGGAGTAGGCAATCCTGTTACTGGAGTGCTCCTCCTGCTCAAGCACACCTAATTCAACTTGCCTATTAACTGATATTGCAGGGCATTCCGAAAGAAATTATTTAACCACTTGAAGTTCTCTTAACTTATATCAAATGATTACTGTGTAGGGAATACAATGGTATTGCTGTGGAAACATGTGGAATAGAAAAGTAGGTCTGTTAAAGCAGGGAAATCACTGACCTTAGTATTATTACAACATTGTTCCTAATAGTGTGGCTGGGTTCAGGGTGGGAGCATCATTAGAGATGTGTATATCACTATAAGAATATGTGAATACATGTAGGTGAGTGTGAGATGTGTAAGACTGAGCTATGACCATGTGAGTGTGTGTGTGATGACTTGGGGGATAAAGCTGTTACACAGTCTGGCAATGATGGCTCGGACGCTCCGGTATCTTTGCCAGATGGCAGCAGTGAGAAGTCTGTGTGAGTTGCTTTGCTGATGCAGTGTGGAAAGAACTTCAGAATAAAAGTTCTTAGGCTCCTATAAATATTTTTTTAAGATATTATAAATAATTTTCAATTTTAAGGTGAAACAGCCCGCAAAATTGACGTGGTGTCTAAGAGCTAACATTGTGAAACTAAACAGGTCTAGTACACCTCATGTGACAAAATGAATAAAGTCAATGTTGCAAAGTCAGACTGATTTTGCAGTCTCCATTTGCTCTTATTATAACAAAAATATTATAACAATGGGTATGTGTACATTCAGCAGATAGTTCCATAACTGTAGTTTTGCAGTGTATTAGCTCTGTGAGCTCCATTAATGCTTTCTGACTGTGGAGACTTTAATCAAGGCAGTAATCAGTGGTTGATTTTCTCTGATCAGTGTGCTCAGCTTTTTGGGCTTCTACAAATGAAGAACAGGCATGTTGGGAAGCAAAGAAAAAGAGGTGCAGATGAATGGCTTTCAGTTCATCTAATTCGCCATGCCGTTTCCCATGAAAGGTAGGAATTTCCCAGTGGGTGAGCCAATAGCATGCTGGTGATGCACGATCAATGTGATTCATTGGTTGCTGAAAATTTAACAGATGTTTCATTACAGAGACATCCGTCATGTTCAGCACCTTTCCACGCTGCTGGACTTGGCTGCTTCGGGCTCAAGTCTTTGGGTCAAAGCTTGGATGTGAATAAATGAGGCTAAATTGTGTACATGCTGCCTCTGAGATTCATGTTTTAAGTTTTATTTAAGCTGGATTTACAAAGGAAATACAAGCAGAAGTGTTAAATGTCTAAGCTCATTCATCATACTGTCCCTTGATATTATAGAGATGCATATGGAGGTATCATAAGTGGAAATGATGGCTTGGAGTTTGTACAGTGTGTGTTAATAATATCCTTCTTCATGAGCCCAACCTGTCATTTAGGAAGTTTACTTTTTCTTTTTGGACATTGATATAAAGACATCAATACTCCATTTAAGAAGTGTGGAATTCCCCACATTCCTAGCCCCACTCCTTATTTTTCCTGACTGATGATTGATAGATCCACTTCTGTCTTGTGGCAGAACTCAGAGGTTTTCGTATTTTAGCCAACTCCATCTCAAACCCACAAAAGAGGCCTACACTTAATGAGCTGAGCGTGCATAGGAAGTTAGCAAGCAGATTGTCAAAACAAAGAACATACTTTTATAGCAATCTGTCATAAATACTGTCAAGAATTTGGGGTCACTTACTCTACTGCTTTAATATGTTTTTAATAAATGCTAGTTTTCTTTGTCAGATTGTCATCACTGTATAGCCCTTAATCTTATTTAATTAAACAACAAACAAAGGTTCAACAAAATAATGCCACAAGCATTCATTTCATTCTGTCAGCACCCATCCATGGTTTAAATCAACTTTGGGCCAATAGAACTTTGACCCTGCTAAAAAAAGGTGGTTAACCAGCTGAGTTCTTGACCAACATAGGGTATCTTTTCATTGGCTAGTTTAGCTGATCTACGGGCATGATAAATTTGTCCAAACTAGACAACCAGTATGACCAAGCTTGACCATGTTGTTTGATCACATGGCTAGCATGACCAAACCAGCTGACCAACATTATCTGCTTTAAGCTGGTTGACCAGCATGAACAGCAAGACCAAGCTGGCCAACTAGCGTGATCAGAATGGGAGTGTGAGTGTGTGTTAAGCTACTTTTTGATACCTTTGATAAACAATTTACTTGCACTTACATTTTTACATTTTACTTTACATTTCAGAAATCCTGCTGAAAAATTAGGGGTTTTGACCTGAAAATATAAGAATTGTGATGAGTATTTGGTAATGATTAGACAAGGATGTTGATAATAAGTTCTCCAAAATATTTGACTGTAATATATGTAATAGGGCAGTAAACACGTACCAACACAACATAGAAATTGTCATGGAGTCTACAAAGACAATGCTACAGACCATTATTCATGAGAATTTATAAAGTGCTAACAGCCCTTTAGGCTGGAGAGAGTGACAGAGTGTGCTCTAAGCTCAGCAGCACCCTGTAACTCGGGGATGCTCATATCGTGCTGTGCCCTTTCATAAGAAGCCAAGGAATGGGCAGCCACTCCACTCTTAAAACCGTTAATGGCACAGGGAAGTTAAATATAGCCAGCCAAGAGCCAGCATGTCTCACGTAGGATCA
Source organism: Acestrorhynchus altus (assembly GCA_034509495.1). Taxonomy (NCBI): domain Eukaryota; kingdom Metazoa; phylum Chordata; class Actinopteri; order Characiformes; family Acestrorhynchidae; genus Acestrorhynchus; species Acestrorhynchus altus. Next base: position 18,247,806 of record CM067510.1, read on the forward strand.
CGGACCAAATGTGCTTCATCTTCGATCAGCCATCATCCAGCCAGACAGAACAATATCTGTCTTGCTGCAGCAGAAGGGGATTCAGGGTGGGCAGAGGGGGTTTCAGGGTGGGCAAAGGGGGGCTGTGTCCAAGGGTAGTGAGCGACAGCCAGACAACAGACTGCCCGGACTGTAATCTTTTGGGTCGTGGTTCACAAGCAGAGATTAGACAAGTGAGTGCAGATGACGTGAGTTTCAGAAAGTTACTAATGGGTTAAAGGTTTAAGAGGACAAACAGTCAGACAGCAGCCATGGTTGATAAGACAGGGTCCTAGAGAAATTGTTCTGTGTACAAGAATCTGGCAGAGCAACAAATGTGGAGATTTTGAAGAAAGAGGAAGTTCAGCACATGTGCAGTTTTTTTCAAAAATGTTTTAATAAGCCAGTGTCTGCAGCTGGTGTTGTGTATTGGCTCACAACTTCAAAAGTATCATGGTAGCTAGGGTTTGAGTCCCCTAGCTGGGAAAGCCATGGTACAGCAATATGAGTCTTCGGGTAAGACTTCTATTGTCAGGTTCTCTATCAATGGGGGTCCAAATATCACCCATTCCTCTCTTTTCATTTGCCAGTTGATTAGAAGAAATTCACAAATTCACAAATTCGTTTCGACATTCCGATTACTGTCTTATGAAAAACATATCAGAAATATTTTTGTCAATTGTAATCATTACAAATAACTAATCTCATTCATTGCAAACACTCTGGATGACAGTGACATAGCTAGGATCTTGTGCAAAAAAATAATCATCCTTATGATTATTATTTTTATGTAATTTGCTTTCCATGCTATTTCTATGTCTAACGCTGCCAAAACCCTTCATTCATGCTTCATTATAGAAAGTTGTGTTCAGTTGGATTCAGATTCAAAACTACAGTGGACTGACCTGGAGACAGTATGATAACATGGGATGAGTGCGGGCTAGTCACAACCGCTTTCTTCTCCTTTAGTGGTTCAGTCAAATGGACAGGGGCATTCACAATGCTGTGAGTCTCATTATCTTTTCCTCTTAAATAAGTTTCAAGTTCTTACATTTTTTTCTGTCGCTCTCATTTTTCTTTTTGCTTCTCGGCTCCACTTTTGTGCTTCAGCCTAAAAATTAGCTATGGTTCGGGCCCCCATGCATTTGCTCCCCAGCCCCTCATTTGTTACACCACTGCTGGATGATCAACTTTCAGCAACAATTCACAACATGTGTACTTCTTAATTGCAATTAATTAAGTACAAATACAAGTACTAATATGTGATTTTAATCTTCTCAAACGAAAATGCATTTGACTAGCCTAGGATCTCCAGAACATCTGGTGTATGTGTGACTGGTGTGTCTCCTAAAATAAATACATACATAAATACATTTAAAAAGTACATCAAACTACAATAACATCCCACAACATTGGCCTAGGTTTCGAAAGGTTAAAATAGACAACATATGTCTAAGGCATAAGTGGACTGGAAGACAGAAGCAGGTTCTTATCTTAATCTTAATCCAACACTTAGTGTGATTGAAGGATTATAGATTTTCAGGAAAGCAGCAGCTGAAATTACACAATCAAGACCTGAATTGCCTGGATAGCTTTAGTGGGTGGAACATAGGCTAGCTACAAAAACTCAAAGATCTGGAATGAATCATTTAACTGACTTTTAAAAATGTACTAAAGTGTTCCAGATTTGATCAAGATTAAGTAAATGGAAGCAGATTGGGAGCATTGTAGGGAATTGGGAGGAGTGTTGTAGGGAATTCTATATAAAGCTGACCAGTAAGGATAAAGTGGTGGGATGTGGGAACTATCAAAGAAATGCCATGAGCAAATGGAGAAAGAGAGGATGGTTCATTTCCTTGTTTCCAACTCTAAAAACCAGTGCTGTTGGGTAGACACATGTTAAAATGCAGCCATGTGTTAGTGGGATGCTGTTTGTGTCTATGCGTGTGCGCAGGGACTGACATGAGTAGGAAGTAGGAATCCATCTGTTTTGTCCATCTGTCCATCAATTTCTGTATAGTCATTCCGTGTGTTGGAATTTCTGTTCCTAGATACACTTCTCTGGAATTCACAAATCTTACCAACATGATTCAAAAGTCAAAATAAATTGTTCACAAGGAGTGCAGGGCTTAGTGTATGTGTCTCATTTCTGGACAGATTTGTCCTGCCGTGCCCAGAGGCCTTCACAGATGGCTCCATCTCTCCTCTACAGCAGTCAGATAGAGGATGTGGTTGCCTGTAGCCAGGAAGTGCTCTCTGTCATCACATACCCACATGTCCTTGAAAGTGTGCTTGCACGCAGGATCTGGAGTCACTCATTGTTGGTTGCATGTGTCATTGTCATTTATTTCTAAACAAGAAGGGTTTCATTGACCATCAGCTTGTCCACCAATTTGGACCAAACCAGGATATTTACATTTTTAAATAATATAAACAAAAATAAACAAACAAAACATAGCAGCCATAAAAGTAAATTTCAGGCTCCCATTCATCAGGAAATAGAAGAGATATAAGAGACCTTCAGCATCCCAAACTAGATCAAAAAGACACACCTGGTCATTTTTCTATGAAGCACTAAATGCAGGAATGACACAAGCTGGAGGCTAGACTGCAGAGTATGTAAGCTAATGAGCTGGAGAGCCAATAATGAAGGCTTGGCGTTGACCGGAGGGCTATGAAGATGAGAAGACCCCAAAAGAAGAAAGTTGAGGACAGGGGAGTAGAACTTGAGGTACATGTTTGTATTTTACCATTTGTCTATATGATTGTGACTTGCCTTTAGTCCTGATCAGTTAACAGCAGGATTTAACCTCATTTTGAATATATTGAGTAGATGTTTTAAGCTTTTTATATTTCTGCATAAATGTGAGCTAAAACATCATCAAGAAAAATCAGATCAAACAAAATAACAAAAAATATTACACTTTCACTTTCAAACTGAAGTTATTGTGAGCCTGTAAGGAGATACCACACAAATAGTACATGGTTCTCACTATTAGAAAACAAATTTGCCTAATTGAATAGATTCGAGTAGAGTAATGTAGGTACCATGCAGTGGAAAAACAAAATTGTAGAACTTTGCCATTCTACAAATGAGTTGAGATGTGATATGGTAAATTTCTTCTTCATCTGATTGTAAAAGTTGGGCTGGACTCAGGATATGTTCATGTTCAGCCGATGTGTTAATCCAAAGCTGTGCAGAGATGGTCCTTGATCTAGGTTCTCCTGCTCTATTGTGATGGAAAAGAATGCAATGTAAGTAAAGAACAAGGACATGGCACAGCCTGGAAATCCACCTGCTCCTAATAAATGTGAGTGATAGTGTGTTTGTGTGGAGTCGAAAGAGAGAGAAACTATATGAGAGAGAGTTTATACATTTCATGGGATGTTTGCTCTTGTATCATTACAGCATATCATACAGTGCTTATGTAAATCTACTGCAGATGTGTTTGACTGTTCGTTGTACAGATACGTTTCAAAGACATAACACACTACAGACTGTACAAATTTATCTCGTGCTAATAAGCCCTTGTTTGCCTATTACAGATTTATCAGGGCATAAATTGAAAACACGTTAGGAGAAACATCTACCTTTTTTTGAAAGAGCTTCAGAAAGAAAGGGTTGCACTACTAGTATTTTGCATTAGGTAAGCAAAACTGCTTTTCCAAATGCATACTGCACCCTATAAGAGCTTAGGTGGAAAGAAAGATTACAGTTGAGTCAAATACAGAGAACATACACAGATCATACACTCATTGACCATGTTATCAGCTCATCTTACCATACAGGAGCACTTTGTAGTTCTATAATTACAGACTGTAGTTCATCTGTTTCTCTGCATACTGTGTTGTGCTCCTTTCACTCTGTTCTTCAATGGTCAGCAGCCCACAGAACCACCAAAAGCAGCTATTATTTGGGTGGTGGGTCATGGTGGTGGTGTATTAGTGTGTGTTGCACTGGTATGAGTGGATCAGGCACAGCAGTGCTGCTGGAGGGTTTAACCTCCTCACTGTCACTACTGGACTGAGAACAGTCCAACAACCAGACATATCCAGCCAACAGTACCCTGTCATTAGTGCCCTGTGAGCACTGATGAGGGACTAGAGGATGTCCAACACAAACTGTGCAGAAGTGTCCAGTAGAGTGGACAGTGAGTGGACACAGTGTTTAAACACTCCAGCAGCACTACTGTGACTGATCCATTCCTTGCAGCACAATACAATCACTCATAACAACACTTTGTCAGTGTCACTGCAGTGCTGAGATTGAACAACCACTCAAATGATACCTGCTGTGAGGTGGTCCTGTGGTCCTGCTGACCCTTGAATATCAGAATGAAAGAAGGATAACAGCATATGCAAAGAAACAGATTAACTACAGTCTGGGTTTGAGAACTACAAAGTACTCCTGTATGGTAAGAGGAGCTGCTAAAATGGTCAGTTATTGTAGATAAAGGGTCATAATATTATGGTTGATCAGGGTATGCTCTTCCTTTTTCTCTGTGGAACATCTTGTGCCTACAGTAGAGCTACTGCCAGTTTAAAAATTAAAACAGTTCTCAGTAAATAAAGTTATTTGGGATATTCCTCTGAGATTAAAAGACAGAAGAAGAACCAAATCCCTTTAATCCACAGCTGACAGAGACCCATCTCTCCTCAATGAGCTGATAGACCACAAAGCACAATGGAAAAAGCTGAGTGACTTTGCACAGACCAACTTCAGGCTCTTCAGCAGTGGAATGAAATTGGTTATTTGCTGGACTGTAAGTGGGCCTTCCCTCACAGTGGGAAAAAGCTTAACTAATACCATTTCAGTTTGGTACACTAGAATCCCTGCCACATCCGAGTGCTCTGGAAAATATGAGAGAAAATATGCTTCACAAGCAGTGGCCAAATGAAAAGATGAGGCGCAGTCATATTATCGAGAAGAAAAAGAAGCAATTACATTGTAAAATAATGCATTCTTGTGGTCAGCAATGGAGACAATTCAAAATTGCTGGTTTTAAAAAATGGTCATCTGACAGACATTGTAAGAAGTGATGTGCACAATTTACTGGAAATGATCAATGACAGAATTTGGCAGAACACCATTAGATGACTCTTCCCATTCTCGTTCACATCAGGTTAGAAAAGCTTCAAGAAGAAGAATGATCTTAAATTGTTGTTAATTGCTTAAAATTAAGCATACGATGTCTGTAGAATTTAAAGCTCATGCACAAAACCAACCTAAAGTACTTTAGGTTCAGTGATTCTCTCTCTTTGTTTCAGAGAAAACCTCTGAGGTCTGGTGTAATTGAGATTGAAATGTGTAAGATAAACATTTACAGGTTCTTTTCCCCCCTCATGATCATAAATTTCAAGTATTTGTACTTTAGTCACATTTTTATACCCATTAGAGATATTTATTAGCACAGAATGCCCATACATCCTTCACTGCTACACCCTCGGCCAAACTGGAGTTATGGTACATTTGTATTTTCACAAATGTCAGTAAAGTCCCTACATTGAAGAACAATGAACAAGGAGAAAAGAAAAGACGGAAAAGTAAAGAAAATGGGGAGATGTAAATATAAAAAAGAAGCTAGGCAATGGAATTAAAAGAGAAAGGAAGTGATACAAAGAGAAGGCCAGGAGAAGCAAATATAAGAAATGGATAGAGGCAAATGAAGAAGGGAAGATATGATAAGAAGGCAGAGAAGTGTACAAAGATGAAGGAAAGAGAAGAGAAGAGAAGAGAAGAGAAGAGAAGAGAAGAGAAGAGAAGAGAAGAGAAGAGAAGAGAAGAGAAGAGAAGAGAAGAGAAGAGAAGAGAGAAAGAAAGACAGAGCAGATGAATGGCTGAGGAGCTGCAGTGAAACGTGAGGAATGCTGGTGGAAATATGTCCTTGCAATTCAGGAAATGATTCTAGGACACGGGAGATGAGCTGGGTAAAACACACACAGGAGAGATGAACAGTACTCTGTGTAGCTGTACTGAACCAGAACCAGAACTAACCAGAGACACAGGAGCAGGACAGTTGTTTTAGACATTACACAGCTGAAAGATGCAGAGATGGACAGATGGACTTCAATTAAAATATGATGCTACAATTCAGTTGGTTTTCTCATCAAACATCCATTTCTCATCGCAGTACTCAAATAAATCTCCAACGCTACTGAAAATGTGTACATTCACAAAAATACACAGCTAAACACACAAACATACTGTGTGCAGATATGCATCTAAGGGGGTAACAACTAGAGCTCAAATTCTTAAAACTCTTGAAATGTATGGTCTGCTGGAGACATCAGGGGAAGTAAAAGAAAGATCATTCTTAAACATTCTCTTTGCAAATGTGCTGAAAGAATCTTTTCTCTGCCTTCTTTTTTTCCTCTGTTCTTCTCTAGACATTGACTGCTGCTAATGCAAAACTGAACCAGCTGTATGAAAACATGGAGACTAAGTGTTTCTCCATTTTTCATATTCAAATATGGAAGAGACTGAGCTGAATGGTAAAGATGAGGGAAGCTGAATCTTGAGTTGCTAATGAATAACTTTAAATGGGAAAGATGTCACACCTCCTTGGGATTGCACTAACAGGGGAACATTCCCTAAACATTCACATTTACATCATTTGGCTGATGTTCTTATCCAGAATGATTTATTTTTGAATCATGTTACACAGGTAGGTGATGTAGAGTTGGGAAGTCTTGCCCAAAACACTTTCAGGCAATTTTCACACCTGAAAGTCTGGACCAAGGTCCAAACCAAGGTTTGTGTTTTTGTTACATTGTATACTTTGGTCATGAACTATGTATCATGTTGTCCTTGTCATCCTATGGCCAAGTTTGGCCATTTCATTAAAAACAGAGTGGTTCTAGTATGTTTTATTTAGGATAGGATAGGATAGGATAGGATAGGATAGGATAGGATAGGATAGGATAGGATAGGATAGGATAGGATAGGATAGAACTTTATTGATCCCTTGGGAGGGTTCCCTCAGGGAAATTAAGGTTCCAGCCACAACATAGGTACAGAACAAGGTAGAACAAGATAATTTAGTAAGAAACACTATATAAATATAAAGACTATATAACATAGAGACTATATTACAATGTACAATATATGTAAATAGTGCATGAAAAAAAGTAGAAAAAGAGAAAAAGAGTCCAGTAAAACGGGGTATTGCACATTATTATTGTTACTGCACTTGAAACTGTGTATTGCATTGTTATTATTGCACTTTGTTTATTGCACCAAGTCCAGGTGTGTTGTGGTTGTGGGTTGTGAGTGAGTTACTGGTCGTTCCTACTCATTCCCATCCTCCTGTTAGCACTCCTCCCCCCCAGAGAGGAGTTGTACAGTCTGATGGCGTGCGGGACAAAAGAGTTTTTAAGTCTGTTGGTCCTGCACTTGGGAAGGAGCAGTCTCTCACTGAACAGCCACCAGAGTGATTTGATGGTGATTTGAACTGACACATCAGGTCTGTTACCTCACTATCCCACTACTGAAAACCTCCCTTACTGCTGTTGTCCATGTTGTCCATGCTGTTGTTGACTCTTCAGAGAGAGGTGCATTGCCTTAAATCTGATATGGGACAAATTTCAATACCACTTATGTAAGTGGCCCAAATCAGCTTTGAACATGTCAGATTCAGTGCCATGCATGTGTGAAAAAAAACTTTGGTCACTTTTACCTGCTGTGTGAACTTAGTCTTAGTCTGCCACAAGGAAGGCAATGTTGTTACCCACTCCACTGCAAGACCGTAACAAACAGGTCAGTTTTAAGAAATGCTTACTGAATTTTTGTCATCTTTCAAGTCAGGTCATTCAGTTTTGAAGACTGAGGATTGAGGTGGGATTTCCTCCACAATAATGAAACTAAACTTATACTAAACTTACAAGTGTATCCTTTACAAGGGTGTCTGTTAGTCACTGAATTGGAACTGGGGTCCTGGCACTTTCCTCTGAGCACACTTGTTGCCCAGCAATGATGCAATGGTGACAGTTAGAAAAGGGGCAGTGACCTCCGATTCATGCAAAATCATGTATTACCTCCTAGTTTTGGGAGCATTGTATGTAATGAGGGATAAGTCTTATGGGATTGGGGGATGGGGAGGGGGGGGTGTTAATGTATTACAATTGTATACGGTTCATAAACTCACACATACACATTAGAAGTGAAAACACTGCTATGTTAGAGCCATTTGTCCTCCCACATAAGAATGAAATAAGTAGAGAAAAAGAGATTAAGATGTAGTGTACCTACTGTGGCTAACCTCACAACTGACCTCTGCTTATCAACACTTTAGTTCTTTGGAGACTATCTCCAGTATCTGAGGATTAGGCTCACCATCTCTATACACACATTACAAAATGACGGCATGTTATCTACCTCATCCACAACATATCCACAAAAATATATCCCACAATGCCATTGTCTCTGACGACTTGTGTTTTGTGTGACCCTTCGACCCCCCAGTGCTCCCGGTGGGCTGTGTTAGGTCCATTGAGGCATCCTTTGTGTTTTGTTTGTGGGGAGCTTTAGGCTTTATGTGGCCAAACGGTGATTGATGTTGCGATGACCTGAGTGATCCACCCTAAGCCCTAATGCTGGAGCACATGCAGTAATTAGCCTGAATCTGTCCCCTTGTGCCCCAAAGCCGTGGCCCTCCCATGCCCTATATGCCATTATTCCTTCAACAGAAGGACGTTATGATTTATATTTTAGAGCTGGATTATCGTATACTGGTATGCTAGATGAAGCTCAGACTAAACCAAGTAAAATACATGAAAATGCTTAATTTGAACTGGTGTGTAAGGATCGTAACCTGGTAGGTGAAAAATAGGCCTGTCACCATAACTATTTTTGTTCGGACGATAAACTGTCAATAATTGAGGTAAACAATATTATTGTCATTTAATTTATTACCCTTTTTTTGCCACAGATTAAAATGATATCAGTTCATATGCAATTACATTTTTCACTGGAGTTAGAATGTAATAAATATAAAAATCTAAATAAATCAATCATAATTCAAATGAGACCACTATTTTAAAACAGGATACTGGCCCATTCATGTGATGGAGATTCTTAAAATAGACTTAATTAATTTAGAGCTCACACTGGACTGTGAGTGTTACAGTTAAGCCTAGGGATAGGCTAAAGGTTTCTGTTACATTTAGGTAAAGTTTTTTGATAAGTTTAAATTAATTAAAATTTACAGTTAGGGTTAGGATTAGGTTTAGGTTGAGGTAAAGGTTCAGGTATTAAAATTACACTGATACTTTGTTATATTCTCTGTTCAAATTGTTTTATTTATGTGTGTCTGGGGTGTACGAACAAAATGTATACCAATTCAGAAATTTGTGTTTTATTTGCGTATCTATGACTTCCTCTCTGGAACATTATGAGATCAGTCTACTTATAATGTTCTAGACCAGGGGTAGGGAACTCCATTCCTGGAGGGCCAAATTCTTGAACAGTTTTGTGCTTTTAACACCCAAGCACACTTGATTTAAGTAGTTGATTACCAGGTGCACTTGGTGTGCTGGAGCAGGGAAATCAGCAAAATTTGCTGGACTCCACCCCTCAGTTCCCCACCCCTGTTGTAGTGTATTCCCCCTAGTTGTATTTTTATATTGTTGTTGTAGTCATAGAGTTCACAGAGCTATAGAATGCTTCATTATATTTACAATGCTCTCCAATGCTGTTGTCTATTTACATGGTTCTAGAAGGTCATCTCCATTCATATTCTATCTAGACCATGCTCCTCCTCTCACACTCAGTCTCTATTCACACTGATCTAGAATGGGTGTGTAAAACTAATCCTGAGAGCATCATTGAGTTTTTCAATTCAGTTTCTGAAGGCCTTTGTAAATATATAATGAACTGAATTAGATGTGCTTATTCAGGCTCAATGCTGTGGTTTGGAAGTAACCCAGTTTGACATTTCTGTTCTAGAATGTTCTCCTCCTGTTGCAAATGCTTCATTTGGCTTGTCAGCTCTTATTTGGGAACAGATGATATCCAACTGCCAGCATTAAAATGTTGGTGTTTGTTGGATCATTGTGCCATAAGCTGGAAAACCACTGCTCTAGATGGTCTAAATGATGGAACATGACTGCAGCATTTACAACAATGCCAGTAGAAATGGAGAAGGATCTGCAGTACCTGCCTGAGATATCTTTGGAATATATGGAGTATTAAATTTCAAGCCCATTCCGAATAATTTGCAAGCACCTGCCCAAAAATCACAACCAAGAGAAGCAATTAAGATTGAATTGAACAATAAAGTAACTTGATGAGTGGCCTCACTCACAACCCTTTACCTAAACCAGCCCCAAAACTTTTAGTCATTCTTATAATTCCTCTTCCATTCCTGTCCCTGTGAGAGCACTTCACAATTGTCCTCATCCCTCACTCCTCTCCTCCCTCCATTAGGCAGCACTCCCACTGTGTTAGTGGAGTGATAGCAGCTTTCTCTTCCTGCATCTCGGCAGAGGGCTAGGCTTGCTCCCTGGGTGTCCCAGGCTCTTCTGACAGAGTAGCAGAGTGACGGTGTGGGGGAGAGCGACAGCATGTGCTGTTTTCGGACGAGGGAGCTTCCTCTCAGCACCTCCTTTCCATCTCTCACACCATCTCCAGAGTGCCGCCAAAAAGCAGTCACTTCAGGAGTCATTCCAAATCCTCTTTCCTTGGTTTGTCTTTTTTTTTCAGACAACAAAGAGATTCTTTTCACTAAGACAAAGAGGCAAAGTATTAGTGCAGAAACAATGGAACAGATGGATTATCTAGACAGTAGTTCTTTAGCAACATTCGAAAAAGAATTTCTACACAATATGAATGAGATCTTAACATAACAAAGACCAGCACTGAACATCTCACTGATGTAATGGACTGGTTGAAATTGTGCAGGGAGATGGTGGCCTCTTTTCCACTGCACTGCCAAATTGTCACTAAGGATGCTTTCACAGCTATCTTGATTGGTCTGGACTTTTGGATCATTCAGTTTGGTGAGAAGGGTATTGAGGATCAAAGGACTAAAATTTGGATTTGATCTTTTAGTTCTATAATTACAGACTGTATTTCAGCTTCCCTGCATCCATTGTTAGCCTGTTCTTCACTGGTCAAGACTCCGCAGGACCACCACGGAGCAGGTACTATGTAGGTGGTGAGTCATTCTCAGCACAACGGTACTGCTGGAGTGTTTAAACCTCTCAGAGTCACTACTGAACTGTGAATAGTCCACCATCCAGAAATGTGCAGCTATCAGCATCCTGTGGCCAGCTCCTGCTGTGTCTGATCTACTACCAGCACAGACTGCAATTAGAGAACTACAGAGTGCTCCTGCATGGTAAGAGAAAGTGATAAAATGGCCAGTGAGTGTACCAACAAGGAAGTGGGCATAAATGTGTGGTTGATCAGTGTATAATTCTTATACCTTTAGGGTTCATTTTGAACCACCATTGATCCTTTTAGAAAGTTTTATGAAGAACACGTATTTCGTTGGTTTAGGATGTAAAACCAAAGTTCTTTAAATCTTTCAAATATTTAAAATAAAACAAGAAGTCCAAGCAAAATAGATTAGGCTTTTCTAGATAACTGAAATACAGCATATAACACATGTGCAGCATTCGACGGTCTTTAAAGAAACTGATTGAATTAGGGCAAACTCAAGCAGGGAGGTCTCAATACTAGTTTCAGCTGTTGAAGGGTCAGAGTGATTTATTGACTGTGGCCTGGGGCCGGAGTACACCAAAAGCTCCTTGAATCATCAACAGTTAGTGATCATCTGTTGGCTCTGACAGCTTTCACCTACACCACAAACTGTGCTTGACCTGTCAAGAGAGTCCTGATCTTTACAGTCCAGCATATGAAGTTCACTTTCAGAAGAAGTTGAGGTTTTCTGAGGTAAGAACTAAAAGTGAAGTTTGAAAACATGTAAATATTCTATTATGATTTGAAATGAGTAAATGTTCAAGTTGTAGTTTTAGATATATATAGTCTTATGTTACAGAAAGGAAAACTATCCTAACATTTCTGTTAATTCTAATTAACCGAACAAATGAAAAAAAAAATCAGAAATTCAGAGTTTAGCCTGTTAGCCTAAGACCATACCTATTAAGACTGGGCCATATATCAATATTTATATCTGTAACGTGATTTAAACAGAGCACAAAATGAGCTGAGGTGATATTTGTTTTTATTGAGAATTAAAATAGCATTTTAAGTTTTAAAATTGCATTCTGTTTCAGTCTCTTCTCTGCATCCTGCTCACAGCTCCTCCTCTACTCTGCTCCCCTCCGCATTCTCAAACACACATCATGGTGCAGGCATTAGACTAAATTCTTGCATGAAGATGACTTGTATGTAAAGAAGAAACAAAGGTCAAATGTCAACATGTTTCATGGGGTGTCCTAATTTTTTTCATATTGTTTGTCATTTTGTCTCATCATGTATCAAATTGCATTAAAAAACATATGTATATGCTGCTTGCCATCGGCAGTCGGAGTCAGAGAGAGCAAAATTGGCCCTGCTCACTCTTGGCAGGTAAATGGCGCTCTCTCTCCCCACACTCATGGACACAGACCTTCATTAGCCATTGTATCACAGCTGGGGACCTAGCACTTTCCTCTGAGCATGTTGGATCCTCAGCAATGATGCAAGGATAGCAGTTCAAAAGGCAGTGGCTGGCTTCACAGGGATCAGAGGAAGCATGTGCTTGTCTTTACCCATTGCGTGTTGGGAACATCATATGTGATAGAGGGATAATGAGTTTGGGTAATTGGCACTTTTAAGTTTTCAAGTTTTTTTCAAAATTTTTAAGTTTTAAAAATTTTAAGTTTCCTGATTTGTCACATGTTTATACATTAATATTGGCAGCACAAGTAATTATACATGTTTATTTGAATAGTAAACCAGAAGCAATAGCTTGTAGTGTACAGACCTAATTAAAAATCTTTGTATGTGTCCTCACTCAGCACCATACTCCTTCAAGCGTCACTGTGCAAATGACTCTCCAGACACATGTCTCCGTTGGCATTGTCAAGTCATATGCTAATGATGAATCATACAGTGATTGGTTGTTTCCAAGCTGCTCCAAGCTGTTCAGTTCCTGATGTTGCTCCCACCTCATGAGTTCTGTTTCCCATGAGATCTTGGAGGCCACTCTAATCGATGATTGGGTATGCACCGGGTGAGGATCTATAAGTAGTTGTGTTTGGGTGGTGTTTTTGGGGAGGTTGTGTTTAAGTGATGAAGTGTGTCTGCCAAACAGCAGGCTTCTCACTGAGAATTGATCAGTACACACCAATAAACTCAGCAGGATGCCACAGGGGACAACACCATGGAGGAGTCTGTGTGTTGATAGACAGTCTTCAGGCCCCGAGACGTCTCCATAATGTTTGTTCAACCCACTGTGTGGACGCTTGTTTTTTATTGTATTTGTAGTTGTCAAAAGGTGATTAAGCAGGAGTTGGCTACTGGCAGGGTTTCTTAAGTCTAGTTAGAATATTTTTTTGTCTTTTTAACCTTTGATTTACCTTTAATTTCATTTTTATTTATTACACCTTTTATTGTTAGCGATTGTTTAACAATGATTTTCTTTACATATTCATTATTCTATTTATTTATTATGCCGTTTTTCAATCAGTGCCTTTTCATTTATCATACCCTCATAAGCAAAAAGCATTCTATACTGATCAGCCATAAAATTAACATCCACTTCTTACATCTAAATCCTGAAATGTCATCACAGGACCTACATGTAGGTCTTTGTTAAAGCTGATGTCAAACTACAGCATCTACTATCAGAAAAAAAACAAACGAGTTTGGTTATCATGTGAGGTGTGCAAGGAGGCAACCCTTGCTGTCCAAAAAAAGGCAAGAATAAAGTTTACCAGAGAACACCTAGACAAACGTCAGGACATCTGGAACAATGTACTTTGGACAGATAAATCCAAAGTTGAATTATTTGGGGACAGCAACAGAAGACATGTTTGACACAAACCAAACACAGTATTTGAGCACAAGAACTTCAAACCAACTGTGAAGCATGTGGGTGGAAGTGTCATAGTTTGGGGCTGTTTTGCTACAGCAGGGCCTGTAGAGCTTTCCATCATAAAAACCACTATTAAATCTTTATTGTATCAGAGTGGGGCTTGAGGAAAAATGTTGAAGCAGCACATAGCTGAAAAAATTGAAAATATTTCTTCCAGTTGGTGTCAGAGACTGGTAGACAGTTATAGGAAACATGTAATTGACATTATTTCAGCAAAATGAGGAAATAGCAGCTATTAGGGCATATGATTACATTATGTAAATGATTTTTATGACTTTTCTTTTGTGTTTAGTTTAGTTTTATCAACTCCATCTGTCAATAACAAATCAAATGTCCATGTTTATACATGTTAAAGTGCAAGGTGTTCATGGGGTGTACTAACCTTTTCACTGTAGAAATGTTTAATTTTCATTTGTATAGGCTTATAGATGTAGCAAACAAAAAGAAACAAATAAATATAGTTGTTCAATAACTAATGGACTGACATTAATCCAAATAATTTTAAAATATATGGCCATTTTATCCAAATCATCCGGATTAAAAGTGAAATTTCAAACTGGGCTCCAGGTGTCCTCTTTGAAATAGCTGAGGTATAGACCTACAGCAGGCAGTCATGAATAAATCAATAAATGAATGGATTAATTATTTGTGCACTGTCTCAACACTGGGCATTGCTAACAATGCTATATTTAAACCACTGTATTTGTTTATGTATGTGGTGTAATTGATTTCTACCCAGTCAGGTCATTACAGAGGGGGAACTCCCCTGTTGTAGAGCTGGACTGTTACATGTAATGATCTCAGGAATCATGGGGCACATTTCATGCATATGACAACGAACTGGGAAAGAAGTCAATTACATGCAAATAAGAAAAAGAAAGAAAGAAAAAAAAAACACACACGCCCTCACACACATGCAAGAACCTGCACTCATCCACACAAATGAGCGCCATCTGACCTCCGCCGGCCCCCGAGGCCTGTCAAAACGCCTCTGCCATCTTGAGGGGCACCCCTTAGGGCGGGAAAACAAAGAAGTTTCAATGAATCTCATACTGACTGTGAAATTAACACTTAAGACAAACAACAACAGGAGAGATAAGAGACACAGAGGAGGTCCCTGTACTGCTGTCATGGAGCAGGGAGGTCTCTGTGTTGTAGAGCTGCATCAGTGAGGGTCACACTGGCATATGGTGCTAGACAAAGACATATAAACACAGACAGACACACACAAACTGAGGACTACTGAGAATTGCACATAGACACACAATAATTGCAACATCAGTCGATGAGTTTCTGCAAGATATACATAAACTATTGTTCAGAATTTTGGAATGAATGTATAAAATAGTATTTCTTAGATGAAATAAACACTCAAGAGATTCTCACTAACATCATATTAGTGATGTAGTTTAGGTTAGAGTTAGGGTTAGGGTTAGTAAGGACCAGGGTCAGGATTAAGGTTTTGGATTAAGGTTAAGGGTAGGGTTATGGTTAGTGAGAATTAGATTGAATCTGTTTAGATGAAATCATTACATCACTATACATCTATTAGAGGAAGAAATGTATGAAGAGTACAACTTTTTTACTTTGGAATTGTTTGGACTTTTGCACAGGAAGCTTGGGCATCTTCACAAATCAAACAAAAGCCAGTGAGAAAGAACTGGTGTTGTGGCAAAATCTGATTCCCCTTCATGTGCATGTGATACAACTCCTGTATCTACTGCATCTGTAGATTAAATCAAGGCCATCATGCGTGCCTCTAAAGGGGAGTCTGATATTGCCTAGGAGAAAGATTTTCCCATTCCTCCATGTGGAATTCTTTCAGCTATGTGATGTTTCTGGCAAAATACGACACTACTTAGAAAGACAACCTTCAGCATTGAGGAAACACTGACGTCAGACACAGACCCTACAAACTAATCTAACAAACTAAAACTAATAGGTCAAGTATGAGGAGATGCAGTTCTTCAGTGTTCTTGCTAAACAGCAGTGTGAAATCAGACCTAACCAGGCCAACCCAGACAAAAAAATATACCTTAGTTCAGACCTTGGGTCCAGACATTAAATATGTTCAGGTGCTTCACTACTGCTACTTTACTCATTTACTGTTGATACTGTATGATAATTATGGAGTGCTCACTCTGCAGCTGCTGTATATATTCACATTCTGAATCCAAATAAATTAAATAGCCCAGTAACAAAAATGCAGATAAGATCTACTTGCCTAACCCCTGTTCTTCTGTCTCATGTATCCTGCAAATATGCACATTCTCTGTAAAAACATCCATTTCTTCTTGTTTTGCACAATTTATCACAGATGCCTTATGCATATCCTGACAGTGCTGTGGATGTAGATATGGAGTAAATGTCACAAAAATGTGTATCCAGTGTAATAAATCCCCTGTAGCATGAAGGCTGTTTATAGACTGATGCTTTGGGCTGGGCCATGCCACTGTATCATTTTTCAGCCCCATACAGTAAAAGAACAGAACGAGATGCATTTTCTTACATAGGGTGACCGAGAGAGGAAGTTTAATACCTCTATATAGGAAGATCTCCAAAATACATACATATATGACTAAAATATATTCAAGAATTTATCACACTTGTGCAATTTGTACACACCTATTTTGAATAGAAATCGTGAATTACATGCCCCTGTCCACTGATGGCACTGTTTTCTTCAAATCTCCAGCTGACTTGATAACTTGCTGTCATTCACAAGACAATTTAATGGTCAGTGTCTCTGTTACTGAATCATGAAGGCAATAAAACAGCCAGTTGTTGACAATATATCAACACCTCACTGCTAGATATGAGTGTCTAAATATCGGCTATCTAGATGAACAAACTAGTCATTATATGAACAAAAGTATTTGGACACTTGTTCATTCATTCATGTTTTTTTTTTTTTGTGTTTTTTTTTTTTAAACCTGCTTTTGTTAGAATAACTGTCTCTACTGTCCAGAGAATGCTTTCTACTAGACTGTGGACCACTGCTGTGAGAATTTGATTGCATTCAGTGACAAGAGCGTTAGTAATGTCAGGATGTTGGATGATCACCACCCCACCTCATCACCAACTCCTCAACTCATCCTAAAAGTTTTGTATGGAGCATCATCATTCCAGCGAACAAAAGTCCACTGCCTTAAAGCTCAATTCTTGGCATTAGGCTTGATGCCAATCATTTTTACCTGCTCCAGGGCATCCTATGCTATTGGTAGACTTCTCTACAGCTGTGTGTGTACATTTGCACATCTGTGTCAACAATGGGTACAACTCACCAAATGCATTCATTAAAAGGGGTGTCCACAAACATTTGGGCTTATCTACAGACTGAGTATCTACAGACATATAGAACCTATAGACATATAACTGTAAAGATTTGCACAAAGAATGTGTGGTGACTAGAAATAAATTCTGACATCAGTGAGAAAACATATGCAATTTAGAAATCTCACTTGGACAGTTTTTGGTCCTTTAAACATGTCCAGGTAAAAGAGGTCATATGAGGCCATATACTATAGCCAACCTAAATTCACACGTCCACGTTTACAAAGGATACCTTGAGTCCATATTCACACAAAGACTGAAGTATTTGTTTTAGAAATCAAAGTCAATCTTCCCTCTTTTTTTCCCCAGGAAGATCTCCATGGTTCTGATATCTGCAGGAGGGTATGTTATCAACAAGGCCAGGGGGAGTGGAGACACTGCGGGAATGTCTTTGAAACAGAAGGGAAGCGGAGACTCTGTGTGTGTGTGTGTGTGTGTGTGTGTGTGTGTGTGTGTGTGTGTGTGTGTGTGTGTGTGTGTGTGTGTGTGTGTGTGTGTGTGTATTTTTGCACCTGTTCTCACACACTGCTGGAGATCAGGCCAGTGGTATTGGGAATAGGTCTGGGCAAGCTGGGAAAAGCCAGTGGAACTCAAAACCCCAAATGACGGCTACGGCTGGGTCAACACACCCTCAAGTTTCAGACAACAGAGAGTGTGTGTGTGTGTGTGTGTGTGTGTGTGTGTGTGTGTGTGTGTGTGTGTGTGTGTGTGTGTGTGTGTGTGTGTGTGTGTGTGTTCACCTCATCTGTTGGCTACATGGCTAACAGTTAAGATGAGTTCTATAGCTTGTTAAATATTTGTTTAGCTGCTAAAGATATTAGTTGATTTACCCACCTGTTACTATATTGTGTATTCAGTCAGTGGGCGCCAAAAGAGTAAAGCCCCAAAATGGCATGCTTACATTCAATATACACTGATCAGTCATAACATTATGACCACCTCCTTGTGGTCACTGTCCATTTTATCAGCTCCTCTTACCACACAGAAGCACTTTGTAGTTCTATAATTACAGACTGAAGTCCATCTTTTCCTCTGCATATTCTGTGATCCTCCTGTCACCCTGATCTTTGATGGTCAGGACCCTATAGGACCACCACAGAGGAGGTATTATGTGGGTGGAGGGTCATTCCCAGCACTGCAGTGAAATGGTGGTGTGTTAGTGTGTGTTGGGCTGGTACAAGTGGATCAGACACTGCAGTGCTGCAGTGTTTAAACACAGTGTCCACTCACTGTCACCTCTATTATACACTCATACTTAGTTGCTCAACCCTGTAGAGTGAGAGACATGAGCTCATCTCTTTCTGCACAGTTTGAGTTGGTCATCCTCTAGTTCTTCATCAGTGCTCACAGGACGGATGGACTACAGTCTATAATCATGGAAATATGAAATACTCCTGTATGGTAAGAAGAGCTAAAAATTAACAGTGAATGTAGAGACAAAGAGGCGGTCATAATGATATGCAGTTATACAACTGTATAGGAATAAGGAATAAGTATGACAAGTTGATGTGGGCAGTGCTTTGCTGTTGGAAATGCATCAAAACAGCAATCTTGTTTTATGCATCTTGACCATCTTCGACCACCTTTGACCATTACAGACTAATCACAGTGTATTTCACAACTTCTTGAACAGGACAGAACAACAGTGTATGATAACAGTAACCAACAGTTTTTTTCCTGTAATCTTCAGACACAGGGTTTTAGTTCAAATCTCTTTTAAGCTACCACTATAAAAAGTATGTTGGTATGTAAAAATGTGGTACACTATATCAGTGTGTACCACTGACTTTTCACTTTATCAAATGAAGAACCACCATCCAGAAATCTGAATCTGAAAAGAAATCACATTCAAATGTGTCTTAAATCCAACACTGAAAGCTCGGCTCAGAACATCTGCCATGCATAAATCAAATATGCCAAAAAAAAACAGGTTTTGAGACTTGTTACTGGTTCTGTACCATGGGATCAGAGTGTGCCTGCTACTCATCCTTGAGCCACTGAAGAATTCTCTCCAGAATACAGCAGTTCAATTCCACACTAAACGTAGCCTTTTTGCTTAATGGCGCACTCTACGTAGTTTGTACACATGGTGCATCCAGAAAGTATTCAGTTTTTGCACATTTTATTATGTTACAGCCTTATTTCACAATGGATTGTTCCCTCAAAATTCTACACACAATACCCCACAATGACAAATTAAGAAACATTTTTATTGAATGTATAATTAAATAAATAAACATAGAACATATATTTTCAGACTCTGCTTCAGTACTTGGTTGAAGAAACTTGGCAGCAATTACAGCCTCAAGGATGTCTCTGTACATTGCTGCAGTCATCTTTCCTTTGACCCTGACTAGTCTCCCAGTTCCTGCTGCAGAAAAACATCCCACCGCATGATGCTGCTACCACCATCCTTCACTGTAGGAATGGTACTGGCTAGGTGATGAGCAGTACCTGGTTTCCTCCAGACTTGATGTTTGGCATTCAGTCCAAAAAGTCCAATCTTTTTATATCTCATGGTCTCTATCAGAGTGACCATTGGGTTCATTGTCACCTCCCTGACTAAGGCCCTCCTATCACAGTCAATCAGTTTGACTGGGCAGCCAGCTCTATGATGAGTCATAGTGATACCAAACTACTTCCATTTACAGATCGAGGCTACTGTGCTCATTGGGACCTTCAGTGCAGCAGAAATATTTTTGTAACCTTACCCAGATCTGTGTCTCAATACAATCCTGTCTCAGAGGTCTTTAGGCAATTCCTTAGACATCATGGCTTGGTCTGTGATCTGACATGTACTGTCTACTATGAGACCTTATATAAACAGGTGTGTGCCTTTCCAAATCATGTCCAATCAACTGAATTTACCACAGGTATTCTCCAATCCAGCTGTAGAAACATCTGAAGGATGATCAGTGGAAACAAGAGGCACCTGAGCTCAAATCTGAGGCTGTGAATACTTATGTACTTATATTTTTGTGAATCTATTTGTAATAAATTGGCAAAAATGTCAAATGAACTTTTCTCACTTTGTCATTGGGGGGGTATTGTGTGTAGAATTTAATTTAAAAAAATCAATTTTGGAGTAAGGCTTTTACATAGCAAAATGTGTAAAAAAATGAAATACTTTATGGGTGCACTGTATAAACTCATCAACAAAAAATAATTCACCAAGAAGGAGTTGATTGAATGAAAAGAAAATTTCTCTGTGTAAACGTAATGATTATATATGTAAGTGATTATGATATTAGACTGAAACAATATGTTTATCCAATCATCAGATTTTTAACAGAACCTGGATTTATCACAAAATGCAATATGGTTGAAGTCCTGTCTGCTGTGTCTGTGCCCTCATATAACCATTGCTCCCAACACCTCCCAACAGCCTGGTCAGAACAGCCTAGATGTTTCTTTGAGTGCATTGCAGAGTCATGTTCAGAAGAGGTACACTATCCTCAGGTCAGTGGGGGAAGAACTTTTACACCCTCTGCCAAGGCCCAGTATGAGTGTCTCTCACTATCACTAAGGCAGGTGGTGCTCATAACGTTGAATGTACAGTTAGTGTGTATATGTGGTTTTGTTCTTTCCCGAAAACATCTTTAAGTTTGACATCATCTATGTTTGCTCATTAATTGCTGCTGAAATGAGCAGACATCCAGTATTACATCCTGGAGTTTTGTAATTTCTGCCTGACTGTCTCTCTCTCTCTCTCTCACACACACACACACACACACACACACACACACACACACACACACACACACACACACACACACACACACACACACAGTTGTTCATTCCATAATCTTGTCTAACTAACCTGAGGTTAGGTCCAAACTGCATCGTAAACGATCATCATTTGTTTTCTCGGCTCATTGTTTTTGGCTCTGTTATTTATGAGGTTTTTTATCATTTTATTCCACTATTGTTGCCCACATTGCTCCCTCTTTCTCTGAGCGTTCAGTCCAGTTGCTCATACATGCAGCCAGGGGTTCGGCATGTGGCTGAATTATTCACGTGTGCTGCAGCCTGTGCTGTAATCCTGACCGACACTAAAAGTCTGGCTAGATTTAGTGTCATGAAATTTTTATCTGTAAAAAGAGAGGCTGTGCTGCTATCTTCTCTCTCTCAGTATGGCTCTGTGAAACACACTGCGTGTAGGCTCTTTTTACACACTCCTATCACACACTCTGTACCTCTCTTACACACACACACGCATACACACACACACCATCACACCTCTGTCTCCCAGCTGATGATGGACAAGGCCTGGAGCAGTTCAGGTCAGTGTAACACATCTGGGCTTGTTTAGTTACCCCTACTTAGGCAGACATGTCAAATCCAGGGAGAGCGCGATGTGAAAGGAATCTTTCCACCTTTCCAGAAGAGATTAATGAAGATAATGTGTCAGTTTCTCCTTCACTTTCTTCCTTTCTTTTTATCATTCTCTCTTTCTGTGTCTGTGCCTGCTTCTTGCTCACCGTAGACAAAGTCATTTATGAAAGGTTTACAACAGGGGTCACCAATCCTACTCCTGGAGAGCTACCTTCCTGCAAACTTTCGATCCAAACCTAATCAACCCACCTGATCCAACTTGACTGGCTGAATGGGGTGTGTTAGAATTGGATTGGAGTTGGAACCTGGTAATCTACTTTTCCACTGATTTTGTATCAAACCCTAGTCATATTGATCAGATCCAACTAATCTTTGCATTTAAAATTTCTTGATTTGGGAGAAACTGAAAGGAAAATAGCTGTCTAGAAGAAGGGGTTGGAAATAGTTTTAGTCTAATGTGCAAAGGATCTTTTAATCTGATCTAAAATTTCCCTACTTCCCAAAGGATTTGTGCTGTAACTATCATCAGGAACCATAATATAAAAAAGTATTTTTTATTTGTGCTGATCTGTAATTGTTAATGTTCTTTATACACTCTTGTAATACAGTAATACATAGTCAGTAATATATATATATATATATATATATATATATATATATATATATATATATATATATATATATATATATATATATATGTGTGTGTGTGTGTGTGTGTGTGTGTGTGTAATCAATGGAGAGCATTCAGAAATGCCACATTTGTTTGAGAACAGGAAGAGGAGATATGGTGTGCAACTGCGGCATCGCAAGGGAAACAGGAATTGGATGAGCAGGGAGAATGTAGAAAATTGAAGAATCTCTCTCTTCACTTTGTGAGAGTTATTGGATGTCAGTCATGTCAAGTTTCTTGTGGACGCTACCACACTGGTATCCTCGCTGGACAGCCAACACACTCAGAGGAAAGCAGGTCCCCAGCTCTGGTACAATGGCCAATAGGCTAATAGAATAGTAAGCAGCATGATCCAGGATTTGTGATCCTCAGCTCTTAGTGGTAGACAGCTGAGCCACTCAGACCAAATGTGTAGTTGTTAGATGTAGTATCTTGTCAACCTCTTGGGCCATTTCACTAACAGCAAATGTTTAAGGCAAGGAAGCTGATCGGATCATGAATGGCCACAGCACCTTTAGGTGTTAAATGTAGGATCTTCCTTTAGTGGTTTGGTGGTGTATGGGCTTGTATATAGTATTGTTCAGTTTATAGTATAGTACCAGGATGTTATTAGCAGACAAATGTATTGTATAATAATATACTATACATTACTAAAATATAATTATACTTTAATAGTGGTTCAGTACAAATGTGTGGTTCCAAAGTAACAACTTTAATATACATTTTTTACAAGGGAATGTAATGCTGTTAACACTAATAGAAACATGTACATCACTAATTAACACTGTTTAATCTGTAAGTGTAAATCATTCATTTGCCACAAACTGGGTTGAGGTTTTGCAAGGTTTTCAGCTACAGAATGTCATGAATGTTCTGACACAGGAACACGTTCAACCTCCCAATTGTAAGAAAACATCAACGTCATTATCAGCTTTGGTGTTGACAAAGGGGGACACATCCTTGGGGAATTCCAGTACTGATTGTTCATATGCTTAAAGAAAAATGTCCCAGCTTCATACACTGTTTTCTGCCTGTGAAGATGCTTGTGATGTGATGAAGATGCTGACCTTCACTTGCATGTGGACTCATTTCAGAATTATGGTGCTAACCACAAAGCTGAAATCAAGGTAAAGGGTTCTAGTGTGTGGTTGGTCAAGCTGGTGATGGATAAGGAAAATCCTATATTTACCACACCGACCTCTGGTAGTCCCAACAGGGAGGTGGAAATACACTCATCATTAAACAAATAGTTCAGCTCTAGTTGATTATTGATTGTAGACTGATATGAGCAGTATTTATTGAGCTACACATACAGAAGTAGTGTCTCTCAGTATGGTGTTGGGTATGATGCAATATCTCAGATGTTTTGGAATGGAGTTATAGTGGTTCCTAATGGTGCCAAGCAGCTTAAATTTTCTCACTCAAATCCTGATCCCATCAGGACTGGCCAGAAAGGGTAGCACCACTGATTGCAGGACCATATTAATGTAACAGGTCATCATTCGAAATTGCCCCCACAGCATGAAACCAGGAATTCTGGATGTGTGACACATGACAACCATTGATCTTGGCCCTGACTGTGGTGCTTCGACACATGGATTTGTTGCTCATCTCTACTAAGACAAAAGGGGATCATCATTGATAATGGCCAGCTGGCACAAGATCAGTACGATGAGTGTAGATGCAAACAGCAAGTTTAAATGGACCAAGGACGCCTGACTCCTAGCAACTGACCCAGTGATTTTCATTGCATGTAGGAGCTTGGAGATGGAGAAGAAGGGCCAGTCAATATAATTTTAAATTCTAAATGAATAAGTTCTGTGGTTGTAATTCCCTCCACACAAACTTCTCTGGATCCTAAACGAATGCTTTACAAGGCTTTTCTACTACATGCAAGGCTTTAGGACACACACTTCAACACCTGGACTGCTCATTCAGCACTGAGATTCAAACCATGCTTTTTTAACTGAATCATTCCTGGAATGAGAAAAGAAAGGTGAATGAGAGAAAAGTCTCTTCTCACCGCCAGTAAACACATAAACACTTCATAGCCTCATCACTCCAAACACCTCAAAGTAAGCATTTGCATGGAGGGTATGATTATGATTTGGCGATGTAGTCTTTATCTTTTATTGCTGTGATGGAAGGATCCCACTTAAGCATGCCTCAGCTACAAATCTCTCTTCTTCTAATGCTGCTCTTCTCCGTGCCATTGAAAGGCCTTGCCATGACAAGCTCTTTGTAGATGGAGAGAGAGAGAGAGAGAGAGAGAGAGAGAGAGAGGCACTAGGTGTGTAACTGCATTCTGTAGTATTCTGCTCTTCACACCCAGTTCAAAGTAAAGAAGCTCAAATATGTATAGGTTAGTGGGCTTTCAGGACCAAGGTTAGAACTGCTTTAAAACTGCTTGGAGAAGCAGAGGTGAGTTTGATAGAGAGGGAGTCAGTAGGGGTATGTAACTACATGTTGTAGTGGGGGTTTTTTTGCACTTCACATGAAATTCAAAGCAGAAAAATCATGTAAAATGTGGGACCACTAATCTTTAGAATTTCTGCCCTAAAACACTCATATTCATATCTTGGCAAACAAAAAACAGGGAAGGGTAGTGGGCCTCAAGATTAAGAACAGCTATTAAAAGCTAAAAATAGCTATATAATATTTTCTGTTTTGAAAGTACAGTAATCAGAGCTTCAGCCATGTTGGCTCAAACATAGCAGAGACAGTTCAGAACATGCCATAGGTCACAAACCTGGGGGCACAGCTGTGTGACCTGGAGACTTATGCTAGATAAGGGTTAGGTCAAGTTTAGCTTTAGTTTAGGATTAGAGTTAGGAAATTGTTAGGTTAAGTTTGGGGTTATGTCAGGTTTAGGTTAAGGGTTAGATTGATTTGTAAGGTTTTGTTTCAGGCAATATAAATATTCTGCTTTGTAACATTTTTTGTTCTAATCGTTTATTTTATATGTACTAATTCCTCTTGAGAAATAGGGAACAAGCTGCTCCAGGAGCAGGGTTGGGGACTGCTGTTGTAGGAGGTTTAGAAGAGCTTAAACAGATCTCATAATTGAGAATGGACAGAGGTTTTAATCAGCTAGTAATTTTCCTTCCGAATCAAAGCAAAGGGAGTAGGTGGCTTCGTCAGCAATATACCAGCAAACCATTAACAACCAACTATTTCCTTTTCTCCAGTTTTTCATCACTGCATCACCAGTTCTTCAATGACTCATGGATGGTCTTTTTTAATACCATGAAATATACAGAGCAAAATTAAAGATCTGAGTGCCTTTAAAGCAAAAGGGCGAAGCAGTGCATTTGTGCATTCTTCCATGCTTTTAAAGCAATGGCCGCTCCCTGAGCTCAGCTTTGGTGGGTGGAATGGGCAGGATGGGGATGGGGGTGGTTGTATGGGGCAATAAAGTCCCCTATCTGTCTTTTACTGAAGCCGTGAAGGCTCTATCCTTCTCTTTGGTTCCCCCTCCTCCTCCGCAGCGCGTGTTAAGTATGCATGGCAGAGCATCTCCACTTACGGCCAGTTTTATGGGCCGACTTTTATACAGGTTCTTATTGCATTCTCTGACCCTCAAGAAAGCCATCATCCTCTTTCAAGCTTCTCCATCACACACACATACACACAAACTCTCCTCATACAAATACACTTAAATGTAGAACCACTACACACATGTACCCTGCCATTTTAACTGTCATAACAAGGATCTAGTGGTGTGAAAAAAACATTAAACCCAAAGGAGTCCTTGATTAAAAAAATCTCTGTCCTCTTTAGAACAGGACGTCCTGTTCGTCTCTGACGTTAGTGCTGTATTAACTGGGCATTTACAGTCTCCACAGCTAGAGACCTTGAAAGCTGCTGCAGTTGTGATTGTAATTATAATTAATTGATGATGCCCCATCAGCTCATGACTCTGAATTATATTAAGACGTTTGATAAGTGTCTTCATCAGTGGCAAGTCTTACAACCCTTCTAGGTCTCTTATGACATATATACGTCTTACAGTTTGTTCAAGTCTTAGAACCCGAGATCCATACGTTGCGGGCAGTACATGCCGTTATGTAGGTTTGATATCTCAGCATCAGAGTAAACTACATAGATAAAACACATATCATAATAAACTACAAGGCTTAACCTTTCAATTATCAGTGACAAATCAAGCTAAACAGTTAATTGAAAAAACAGCTAAAATGCACCAATTTCCAGCTGAGTTCATCCCAAATGCCTGTAAATGCCTCCAGTGTATGTTTACTGCCCTGTGTACATGCTTGACCTGCATATAGACTCTGACTGATCAACAAGAGGCTAATGACATCAATGACCCAGATATCAGGTTATAGAGGGAAAAGAAGGGGTTGTTTGCTTTCTTTCTTTGCTCACACTGTTCACATATTTCACAAATTTCAAAATAAAAGTACTGAGAAGGATAATACATGAATAAAAAAAAAAAAATAAAGGATATTCATGATTTTTTTTTTTTATTTGAACCACCATCAAGTATTTTGAAGAACTTGTTATTGTAAATAATTTTGTAAACTCTTGTCAATCTAATCATTACAAATTACTCATCACAGTTCCTCCATTTTCATCTACAAAAACAAATTGTAGGCACAAGTAATTAAACAATCAAATTTATTCTCTTATAAAAAATAAATTCTGTTACATTTTATATCTCGGATTAAGAATTAACAACAAATAACAATATCTTGCATGTATGACTATCACAAAGCCTGGTTCTTCTAGCAGTCAGTTTTCCATTATGTAGCAGTCTATGGATGACATCAACAACACCATGTTCTCCTGAAGTGCCCCTTGTGTTTACTGTGTCACAAGGCTTTTACTGAATACATGCTACCCAAACTGTTAAATAACAGGTTAAATCTTTCACAAATTTCAGCGAAGAGACAAATGTGACACAAAATTTCAGTTCCAAGCAGCAAAATCTCATTATTCATCTATACCAGAAATACAGCTCTAAATACAGAAAATACATTCTAGTGGAATGTTAAAATATCAGGTTATCAGGGACTTTTTTGTTAACTTTGAAGATGACCTGTAGCCAGTAAGGACCTCCAACATTTGACACACTGTTTGACCTGACTTTCTGCAGTTCTACAGAAGAGTAGTTAAAGAACCTGTGGTAATGAAAGAGCAGTGGACTGCTGTGCTCCATGATTTACATTTTGCTGCATTTATGCTGCTTGTGGATCTCCCTGAAAGGATGTGTGTAATTTCGCTTCTGCATGAGCCCAGCTGTCAGAATACACAGCCTTGCCAACACACACACACACACACACACACACACACACACACACACACACACACACACACACACACACACACACACAAAATAAATAGACTTTTGAATTGTAAGCCCACTGTTCATTACTGAGACAGAATCTATGATGACAGACCACCCTGCACCTAAGCTGACCCACCAAATCAAAATTTGTACTGTGGCACACTGCACATAGAGAGTAGTCGTGAAGTAACTGGACTGTAAAATCAGGTATATAACCACTGCATAACCAACATTAGCTTCCCCACTGTGCTGATTTTATCTTTTGCCCAGCACCGCATTATGCTCTGATTTTAATGTGATGAGAGAAGCAGAGCCTGATGAGAGAACGTTTCAAATCCTGAACATTTGAGCCCGTGGAAAGAACAAACAGAACATTCTGGATGCTGTGGCAATGCTACATACTATTTTAAACTCAAACACACACAGGTGGATCAGATTATTCAGTGCCAGTTTTTCAAATTGCATTTGCACATAGCATATTTAGTGGCGACTGAGGGAGGCAGGGGCTGGTAGGGGCTGGCTACTTATTTTCACCAACCTTGAAATATTGTATACAACATTTAAAATAAGTAGTGCAGTCATCTAAGCATTGGTCCCATCATTGACAGTCATAAGGTGTCCAAGGAGTATGGACTATTGACACAAGTGAGATTGGATTCATGCTATCGGTGCCAAATTCTGACCATACCATCTGTGTTCCTCAACAGAAATCCAGATTTATCAGACCAGGCTACGATTCTCCAGTCTTCATCCATCTGTTGTTGGTAAGCCTGTGCCCTCCGCAGCCTCAGCTTCCTGTTCTTGGCTGACAGAACTTGACCCTGTGTGGTCTTATGCTGTTGTAGCCCATACTGCTCAAGACTGGGCATGTTGTTCATTCTGAGATGCTATTTTTCCTCACCCCACTGGTGAGTTAGCTGAGTAATAGTAATTAGCCTTCCTCCATCCAGTCTGAGTATTCTCTGTTGACCTCTCTCATCACAACAAGAGCTCCAGTAATATGTACATGTATTGTACACATTGTACATATAATGTACTTAGAAAATGTCAAAACATTTGCATGATTTGCACGAATATGTTTTGATTCAAAATTAGCTGCTTTCCACTGGTGGTGCTGTTTTGCCATGTACACAAAGAACAGTGTAGGTACAACTTGTTTATTCCTTGTTATGGAGCTTCAGAAAAGGTCAGATTAGTTTAGATTATGGTTAAGGTTAGGGTTAGAGTAAAGATTATGTTAGGTTTAAATTTAAGTAACATAATAAATACTGGTTGCTTTGCAATATTTCCATTTCTGCATGTCTTGGCTGCTTTAATACATCGTGTACGTGCACGAGGGGTGACAGGTGTTTCCATCAGCAGAACTGCTGTATTGCTGAAGTGAAATCTAGAGACCTCCTGGAAATCCCAGGAGGACAGCAGTTTCCCTTCTGGCACCAACAATTATGCCACTATCTAAATAATTAAGATCACATTTCCCCCTATGTTGCATGGTTTTATGCAATGCATGTAGCTGTCATTAACCACATGCTCTATAGTTGTATGCAAAATGAACACTCTGTTTTAGGACTTTGTTACAACGTTAAACAAAGCCTATTACTAAACACATGTGTACTTAGCAGTTTAAACCAGTTCTGGTTTAGACTGCTGAATGATGGTGGATGTTGTATGTGTTTTGTGTCTAAGTACTCTTTTCCTCTCTCCTGCCCTCCAGTCTCCTGTAGGAGGAGGGATTGTGTACATATATGTGTACAGCAGCATGGGATCCTATTCTAGCCTATCTGGAGCTGTGCATTGCATGGTAAAAGTATTTCAACTCATGCATATGCAGGTACTACAGACACAACCCAGATAAACAGAAATTAAATGATTTGTACAGATAATATTACGAAATATACCATAGTAAAAATGAAATTCTTACCTTGTCTGCACGAGGTAAGTTCTATAACATGATGCATCACAAGCAGGTTACAGAACATATACTGTACATACCCCCATCGTCAAACACATAATTGTTGTACAAATGGGAGGGATTGCAATGCTATTGGGAAGACAGATAAAGGTTACAAGGAACAATAAATGACTCAAAATGCTGACTGATATGGGCTGATATTAATTGAGGTACACATACAGAAGTACTGTTTCTCAGTATGGTGCTGGGTATAACGCCATGATGTGAGATGTCTCAGAATGTAGAGGAGTTGTAGAGGTTCCTAATGGTGAGATATTCCATCCCAGTTTAAATATTCTCACTCAGTTTCTGTAGATTTTGCAGTAGGGGTGGTGTTGTGTTGAAAGCAGGTCCAATAGCACCCCACACGTTTTCAGTGAGGGGAAAATTCTGGTGATGCGACTGGCCATTACATAGTATCTGCCTATTCAACATGAGCTCTTGAGAGTTTTGTCGTTTTGGATTGTCGTTTGGAAAGGGTAGGTCCACTGGTTTCAGGACCCCATTAACGTAAGGTTGCACTGTCAAAGTGCCCGTAATAAAATCCATAAAAATGAAATTTCACCACACACCATGACTCCAGGCCTTCTGGATGGAGGACAACAAACCATTGATCTTGGCATTGACCTTGGTGTCTCCACACACAGAGATTCTTAGGTCGTCTCCACCAAGACAAAAGTGGGACACCTCACTGCCATGCAAAATGAGACTGTGACAGTCTGGCACAACACCATTGCAGTCGTGCATTGCAATCAGTTGATCCTTTTCATGGGTTTCTCTTGCCTCCTCAACTTACCAGATCAGTCAGATCAGTGTTCATAAATCAAGCTCTCCCCCTCAACATGAGAACATTCATCAGAAATGGCTTTCGTCACCTATTCCTGTAAATTTGCTTTTCAGATGGTCACATCTCTGTGCGCTCTGCAGTTCCAGCAGGTATGAAACAACGCATGACTGAGCAGATGCTGAGAGGACATTTTTGGTAACCACAGACTGTCACATGAGAGTAAGTGCTGTTCCATGCTGTCGCGAACAAGACGTCTGTGTTCTGATCTGCAGGTAGACATGATATGGCTGGAGGTGATGTATTAATTTCCCTCTGTCCTTGATGATGGCCTGATGGCTCACTGCCACGCTGCGTCTCCTGCATAGAGAAGAAGGAAGAAGAAGACACACAGGTCCTGCCACCCTCAGCACACACTCTTAGCAGTGATGGTTTTCTACTGGCACCCTCAGTAGACAGATGTCAGCAGCTTATTAGAGGAGACGGCAACCAGCCCCTGGAGCACAAGAGAGCCTATGAATAAATTTATTACACTAATGCACTGACCTTAAAACTGTAAGTGCCATTCACACTGTGAAGTGAGGCGGCCAATTGATGTAATAGTCTCTTGCTGTGTATGTATGTGGGGTGGGGGAGTTTCACACTACATAAAATAAGGTAATGTATCTATAAGGTAAAGTTCTGAACCTCTTCAGTAAAGCACAGCCGTTATGACTTGAGTGAATTAAAAGGATGGTTCGGCCAGACTTGCCAGCCTGACAGGTAATGAGCTTGGCTCTTTTAGCCTCTTACCTCCAGAATAAAACTAAAGAAGCAAAGTCAGCCATACAATGATGCTTGTAAGGATAAGGAGAACTAAAACAAATGAGACAAACATATTACTCTTGCATGTGAGTATTGCTTTTGGTATCTGGAGTAAACAGGCCCAGATATTTCACAGATGGGATAAACTTTTTATGCTGGAATGTTGTTTTCCTTTCTCCAAACATAGCACTTCATCAGATATAGTTTGGTCTTATACATCCACAAAACATTGTGCCAGTAGTATTCTGGCTTGTCCATGTGATCTGAAGCAAACTGCAGATGGGGTGCAATGTCCTTTATGGAGATCAGCGGCTTTCTCC
Source organism: Acestrorhynchus altus (assembly GCA_034509495.1). Classification (NCBI taxonomy): domain Eukaryota; kingdom Metazoa; phylum Chordata; class Actinopteri; order Characiformes; family Acestrorhynchidae; genus Acestrorhynchus; species Acestrorhynchus altus. Next base: position 18,279,371 of record CM067510.1, read on the forward strand.
TTTCAACCCTGCCATGCACACTATTGTTTTATGGTGCTCTCCTGACGGTGGACTTATGAACATTACCATTAGACTATGTGTGAAATGCCTTTAGTTGCTTAGAAGTTACCTTAGGTTGCTTTGTGAACTCACCTTGGCATGACTTTTATTGTTAATAATGGTCTTGAATTTTCTCCATTTGTACACAGTCTGATTGTGGATTGGTGGAGTCGTATGAGCCTGATGAGCATCAACAACTAATCTGAGCTCATCAGAAATCTCCTTTGCTCATGTCTTGATACACTTCCACAAACATGTTGTGAAGATCAGACTTTATAGATCCCGGTTATTTAAATAAAACAGGATGCCAACTCACATCTGAAAACAGTTGATAGCACCTCACTCAAAATTCACCTTCAAATGATCTGCTAGTCCTAAATGTTCACATACATTTGCCACTCAGATTCTAGACTGTTTCTACCACCACACAGTCCCTTTAAAAGCCAATACATATAACTCAATACACAGTATGTCCAAATTTTGGACACCCCTCCTAATGAATGCATTCAGCGTATCATTTTACGTATTGCTGACAGATGTACAAATGTGCACATAGCTTGTCTAGTTCCTGTGGATGTTCCATGTCTAGGTGTGGACTACAGGGGTATAAAGCCCCAAAAAGCTGGAACATTAAGCTCTGGAGCAGTGTAACTGTGTTCTTTGGAATGTTGGTATGCCATTAAGTACTTTTGTAATGAGTTGGGGATGAGGTAAGGTGAAGATTATCCAACATCCTGGTCTCAGTAATGCTCTTGCCAAATCCTCAAAGCAATGTTTCAAAATCTAGCAGAAAGCCTTCCCTGGACAGCATAGATTTTCCATCTATTGAGTTTTTCTGGGTTTTCAAAATAAAAAAACTGAATGGAAAAGCCCAAAAATTTAAACAAACAAACAAACAAAAAACATCCAACTATCACAAAAAGATTGTCATGCTAGGATGACATGGAAAAGTTTATACAGAAAGATCAACTGCTGTTACGTTTAGACAAACATTTCCCTACCACCCTCTAGTCCATACAAGCTTGTTTAGAGCAATCGTGATTCTCTTATCAGTCAGCATGGGTGGCTGGTGACTGGTGAAGCAACTAGCCCTACAGACACAAAAATTATTAAAGGTTCCTTTTGGCATTCTGAAACAACAGATTCAAAGCTTGTCTGAAACAAGGTCCTGCTACAGGGGCAGTACTAGGTCCAGAATTAGGGGCTATAGCTATATATCTATAGATCATGGGGAACCAAACCCTTAGGACAGATGAAACGGGTGCTTGGACCCCTTATTTTGAACATAGAAAATGTCCTTTTGAATGCAATAAAATGAGAGCATGCCATCAGGGTAGAACAATCCTTGTCCTATCTGGCATATATGAACTGCAAACCACACTGCCATAAAAAAAAAAAATTAGAAAGAGCTGTAAAGGTGATTCCGATACAAGCAAAGATGATGTTAAATCTTTCCATTCTGCTGGAGCAGGGAAAAATCTAAAATATGCAGGGTAGTTGTGCCTCCAGGACCAGGGTTGAGAAACATTCATCTAAAGTTTCAAGTAGTGAATGGAATAACATAATATTTCTCTTGTTTCTGCCAAAATTTCATAATTGCACATAACAATTTTGTGAAATGTTTGGTTGGAAATCCAGCTAGTAATTACAATAAATGCAAGTTTTAATAACATTTCAGAAGAAACAATGAATGGAGTCCAAATGCTTTTGTTCAAAAAATACTTTATGAACACTATCACTCTGTCTGTACTTTTGTCTGTATAAGAGCATGAAGCACAGGTCACCAGCAGTGTAGACACATCAACAAGAAGAGAGTATGAGGCAAAATGATCACCTACAGTGACAAGTGTGTGTGCTTGTGTGTTTTGATCAATGCTGGACCCCCTGCAGAGTCACTTAAATGTGGTCTGATACACTGACTGACAACTATCAATAATGCAGGAATCAGAGAGACTCTGTGTGTGTGTGTGTGTGTGTGTGTGTGTGTGTGTGTGTGTGTGTGTGTGTGTGTGAGAGAGAGAGAGAGAAAGAGAGAGAGAGAGAGAGAGAGAGTGGGGGGGGCGACAATTGGCTATCCCTGCAGGAAGTCTTCTCCAGCATAGATGGATGGATGAGTCTAATTCAGTATCTGATGAGAAACTGGCTGTTTTGAACAGACCGCAGGCTCAGCCATTGCCTAATGAGGGGTTCATGGCAGTTAGTGTGCGATTATGACCAGTAAGCGATGTGTGTGTGTATGTGTGTGCAATAAAAAATGTGTGAGGAATGAGGCTGGCCTGTTGAGCACATTATTTTGCACTGAAGTGTGCGAGTGTAAGGTTGTACACTTTCATTTTGCATTTTATGTTAAAGCAGTGAGCAGTAAGAGAAAGACACATCCTCTCTTATTAGCCTAACTCCAGTTGTGACTCCATTTCAGCCCTACTGCAGCTCTCCTAATAATAATGCTCCTACTGTCATCAGGCATTATAGTATTATCCTGTCATGAGCGATATAAAGAGAGCATTAGGAAATAGAGCTGAAGGAGCTGTGTTCTGGCTTGCCGTCTCAGTGGGTTTGTCACTGATTAAAACACCTTTCTGCACCTATCTCACACTTCTGGCATGTTCGAGAATCCTTGCTAACCCCATAAACACTTTCATGGATGTTCTTTACAAAATCTAGCACAGCTTTTCAGTAACAAAATACTTCATACCATTTCATATCTATAGACCCTCAGGTGACATCCTGCATAAATTAAAACAAGTGAATTAATTGATAATAAATGGGAACAAGAATGTAAAGCCATGGTCATTACTTAGTAAGGGTTACCACCCTTTGCAGAATCTTTTGTTACAAGACAAAAATAAATAAATAAATAAATAAATAAATAATTGTCTGCCTGAATGATTGTCTCATTCAAATTGGATCAGGGTATGTAGAAAGGGGGGATCTTTTCATTTAAAAAATTTCAAATTGCATTCAAAACGGGATGTTGCTTCATTGTTTGACTGTAGCTGAGAACCAGGAACATCTCAGTGAGCTGCTAAGAGAGTGAAGGGGGCAGTTGTTAAGAACTGGGCCTGTCTGTAAATAAATCCAGGGCAGAATTTAGTTGTCTGTCCAGTTCTGCTGTCCACCAAGACAAAAGTGAACTTGTCACTGAAGATGACCCACTAGCATCTAAAACATCACTGTTACTGAATGTCTCCCAGATCTTTTGTGTCACTGGGATGTGCCTTCTTCTATCCATTGCCACCAACAGTGTGGAATGCTTATATCCACATGACCATTATGGTGCACATTAATAGACACCCAGACACCCATGCTAGCTAGTATCCACTGAGTGGTGAAAAGAGAGGGAGGGTCATCTTACCCACTCAGAAGGTAAGGCCAGTTTTGCTGTTCTTGAATCTTGGACACATATGATTGCATTAATGCTTAGACAGTTGTGCTTCTCAGGGGTGAATTTATTGTCTTTTAAATACTTGCGACTAGAGCGTCTTTATGTTCCCTCAAATACTGTAGATGCCCTGATGTTTACCTTTCTGTTATTTAACAAAATTGCAACAAAACTGTTACATTCCTTTTTCATTAGCTACATTACCTGCATATATTTTAAATTGGTAAATGTCACACATAATGAATGAAAAGCTACCAATTTTATTCCTTATATCACAAGTGATCAACCAAGCCAAAAAGTGTTTACAACCCCTAGCTTTCCTCTCTGAAGCACACACACACACACACACACACACACACACACAAACACACATGCACACACTTGCATGCCAAGCTGAGGACAGCCAGGGCAGGTGTATCAACATCCATCCCATAAAGGTCAGGTCTTATCCTGCCTTTTAAACATCACACCACGTGCATGTACTCTTAAACAACCTTTTTCCGAGCAGATCCTGTCTTTTGTTACGGTGTTCCCACCTGCTCGGCCCAGTATTTACACTCACCTTCCTCTGTCAGGGCACACTGAGGGATCTGCCTCCATGTCAATGGCAGCTGCATGACCTGGCATGCTGCTTCCTGGAGCCGCAACAGAAGCACATCCTGCCAGTGTCACATCAGCCACTGTGATTCAGGGAATGAGAAGATTAATTTTGTTTACCCATATTGGGTCACCACTGTAAGATGTTCAGAACTTACCCAGAGGTTGACAGGACCTGCTTCTGATCGGGAAAACATCGACTGTATAGTAAAGCCAGGGTTGGATCTCTTGCATATATTGTATTGTATATGAGGGAACGAGAAGCCATCTATTGCAACTGGGCACAAGCTTGTAGGAACTGGAGATATACAGTAATTACAGGACCTGAGGAAGGAAGCCAAACAGCATAGCCAGTGTTAATAAAATCCCTTAACCCTGACTTAATAAGACTTTATCTAGTGTAAACTACCGGACTTGGGCCCTTGCTAATCTGCAGCGATAAGACAGACCTCTACCGGATCTACAGAGAGACCCTGACTGACCTGCTTCCTGCAGATATGCATGTAGCTCTGGATGGTTGATTATTCTTGCTCTGGTGCTCTGGTGGAGTTTAATGATTATCTGTATTCTACAAGTAACTGGTAAAGACTCTCAAAAATACTGGTGCTACAAAGGGTTCTGTAAGTGACACCATAGAGGAATCACTTTTGATTCCTTAAAGAACCATTTTTGTAAAGGGATTTTGACTATGAAGAACACTTAAAATGGTAAAGAACCTTTTCTTAGACTTATTTAGATTTTAGAAAGGTTCTCCACACATATACTATAAGGACAAAATATTAGGACACTCATTGTTCCATCTTTAATCAAGGTTATTACAAAGAGTTTATCCATCTTTTGTTGAGTAACTGTCTCTACTGTCCAGGAAAGGCTTGCTTCTAGATTTGGGAGCATTGCTTTGAGGATTTGATTGCATTTAACACAGTTCCACTGCTGCACAGCTCAATTCAGATTGCCTTATAAGACTTTAGCCAATGCCTGGCATTAGGCATGGGGCCAAAAAGGTCATGTTTTGCTTCATCTGCTTCAGGGAGATGTGGAGTCATTATATCTCCACAACAGAAAATTAGCCTTGTAGTTATTTAGATGAATGAGGATTTTGCCTCTTTTGCCACTAAAGTTACTGTAGAAACCTTATTACTGTGAGATTGGACACATCTGGCAACAGCAACTGACACGTTATTATGAGACCCTGTGTTTCAGAGCAGATGCAAAAATAAGATCTTCAAACCGAATGAGCATTTACTCAGCATAAAGCCATTTACTGTTCTTTTCAAGCTTCTTAGAGCCAGAACCAAACCACAGATATTTGACATGAATTTGCTAGTAGTAGAGACCATCTACCACCCATCGTTTTCCCCCTGTTAATGGAGGACAGCCTCATGTTGCGGTGCATTAAGAACTTAAGAGGGAGGTCCAGGGGTGTAAATTATTGATCACCCCCTCTGGTCCGGCAGACATTTCCTTCCATTGTGACATGATTTGTTTGGATCTTCTTCAATTGCTTAGTCGCTTGAAGGTAATCAGATCAAACATGCTACATAACTGACAAAAGGGCAGGCCGAATTCACAATGCATGGGGGCTTCGCGTGTCAAAGAAGGCCAGGTGCATGCACCCCTCCAAATTCCCCAAAACAACAGCTGCGGTGCCCACAACAGCCTTGGGGGAGGTGGTGACGACAGCCAATGGTAAAAGTAGCAATTACTAAATGCCATTCTGTGCCCAAAGCATAATTGTAGCAGCAGAATCATTTCCTCTGAGATGCTTAGGATTGATGCTGTTGGGAGTTTTAGGAAGAGGTGCTGTACAGCTCCACTCACCTGTGAATCGCTTAATCAGCTTCATCAATAAACACCACACTAACATATCAGGGTTGGATGGAGGCCAGAAGTGCTTAAATAGCTGAGGTGCATTTTGAGACCGCATCCTATTTGGCACCAACTTTGCTATGTCTGTCAGTGTTGTCACTTGCAGTGTGAAATTATCTCGCTCCAGACATGCTAGTGTTGATGGTAATCTTGATGAAAGGCAAAACAATTGCGGTATGAGATCTCCTGGGGAAGACGGGAGGTTGAAACATGTCTCGTGATGATTCTGGTATGAGCTAAATGAGTGCCTGCATTTCATCATTTTGGGAAAGGCTCTAGAAATGATCAGAAGGTGTGAAAGACTGTTGTGCTTACTTAATTGCATGCTGTTTATGTGACCTGAAATGTTCTCATTTGAGCAGATGCTTCAGGTGGGGAAAAATGTGTGACTACAAGAACAGCTCTGGTTTGTTTAGGGATCTCAACATTTACCCTAATGAGCAAATGCAGGGAAGATTGGGTCTCAGTTGAATCTCTCCAAGTCCCTGACTCTCTGTTGTTTATTGTAGTCCATATGTCCTCGTGCCCTGTCCGAACCCTCCCGGGTGATATTAACACTCTCTAGGATCCCTGGTGGAGTAGAACATCACCAAGGGTTCAGGCCTGCTCTATTCCAGCCAAGGAGCACCAGGATCGAGTAACACCTCACCCCCACAGGCGGTCCCCTGAGCCAGCTGTGTTTTCAGCTCGTGTCAGCTCTACAGAGTGTCAGCAAGCCCTCAGAGTGGAAAAAGAAGTCTCAACTCCACCACACCAGACAACAGTTTCCATGGAAATAGACAATCCAATGCCTCTGTTTGTAGTTCTCAATATACGTCTGTCTTAAACTTGGGTTTCAAACTGTGAATTATCCAAGTATGCTGATTTTGGCCAGGCTTTCCTTTTGGCATGGGTTAATCTGACTCGATATTGTGGTTACTGGGGAATAGCCATAAATGCTAAGATGATTGATATGATATGGGTGGTCAAAATGTCTTGGTCTAGGCTGTGATAGCGTATATTATAACAAAAGCCAATAACATGAGCAGACAGAGTGATCACAGCTTGTACTCAGTATTAATATTTTATGGAGTGTTAACATTGCTGTCTGAGTTGTCCAATACAAAATAGGGAGCCAGATCCAATAAGAAACACTGTACAAAGAGGCAGTTATGGGCAGTATACCAGATGCAAAGGCAAGGCACTACCTTTCAAAGGTCACTGTTTTGGAAAATTGCAGCAAAGTATGAATGATTATGTGTTAGTGTTTTATATTTGTCACCATGCCACACTGTATAATGTGAATAGAACATGACAGGCAAAGGTCAGATCCATACTGAAGTGCTGGAAGAATGATTAAAGGAAATTGCCACATTTCAAAGCCATCAATCTCAGAATAGGCAAATACTGAAGAATTGAAAGGACTTTTCCATTTGACCTCCTTACAAGTAAAATATGCTAACTGACAAAAAAATGGAATGGAATGAAACTTTTTATCTGTGAAAGTAATGATATATGTAAGTGATCACTTAGAGTGAAAGGCTATGTTTATTGGGGAAAACTGTACAATTATAATACCCTGTTGGACCTTTTACAAGATGAGACATGGTTGGGCATCATGCAATACAGGATCTGCATCTTGTAGCATCTTTGTCTACAGATGTTGCAGTTGGGCCTGTAGATCATGCACATTCATATGTTACCAAACCGGGCACCCAGGCTGGTCCTATGAATGCTCGACTGGCAATACATCTGGAAAAATGGTAGGCCACAGAAGTGTTGCATTCTGGTGGAGACATTACTGGGAATCCCTTGCTGTGTGGGGGAGAACATTATCCTGCTGGAAAAGGCAAGTTGGAAGCCCTGCAATGAGAGGCAACACAGGATGTCCTGCACATATCACTGAGTTGTGAGTGTCCTTCATATCAGGGGGCAGTGTATCGCTTCACATCAAAGGCGGGATTGAAGTGCTCGTCTTTAGGCATCCATACTTAAACCTGACTGTCGTAGGATCCCAAACAGAACCTGGAATCATTGCTAAAGATGATTCGATTTGAGTCCATAGCATATTATTCATGACACCACTGCAAAGGTGATGGTGATTTGGTTAAAATGGCCTAGATTGCAGGCAGTTCTACAAAACAACCAACCTGCATTTCTCAGTCAAATGATTTGCTCCCTCTGCAAGTCTGTCAACTCTGGACATATATTTGACTGTAAGCAGTGAAGAGACTGTAAGTTACTGTACCTGTGTAAACTGCAGGATCCTGACAACTTTGGATGACCCACATAGAGCTTACATTGGACTTTTTCAGAGAATCCTGTTCCACAACGCTACAGAATCCAGGTGCAAATTAAGTACCCTAGGGGAGCACGCTGCCCGAAAAAGAACAAATCCAACTCTGTTTGGAACCAGCACTGGTCAGATCAGTGGTAAACAAGTCAGCATGTAGGTGGACTTGAACACAGATTCGAACAGCGATGTCTTTTGAGCTGAGGCCGAGAGTGGGTGGGCTGCAGGAACGCATCCGTCCACAGGCCTCTGACTCGTATGTCAATTACAGCATCTGCATCCCCACAAGGTGTACTCAGAGTAGCTTATTCAATCCACATCTTCACCTCAACCGGGGGCTGGACAGCTTAAGGCCAATCTCCCACCAGAAGTTATAGCATCTACATGGACCTCCAAGGCTGCTGTGAGCCATCCCACCACCCACAAATACAGTTGATTTGGCTATGAACAGGCCTCCTGTCATGGACCTACTTTGCTGCCAAGAAAGTGTTCATTTATGTAAATTTTGTTTACTAGAAATGATTAGTATGGGGACAAGCTGACATGAAAGCACAGCTAATCATCTCACTGTGCCACATTTAAAAGGCTAATTAGGGCTTTAGATGGAACACTCCTGTGAGAATTTTACATTTTTTACTGTTACGGCTGCTTTTCTCAGACCATGGAAGGTTAAACTCTGTTCTGAACTACAATATATTCTAAATGATAGATATTTTGCTCCGTTTTTCACTTTTGGACTGATTAGCTGGTATCATTGAGTCTCTTAGAATGTCAGAGGGTCATCTACAGTGACAAATCCTTTTTTCTCTTGGTGGAAAACCCAACCGCTCTGTGTGTGGCAGCACAACTGTTAACACCAAGATCAATGGTAGGTTGTCAGGTCCAGAAGTCCTGGTGTCATGATGTCATACAATGCCAGATCACCTTTGGTCTTCATAATATACTTTGAAAGCCCAACATTACATTAATGGGTTCCTGCAATCAGTGGCCCTACCTTTTCTGAAGCACACCTGGTGTGCTATTCCTTTATCTTCCTTCCCAACCATTTTGGGTCATTTGATTGTTGATAATGGTTTTGGTCCCAAAGGTACAAAGACACACATGCAGTGTTTATGAGAGTTATGACAGGATAAGGTACATTTGGTAAAATATATATTTTATTTATTTCTTCATACAAAGAAATATGAATTTCAGTATTTAACTGTCTAGAAACTTCTGTTCCATTTTGCTCTTTCGTGGTGTAAAATTAATTATTCTTGATAGATACCACAAAATACTTGTTTAACATGTCTTTTTCATGTCGTGTTCATACATAAAGATCTGCTAGCCTATTTATGTTACACAGTATGTGGGGTAAGACAAACTTCACTATCAGAATGTTTCTAGAAGGTTGAATAAAACTCAACCATAAACAGATGCATCAACATGGACTGTTGGACCATGAGCAAAAGTCTTGAAGATCTCCCATGTCAATTTAAAACCATTCTAGAATCAAATCTCGAGCAGACAAATTGACTCAAGGAGGGATATGCAATTTCACAGTTACTATCCAGACTAACATCTGAATAATAAGTGTCCCGTTGAGGCCTTTGTGAAATTTTGTGGATGCTTCTGCAAGCATGGCAGGGGAACCAGTTGCACTGAGACCAAAGCTAACATTTGTACAAATGGCTAGATTTCATTTTTCAACCACCATACAAATGGCTCAATATTAGATTCAATGTGAATGCTGGAGACAAACTTCAGTGATTTGATTATGGTCAGAGTGGGATCGTGTTTGTGTTTTCAATGTTTGTTTGCCTCTGTGAAATGAGCGGAGTTCTGAGCAGAAGAAAATCAGGGGAATGTCGAAAAATTTCCCGTCTCCCTTGCTCATTTCCAGCATCCATGTCAAGCAGACGCTCATGGCTTTGTCCTCACAGCTGATTCATAGTATAATCTCCTCTCTAAAAGAAAGGATGTGGGCTTCAGCATCAAACAGGACTGGTTAGAGGCACAAAATCATCAAAAGCAAATCAATGAGCCATTGCAGACCACATTTACTCATGTTCTGCACACATCCTTTCCAAACAAATATCACACAAGCACTTTCTTCACCATTTGATTTCATGTCATTGAAGTGAATAGAGGCTCTGATACATTCAAAACTTGTTACCCTTTTACAATCTGTCACAATTCTCCAATAGAGGCTGATATAGGGTCAGCCTCTTCATGCCCAATGTTATAGTAAACCAGATCTTCCGTAATCTCTCATCCACTTTTCAACCCCAGCCGAATGTGAGACAGTACTACTATCCTTGTATCTTCTGTAACTGGTATAATGTTTTTGCATTTTAGAAGAAAAAAACACAACATTGAGATGTTAGGAGCTGATCCTGAATCAGTTTTACAGTAACAGATTGACCAGGGCTGCACAGAGCCAAGTCATTTATCTTGTCTTTGAGGTGGCCGCCATCTCGGAGGCTGAGATGTACAACAGATAAGAGAGCACCGAAACGTCTCTCTCTCTTGCATATCAAGAATTCAAGTAGAAAGACAAACAAAACCCGAAAAACAAAGGCAATACAAACAGACAGAAGCATTTTGAGGCATCATATTGAGTTTTTACATATATGAGATAATTTGGCAACAAGATAAGGATTGAGATCAAAGCTGATGACAGAAAAAAAAACTGATAGGTTGAATCAAAACAGACTATGCTTCATGTAACACAGAGACCACTGCTGGGAACATTCTACTGACAGCAGATCTGATCGACGGTGTTTGAGATGGAGTTGGTGATTGGGCCAGTTCACCTTGAAGAATCTTTGTGATTTTTTTTAATAGTACTCTTCTGAAAGATAGACCACAATATCTACAGTAACTTTTAGTTCAGATCAAAGGCTTGCTCATGACCTGTCTATATACATCACCCAGAAGGACTCAATTGACTGTAATGCATGACTACAGTGGTGTCATGCTAGACTGTCATGGAGACACAGTTTTTCATTGGAGGTGACCAACAAATCCATGTGTGGAGGCACCATGGTCAGCACCAAGATCAACGGTTTGTTGTAACTACTCACACTTCCAGAAGGCCTGGTGTCACAGTGGGGTGCAATTTCATACAATGCCAGAGCACCTTTGGTCTTCATTACAGACAATTTGACAGCCCAACATTACATGAATGAGGTCCTGCAACCACTAGTCTTGAACACAGACTCTGGTTCACTTTTCCAACAGGATACTGCTGTCGTCTCAAGAGCTTACTTTGAAGACACAAATACAATGCCAATCCATATTCCAATTATGTCACCAGATCTCTCCCCAATAGAAAATGTGTGGGATGTGCTATCAACACTCCGATGTTCAAGGTGAATGAGATGGATTATTGCAAAACACCATTAGGTACCTCTACAATTATTTTCTAAAATTCTGAGAAGTCACTGTAATCTGACACTTCCTTCGGGGTGCAACTACTCGTGCAACTACATTTTAAACATGAGTGTTGGCTTTGCTCCAAAGACTTCACTTGATTTTGGGCCAATAGCGTGCCTACAATTCAGCAGCAAATTCTGCAATGTTTTCATTTTAACAGATGCAATGAGATCTAATCAATCTTATCAAGTGCATTACACAATTAGCATAATGTCAGCATGTTGCCTCACTCTTGTCCACAGTGCGATAGCTCCATCAATTAAATGCCCATTCATTGTTGCCTGCTGCCAGTAAAAGGTCAGTTGCATACCCTGAGCATGAATGACACCATGAGTACCAATTACACCTATTGATTCATCCACTATTGACTGTGAGGACATCTGATCAGCTGGACAGCCTACAAGCTCTACTAAGAGGGCATCTTGTCAATCAGGATTGAGACTTGGCGCATTCAGCAAAGAAGCAGCCTCTGGCGTGCAAAATGGCCTGTTACCTACTGCAATCTATTTGAACTCCTACCAAAGATAACTAAGCTTCACAAAAAAGGAAAAGATATTTGTTGCTATTGGTCTATGAACACTCTGTACCCGTAACACAGTGCTTTTTGTTTTGTTTTTTTCTTTTTCTTGTCCAACCAACTTATAATTCAGTCTTTGAGTTAGTAACAATTGGAAGCACCATTTATTCAAACTCGCTTATCATAAGGGTGAAAAACAACACAGAAAATAAAAGCGTGGAATGTTGGGAAAACAAAAAGTAAATGTGGGCCAGATGCTCTGTACAAATATGGTTAGGCAGCTTAGTGAATTAATTGCTTACAAATTAAAAATAAATTATTATAAAATAGATCTCTGTACATTTAACATATATATAGCAATTATCACATCTTTTGCCAATAGAAATACAGAGAAAAAATATGTTTGAGTGTTTGTATTCATTTCACGTTCAATCCCAACCAAAGTTATGCCCAGTCATCTGGTAGAACTTCATGTTGAAGGGCCTATAGAAGTCTCTGAGTCTCTGTACTACCTCAGGGTCAATGTTGGGATGAGTCCGCCCTTTGGTTTTGCCCAGGCAGTGGGGCTTACTGCTGCCCTCTGCCTTCTTGAGGCAGGGGAACCCCTTGGTCTGGTTGAAGTAGAAGTGTTTGTCTGTAATGATCCTCTTGAGCCCCAAGAAGTCTTGCACGCGCCCCAACTCTCCGGCCGGATCAATGATCAGTCGCTCTCCACTGACAAACAGGATCTGGTTCATGGGGAAATACTGAAGCCAATTGTCCAGATGCTTGGCATAGATACCAATCTGGATTGCGCTCCATGAGGTGTCAATGAGACCTGTAGTCCTGTTTTTAAAGGTCAAACTCTCAAAAGAGGGAATGTCTGGCCTCTTGGAGAGTGTCTGGGTGTAGTCTGAGATGGCCCGAGTGACTGGGTCCCTCACCACCACAATTAGCTTGGTTTCCCGGGACATGGCATAGATTCGGGCTGGAGCCTCACGGGTCACAAAATAGCTGGGGGTTTTCTCCATGGTGATCTGACCTTCTAGGGTCTTAGGCATCAGGTCTCTGTGGAGAAGAGAGAAAAAGAAGGTTAAAACTGATCTTAACCTAATCAAATCACACAAATGGTGCATGTTTCACACAGTTATAATCAATGATACAATTCAAAGGCAAACATCAGAGGTTATAACAAATGAACAACAAGTGTAACACCAAATACTGTCTCCCACACATTCTCACACTACAGCTACATTTAATTCTATACCCAGTGTACAGTAAATATAATGCAAACATTATTTCTATAGTTTCTACACACACACAGAACTGCAATAATGTATGTATAATGTATGTACAGGGTACGTTAAAGTGTAATACTCGATTTATAACACATATAGGTATATTCTTTATCTTTCTTTTTTATATATTTTCTTCTCCTGTTATTTTTTATACATCTGTTTTACTACTGCCAGGGACATTTTTCATTTGTGATAATAAACCTGATTTCATTTGAATCGGTGTTGTTTGCTAAATGATACATACAGACTTGACTGAGAGATACCATTATGAGAGCTAATACAACATGCCTTTTGTATAATGAGACAAAGTGTTGAAGTAGTGGCTCTCAATACGGTTTCTTGTGTAACATATAATGCATTGGTTTGTTGGTCGTCTCCACCAAGACAAAAGTGGGTCTCATCACTGAAGATGACCCGCTGCCATTGTGAGTCACTCCTTGACTGGCTGGTATGATTCCATTGCAGTTGTGCATTGCAAATAGTAGATTCCTTCTTCATGCATCTATATTTTTGGTGGTTACTGTATTTGCTGACACAAATACAAATGACATACAGTCTATTTAGGTCAGCAAAGTAAGTGGTGTGTGCCGGTCTAATATGGTCTACTCAGGCCAGATCCTGCCATGACTATTTACACTATTAACCACTTAAGAGCAGAGCAAAGGCTAATTGGACCTTTCCAGTGGGAAGGCTGAGAGAGCTAGCTATGCTCTCATTGTGCCCTTTCATAATCGTGTTCATTGCAGATGAAAGTCTATCAGCCTTGTTCGGGGAAAGAAATCCATTGCTAACAGGCTTGAGGCGGGTAGCGGGTGAAAGGGATACATTACACACAGCCCTATAATCAAGGGGTATTTGAGAACAACTCTTTTTGAATGAAAAGTGAACATGGAACAAGTGCCAAACGGAGTCGCGTTTCAGAAAGAGGCCAGATCGTGAACAGTGGATTATAGTGGAGTGATAAGGGAGTGATTGTGATAGACCTTTCTAGGAGCCCCCCACTACTCACACATTGCTGTGTAAAAGTGAAAATGTGTTCTATATTGCACCAGAAGGAAATCAATGACGCTTAAAGAGCAACTCCAGTGAATATCCTGAAAAATGAGTCAGAATGGTAGCTGGCTGTCTTTTGATATTGTTTGACTTTACACAAAGGATAATTGTCTGCTTGCCAGAGAATCTCGGAAAAAACATTAGAATGTTGGTAGTAAGTTATAGTGGTAAGTTAATATGTTGAAGTAGGTCAGTAGCAGTTCTGGACAATGGCTGTATACATCACACTGATGCTGCACTATCCATATTTTACTGTTGGCTGGATCATTGACAGCTAACATGGCTCGCTAGCTAATGTTATGCTGTTGGGGTAGCATCTTTCTGGGAAACGACCCACTTGTGATTATGTCTTTATATGACTTTGGCCACTTCTCCAGAACTCCAAGAAGAAAGGAAGGAAGGAAGTGGTGCTAACTCCTCAACCCCACAAAGATAGGATGTGGTGCTCAAAGGCTGGTGATGTTGCTCTTTAATTTCTTTGTGAGAGAAACTGACAGCAACCGATCATCATCTGCTGTGCACTAAATAAAGTGCTCATAAAATTCCCACAGTTGCACACACTGTTTTGAACAGTCATGAATGTGTGAGTCTGACTGAAAAAGGTTTGACAGACCCAGGAAGTCTCCAATTTCCTTTGATGTTGTGTTAATTTCAGTGGTGAAGGAGCCGATTCCACTCAGACATCTATGCGATGACAATAAGCCCCCTCAGGATATCGGCAAACACACACACACACACACACACACACACACACACACACACACACACACACACACACACACACACACACACACACAGATAAGAGTTGTTGACCCATTGTCTTGGGGGTATCAGGCAGTGTTGTCAGCCTCATTGTGGAAAGGGCTGTCAGTGTCTGGTGTAATCCTGCTTTGCGTGTTTACACCCAGCGAAAGCAACACTACACTCCCTTTCAAGGGGGCGCAAACAATACGTGAGTGCTATCTGCTTTCCCCACTTCAGTAGCCCACAATTCCATTTATCTCGCTTGGCAATCTCTTTGTAAATGGCTAGCTATTTGTACAAGTTTTGAGGAGCAAGTGTTTGCTGATTAGAGGTTAGCGATTTCGTCGAACAGAGTAAAAAAGGGTATGCTTGGTCAGGCCTGGTCAAAGCCAATTTCAGAGAACATCTTGGAACCTATAAGTGGAAATTGCGGGGCCTACGGCATCACTAGAGTTGGCACTACAGTTGCGTGTTCTGCTCTCCAGGATAAGAGTTTGCTTCCTCTTAGATTATCAAAGCACGTGAAACGTCCCCACTGAACCTGAGGTGGAAGAAGTCCCACCGCTGAAGATCCAACTCACAAAGTGTCTCAATGCAATGACAGAACAGCCGAAGGCAGAACGAGGTGAAGCGATGATACAGCGTATTTAATGGGAGTCTGTTGGCAGATACGCATACACAGCTTCTTTAAAAGAGGCTGCCACTGATCCAATTATGATAATATCAGCTTGATTCCTGCTGTCTCACAACAGGAGTGAGAAGGGGGAGAAGAAATGAGCGAAACCTCATTAATCTGCTGGCGAAATGAACAGATTAGTTTAACGCTATCTTACGCAACATGTCAGATCGCACCCCAGGCTTGTGCTGTTGTTTGAGAGTGGTTTAGCACTCAGGATGAGACACTCTTTAATTCCCGAAAGCAGAACAGTGGTTTATTTGTTTATAGAGCCCTCACAGAAGTCTGCAGGAAATATAAACTTGTTGCATGACTAGTGCCCGGCTCGTAAGCTTGCGGTTTGAAGGAAACACTCGCTATTAATTACTAATTATCAGGAGGAGAGTAAAACAGCTGACTGTGTTTGTGCTTGAATGTGTGTACGGAAGTTACTAATGAGGCGAGAGAGAGATATTGCCAACGTTAGCTGTTTTATTGTTAAAGGACCCCCTCTCCCCCATACTTCCAGCGACACCAATGCACTGACATAAATGAAAACACATAAACATGCCAACAAATGTTAGATCTATGAAAAGTCATTTAACGTGTAACGTAACTTCTGCTTGAGTAAACTATGGGCGACGGAGTTTTGTTTGGAGTGACTGAAACAAGACAGAATCACTAGGGCTACTGGCTGAAGTTCAGGAGAAAGGTTAAAAAAAAAAAAAAGAAAAGCCTCTACCCATCCTCTGCTGTTCTGGTGGAAAGTAGAGAAAGAGACTACTACAGAGAAGAAAGGGGGTTGAGCAGGACAAGTGGGTGAGCTCTCGCAGGAACAATGCCCATTCTGGCCCATTTTGATTTATGAGGTGGTTCTTTTTCAGAAGTTCTATCAGCAAACAGGCAACGCTCTGACATGGCGCCCTCTTTTTTTCACCCCCACTCCTTCCTTTCAAGCACAGTATTGTCCTGGAGTGATCTGAAAGAATGGGGGCCGTGGCAGGGCCAGGGGAAAGGGGGAAGGCTGGAGTGGGGCACTTCTGCCCTGGTTGAGGAGGGGAAAAAACGAGAGAAGCTGTGGAGAGCCCTTGAGCCTGAAGTGGAGCGTGAGGCTCGAGTGCCTTTGGGGGAGGGCTTCCACACAGCCAGGCAGCGCATGCTGCCAATGGAGCAGGCTAAGATACACTTCTGATCAATTATTCACTACAGGATTAGAAAGTGGATAGGCACGCTTGCGAAAGATTTACCTGATAAAAGAGGGGACACTCTTCTCAAATGATGAGGCAAGGTCAGGGAACATGTCATAGCGTATTTGAATGTTTTCTGTCCTAAGCGTGTTGTCATTTTAAATGAATGATTCCTCACTTGTAATTCTTTGAATCTAAAAGAGGAAAAGTAGATTGTATACTTCCAGTTAGTACTTGTTAATTATAGATTTCAGAGGTTTAAACAGAGGGTACTTCTCCATTTAAGGTTATTCCTATAATGTGTTATAGTACCAGCTGTCTTTAGAGGTAAAGGCAGGCACAAGAGTGTTTGACTGCTTCCATAAACATGAGCATTTCAACGGCTTCATAATTAGCTGTTTGCAAAGTATGGACCATGCTCACAGTGACTGAGGCAAGGAAGGGGAACTCAAGAAAACTGGGCTAGAGTTCGGGTGGCTTCGGCCGAGGACGCTTCAAACAGGACCCACCCCTTGCCAAAAAAGGAAAGAGAATGGAAGTTGGAAGAGTAGTATGAGCTGAGACAGCGGTGGGGTGTGAATTCTTTGACATGAGAAGATGAGGGAGAGGAACAGTTTTATAAGGCGCGAGATGTGGGGATGAGGGTTTCAAACATGGTCCTTCTCCTAAGCTTGTTATTTCATAAATCCATTTAATTTAGATAAGTCTCAAGGGAGAGGCACATTACAAAGTGCAGGGCAGGGACACTCCAGTACCACTGGTTTTACAATTTTAAGTTGAATTTACTTTCGCAAAAATGTTGGAAGAACCTGTTATAGTCAGCAGTTTTACCTTCCATGCAATCCAGCTTTGGACAGTACATCACACATTTAAGACATGAATCTAGCAATTTGTTGTCGTGTGTAGGATTCTCATAACTGTTGAAAAGCTTTGCTAGCAGATTGCTCTTTTCAGCAGCAGGCTTGGCCAGCTCTCTTGCAGTTGAGGGCTCTTCCAAGTTGAAAGAGATGCCAGAAAGACAGATAAGACAGAAAACAGGCTCCCCTTCTTCACATGGCAACTTCAAATACGGCAATAAAGCACTCAAGAGGTTTGCCATTACAGCTTCTCGTGACAGTGCAGCAGAGATGAAGACAAAGAGAAAGAAGCAGAAAGAGAGAAAGTATGAGAGACAGCAAGCTGTTATGTTCTGCATTTCTCCTTCCGTTTCGCTGTTTGATTCAGTGATAAATAGCTTTTTCGCTTAAATAAGAGTTAGCACTTCAGCAATGATGTTCTGTTGGTTTTATTTCATAATGAATATTCAAGAGACAGTGGCTGAGATATCTTGTCCACTGTTGCTAGTTCTTTTTTGTTCTTTAATTTTATTCCCATTTACCACTTTGGAAGTGTCAATTACCCAAACCATTAGAACTCTCTCCCTATCACATACAATGCTCTAGACACAAGGAGGGTGAAGACAAGCACATGCCTCTGATACATGATACACTGATGTCACCATTGGCATCACTGCTGGGTAGCCAAAAGACTTGGAGGAAAGCTCAGGGTCCTGAGCTCCGACCCAGGATTTGAATCTGTGATCCTCAGATCAAAACGCAGCCCCACTTTGGCTCTTTTGATTGCCATGCGCAAATCAAGAAGGAAGAAGACCATTCATCTTACTTATCTTCAGTGGTTGATTTTAATGAAACTCTTCAACAGTCACGTTGAACAGCGGTCTCTCAGCATTGTCCAGATAAGCTGTACGGAAGCTGCTCAAACCTATCAGACCCAAAATCACACCAAATGTGTTTAGCCATGCATGTGTCCAGTGTCTGGAAGGCCAAGAAGGCAAAGTCCAGAACTACAAAGCATTCAGGTGCACTAAAAGTCCATTCAGCCAGGCAACACTGCTGTGTGTGAGGGAAGTGATGGGGTGTGTGACTGATACTTTCAAAGCCAGATAGAGTTCTCCGCATGCTTACCCTCTAGTTCCACACTCTGGCCCCTCTCCAATAATCAGGCTATTGATTACAGTGCCTTAACCCTCAGGCAAGCAGAGACACAGAGATCTAAAGGGTTTGATTGACACTTCACCCGGCCAAGCAGGGCACACTGAAACACACCCCTTCTCCCACCCCTCTTACTCATTGAAGTAAAGAGGCTGAAGGCATTAAAGGGAGGAAAAAAATGAAAGAAATGTCATTCATTGCTCTGCTGGAAAAAACTTCCGTTTGTTTGATAGGATGAAGAAAAAAACCCCCTCCAAACTCCAAGAGGTCTCACTAAAGCAAGTCGTCCCACCACACCTGACAGTAGGCATGGTGTCAATAGATTCATGTTTATTTGCTCCAGAGTGTCCTATTCTATTGGCAAAACAGGGAATAGACAGCCAGTGTGTGTGCATACGCACATCTGTGTCAGGAATGTGTGCAGCCAAGATGTTCCCAATTGTTCAAAGGATAGTATACAGAGTACTGTATATGTATCTGTTTCTGTGAGAGAAAGAATGTAAGTGTGATGGTGGTGGTTGTGGTGGTGGTGGAAGGAGTGGTGGGCACTTTCTTGCTGACTGTATTAGCTGACAGTTAATGTAGGGCTAAGAGTGGATGGAAGCAGCAGCATGCAGCCACTTACTGCTTCCTGACACTTCATTTCCTGAGTGAGGCAAGCCAGACATCTCCTCTTAACCTGCATGAGTGGCCAAGCTACTGCAGTCTGTGCTGTGTGTATCTATCTGTGACCTGTTCATATGCTCTTCCTATCTCTCTGAGCAGATCAGCAGATGAGCAGATCAGATCCACCATTAAACATCCATTTGTATAAAAGCGTTAATGTGAATGTTAATGTGGCATATTTGATCACATTCAAATCCTCATAAATAGCACATCACTTTAACATTCTTTACCATAAATCTCAGACTGTTCATACACTACATGTCCAAAAATATTACACTCCTTGTAATGAATGCTCACACAAAGCATGATTTGTCCCTGTACAGAACTACTGCCAATAGGCATCTCTGATGCAGAACAGATGAACATGAACCTATTGGCACCATAAGGCCCCCCAGTGTTGAGCTATGGAGCGGTGGGACTGTGTTTTCTGGAATGATGGTGCTCTTTTCAATACTTTTTGGATGAGCTAGGGATGAAGTGGGGTGATGACTGTCACTGAATGCAATCAAATCCTCACAGCAAAGCTCCAAAATCTAGTAGAAAGTCTTTCCTGGACAGTAGAGACAGTTATTCCAACAAAATCAGGATAAACTCTTTCCAATAGCTTGAGTAAAAAAAACAAACATGGAGAGCGAAACTACTGTTCTTCTTCTTCCTCTCTCTCTCTCTCTCTCTCTCTCTCTCTCTCTCTCTCTCTCTCTCTCTCTCTCTCTGTCTCTCTCCCTCTCTCTCATATGAGGCATGTACCTCTCACCCTGACATACAGTAAAAGACACATAATAGGTTTCCACTTTAGACCTGTTATCAGGTGTGTGTGTGTGTGTGTGTGTGTGTGTGTGTGTGTGTGTGTGTGTGTGTGTGTGTGTGTGTGTCTCTGACAGGTTCAGTCACCCTATCTGTAGCACACTCAGACAGCCTCTTTAGGAGAGTGTGTTCTGTGTGGATGAATAATGGACGAATGTGGAGGATCAGAGGCTCTGACCTGTCTTTGTCCTAGATCTAACACTGACTCATACACTTCTGACAGACATGCCTTCAGAGACGATTAAAGCCTGATGTACCTGCCTCAGTGCCGGCCAATGCAAACAAGAGTCCAAATCTGTACTTTAGGTCAGTGGTTCCCAGCCCTGGTCCTGGAGGCCCCTTGTCTTGCAGATGTTAGTGGGTTTTTATGGCTCTAATACAAAACCTTTTACTCTGTATTCCAGGAACAGGGCAGGGAATCTGTAAGTAAAAACATATGGAAAAAAAAACATTTTACACATAAAAATGAGAGTACTACAAGAGTTTCTGTGAGCAATGGCAATGAAGAACCATTTTTCTGGTCTTAATGGAAGCGGTTCTTCTATGGCTTCACTCAAAGGCAACACTCCTGTTGAAAAAGCTACTAATCTTAAGATTTTTGTTGGTGGAAATGCACTGAATAGTTCAAAATTAGCTTCGCAAACTGGAACAGGACCCGTTCCATATTGGTAGAAAAGGCTTATCAAAGAACCTTTTGTAGAACCTTTATTTTTAAGAGTGTATGGTTTATCCAAATGGGCTCTCACTATAACAGATCCGTACTGAAGGAGGGGATCAGTGAGTATTGGTTAATGTGTATATTTTGTCTAACAGCAGGAGCTTCGGTGGCAGAAAGCCCACTGCCTGGCTTGGGCCTCAGGAGTCCGTCTGCTCGGAGGAAACACACAGGACTCACCAAATCAGAAGTGAATGCAGAAAGACAGGCACTATGAGATGTGTGTATAGTGACAGATGATATCTGAAAGATGATCGCGGCCTCTCTATGCTGTGGTGCGCTCTGCCAGCCACAGTTCCAGCCACTTTTCTCTCCCTCTCCCTCTCTCTCCCTCTCTCTCACACACACACACACACGCACAGACACACACACACATATATGCACAAGCACTCGCATGCATTTACAAACTTCTCACCACAGAGGTCTGTGTGAGAAGTACATAATAGCGTGCATAAATCACTGAGTGCTCAAGTTCAATAACTCTGCATCTACACCAGAAGCTGCGTCAGGTTTATTTGCTGCTATTCAACACCTAGCAAAAAAAAAGGCCTTTAAAATAAAACAGCAGCCCACTGCGTTTTGGTTGTCCAAATAGCCACATCCAGTTTCAGCCTGAGGGGCGTGCCAGCTGAGTGGAATTACTGAGCACGGGCTGGATGGCCAGGACTCTGACAAACCTCCCATGTGCTCTAAATAAAAGATGCATAAATGAAGGTGGGGCGGGTAACGTATCTTCCTGTGTTCTTCTCATAGGCATGAACTTCACACATCTACAGCACCAGCCAAACATTGAAAGCTGTGTTATGAACAATGTGAAAAACTTTGGTTGAGACTTCACAGACCAGACCTAAGTATGCAATAGCATATTTATGATCTTTTAAAACCAGTTATCACAACATGCAAGTAACGTGAATGGAATTGTTTACCTGCCTTGGTTGGTCCGGACTTTCGGACCTTTCAGTTTGCTCTAAACCAAAATAGCAGATGTGAAAGGTGCCGCAGATCACGATCTGGACCAAAGGACCAAAATTTGGTCTGACCTAAAGTGGTGGTCTTGGTCCAGATTAAACAAAACATGGGCCATTTGTCAAACAAATCAAACAATAGATGGTGAAATCCAACTGTTTGTGTGCATTCGAATCAGGGCATAATATGTGTGCAACTTATTATACTTGTGATTCCTGTGTTTTCTGCAACTGTAGATTAACACTTATTAAAAAATGAAAAAAAAAAACAGAAAGGAATTTGATTTGGCACAACACCTGGAACGGAAGATGCACACCCCTCTACTAGAGACAATATAGCCCACGTAGGTGATGACATGGTGGTGATAACACAATCCTTGGTGTGAAAATGGCCTTATTTTAAACTCATTTTATTATTATAAAAGATCTTGTGTCAATGAAATATGCTGCTAACAGTTTAGAGTTTTTTGCAATTCTAATAAGATCCACCTGAATCTCACATTCACATGCTGCTCAAGGCTTCAACATTGTCCAATATGGTCCAATAAAGCAAAGAGAACTTTAGTTCAAGTAAATGCCAATGATTATTGCAACTTCCAACTACAAAATACTTATAGATCTCAATGCTCTCTCCATTCTTATGGCCTGCAGTGGAGCTAAGGGGAATACCCATTTGGAGGCCTGAGTGTGGGACTGCATAGACGAACCGTGCCAGACGCAAGTCACAGCTCTACACGTAAATGATGCAGAACAGCAAAAATAAACTTACTCCCACAAAGGGATTAAACGAAAACCTCAGATAATGGTCTTGTTTAAACAGTGGGCGAAAAAAAGGGGTGCCTCGGTGACACTGACAGCAAACCATTTGTGCCACAGGACCAGCCAGGCCAACTGTATCAGGAACTTTCCTGGACAACTTATCTTCAGGAATAAAACCTTGCACACTTGACTTTCATGCGTGCTTTAAAGTTTCTCAACCCTGGGCCCAGTACAGTCCACAGTCTCTCCAATAATTACCTTGCTCAAATGATCTGGCAGATAATGGCTATTCACGCTAATCTGGCCCCATGGTTCTTAGCGGTCATCAAGCCTGTGGTCCGGTGTTTGTCCTGCTCGAGTAATCCGCGGCTTACTGATAAGCCTGTTTGCCCTGAGTGTTTGTGCAGGGTGTTAACAGACTCCATTCACATTCCAATAAAGCGACAGAGCAGGCCTCCAGTGTGCCGGTCCTATCAGGCAACCAGAGAAGAGGGAGGTAGGGAGGGGAAAGGCCTGGTGCAAGAAAAAAGACCAGCATATAACATGGCACAAAGCCATAAGAGTGATCTTTAAAGTCATGTTTTCAAAGCTGGGACACAAATCCCCCACTTCTGCACATAAACACACACACACACACACACACATAAAAAAAGCATCCTGTTTTTCTTGGCACACATTCCTGCCCAGCTGAAATGCGTTTGAAGACAGGTGAGCGTTAAGCACAGGGGAATTTCCTGAGCAAGAAACGTGGAGCTGAACGTAGCGCAGCAGCCGTATCCCCTCTTAACTGATGCTTTACGAATTCCTCCTGCCACACATTCTCTCTCCCACCAGCCTATAATTAGCTAAATTGCATGCGGAGAGCAAAAGCAATGATGATTAAACTGCACAGCTAATGTAGAGAGACTGACAGCAGCCTTCACTTTTCTCCTCAGGCCATTGTGATGCTTTGTTGATTTGGCCCGTGGCCTAGATGCAGTGCCTGGCCGGGAAGCTCCACACCTATCAGAGAGAAGATAATTACAGCGGAGCAGTGAGAGTTCACTGCACTGTTAACCATTTCTGCCAGGACAAATCCAGTGTGCTGACCCAGTGCACATATATAGTACAAGGTCCGAGTTGGATTTCCAGTCAGTGTGATTTCGGAAAGGATGTCAAAAATATCAAAAGCCAGATGACAAATGTTTTTGCCTCTCCTATTCTACCTCTTTCACTCCAGTGTCCAGAGGCCTCACAGTTCCTCTCGAAACAAGATCCTCCCAGCTTGCGCCAGGAAGACAAGCCGTTTGAAAACCACAAAATGTGGATGTGAGGAGACGTTTGAGAAATGGGGTATGCCATGGAGAAAACTACTGCTTGTCTACAACAGGGCTTGAGAGAAGACCTGAGAAGGGGCCAGTAATGTCGCTCTAACGTATGTAATTGGGACTCGTGATGTTCATCTAATGCTCTAGTTCAGTAAAGCAGCAGCAATTCAATGTGGAAAAGCACCTGTTTCAAGAGTTCGTGGAGAGTGGGCCTCGTTCACCATTCTTAAGAAGAAATTTCTTTGTAAACCCCACTGAGTTCAGTCATTTGGGATTTGTTAAATTTAAGAGATTATAAGAGCAGAGCTGTGAACAAGTCTGAGCTTTAAAAACACATCATGAATCTGACAAGGCTTTATTCTACGATGCACTTCAGGTGACACATTTTGTGGCCATGACTCTGTAAGCCATAGTAAGACCTTGCTCCCATTGGGTTGCCACCAGTTCGATTTTCACAGCCCATTTTGGTCAGGATTTTTTTGAAGGAAAAGACCACAGGGGGACCCCCCACACACATACACCATCAAGTGAGAAAGCAGCATCCAGTTCTGAATGCAATTTGTCCCTTATTTGTGAGAAAAAGACCACGGGAGGATTCCCCAAGAAGTTACTGCTGAATGAGGCCCAGTGACCCTAGATGAAACCAGGACTCAACCATTTCATTGCTGTTACACAAAAATCTTGTATTTATATTTCTTACGTCAAACATTTCCATAATGTTAATGTTCATTTAACTGAGAATATTGTGAGAAATGTTTTAATAATGTGATTCAATCTATTTTACCTTACATTTTCAGAACATAACAGGGATGTTAATTCTGCAATGTTACCTTCCAGGAACCTGTGAAACATCACTTAACATTTTTAAAACGCTCTCTGTTATCTGGGACAAAGAGCTCCACTGTTGTTTAACCCTCTTTGTTGAGTTCTACACAGATTCTTTTAATTAGGATTGTAGGGGAGAGCAAAACTACACCAAAGTTAAACTTTGCGGAAGAGGATCACAGGTCTGACAAAAAGTTTTTTATCCTCTATTTTTCCTCAATAGGCCAGATTTCAAAAAGGACAAAAAGGTGCAGAAATGTCTCCGTATTTATAAACTCTAAAATCCGCTTCTTTTGATAACACAGGGTGAGAAAAAAAAAAAAAAAACGATGAACGCACATGAAAGGAGAGAAAAGAGTGAGTGAAGACACAAAGGGGAAACAGGCCCTGGGCTACACACACACACAGACACACACACACACACACACACACACGCTCTGTTGCCTTGGAGCTTCATTCATGCTGTGCTACTGCAAGCATATTAACACTGTGTGTGTGTGTGTGTGTGTGTGTGTGTGTGTGTGTGTGTGTGTGTGTGTGTGTGTGTGTTCCCCTTAATTGTCTGTTATTTTCTTGCAGGGGTTAATGGAAACCTTAGGGGGTCTCCCCTTCTCCCCAATGCTCTACCTTTCACTTCTCTTTCTGTGTGCTTTCTCTTTTCTCATTTCATCTCTCTCTCTCTCTCTCTCTCTCTCTCTCTCTCTCTCTTTCTCTCTCTCTCTCTCTCTGGTTTAGTTACATAGTGGAGAATATAACTGACTGAAATGCAGTGTAAGCAGCAGGAGTGTCCTAAATTTCCTACTCTAACAACATTAAATAAGGCTTATTTAATATATATCTAGTTATAAATTTAATATAAGCAAAAATATCTATCTATCTATCTATCTATCTATCTATCTATCTATCTATCTATATATATATATATATATATATATATATATATCCACACAGTGAAAGCATCATTTGATATGGGAGTCCTAGCTACTGATACCGATACTGGTACAAAATCCCGATACTGATCTCACATTTTTCCCAATGCTGATTATTATTACAAAGATTTCCTTTTATTTATGGTGCAGTAAAATTAATCATTTAATAATTTAATCGTTTAAGTGCAGTAGTCCAGCATAACAAAAATATTCAAAATACTGTCCTGGATGCTTCTAAAATCTAAGAGTTTGGTCTAATCCTATGTTAATAAATCTATGGGGTTGGTTGGGGTAATGCACATTAACTCGTTGATGAAGTGTGGGCCAAATATAAGACCTTATACAAACAAGGGTTATATTTCTGTCTGATGCTCATAAATGTAGGCAGTTCCCAACACAATTCTGCTACTATTGAGCATCTCATCTGTGAGAAGCCCCTTCTAAAACATTCATCCACTGATCATTCCTTGGGAAAATATTCTGAATTAACTCAAATTAACTCAAATTGAAATAAGCTGATCTTTATATTTCACACAATGGACTTCAAAAGAACTGTAATGGAATCCAATCACTGAGGTCAGAATAAACATCCTTATTAAGTATCAATTTCCCAAATAATCCCTAAAGTCTACTTGGCCAAATATATGATTCAAATTTAGATTCAAAGAGGAAAACCTGCAGTGCCCACCACAGTCCTCAAAATTAGACAGTAACCACTGGCTAGAGGACAACTTTACTGTCCAACATCCACACAAACTCTTTGCACTGAAAGAGCTTGATTCAGTGGGAGCTGGACCATGCTCTTCTCTCCACAGTAATCTGGACAAAGACAGAAAACAGAGAGGGGGGTGCAAACTAACTGTCCATTCTATTACTTTCCCCATCCTCATTGTCCTTCCTCAGGAAATACATAAACAGCTTTCTAAAGCAAAAAAGAGAGCAAAGAGCAGATAAATGCCCGATGTCTGAAAATGTGTGTCTTCATCCAGGATGGAATGAATGGAGAACAGTGGAAAGTCATTGTCACCTTTCTACATTTTGCCTCCTCCATTGTGCACTTGTATGTGTACAACGTCTATATGATTCATGGGTTTAGAAAAGCATTTATCACCAGGGGGCAGAGAAACATGAGGAACAGATACAGAGTTTCAGTCCTGTCCCGTTGTCCTTTATCTCTTCCTTCAGTAGGAGGGAAAAGCCTGCAGTGACCATCTTCTCATCCCCCTCTGTGGAAAAGCTAGTAGCCTCAATGGATGACCACCTCAGCAGCTCTCTACTGCTCTGCTCTCCACAGGTTGCCCCATTTCACAATTAGCCAGCAGTAATTTGGGGGCTGAAAGCCCCTTTTTTCCAGCCCCTAGTCTGTCCCTGCTCTGTCCACCCCTGTGGTAAGGTCATGCCAGCTTAGACAGGGGAAATGGGGGGGACTCTTTCTCTCAGTGCAGACCAAAACAGCAAGTGGCCATTAGTAGAAACACTTTTCAAGCAATGAGGCCTTGAAAGCCATGATGGACGAACAAGCACATGACTGTTGCTCTTGTGAGGCGAGTGTGAAGGATACTAACTTGTGTTCATTTGCACATTTCAGAAGAACAGTGAAGTGTCACTCTGTCACTCTGTCTTCATGTTCCTTGCCGCTTGTTGCTAAATCACAGCTAAAAATTCATACTCCTTTAGGAAAGGTCTGGAGGCTTGTTTTTCTGTCATCTGCTAGTGTGAACACCAAAATGCATGATAAGTACATCTAAAGCTTTATTTCTATCTGTAGATGTTTGTGTTAATTTGAGTCAAAGTGTACCTTAATTTCCCTGAAGGAACCCTCCCAAGGGATCAATAAAGTTCTATTCTATTCTATTCTGCCCTTTTAAACATTCAGCTACAGCCCTTAATATCTGGCATGGTTTCAGTTAAAAGCTTGAAAAGCCTGTTGGGGATACTCTATTTAGAATGGAGTTAGTTGATTCAATATTAACCCAGGTATTCATACAGATTTTAACGTGGTTTGACCATCTAAAGCAGTGGTCACCAACACTCATCTGGAGATTTATTGTCCTGCAGCTTTTACCTTCAACCCAAAGGTGACTCACCTCATTCAGCTCTTCAAGAACTTCTGAAGGACATAATAGCTCTTGTCATCAAAACAATAGGTGAAGATACAGATACTATGCCGTGTGCTCCAGACCTATCCCTGATTAAATGTTTTGGAACATTACTGGTTGCTTTATAAACACTTCACCCCTATGGCAAAAAGGAGGAACTGAGTGGGAATATCCAAGCTGCATGGAATGGATTACCTCAGGACACCATTAGAAGCCTCTACAATCCATGCCAAGACATCATATATCTGTATGTGTAGCTCATCAAAAGCTGCACATAGCAATCTAAACTTTTAATCACTTATTCCAGTAAGCTTTGTCTTCCTTCCTGAAAGCATTACAATCCCACTCTTTCCTCTCGGTGCAACTATGTTTTGATGAAGAGTGTATGAAGCATGGGAAGTAGGTTTGTGCTGATACAATACAAGGTACAGCAGATCTCCAAGAGCACTGATATAGAAGAACCCTAAATTCTCTATTTTTCACATCTTGAGTGAAGTGAGAGACTAGTGTTTTGTGTTGGTTATGTTTCGCAAGAAGCTTTAGAATTGAAAGTTCACATTTTTATAAATCATCTCTTTCCAAAGTTTTGACTGGAACTTTGTTATATTTCAGCTACTTAAATATATATTTGTCCATTTGAGCGACTGAACATTCACCATGTGTGTAGACTAATATGTGTGTGGGAAAGAAAGGCATGGGGAACAAGAAGATAGTGGGAGGAGATGGAAAGAAAGGGAGAGTGAAAGCAATAGCAGAGACTAAAGAGGAGAGTAGTTGCTTGATAAAAGAGGTGTTGGGGATGGGCTGCTTAGGGGTGGAGAGGGGCGGTGAAGGGGCTGAGGCCCAGGACAAAGGAGAATAATCCATTGGTCAGAAAGGTGCTGAGCAGTTTAGCCAACACTAAAGCATGGTTGGGAAGCAGTGCTTTGAATGAGCCCAGCAAGCACCGAAACGAGCTTTTCAATGAAGGATGTCAACCTGCTGACCACTGCAATGACTGAGCGGTCAGGGTTCAGCTCCAGCTGGGTATAGGAAGTCCATTTAACATTGAAAAGTGTCTGCTGGAAACTGCTGAAGCTGAATTGTTACATAGAAATGACACCAAACTCTCATTGTGCATTAGGCATTTAGAACTGCAGAATGCTGGCAATGCATCAGATAAGGTTTTAATTCTGGTGTAGAGTTATTACTGAAGAAAGATAAGAGGTTAAATGTGATGCACGTTCCTCATACACCATTATACACAGAGGAATGAGACCAAAATCTCATTATGATTATCCATAAAACTGCAAAAGCCTGTAAGAAATACACTCAATTAGTTTCTAATTCCAGTGGCTACAGTTATTATTAAGGAGAGATAGCCAGTTAAATATGATGTTAATTGAAATTAAATAAACCACTGTAGTTTGGGTTCCATTTAGATACAATTTTTCCATAATTTAAGAAGATTTATGTTATACACTATGCAATTGTGACCTTTTTAAATAAGACCAAATTCCCATCATGATTGTCCTGCAAGAAATATCCTAGAGAAAGAAACATAATCCCCATGTGTGTGGGTGGGTATATGTATGTGATGGGCTTCTGACAAGCCTCACCTGCTGTACAGATGGTCTTTACAGAGGCAGTGCTGCACAACGGACTCTGCGCTGACCCTCGGCCAAAGAGCATTTGACCGGCCAACAAACACCACCTACCACAGCCCAAGCTAATCAATACATCAGGCTCCCTGAGGATCCCCCCAGGCTTCGGTCATTACTGTCTGAGTGTGGCCGAGTAATCCTCCTCCTCCACAGATTCCTTAAAAAACATTACGCGCTAATCAATGTAAGTTGCACCCATTGCTGACACAGATGTGCAAAGATGTGCAGAGAAGGATTGCCCATACAATAGGACTCTCTGGAGCAGAAAAACAGAAACATGAACATTTTGGCACCATGCTTATTGTCAGGCATGGGCTAGAGCGGTATAAAGCCCCCCAGCATTGAGGTGTGGAGCAGTGGAACTGATGGGGAGTTGAGGAGTTGGGAATGAGGTGGGGTCATCCAATATAATGCTGTTGTTCCTGAATGCAATCAAACCCACACAGCAATGTTACAGAAAGCAGGATAAACACTTTTAATACCCTTTCAGAAGAAACAGTAAATAAGCAAGTGTCCCAATACTTTTGTCCATATAGAGTAGCATGCAGCAGCCTAGCCCATCTGGCCCATGCCAAAACCTTAATGTGACACTACTCTCTGTACTTTTCCAGCTCGCTCTTCAACTAGCATGACGGAGCCTGACTGGTCCACGCTTTAGAGAAGCAGGAAGTGGAAAAGCAGGGGTCTGTGGTGACAGCCTGTGTACGGGTCACCTACGTGGAGACCTAGCATCCCTGGAGCGTGAGGATAAAAGCATGGGCATTCATCCAGAATGGGCCCTGCCACGGATGGGGATCCTCATCTGGACAAGGTGGCAGGGGGCCGGGGGGCACTCTATAGATAAGAACTTTCAAGTGACAGATTTCCAAATGCTTCCTGAGTCAGATAGTGGAACAGGATTTTCTCCACAGCACCTCCTCAAAACACTCCCCCATTACCCAGCCCACAAAGCTTTGCTTGTCCCTTTTGTCAGCCAAGTCTAAATGACAGTAACACCAAAGTCCAGGGTTCTATTAACTTCACCTTAATCACAAGATGGACACGAGGAGTGCACCCTCAAAAGTGCACACTAGACACACTGTTCCATGCCGGAGGCTTCTTTAATGCTTTTAGCAGAACGTTGACCTTTGATCATATGCTGGAAGCAAGGCCTGTGCTGGTGATAATCCAAAGTGGCTGAAAAAGGCAACATTTGCAGCACACAGGTATTGTCCTGTGTTATTACCGGACTGTTGTTATCTCAAAAACTGCCACAAAAGAGAACTACAATTTAATGTATAGCTCTTAAATTAGCACACAACACAAAATAGGTTCTGAATGCACCAACCATTCTAGAGAAGACATTTCTTCTCAAAACCCACTTACACAAAGATCCTGACAGTGTCCAGTGCTTTCTTATTTGGGATTTGTTCAGTGTACCAGGACAGTGGGATCTATCATTATAAGAGCAATGCTATAAACAGTTCTGCACATTGTGAATTTGACATTTGACATTTGACATTAGAAGTTATTTTCTTTATGTTTATCCCAGAAATTGTGATAAACAATATTCAGGCCAGTACTACAATAATACAATTACACCTTTTAAAAGAACAGTTAACTTTAAATTGTTACTATATTTTGAAATATTGTCATTATATTTATATATATAATGATGTGGATCTAGTTTTAGGCTTTGATTTGTGTGGTCTGTCAGAGGCCAGGGTTGTGCTGCTTTTGGAGATCTGTACAGACTTTATTGATTTAATAAATGGTTGAGTTCACCTCCCGGATGTATCTCAACTGCTGCTATATTTTAAGAGGTTGGAAACAATCTGTTCACCCATCACAGTACCAGAGTGCTGACCACAGTTGTAGAAGAAATCTCTTGCTGGAATAAAACCTTCATATTATGAGGAGGTTCTTTAAACTTTTAAAAGGTACTTCACACTCAAACATCAATCAAAAGAGCCATCCATTTAAGTGCTTCATCTACAGCTCCAAGGCACTATTTTAGGCACCTCTATTTTTAAGAGTGTAAGCTTTGCACAAATTAGCATGTGCACTTTATATATCTACACAGTGTCCTGTTTCTTTACTGCATTATTCTGTCTGCCCTGGGAATCAGAAGTTACACTCATTATTACAAAAATAGTTGCACCCAGAAAGAAGGGTGGGATTGCAATGCAATTGGGAAGGAAGATACAAGGAACAATAAATGATGAAAAGTTTAGACTCATATGAGCAATATTTATTGAGCTACACATACTGAAGTAGTGTCTCAGTATGACATTGGGTTTAACATGTCAGATATCTCTGAATGGAGTTTTAGAGATTCCTAACGGTGTCCTGTGATAATCCATCCCATACCTCTTGAATATTCTCACTCAGTTCCTGCTGATTTTGCGGTGGAGATGGAGTGATAATAGCCTGTCAGTTACAGCAAACGGTTGATCTTGGCACTGACCCCAGTTGGTCTTCTACACCGAGACAAAAGTGGGACTCATCACTGAATATGACCTGCTGCCATTCTGAGTAACTCCAGTAATGCATTGCAATTGGTTGATTTCTTCTGGGTGCAACTATTTTTGATAAGTAGCTTTGGCTCTGCAAATGACAATATTCATAATTTTTAATTGCTATTCATGCTTTTTGTCATTTGATTTGCCTTAAAAACAATGAAGTTTTCTATAATATGGAGTATTTTGCCAAAAATCAATTGTGATACAATAAAAGAAAATAATAATAAAAGCTTAATTTGTTTGGCCCCCATGTCACACTTCTGTTAAAGTGCTGCTTTGACTCCAGAAACTGCTTCAGTAGATCTCAACATTCCTTAACACTATGTCATCCACGGCAGCTGGGCTTCCAGAACATTCATCTCCTCCACACACACAGTCAGGCAGACTCAGCCTGGGCGGAACCTCATAGAGGTGAACTCAACCGCTTATTAAATCATTCGGGTTTGCATAGACCTGTGAGAGCAGCAAAATGAAAGCTTCGACAGACCACACAATACAAGAAAGGGGCAGAATGTAGACCCAGACCTCACAATTGTGCGCATGCACATGCACACAAACACACACAGACACACACACACACACACACACACACACACACACACACACACACACACACACACACACACATACACACATACACACACACACTTACTTCCATCACAGCAATGTGAGAAGCAACTGCAAATAGTTGTTATCCAGTGCTCATAATGTGTTATAATCCAGTTTAGATCAATATAAAGCATGGATAAGTAAGTATGTATGTAAGTAAGTAAGTATGTAAGTAAGAATCTAAGACTAAACCTGATGTTTAGGAAACTAATCTTTGGGAAAACTGACCTTTGGTGCCCTTTTGAGCTTCACTCACTCAATGCTACAAAACATTAATAGAGAATAATCTATAAAGAATAATTTTGTAAATGAACCTTACCAAACAATATCTTTCATCCACGTGTGTGAAGAAGTTTAAAAGGTTCTTCACAAACATCTCTTTTTACTATTATTGTTATTTTAAGTTACTGCACCAACTTGTAAGTGCCAATAACCCAACCCCAATAGGGCCCCTATCACATATGATGCTCCCGACACTGGGAAGGTGAAGACAAGCACATGCCTCATCCAATATGTGTCAAGCCAGTCATTGCCTCTTTTCGAAAAGCTGCCATTACATCATTGCTGGGCAGCCAACACACTCGGAGGAAAGCGCCAAATCACCATCACCAACACAATGATACAGATGCCTGCACTGGACAGCATTGCATGGCTTTTCGATGTGGGGAGAGAGCACCATTGCACCATCTACCAACCCAGAGAGAGCAATAGGTGCTGATGGCACACACATCTCTTTTACAAAAGTTGTTCTTTATGCAACAAAAATGTCTCTGTCACTGCTCAAATGATTATTTACATAGTTAACAGACATTATTTCAACCATATTTTGATGTTGAAGGTCGGTCATGTTTCAGCTGGGTAGTGTTTAGTATTAATCACTGTGATCTATTTAGTAACTTCTGATGATGCTTCTTCTGATGGAAACAGCTGCAAATCACAAATCACACAAAAATCTAACTCTGCTGTTTTTCACTTTTTGACAAAATGTGAATCTAGTTATATCGTTTCAGAAGATTGTGATGAATGGACCAAATGAAATGCACCCAAATGATTATAAAATTATTTTCCATTAAATTACTTTGAGAATTAAGAATGTATTTTTTCTTCTCGTCTACAGTCGCTATTTTGCAGATCAAAGGTTTTGCTTCAGCAGCGACAAAATGCAAATGTTCTGAACACCTTACAGGTCTGTGTCATTTCTCTAAAGCAACTCAACTCAGTCAGTCAAGTCGGCAGAACCAATCCTCATCTAAAAGCAGCTCAAAATGTTCCCAAATGTTCCTCAAGACTCAGCCTCTCACCCCTGCATAGCAACCGTCAGGTCCTCTCTCACCACCTCACTCAGCGGAGCAGAATTGTCTGGGACAGGCCGTGGACACAGCCTGTAGCTCTCACACATGCACTCGTGCATACACACATACACACACCTCACCTTCTACAACAGCTTCATTAGAGACGTTCACTTTATAAACAGTTTCTGTCCTCACTCTTCATTTCATATGAGAATCCAAACCCAACACTTCATTAAAGACGTGTATTCTATAACCCTGGACTGGACTGCCATATGGAATCAGTGCAGTGACATACACAGACACACACACACACACACACACACAGGAGGGTCACAGGCCCTGGCGGTCTACGGCCTGCATTCGTTTATCTGTTCTTTTACGAGGAAAAGCTGTGATTAGACGTCAGCAGCTGTGAGCGAGCAGCTCTCACTCAAGAGCCTGAACCTCACCACTCCCTTGCTCAGCGGCCAGCGACTCCAGACTCATGTAAAGAGCGACAAGACAGAGACGACGGCAGGGAGGGGGAGGGAAAAGGAGAAAAGTGAGAAAATGGAAAGCAGTGTGTGTTTTGTTTGTGTGTGTTGTGTCTTTAACCCAAACAATAACTATAGAGTTATAGAATGAAAGTATACGGTCAACTCAAGGCAGCTGCAGAGGTACCAGAAAGCAAGCACACATGCACACACTCACACTCACACACTCACACTGATTAACCATAACATTATGACCACCTCCTTTTCTCTACACTCACTACCTATTGTATCAGCTCCACTGAGCAAACATGAGCAGTTTGTAGATCTAAAATTATTCAATAGTCCATCGGTTTCTCTGCATCCTTTGGTGACCTCTTTTTTCCCTGCTTTTTAATATTCAATGAGCCACGAACATTTGCATTAAGGATATTTTTATAGTAGATAAAGGTAATTATCTCACAAATCCTTGCGGTTCAATGAAAATCATGCATCTCCAATATGGGAACAGTAATTAAGTCATATTATAGCATTTCTATTGGTCAGTTTACACAGATTTCTAGGGTTTAAACGGTGGAGAAAACTTAAAACAGACAAAAATATTTTTTTATATTATTTTATATATTTTTTTCACAGGACCACAGCAATACAATCAGGACTATATAAAGTATAAAGGTGGGTATGGTGAGTATTTTTTACATGATTTGGTAAAATAGAAATCATCCTTTACTACTTAAATTTTAAATCATAATTTCAATTAATTTCCAGAAAAAAAGATAACTTTTGTGAAAGTCATTTGTGTAATTTGAGGGGGTGCCCAATGTTTTACATGTGACTTTTATATACTGTATATATTTATTCTCATGCAAAACACTTTACAGGAAAAGGGAAAATCCTTCTTAACTTCCACTTAACTTAGCCAATTTGGAGCATTTCTATTGGTCCTTTCATCTTGAAATTTGAAACAATATAAAGAATTAATTCAAAAGGTAAAGTAGACTATTGTTGCACTGTCCTTTAAAATAAAATAAATAAATAAATAAATAAATAAATCTGGTTCTTTACATTGTCTCAAAATCTCATGATGAATGGACCAATAGAAATGCTCCAAAGTTACTTTA
Organism: Acestrorhynchus altus; assembly: GCA_034509495.1. Taxonomy (NCBI): domain Eukaryota; kingdom Metazoa; phylum Chordata; class Actinopteri; order Characiformes; family Acestrorhynchidae; genus Acestrorhynchus; species Acestrorhynchus altus. The sequence goes on from CM067510.1 coordinate 18,315,076, forward strand.
CAAGGTTTTTGCCTGACTGCAGTAAAAAACAGAAACACACAAACACACATTCATAAACACTTCACACATTTAACACACACAGACCAATGTACCCTCATACAGCTACATAAACACACACACACACACACAAGCTCACACACACTCACCTCACTTCACACACAAATGCAAATCTCTAACTGAAAACGAGTCAACACCCTCTACAGCACTGCGTCTTTCTGTTTTCACTGGAATTAACCTCAAACGCTTCAGAAGAACAGGAGCACCAGTGTCAAACTCAATATGTCTTCGACCTCAAAGGCCTATAAACTGCTGGACTGTGTTACAGTAAACTATTTCAGCTACAGTACAATAAACCGGCCTTCACCACAGTGCAGAATCTGTAGCGTGTAATGGACATATTCTTTTCATTCTCCAAATTAAATAAACAAGAATGTTACACTGCTTTTGTTCACGGCTCGGTTTCCCTGTCAGTAGAATATATTATTGCATGTGTGACGCAGCTTCCCTACAGAGAAAAGTGCCCTACAAGAGATGTTCACAGTCTGGTCCAAAACCCCTGAAACTGTCCTCCTTCCTTATAAAACTTTATGTTCTTTGCTGTTGGAGTGGAATATTGTCTTCTCTCTGTCACAATCTTTTTTCTTGTATAAACTGTATCATATCTATGCAAATAAATAATTCAATTCACTTTTGGCATTTATTTGCATGGATATGATGTATGCAAAAAAAACCTGGAACTCCAAATTGGCAGTTTTGCAGGAGAAGGAATAAACCATCTTAACTTTAAATGTAAATCATTATGAAAAGGTTTTCATTGCATTTCTTTTGCCCAATTCATCAATTTTGCACAGAATAGCTAGATTCACATCAAAAAATGAAAAACTGAAAATGTTTTTTTCGGAAACAGTGACGGCCCACTGAAACTCTTGTATAGAGAAATTTATGTAATCTTATATCTGAACACAATTCTCAATTGTTCATGAAAAAACTGACCACTCCCAAGATGAAAAGAATCAAACAGCACCAAGGAAAGAGAAACTCGAGACTGAAAACCTTAACTGAAAGCTCCAAAATCTGACAACCCAGTAGTTAAGGTTTAACTCTGTACTGAGATGTCCAAGCATTGATCCCAAAGCTGAAATCTGCATTGTTATTCGCCACAGAACAGAAAAGAAAATCTTGAGGGTGAGACAGGAGGAGGATTTTGGTGGCTGAACAGCAGAATGAAGCCCAGAGGCCTTAACATGCACGCACACTTACACACACACAGACATTAACCATGAGGCAGCAGGAGTAGGACTACCTATCCCCAAAACATGGGGTATCATGGATTGTATAATGATTATAAAATTGGCCTCTAATATAACGATGAACAAACTTTTGAACACTGTTCAAAAGGCATGAACACAGATTACAGATTAATCAGAGTATAACACAAAACAGCACAAAGCATTCATTTTTAAATAACACACAATTACATCATTCCTTTACAAGTGTGTTTCCTACTGTCGGGCACTCCCTACCCTCATGGATCCCTTAGGCGCACCCAGACTGCCCCAGTGTCTCCAAACAGGGCAAACCTCCCTGCTCTCACTATAACTGCTGCCTTTCTTTTCAGACCTTCTTTCTCACTCAAAACCCCAAAAGACTTCTGGGACAAAAACTATACCAGGTTTAGGACAGGAAAGCTTTGTCTCTGAAGCTGCTTCAGTCCACTAACACACTTCTCCCACACACTACATAAAATTGTCTCTACTTCCGAGGAAATTTCATGCTAGATCATTTAAGATGTATATGAGTGTGGAAATATACGGATGGGAAATCTGGGGCGGTTTAATGGTGAATTTGGCCCAGTTTAAGTGAGTCCCTTGCTCAGTAAAACAAACACATAAAAAGTCTTTTTGTAGAACAGCAAAGACTTCTAAGGGTTGATTTGAGACATCTTTAGGGTGACTGAGGGTGAGTAAATGAGAGAAAGTGACCCACTTCTTTAGTTTCTAATAAAGTTATGGAATATTTCATCTGATGCCCTATAAACATTCAACTGCACTGAGAATCAAAAAGATAGTTGAACGAATAAATGTATATATCAGTCAAACACTTTATTAACATTACAGTTAGTCCATTTCTAACACTTGAAGTGCATCATTTTTATGTAATAAAAGACCTTTCACCAACAAATGAGTCCTACTGTTTCATAACCTCCTCACAACAGCAGTCCAGCACATTTTACACAGTTACTCATTATTTATTTCCAGTTTGACCACTTCTGCCAGAGCCAGGACATTTTTATATATTTTTAATTTTATTACACGACCTCTCACAAGACATTCTGGCTGTAATAATCCACAACAGTCTTTCTGGAAACTTCCCTTCCTCAGCTGAAGTTTTTAAACCTCAGTGAAGTTCAGGATCCAAAGCGCAAAGTGTCGTTCAGCTGCAGTGACACACATTGACCAACAGAGGGCTAAAACTGACCGTCTTCAGGACCGGACCGAATCTGAGCTTCATAAAAGTCACATTAAAGCTCTGCGTTTCAGCACTTTAGACTTTAGTCTTCTGGACCACACCAGATAAATCAGAGACCATACTGACATACTACAGCAACAAAACGAGCCCAACTTTAAACAGTGTTTCTGAAAGTCTGAAGGTGAGATTAGACATTTATTAGAACGTCTAACATGAGACTAACAGCGGGACAACTGAAGATAGAGAGTTCAAACCAGTAAACAGTGAAACAGTGAGATTTTAACCCGATTAAATCTCTAAATGAAGAGTAAAGCAGTAACGCTGTAGAGTTTACTGAGCGGCCAGCATTGAACCATCACAGCGCTTTATCTGATTACTATAAATCAATTAAATATAGAGAAAAACAGACAAATAAATAAATCATTTTATACTATAAAGTATAAGTAATGCTAATAATAATAATAATAATAATAATAATAATAATAATAATAATAATAATAATAATAATAATAATGCAGTCCAGTTAAGTTACTAAGTCAATAAATAAATACATAATAATAAGTTGTCTGCACCACATTCACATTATGTAATTCAAATATTATTAATTTTAATCACAATGCCAGTAAAATCCGTAACATCTGCGGTCTAATGCACTAATATTTCACTCAATTCAAAGTTACAGGAATAATCATTAACTGTCCGCGCTGGCAGTGTCAGTAACACAAATAAATAAATAAATAAATAACTGTAATTTGCTGCACCACAGCAGTGCAGTTGTAACTCCATGATTAATATACATTAAATAAATTATAACAATAATAATAATAATAATAATAATAATAATAATAATAATAATAACAATAATTATTGTTGTCGTTGTGTTTTTTATTTTTATTAATATTTCTGCTATTAATATAATAATAATAATTATTGTTGTTGTTATGATGATGATGATGATGATAGTGTACCTGTACCACTGCAGTCCGTTCTGATAGTTCCGGTCGAAAAAGTGCGGCTCCGCTCCCACCGCGCGGACGTCGGGATGCACGCGCAGGAACTCGAGCAGCGCGCGCGTGCCTCCTTTCTTCACCCCGATGATGAGGGCCTGGGGCAGCCGCCTGACCCCCGCGCCGCTCGCCAAGCTGGACAGGGCGCTCGCGCCGCGCTCGGTTTCTCCGGCGGCCGGGTTCTCCGAGGCGCGCTGGATGTCGTCGTTCTCGCTCCCGCCGTCGTAGTAGTAGAGCTCGGGTCGCACGCGCAGCCTGGCGGCGGGTGCGGCGGGGGGCGCCGCGCGCTCGTGCGCTGGCGCGGTGGCGCAGTGTCCCGCGCACGAGTAGAGCGCGTAGAGCCACAGCGCGAGCATGCTGCTGCCGGCCAGCGCGAGCTGCCTGCGCCGCCCGGGACCCGCGCCCGCCGGACCCCCGCTACTACTATATCCCATAAGCCCCCACACTCCGGCGGGACTCCATCCGTGGGCACGTGCCGGGCACCTCAGGACGCGCGAGCCATTAAAGGACACTGATCAGTAATCAGTGACAGAAAGCTGAAAGCGGCTGGAGGCGCGCTGTGCTCCTCGCGCGGAGATCACTGATCACTGATGGTGAGCGGCTGGTGTCTGCGAGCGCTGCTCCTAACGCTCAACCACTGCGTTCTGCTTCTCCTCAGCTCCTCCACTGCGCTTCGGAGCCCCGCGCGCGCCGCTGCCTACTCACTTATTTATTTATTCAAATCAAACCCCGCCCCCACCGCGCTGATTGGCCAGTGGCTCACGCTCACGTCCTGCCCACACTAGTGTCGAAGTCCTTAGAAGGGCATACAATAATAATGATGATTATAATGATGATAATAACACAGATATTTTTAATAATACATGTTATAGGTGTGTGCTGTATGTGTTATGGTCTGTCTTTTCTTAATGTGCTTAATTAATCATAGACAGGTTTGCATTGCTGTGAGGATTTGATTGCATTCAGCAACAAGATCAGAGAGGTCAGTATGTTGGATGATCTCTACCAGAGAGAGAGAGAGAGAGAGAGAGAGAGAGAGAGAGAGAGAGAGAGAGAGATTGGCAACATGTTAGAACTTAATTTCAGACACAAAGTTGAGGAAAACTAAAAACTCATGGGCGTGTCTTTAGAAATGCAGCTTTGGCTTTATTGGTCGAAAGAAGCCAATCAGCGCTATCATGTCTGAAATGAGAGAGAGAGAGAGAGAGAGAGAGAGAGAGAGAGAGAGAGAGAGAGAGAGCAAAACGAACTATTAACAAATAGCGTATTCATCTGTGAAAACATTTTACTGTAAAATGAATTTTAAAGTTTGTTAAACGATGCATCTCCAGCTCATTAAAGACAGAACTGAAGCCCTGTCAGTGAATCTGATCATGACTAATGCTCCTTTGCATAAACGGCCATCATTTAGATTACAGAAATAGAAGGATGAAGTTCTGAATTCTGTTATTTTGTGTGAACATGTTTCAGAAAGAATCCCGGTCTGTCTGTCTGTCTGTCTGTCTGTCTGTCTGACTGCAGTCACTTCTCTTATTATCTCTGCATTATGAGCTTAATGCGTTTACACACAGACACGTCAACTGGAAAAGTCCACAGTCGTTGTGTTTGTCGAATGCCTCCCTTTTCTTCATGAATTCCCCTTTTTTCACAACAAATACGAAACGAATGAAGCGATGAAATCGTCGCTCAAAAACTCATTTCTCCAAAATGCAGTTTTACAGGAGAGGAAAATGCTCCATAAAGATGTTATTCTAAGTCAGTTTGGAGGATTTCTATTGGTCCATTCGTCTCCATTTTTCAAACAATATAAACAACAGCTGACCGGGTTAAAGTGCGTCAACTGAAGAAGACAAACACGGAGATACAAGGTTTTTGCGGGTGAGACAGCTACAGTCTCGGCCTGTACACTGTACACACTAACACTCATAAAAATATCTTCACGAGCCTTTAAAGATCCCTCTGCTCTACAGCCCGACTGAGATCTTCCTTTGATCCACGGCTTCAGAAAAGCACACAGAGCATCTCCTTCCCTTAACTTCAACTCCCAGCTCCCGACCACTTCAGAACCAGCAAGATAATCATCTGCTATTCAGTCAGTGAGAACACCAAAACAATATTAAATCTTGATTTTTATAAAGACATGTGAAGTAAAAATGGATTTAAAAAGATCTCAGACAAGCTAAGAAACGTCTTCATGATGGTGTTATGGTATTTATATAAGTTTGCGAAAAACTCGTATCTCCAAAATAACTTCATAGAAAAAAAGAGCGAAGCCTTTGAAATTCTCAGTGGAAGATTAATGTTTAAAATATATGTCCAAGTCGTTCTGGAGCCTTGTTTTGGCCCATTCATCATACAATTTAAATAAAAATATAAATAAAATAAAATGCAAATAAAAAAAATAAATAAATAATAACACAAATAATAAACAAACAAATAAATAAATACACAGTTAAATAAATAAATACAGAAATAAATAAAATACATTTAAAAACAAATACATAGAAAAATGAATATAGAGATATTTATTTATCTATCTGTTCATTTATTTATTTACACAAACAAACAAATAAAAAGAGATATAGGGTTTTTGCGTGGACGGCAAGTCTGCTGAATGAGAGGTATATTAATGTAAAATCAGGATCTGTCCACTGTTGTCGAACTGTTCAGACGGAGGAGGTTCCGTTTGGGTCCCTCTGTGAAGTATGAAGCGGTGTGGAGTTATGGACAGAGAGCACTAACTCATTTTTCTGCCGTCTGGCCCAAACGTGTAGCTCACAGCGGCCTTTCTGCACACTTAAGCTGTGAAGCGCGTTCAGAGTCGGAGGTGATGGAGGTGTCCTGAGGGAGAACCTCCCTGTAGATCAATTCATCAGCCTGTCATTAAAATAAACAGCAACATTCAGCTCAGGAGCCATCAGTCTACAGCATGATTCAGCCCAGCCCGGAGTGCAGAGGGAGGAAATCAATTACAAAACCATAAAGGAAACTATTTGCCTTTCACACCTCTCTGTCTTTGGCCAGGAATTCATGATGTTCTCCAGAATCATCATCACTTCATGACACATATGAAGGCCAGCTCATAGCAGAATAACACTGTAGGGTTTTGTAGGCTTAGTAAGGGTGTTCTCCCTTTCTTTGCTTGCCTGTGACCTAAAACAGAGCCATTCCAATATTTCAATCATTAATATTTTAATTATTAATTATTTTTTTAACACCAAGACCACCTCTTCCAGTTATACTGTCCAAGAGTTTGTAGATGCTCATCTGGTTCTTTTGAAATCAAGATTTTTTACACAGAGACTTCCCTTTGTTTTAGGAACACCGTCTACTCTTCTGAGAAGGATTTTCATTAGATTGTCAAACATTTCTGTGAGGATTTGCTTGCATTTTAACACTGGAACGTCAGTAGTGTCAGGTACTGATGTGGGATGATTCCGAAGCTGGTGGATGGAGCTCCATCACTCCAGAGTGTGCAGTTCCACAGCACAATGCCTGCTATAGCTGTTCCCTGGAATTTGGTGTGGTGAGTTTAGGTGGTGGTACAGCAGTGGCTGTACATTTTGAGTTTAAGCTGAATACACTAATGAGAGCTGGGCTATTGTTTCTTTGGACACTCGGTAAACTATATCTCCAGAACGTCAGTGTGCTTTTGTAAATGTGCACTCCTGACTTGTGTAGAGTAGATGTAAAGATTGCGATGCATGCAGAAATACACCACTGACGACTTCAAAAATAAAAGGGCTACAAAGGGTTCATTGATTGGTGCCACAGAGGACGTTTTAAGATATGTGTGAAGAACCTAAAGGTTTAAAGAGGTCAATATTAAGCATCATCGTCATCAGTCTGGTGAAGGCTCCACATGCATACAGTTCTGATTTTGGTTCCATAAAGGGTTACCATATTTTTGAATGAGTCAAAAGATTCTCCACATAGCTGTTTTACAAAAATGGCATTACTCAAACCATCATGTAGCAATTTTAAAAAATGTGCACAGCCTGAGAGGTTGTGAAACAGGTGAAATCCACCTGTTGTTATTACAACAAATAAAGAAAGCACTGGACTGTAAAACCGTAATGAGATTCCAGTTGAAATGGGGAAAATCGCCCAGTGTCCAGAGATCACTAAAGTGACTTACCTTGCCTGACTTCACAGAGCTCCGTGGAAATTAAGAGTTGGTAGAGTCCATGTCAGTTTTAATAACAAGAGCCATAATTCCCCTCAGACTTCTAGCTAGGTTGTAACACATTTACTAAAACTGTTCGCTGAAGAAATAAAATAACAAAACAAAATGATTCATAGCCAGTGAGTAAAAAATAAAGTCCACGAAAACTGAGGCCTATCCCGTTAAGGGCAAATGGGCAGTGTATGTTGCAATAGAACGAAAAGAGCTTTTGCTGTTTGCACCTCAGCAGTGGTCATAAAACTATTGCAAAATGACTGGCTGGCACTGATATTCAATCTACAGTCACAGCAGGAACAGCTGTCTCTCTCTCTCCCTCTCTCTCTTTCCATCTAACACTCCTATGAATCACACTGGTGCTGGCCATATCCGGACCTGGGCCTTTTACGAGGGGACGTCTCACTCACATTCCTCTGTCCCTCCATCTCTCTCCCCATCCGGGTCAAATCCCTTCAGCGGGTGGATCGGTGGGAGGAGGAGGGCGGTGTGGCCTGCAGGCCATGGTGAGCAACAGAGGAGGTGCTGATGGAAGGAGAACCTCAGGGAATGCCAGAGGAGAAACTGCGGAAGAGGGGATCATGTGTTACAGCCGGACAGGTGCAGAGGTCGATCCTCCACAGATCCCGCAGGGTGACATGTTAGCCAAATGTGGCCAGAGCAGCCAGACACTGTTACGACCACAAAGGCGAGGGAGAAAAAAAAATATATAGAGGAAATAAGCATGTAAGGATACGAGGTCCAGACTCAAGTGTGAATTAGAATTTAATGAAATTTCGGACCCCACAGTGGGGGTGCAGCAGTGATGTTACCAAGGACACCGTGTTTAAATCTGATACACTGACCAGACGCTTCACAACCACATACTAACATATGGCACACTTTGTAGTTCTATGTGTGTCTAAGTAAGTAATTATACTTTTTTAAGCCACAGTGTTGTGCTCTCCATTTAAACCATCTTCAGCGATACACACATACACACCAGGAGGGCAGTGGGCAGCCCTGTCCTCAGTGACCAGAGAGCAGCTGGGGAGTTCAGTGTCTTGCTCAAGGGCACTTCAGTTATGTTCTGCCAGTTCAGGGATTCAAACCGGCAACCTTCCTGTCACGAGGCTGGTTCCCCAACCACCAGAGCACAGCTGCTCCCTCTGCATACTTTAACTCTCCTTTTCCTCAGTGGTCAAGATTTTAGTTTGGTGAACTGTTCTCAGTCCAGCAGTGACACTGAGAGGCTTAAACACTCCAGCAGCACTGCTGTGTCTGATCCACTCATACCAGCACAACACATACCAACACACCACCACCTTGTCAGTGTCACTGCAGTGCTGAGAATGACCCACCACCCCTATAATACCTGCTCTGTGGTGGTCCTGTGGGGTCCTGACCTTTGAAGGATAGGGTGAAAGGAGGCTAACAAAGTATGCAGAGAAGAGTGCTCCTGTATGACCTGATGAGATGGACAGTGAGTGCAGAAACAAGGAGGTGGTTTTAGTTGCTGGTCAGTGTAAAGTTCTTCACACTCTCAGCTCCTTTACAAATGTGATTCCTCCGTGTCACCACTCAAACAACCCGTTCCAGCAGCTTTATTTTTAATAATGTGTATGAGTGTATGAGCACACTGAGGGCAAATTACTCTCCAAGCCAGTGGTTCTCTATCCTTCTCCTGGAGTACCACTGACCTGTTTTTTTTTAGAGATTTCCAGGATTGAGAACCACTGGAACCACAGGGATATGGTTACTGGAAAACACTTACAAACGAATACGGAACGTACAATGTTGGGAAAATATCTGAATTCAACGATTTTAGATACTAACATTTTACTAGTACTTGTAGCACTACATTCTTCAAAATAGTTTTATATAAAATATATTCTATTCTTTACAACCATCATAGCAACCAGGGTTCACCTTACAAGCCAAAAGTGAAAATTGAACATCCACGTTTTCTTCTACATTCCAATTTATTTAGGTAGTAAACTCATAAAACACTTTAGAAATGATAATTCTACAGGATAGGACCTTCTCCCTTTGTCATCCAAACACCAGCGTAAAACATACTTATCATAGTTAAATGACCATTAGCTGTGGAGCAGCAGCTTTTTTTTTTTTTTTTGATATGAAGCCCTGAATGAAAACATGTTTTGATATTTTTGTGGAAATGTAATTGTGTAAATTGTGTTTGTATTTTCTTAAGTAACCATTAACTACAGTTACAAAGCACGAATAGTCAAGTCTTCTCCACAGTTTTATAGCACAGCTACCAATGAATTTCTCTTTTCCTCAAAACAGTCAGATTAATAAGGGATTATTAAAATAATCACTAAAAGAACACTACAGCTCATCAGACATTTTGATCTTTTGTGTCTCTCACAGCTTTATTTATACACTGAGGTCAGATACACAAACCATGACAAGACACTGTACAAAGGCCAGGAGTTGGCTCCATGAGCCAAGAAGCCAGATTCTATTTCTAAAAACAGAATTTCTCAAAAAAAACAAAAAAAAAAACTGAGGACTGCCCAGCGTGAATGCTCTTCAGCTCCTCTTCCCTTCGACCAACTGAGAAAACCTGCTTTGAGAAATACATCCCAGGTGCTCTCTCACTTTACACCTCACAGCAACCACTGACAATGGCTGGGTCGGTCCTCATTCAAGTTACAGTATTTATTACATTTGGTATGACATCTGAGCTGAATCATTTTACAGTGAAATCAGATCTGGAGCTCTGTCCATCACAAATCTTCTATACTCATGGGTGGCGGGTGGCTATTTCAATAAATATTGAACATATTTACATACATTGCATTGACGTGACCTGAGTTTTTTTCAGGGATCCAGGAGTTTCCTCCGTTTCATTTTCTCTTCGCTCATCCAACATCCCAGAACACAGTAGGGCAATATAGCTGCTGGCCTGCTGGGACCATCCTGCTCTAAACCAGATCACAGGACACAGACATTGTGTCTTTCCCAGTGGTTTACATAGCCCTGGTCCTGATATAGCCCTCTCCTGTACACTATAGTGTGGTTCCATGTCCATTTCTGAAACATTTGTTGTATAATAGATGTGTTACAACAAGAAAACATCAGCATAGCACCAGATTACATCAGAAATCGACATACAGCCCAAAATGAATTAAGAATGCTTTCAAAGATATGTTTCTCTTATTCAGGACAGTGGGACAACTGGGAGCCCGTGGTTTAGTGGCTGTGGTTTAGAGATGAACATGTAGGATGCAGAATAAGGGTGGCTGCGGTTAACTTTGCACAGCAAGAGGTGCATCGACTGACTTCACTGCATTCTCTGGCTCGGGACGGGGCTTTTTGCAGGTCAGCATGAGCAGCAAAAGCATGGGCAGGTGCCACAGACTGCAGAAGAAAAGCTTGCGGGCACTTTGCCGGTCAGAGTCGCGGTAGAAGCGAAAGGCCAGGTAGCTGATGTACAGGTTAATGGGCAGGGAAATCAGAGGGAAAGTCCATGTTGTGACGTCCAATGCTGGAGCAAGAGTGGAGAGACCAATCAGACCCAGACTGTGGCGTAAAGCTACCCGCTTACACAGCGCTGGGTGAGTCACTGACATCATGCGGTAGCCACCGCGTGAGTAGTCCTCTCTAAGGTTCCAGCTCAGAGCGTTGAAGTGTGGAAATTGCCAAGAGTACAGGAAACCACCCAGCAGCAGAGCGCCTGGACAAAGAGATACAGAGAGAAAATGCATTAATTAATGACAAACACGGTGCCACAGCTGACAGAGCAGAGCCATTCAGTCTGAAGGAAGGTCAATACCTCAGTGGCCAAAGGTTGACTCATTGTAAAACCTAATGGTGGTGTTTGGAACATAGTGCTCCTTGGCACAGCACAGTATGGGTGTTGCTGAAAGTCCCCTTCTGTTGAACTAAAATGTCATGCAGGGGATGAAAGCCATTGTGCAACATGGCTAGAAGTTTATTGAGCTTTCTTTGTCCTGCGACAGCTTTTTAAATAAGTTGTAAGATTTTGCCTCAATTACCAGTACTTATTCCAGCATGACTTTGAAAAGCCTGCACACAGGTCTGCATACCGATAATAAATGAGGTCATGGAGCTCATTTAAGCTGTTTTCACATTAAATTATATTATTGTAAACTTAACTAATGTAATGGACAAAAGTATTAGGACACACAATCCTTTACCGTTTCTTCCAAAATCAAGGATATTAAGAGTTTATCCTGCTTTTGTTGGAGTAACTCTCTGGTGTGCAGGGAAGACTTTCTACTAGATTTTAGAGCAATGCTGTGAGGATCTGATTGCATTCAGCAACAGCAGCATTCGTAGTGGTAGACAGAGTATGGATCAAGTACAATGGGTGTCATTTTTAACAAATCTCACCATGATGATTCCAGAGTGAATGGCCTGTAACTGCCAACACCCCAAGCTCTGCCAGTAACAACAGTCTTCTTCAACTTGACCTAATTTTTTTCACACCCTACAACAACTGCAACACAGCAGCACAACCTCAGTGCCAGGGAGCAGTAGAGGGTTAGGTTCCTTGTTAAAAAAGCTCCTCAACTGTGACTGAGGGAGAAAGCATTGTTCCTTCACTCGCCCCACTCCTACTTCCTGCTGCTTAAAAGTGATTGAACTGGCATCCGTCTGGTCCCAAATCAGCTTCTGTACTCTCTTCACAGACACTACTGGTGTATCCATGGCACAAGCTGAAACAAAGGCCCAAAAGATAGTTTACAACATACTACACCAATGCAGACGTTTTGAGCTATGCATGCATCTGGACCATATGTGGGAACTTGGAGAAACTGCATCATTGTTTACTCTCCAATGAATTAGCTACAAATGACAAATTACATCACAGGACCCTACTGTTTCCCTTATCCCTCCTTCTCCTCTGGGAAAAAAAATGACCCAGCTCAACACAGCGCCAAAAAGAATGACAGAATATCCTGACGTGTGAAAAAAAAAAAAAAAAAAGAACAAACGTGGAAACACTTCAAACAAAACACTTCAATTAAGTTGACTCATGAGAGTGAAGGACCCCAGTACACCAGAATGACCCCACTGCTTCCGACACGAGAGAACAACAGGAAGGGAGAGAGGGGCTCGAGTAACTTCTCACACACTCCTTTCTTGGGTTTCAGACCCTGCAGTGCAGAAAGGCAGCAGAAAAGAAAGGCAACACCACACAACCAGCAGCCGCGCAACAGAGCATGAAACGCAGTGCTGCCTTTGTGTGTGTGTGTGTGTGCTTGCGTGCCTGTGTGTGTGCTCGACTTGTGTAAACACACTTGTAGCTAAATCCTCAGGGAAAACAAAGGATACAAAACACTAAGCTCGTCTTTCCACCACAAACCATGTTAGCAAGTAGCACAGGGGTCCAAACTGTTTATGCTGCCCTTGTACACTGGCCTCAGACCATTTTGGTTGTGGAAATAGCCAGTTAATTCCAACACAGGGCAGGGGAAGACAGATGAGCATAGAAGCAACATAGGTTACATTAGAGATGGCCTACAGCCAAAACAAAAGCAGAAAACAGGGTTAAGGGTGGTCTAAGGTGACAGCAGAGCAAAAGGAGAGAGATTAGGCTCTGCATGCTCAGCATCCTGCTGGTCATCATGGGATTATCCGGTCATAAATGAAGACATGCTGCCTCAAGCAAGAGCATCAACATTTTCACTTTGGTTTTATATATATATATATATATATATATATATATATATATATATATATTAAGGTATATATATATATATATAAATTCTTAATTCATTTTAAATAAATAAACAGTGGCCAAGGACCACCAGTTGGAAAGCAGAGGTGGGTAAATTAGAAAAAACCTGAAATAATTAACACATTACTAATAATAACTACATTCATTTCTATTTACTGCACTATGTACAGTATATGCTGAAGTGGGCACAACAACTGGAAAAACTGTAGTGCTCATTTTTGAGTAAAATCCTGTAATATTATTCATCAACCTCTTTTCACCTATGCTTTCCTCCCACTTTTGATGCTGGTTCTGTATCTTTTATTTTGTAAAATGCATGTGTAAAGCGTGTCTTTTAGTGGCGGCTCAAATCACAAATTCAACTGACAATACGGAGAGGCCAGGAGTATGAAATGGCAATTCTCACAAAATGCCTCATAAGTACAATTGCAAACTTTTAAAAAGTGCAACATTACAATGCTCTTGAAAGAGATGGTCTTCTTCTGTATGGACACTGAGCACCAAAGGGAAAGTTCACTTTACCACCTTGGCTCCAGGACAAAGAAATGTCTAGATCAGAGATCTTCAAGTCTGGATTTTGAATCCAGTTTCCAGTCCTGGACTTTATAATCCTCAGTAAGTGTGACACTGCATGACCAATCAACTCCATTAACTGTTCCCTTACCTGCCAGTGAGAACAAAACCCAGGACTGGAAACTGGATTCAAGATCCAAATTTGAGGATCTCTGGTCTAGATACTTGTCTTTCAGAGGGACATCTTGAGGGACTTTAAGTCAAGCACAGCCATACCTAAAGTTTGAAAGGCTCCTGGCACAAATCAACTTGCTCATTCTGCGTCAAATTAGGAAAACCAACCAGGAGAGCGTTTCACTAGTCAACTCTTGAAATGACCATTGAAGAAATACCTGGGTGGCCTTTCTAGGGAGAAAGCACTGAATTCTCTGGATGTTATAGAGGAGAAATCTGCATGACTGGATCAGGCTCGCAAAGAGTTCAGAAAGATAACTGGTCATCCAAAACACCATGGCTTTGTGCTTCTGGAAATGGAAGGGAGATGGTACATGACCTGATCACAAGGAGCTGTTTAGGATGAGTGATGGAAAGAATTGTCTGCAACGGCACGGATGGAATAGGGCCTAGCGGACACTATAAAGAACAGACCGTACCAGGACAAAAACGAATCCAGTAGCGTTTCAAGTTCCCATGGAATGTGATAATACATTCTGCACTTCATCAGTCAACACCAGCCTCTTAAGACAATACATATTCTTGTCATCACACTTTAACATTTTATCTTCATTTCTGCCAAGTTTCACTTTTTGACATATGTCTGGCAGTTGTTTTTTATACTGTGTCTAAATTTCAGGATGAATGGACCAATAGAGATGCTCCAAAATGGCTTGGAATACAATCTTCTTACACTGACTCCCACTGAAAGTCAAGAAGGTTCCCCCCCCTCTCCTGTAAAGTTGCCATTTGGAAGAAATTACTCCTTTTAATACTGTGAGCTTAATGTATGGCATAAATGACACAGATTTACTCTAACTTAAGTGCAAGGAAGAGAAGCTCTGTAGACTGTTCTCAGTCCAGCAGTGACACTAAGGGGTTTAAACAGTCCAGCAGCACTGCTGTGTCTGATCCACTCATACCAGCACAACCCTAAAACACCACCTCTGAAGAACAAGATGAAAGGAGACAAACAAAATAGGCAGAATAGATGGACTACATTCTGTAATCACAAAGTGCTCCTGTATGGACAGAAGAGCTGATAAAATGGACGGTGAATGTAGAAATAAGTAGGTGGTCATAATGTTATGGGTGATGGTGTAAATTCAGTTAGTAAATTAATGGCATTTTGAATTTTCTAATAAACAGAAATTATTAATCTTATATA
Source organism: Acestrorhynchus altus (assembly GCA_034509495.1). Classification (NCBI taxonomy): domain Eukaryota; kingdom Metazoa; phylum Chordata; class Actinopteri; order Characiformes; family Acestrorhynchidae; genus Acestrorhynchus; species Acestrorhynchus altus. The sequence continues at coordinate 18,330,339 of CM067510.1, forward strand.
ATCACACAGTTTATCAATCAATATACTTAAACCCTCACCACAATGTATCAAACCTAATACTGCTCCTGTGAGTTCTTACACCCTAAATAAGGACCAGGGGGCTAGTTATGCCTTTCTGCATTTCTAATCTAAAAAACAACAGTGCAACAAGTGTATGAGTTGTAGGAAATCTGCCCTGGTTTGGATCCAACAGACCTTCTCTGAGAGTGAACAGCTTGTGTGATGCGTGGCTCATGTGACAACACCTTGCAGCAAAGCTTTATACTGGATCAGGTCTCAGTTTCACCTGTTAAGTGAAGACTTGGGTTGACAAGTGGAGTTGCAGTTAGAAAAGCAGGCTGACCTGGGTCATTCAGCACTGCTAGCAGACTAAATATTGTGTTATAAAACATTTGACCAACATTGTATTAATAAATTAGGTTAATTTAGATTATTATTATTATTATTATTATTATTATTATTATTATTATTATTATTATTATCCTAGCTGAACAGGAACTGATATTTAGCAATTTTATTTTCAATACAAACAGAAAGCTAGAGGTATGAGAATTTATAGCACATCACTGACTCAGCAGTTTAGTATGTGTATGATTTCTTGAACATGGTCAAATATGGCAATATGAGTGAGTTACAGTGCATCCAGAAAGTATTTCACAGCACTTCACTTTTTCCACATTTTAAGTTACAGCCTTATTGCAAATAGATTAAATTCATTTTTTTCTGTCAGAACTGAAACATATTACACTGTACAATGACAAAGTGAGGAAAGTGTATTAAAAAATGTATTAAAAATAAAAACACAAAAATATAACGTTCATAAGTATTCACAGCCTTTCCCATGAACCTCAGAATTAAGCTGAGGTGCATCTTGTTTCCACTGATCATACTTCAGATGTGTCTACATCTTAATTGGTACAGTCAGTTGGACATGACTTGGAAAAGCACACACCTGTTTACATAAAGGTCCCAGAGTAGACAGTGCAGGTCAGAGCACAAACCAAGCTTGAGACAGGATTATATTAAGAAACAGATCTGGGGAAGGGTACAGAACATTTTATGCTGCTGAAGGTCCCAATGAGAACAGTGGCCTCTATAACCCACAAATGGATCTTTGGAGAGAGAGGAACCATCTAGAAGGACAACCATTTTTTTGTCACAGGCACCGAGTTTGCCACAGGCACCTAAAGGTCTCCAAGATCATGAGAAACAAAAAAATTTTTTGGACTGAATGGAAAACCAAGCAGTGCTCATCACCTAAGCAATACCATTCCTACAGTAAAGCATCATGCTGTGAGGATGTTTTTCTGCAGCAGGAACTGGCAGACTAGTCAGGGTCAAGGCAAAGATGACCACAGTGATATACAGAGACATCCTTGGTGATAATCTAGCACACAGCAAATACAACAATGGAGATATCTAAAAATGGCTGTGCACCAACACTCTCCATCCAATCGATGGAGCTTTAGGAGGTTCTGCAAAGAATGGGAGAAATTTACCAAAATCAGGTGTTCCAAGGTTGTAGCATCATACTCAGAAAGACTTGAGGCTGTGATTGCTGCCAAAAGTGGTTCAACAAAGTATTGAGCAAAGGCTGTGAATACTTACATGTACTCTTTCATACATTTGCTGAGATTTCAAACAAACTTCTCACTTCATCTTTTTGGGGTGTTGTGTGTAGAATTTTGAGGGAACAATTCTATTGAATCTATTTTGAAATAAGGCTGTAACATAACAATGTGCAATGAGTGAAGTGCTGTGAATACTTTCCAGATGCACTGTAATAAAGCCCCAGAGAAGTGCTCCTTAAAAGGTTTTAAGGAACTGAAACACTATACTCTTCATGGCAATGGGTTGGCTATTATTTGAGTTCTAAACATGGTTTAGCATTTAAATGAAACCTCACAGCTCGTAAGAAACTGCATTCATATCACAGCACACTAATAACATACAGTAGATGCTCAGTGCACCGGCTGCTCTGACTGCAATACTGATCAACTACGTGTGCAGAAAGGTGATTTCACAAAGGTTCCCAATATGTCTGTGTATTTTGGACAAACCTGGATCGAGCATCCCAGTGGCAGCTGTCCAGCCCATGATCGGGGGTATGGCCCCAACCACTGAGCCCACCCAGGTGTTGGTTATGCTGAGGCGCTTGAGTGGTGTATAACAACATGTGTACAGGAAGATATTTAACGCCCCCAGGAAACCAGTGAGGGGGTTAACAGCCAGGGACAGCAGGGTCACACCAGGGATGCCACATGCCAGCGCAAAAGACACTGCATGGAGGGGGCTGAAAGAAAGTGAGAAGAGAGAGATTGAGTTTATTGACTTCAGGATGACAATTGTAAATTGTGCATTTCCTCAGCTTAAGTGGTTCCCAGTTCCAGGCAATTGCTAGGCTGTTCCTATAATGTGGCAAGGGTTTTTGCTAGGTGGTTGCTATAGTATCCCAGGTGCTTATGAAGATGGTTGTCACAGAGTTGGGTAGTGGTTGCTATGACAGGTGTAGGCAATCCCTGTCCTGGAGTGCTGGATTCCTGCAAACCTTTGTGCTTTTTTGTTCACCTGTTAATTGCTAAATTAGAGGAGGAAGAATCTGTGCATGAATATGGCACTACAGAGCCTAATCCTCGTATTCCATGTAGTTGTTAAGGTGTTGCTAGGTGGTTGCATGTGATACTAGTGTATCACATGCAGATAAGAACTAATTCATTCTTAAGAGAAACAATACATAGAAATTCTGTTGATACTTGGAAAGCTTACAATTGGTGAGCAATTGGAATATACAAAGATCGAAATCTCAAAACTGTAGGAAATAAAACTGAAATGAGTGAATAAAATGAAGTGAATAAAATGAGTAACATAAATAGGACAACACAGTTTTAAACTGAAACCACAAAGCAAAAAAAAAAAAAAAAAGCAAAAAAAAAAAAGAAAAGAAAATTGCTTTGTTTGTGGCGAACACAAATGAGTTAAAACCTATGCTAAGAAAGTCATTATGAGAAGCATTATCCACAAATTATATTGCAGAAATTTAAACAGAAGTGAATTTAAACAGGAATGGGTTTACTGACCAGCCTACCAAAATATCAATAGTGCATTAACAACTCATCCAGTAGGTGCTAAAAGAACCCAGACAAACATCTAAAGAATTGCAGGCCAATCAAACCCAATTTACATGATTCCAGAATGATGATGATAAAAATAAATAAATAAATAAAATAAATAATAATAATAAAAAATCTAGGCACAAATGGCCCCCATGGGAATGCTGCAAGATGCAAAATACTGCTGAACGATAAGAACTCAAAGGCTTGTCTCAAAATTTGAAAAGAACATCTAGATGGCTGCCAAGATGTTAAGGATAATATTCTTTGAACTTCTAAATTAAAGGTACAAGGCATGAATTCCATTACATTTGGTGCAAACTGGCCATAACAACATCACACCAACAGTCTAATGTGGTGGTAGTGCGATGTTTTGGGGCTGCTTTCCTCCTGCAGGATTTGGACAACTTAAATGTCTAATAATCCGTTTGGCTGCAGTTGTTGGACAATCAGACACATTTAAATGTGATAAATATGCAAAGACAGAAGGAAAAGACTCTACAGTCTTTTTTGGAGGGCAATCAAAGCCCGAAAGGTCCTAAAAGTACAAACCACAGAAAGATGTGACTCACCACCCCACATATCACAACACCTACACACAAACAACACGTCTGATACACATCTGATTAAATAAGCTAGTGAATAATGTAGGTACACCTTGATACAAACACAATGAACATTTATGGAGTGAGAGAGATAGAGAGAGAGAGACAGAAGAAAGAGACAGAAGAAAGAAATTGAGTGCAGCTGCTGTGATAAGTGTCTGTGTGTCGAGTGAAACAAAGGACTTGGGCGCGTGCTGTAGATCAAACCATGCCTAACCATACTTCCACCGGATAGGCACATCCGCTAGGCCTTTATTAAAAGCAGCCAGTGCAGTCCAGCACACATGCCTGGTTCACATTCACAGCTAAATACTCCATAAATTAAAGGGAGATCCAGATAGCACAGGAACGGGGGGAGGTTTAACAAAAAAAGGGGGCATTTTCTCCTCTGCTGTAGTGCAGGAGATTCCACTTAAATGTGATTACTGTGGTTATGACTGTTTTATGTGGTGTTGGGAGCTTTTCATGTGTGTGTGTATGTGTGTGTTCTTGTAGTGCTGTATTTAAATGCTTGAAGAGAGAGCAAGCAGTGATGAGCGAGGGGTTGACATCATTCCAGTTACAGAGCTGCTCTATATCAGCAGATGAAGGAGGAAAATGTCTTTATTGTTATTTACACCAAACAACACACAATCAAATTCTTCTATCCGAATATCTAAGCTCAGATCAGGGTCAGTCATGCAATGGCACCTCTGGAGCAGAGAGGGTTAAAAACCTTGCTCAAGGGCCCAACAGTGGAAGCATTCAGGGTGGGTGATATGGTAAATATACCACAAATATACCCAATATTTGAATACAATTTCATGATGCACAATATTTATCACAATATTTAAAAAAAAAAAGTACTGGCAGATTTTTAAAAACTCCTATTCAACTATTCATGAGCAGCTGAAGATATCCAAAATATCTAATTTTGTATCGCAATTTTGATGATATATTGCCCACCCCAATTCAATCCACAATGCTGCGATCTCAACTCAACACCGACAAAGCTTTGGCAGTGATGCTGAAGTTTAGACACCACAAGTGAAATATGGAAACGCAATCACTGCAGCCAACAAACAATAACAAAATAACAAAAATATTGTCAGTATTGTTATATGATGATATTAAATATCATTTTCATTGGTATAATCAGTGTATAGACAACACTAGATTTAATCACCTTTCAAGCTGTATAGTCTAAGAACTCAATGAAGCCTGTACCCAAATCAACAGGTCAAGAATTGTCATTAGGAATCATTAGTTGATACAAAGTCCATTTTCCACTTCAAACTTTGTGCCAACATTCAATTAACGTTGTATATAAAAAAGGCAAACTGCTTTCATTTTGCAATTTCATGCACAAAAAGTCATTGAGCACTTAAGAAGAATCAAGGAAATCAAGGCAAGATCTAGATGACAAAGACACTCAAAACCACCCATATGCTGTCCAGAAAGACAAAGAAACCCCCTTAACCCCACGGCAAAATGATTACAAAATATAATATCAACACAACAGCTAGATAAACCAGAGACATTTGGGAAACGAGTGGACTGATGAAGTAAAAACAACTCATTTGCAGAACATCAAATATATGTTTGGAGCAAAAAGGCAGCATTGGATAAATATGAGGATTTATCTGTGATGTTTTGGGGTTTTGTGATACACAGGCAGAGGAAAAAAAAGATTCCAATAAATATCAGCTAATTCGGGAAGCAAATGTAACAGTGGAGAAACTGAAGATGAATAGAGGTATGACTTCTACAACATGTCATTAATTCAAAACATGCCTTAAATTCACCCTGATCTTCTGGAAACAGATCGAAACCTTTGGCATGGCCTTTGTTGATTCATGAACTGTGAGGAGGTCTTAAACTGTGCGTGCAAGATGTTCCAAGCACTGGTAGGATGACTCTTCCCGAGTAGCTGGTGATGTTTCAAAACACTAAAGCAATGTTTTATGTAGGTTGGCAAATTCTAAAACATTTTGTTTAACATATTGTGAATGTGTGGAAAATAAATATCTCTGGTAGCTACCCGTGTATCAAGCTTTTTGAACAAAATAATTATTAAATCAATTATTGGGTTTGTTATTTTTAACGTCAGTCTTGGGTCAGCTGGGTATCTTAGCTAGCTTTCTCCTGCATGTCCTGTCAGACAGAAAGAGCAGAAAACAATCACTAACAATTATAGAAAATATAACATTACTATGCAAGATATTTAATGTGAGCCTGTCATGAGTTTATTAGAAGTCTCTTACGAGCAAATGGTGGTATATTAGCAGTTTCACAGTTTGGCATAACAACCAATACAGCACATGATATCACAGCCATTGAGGTTTTCATTGCTCTGGCCAATCAGCACTCTCCAATGATTGTACGTCATATTTTAGTCTCTACTCAGCTCACTTGGAACCACAAGCATGCAGGTATGAAAACCGTTAATGGTTCCATATACCAGGACCCAAATCTGCCTAGTGAAAAGCCAAAAGTGGAATAGAATTCCAAAAGAGTACAGTAGGACCACGCAGTGGAAAAGTAGCATATAGCATCGCTCACAGCTCATCTACCTACAAAAATGTGGAAAAGTAGGTTTTACAAACAGAAATTCAACACAAAGTAAACAGAAAAGTCCTGGCCAAACAATGCAAGTTAAATATGAATGCCATGGGCATTTCAGGCCAGTTGCAATACAATAATTAAAAATGCACTGCATTCTTAATTAATGTAATATAATTATAGTGTAATTGAATTAGAACTGTTATCATTATTTGGGATAAATCTTTAAATGGCAATTAAATTGTTCATTACAATCATTTCTGGGACAATTTATCTTCCGAACAATTGTAGTTATAGTGATGGACCTAGTCATGACTACCTTTAAAAACATGCAAACCTCACAGCAAATGTCATAAACCATGGAATACTCCCACCACACACTGGAACCGATTAGGGTCCAAATACATTTGACTCCAGCTTGAGAATGCTTTGTCTTCAGATGTCGTCGAGGTGATCATGATGTCCACAATTCAAGACTATTCTGTTCCCAACAGACAGATTGAGTTACCCCTTCAGCCACAACAATCATAAAGAAGTTAGGTTGTAATTCAATTTGTGTGCTCTGCTGGTATTCCTTTGTACCACACTAAATATCATGAACTGCCCTCAATCACTGTCTTGGTACAGCTTCAACAACTTCAGCGAAGTCTATAAATCACACGGCACAAATGTCTTCAATATGCTGTGAAATACTCCTGATTCATCATGATGCTACTTATATAAACAACTGGCAGTGGTATTTTCTCTCCCACTGGGAAAAGAATATTTGGTTACTTTCAGACTACATTCACAAAAGTTAAACCACTTTAAAGCCAAAGCATTCGATTCTGAGCATCAAATATCAGGAAAACTGTAACCTACTGACAAGTTTGTCATGGCCTGTTTACTCACTGGGTGCTGTACAGGCTTTGCTCAAATAAACACTGGAAACTTGCCTTGTGGACCTTCATAACAGACCACAAACTGAGCAGAAATAGTTGGCCATTAATTAGAAGACATGACTGCAAGGTATTTAGAAAGAGCTTGACCAAGCAACTCACTTTTAACTGTTTACTTGTGGCTCCTAGCTTTGAACACCAGCAAGGATATGAAAAGGCTACGAAAGGGGCCACTAGAAAAATAAGTTGGAGTACTTCCATCTTGCAAATTCTACTGTCCAAGAAGGCATTGGGGAGCTGAAGAACAAGAACAGGGCAAAATTCAGAAAAGTGGAGCTCAACCCTGGTCCTGCGATTTCAGGGTGCTTTCACACCTACTTCTTTTGGCCCAAACCAAAGTAACTAGGGACCACGCTCAGCGCCAACATTTGGTTTCATGTCTAAACTATCAAAACTACTACAATCCACAGGAGAACCGGTAACCTAATGCCACCTCCCGACTGTGTGCCATGCTGCCTCTCACTTGATTGTATTTTGTAATCAGCACAAAAAGAGATTATATATAATATTAATACTTAACATTTCCTATTTTGAAACTGCAACAGTCAGCCTCGTCTCAGAGCAAAGACGGTACAGAGTGCATTACTGGTCACACGGCCAAAGCAGCAGAAGCCACTGGTTGGAGATGTGAATTTTCAGCATTGTTTTTTTATTTCTTTCATTTAGAAATTCGCCTGAATAGACCAGGCCTTTAGTATTTACCCTGTTCAACACCTCTGAACCAGCTAATTAACAAGGTAACACCTAATTTTAGGTAGTGTGTTAGAGAAGGAAACCCCTATGATGTACAGGGCAGGAATTACTCCAGGAGCAGTGATCCATTGATCTAGAAGACCAAAAGAATTGCCTGTATGTTGTTGATAAAGACAAAGCAAACCCCTATATAGCCTATTGGAGTATACATTTTTACCCCACCTTCTCTGTGATATTAGTCCTGTCTGAATGCGCCAGGTCAGTCATTTTTACAGACTGCAATCTCCAGACTCAGTAAAGTTTCCAGACTCTTTCACCTCCAAATAAACAAGCGGGAAAATGATCCTCATGTTTTTTTTGTCCTATGCAAATCGACATGTGTAAAATTACTGCAAATCCTTTTGAAGAGTTGTGTGAGGAGGCATGTTGCTCAAGTCCAGGGAAAATGTTCATACCTACCGTGGACATGGTCAACATTGTGGACAGGATGGTGGGTCATGAAAGCTGCTTTCAAGGGCTGTGTATAGGCTGGTTCAGACCAAGTGTGGATGCAGATGTGTCACAGCACTTCCTGTATCGCTAAACTAAAATTTATAAGCTTGAGTATCCTGTAATATTTTATTTTTTGGAAGATGTAGCAGTGCTAAAGGAGCAGCCAGTAATAAGATCACTCCACCTCCACAACTAAAACTAACCCCACCCAAAAATGTCTTAAAAAAGAAAAAGGTAACGTGCGTGTCTGTCTAAATGGAAGAGTCATTAGAAAAGAAACCTACGTGTGACCTTGTTACGAAAAATGATGTAATTTAAAAGGAAATGTAAAGCACTAAACAGAACAAAGCTCAAATGCTGCTCTAGATAAGTGCCTCATCTTGCAGACTGCTGTAATGTGAGGTAATGTGAGTGCAGTGTGACGCTCACCCAGCATATCTGAGCAGACATCAAAGGCAAGTTCAGCTCCAGAGGAGGTCATGGCCTGTCATACTGAAGCCTGTTTGTATTTGTGAGTAAATGGTTTGCTCCATGTCTACAGTTAATGGATGTAATTATATGTTTGGAAGGTGACGTTTGTGTTGCGTGTGCCTTTGTTTATAGGTGTTAGTTGTTCCTCCACCTAAGATCACACACACACACACACACACACACACACACACACACACACACACACACACACACGTCAAATCAGTGAAACTAGAACTTTTTATCTATTCTTAGTTCTTAATAGTACAGCTAAGCCAACGTCTCACTATGATGTGGATTTAACTTCATCTTAACCACAATTAAGCATCTCAGAAGAGATATCTCCAAATGCCAGAGGTATCGAAGCTTAACCTGACAAACCTGGAGATTAAAGGAAGGCGGTTATCAGCTCACCTCGTTATCTTTGCTCCAGAAATGATTTTTGAGAAAGAAGCAGAATTGGAGGAAGTCTAGAGGAGGCGGGACTGACAGCTTTTTGGAATTTTAACTGGTTAGTACTGCATCCAAACTATTACTACTGTGCCTCAACAGAGATGATGCATCAGAATTGATAAGAACTGGCCCATTTTAAGCAGGAAAAGCTGAACTGAATTGTGGAACAATGGGAGGGGGGTGGGGGAGACAAACAAAAAAAAACATTTGATGATGAAAAGCACTATGTAGCATTTATCCTAAAATAACAGTTTAAAAATAAAGCTTCTTTAATGCTCAGTAGCTTATAAAGCAAAAATCCTGAACTAGCATTGGCCAATTCTCAAGATATTGGTACTGGCATTGCAGAAACCTAGGGGTGTAATAGTACAAATGTCATACCATATTAGAATCAGTGCATCAGATTATATACAAGTGTTAACTTGATGTTACTGTAATATCAACTTCAGGACTGTGGGTGTAAGAGTGTGTGTATTCACACTTAACATGACAATACAATGTTCGGTGCATTCACTTGCCTGGAGAATACAAGGGCAGTGGTAAGATAATGACAAAGCACAATTATTCATTTACATTTTACTTTTATCATGTTAATACTAATTATAATAATAATAATAATAATAATAATAATAATAATAACACTGATAAACACTGATGGATCTGAACAAGAGAACAGTTAAAATCCTGGCAAACTTGTAACAAGTCTATTTTTTAGTAATAAAAAGTGTACAAATAAGTCTTTTGCTGACGGTCAACAGTATTTTGACAATAGAAATTCAATTGCATAAATAATACACTGACCATATTTTGGTAATCAAAAAAAGAAGAGTGGGGAGAGACATGTACGCTGTGGTTAGGATCTCGTGGCTGGGGGTCTTCAACTAGGCCTAATTTGCTTCACGTTCTCAGACCATATGATGAGTGAGTGGACGATCAGCGCTGGAGCTGTTGTATGATTGTATGCCTGACCAGGACGTTTCATATGGAAGGGCTGCTAGCTAAAAACAGCCATCACTGCCTTAAAGGAAAACTATTTTCTAGATAAAATCTCTTCAGTTTTCTTTAAAGTCTAATGGTACCTGTAACATCAAAGTGAAGTATGGATGGAAAATTAGACTCAAGTTTGTAAGAGGCAGTCCGTCATCCCTGGCTCTTCATAGGGTCTAAGAAAGTGAAACTAAACTTAAATACGTAACTTGCTTTGCTTTCTCAAATTAGTGTCTACTCGATCTGTGTCCCTTGGCCAGTCTAGTGAAAGCCATTCACTTACAGAAATGCAATAAAAATAAAGAAATAACTGGGTTAACAATGTAGAAATGACTATTAAAAAAAGATACTCATTGTTTTATTCACATTTAATGAAACAGAAAAGACTCAGTGATCAAAGGAAGACTCTATTTTAAGGAACACTGCAAATGGCTCACTATCCCTACAGAGATTAAAAACAAAATATTTTCGACCAAAACTGACAATTTTTAAATTTGCTGAAATTCTAAAACATTTACTAAAAGCTGAAATGAAACAAGAACCACATTAGCAAGTAAATATGCATCCTTCAGAGAAAAGATAACACTGGCCAAGTGTAACATGAGACCTATTAAGCATTAAAGCATCCTGATGTTAAGGAGTGTGTTGGGTGTGTTTGTGTGCACTCAGGAAGCACACACAGGGCAGGATTAACTAGCTGTTTGGTTTGGACTGTTTAGATTCATTTGACTTTTAAAGTCAGTCCTTACGTTCCTGTCGTGACTGATCTCCTCTTTGTTATTGGAAAGTGAGTAAAGGGTGGTGGTCAGGGGGTCTTTCACTATCAGAATCTACTAACAAATGAGATTACAAATAAGAGCTGTCTGTCACAAGTGTGTGAGAGTGTGTTTATGTGGCTGTGCCGTGGCTTTTACACAAGCAGAGATAATGTCAAGACTTGATTAGCTAGTGTACACACATCTTGTGTGTCTGACTGCATGTAAACACTGGAATTCCACTGGTACTATCAGCAGCTCAGCGAGTGTGGCTTCAGCAGCACACTTCAACACGTTCTCCGTATCAGGTTCCACAGGACAGGTGTGTGAGGAGTGAACAGCACGGAGCAGCTAGAAAAGACGGGACACAATGGCACAATACTGGCAGGCAAACCTTAGCCAGATATGACCCTGTCTGATGTCTTTAGTGTAAAAAGAGAAGCTATATGGCAGCAAATGGAGCTCAACAGTGTGTTCGGGCTCATGCTTTATTCAGGACCGACTTATTACAATGAGACCTCTGATAGCAAGCCAGTCACTGTTAGCATGTGAATGATCAGGGGAGGTACAGATGAAAAGAGAAAGAGGGAATGAGGTTCAGAGAAAGAGCACAAGGTTACATTGATAAAGTGTAGAAGTGTAGTATGAACAGTTTGGTATTAATATGAAGAATACAAATATGAAAGGTTATTAAATCCAGTGTAAATACAGACTATTTCTCAGTGGGACTGAGAGTAAGAGTACTGTAAATAATACTTCACGCACAGCTTCTATGGAGCTGAATGTTCTCAAATGGAAAATGGAAACATTAATACCATTTGTCCACTATGTTTTTTTAAATACATAGTGGACAAATAATGTATTTTCAGTGTAATTATAATATATGACATAAAAAGATAAATGCATGTTATATAGTATGCTTATTTAAATTTATGTCTTTTGTAAGTGACTAACTTTTTTTTTCCTACTGGCAAAAGATTTCAATATTTAACGAATGAACATAGACTTATTTATGTCAAGAAAAAAAAATACATCAGTGGAGACAAAATGGATTTTACTTTAAACTAGCAAAAATCAAAAGCATAGAAGTACATAAATGTTTACATGTATTTTTTGATATTCTGAACAGATTTTATGTCAATGTTTTATTTATTTATTTTGCAATTTAATTCTTTTCTCATTTTGATTTATTTCAGATTTCCTATGCAGATTTAGATATTATATTGTTTTTATTTTACAGGTTAAGGAAATATGCGTCATCAAAAATGCATCAATGCAGAAATCATAGGGCCCTTCTAGGGCCCCACCTAGAATTAAAAAAAAAATGCAGAATTCAATGAACATAATCACCTGAAGAGGCAAAATATAATGTGACCTGATGTCAGGTGACATAGACAAGCACTTAACCAAAATTCATAAGATTTATATTGACATACAGTCTACAGTCTTGAATCAATTGTAGTGGTAATTTACCTTTTGTCCTCACACAAGGGATTTGTTTTTTTATTTAAAATGCCAAGGTACAATTTTTTAAGTGTATATTTACTTTTATTTTGTGTCTCACACTGTATCTGTTCATCAATACTGAAAAACTAAGAAGCACTGGAACTAATAACATTTCTTCAACATAAAAAAGCAGATTAAAAGAAATTCTCCTAAAGTAAAAGCAGAAAACCCTGTCTAATGTAACTTGCTAAAATCTAATTTTTATACGCTGTACTTATTTACATAGAAAATCACAAAACTTAAACAGTTTATAGGCATGAAAAACATGTAATGGTAATGTGTCTTTAGTGAAATTTACCTGATTTGTCCTCGAACAAGGGGCCTGTTTTTTGTACGGTTCATATTGGAATCAAAGGGGACCTCAAAGTACTGTGGAAGAAAGAGAGGAAAAATCACTTGGTGCTTGAAATTCCATCACAGAATCTGACATTTTTAATAGTAAAGCCATTTTATGCATCTAATCATTCTGAGAGTTTCCTCAAACCAGTAGATACACAGTCAGACACTGAAATACCCTCACATTTCACAACAGGTCATATTATGGTCTTAAGAGTTGTGTCATTCAGCTCGAGAAAGCTTCTGAACTGACTGAATTTATGAACTTGAATCCGTCACAAGGCTCGGTCCATTGTCTATGAGTAAATCAAGAACAACCATGGTCCACCTATGTGATGAGCAAGGGAGAAATCTGACAATCTCCAGAGCTCAGCCTCCACAGTTCCAGAAGCATGATATAGTGATGCCTATTGTCGACCTACTGTACATGCATGTGTGCGTATGTATCAGTGCAAGAGAGCTTTTTTTTTTTTTTTTTTTTTACTGTTTTATGGGCTTCTCCTGGGGAGTCCACTTAAAAGCTACTCCTGGGAACCCACAATGTGTGGCAAAAATGCAAACACATGGGGTTCTTGAAGGCAGGAACCAGTTAATCTCTGTGCGTGTGTGCACACAAGTCCGCCTGTAATGAAGAAAACAGATAGCCTGCTCTTTAGGCCAGTGAATCTCAGGATCCATTACTCCTGAAATATGGTCAGCATAAAATAACTAATAAACAGATAATACACTTTTCTTTTCTTGCCCTCTTTAATTTATTGTCTGCATGACATCAGAAAGAGCTACATACCTAGAAACATTCATGGCCGGTGCATAACAGGTTTTACATGGAGTACATATGTATTGGGTTACAGCTCTTGGAGAATCAGTGATCCCATTCTTCCACACAAAAGAGGAGAAATGCATGTGATCTATTGCGATTGTCTGCTTGGCTGTCTACAAACCCTTCCGGGATTAAGTGAACCGTTTTGTACAAAGCATGGCTGCATTTGATCAGGCGTCATGTAGGCCTAGTTGTGGCATTTCGGGCCCTTTACTTCAGTCCATTAGTTTCAATAGAGATTGTGTGTCCAGCAGCTTAGGCTAATGGCTTCGCAAAGAGCCATACGGACCAAGAGCATCAACAAGTCAAAGAAACTTGAACAAGAAGCAAAAATGAACTGCGACAAACATGTTTGAGGGGTGTCACCAGAGATTGATGGTTTTTCATTTTCTTTTAGCGGTTTCTGGCAACAGTGTCCAGAGCAGACAGATGACATAAGAGATGACTGACTAGCTTGACGGCAAGGAAAGGGAAAGGAGACATTAAACCTCAACATGTGCTGCATTAAACTTAAGCAGAAGCTCTGCAAAGTCTCAGTTTTATTCTCTTCCGTCAGGGTTAAAGTACCAGTGGGGCCTGGTCTGGGTAGGGTGCAGCTGCAGTCTCCACTGAGGGACTGTAACTTGAAGGCCGAGGTGTTAATTCTATTTCCTGGGTCAGGAAGCGCGTCAAAAGGTCGGTGAAAGAAGCAGCGCAAGGGTTCTGGCTCAGGCCTCGTCCTCGAGAGCGCAAGCCAAATGCTAACAATGTCTCTGCTCTGAGAGAGAAAAGGCTCTAGGCTTGAATGCAGATGTGACCATGGCGGTTTTGGAAAGAGCTCTTGGCTCAAACGGCATGTAAGCATGTGTATGACCAGCTAGTGAAAGACCTGAGAAAAGCAATAAATCTGCACCGACCGGCCAGGCAAACAAGAACGACCAGCTTCCCCAAAGCTTCGGTGTTAAGATGATCTCAACAACTAGTGAACGTTGAACGTAGATTGACTTTCCCTTGGTATAGCTGAGATTCTGTGCTGTGGTCAGCTGGCTAGCAAACAGGACAGCACACAAGACTGAGGACCATATTAAAATTAGAGAAGAGTACATTTATGAAGTCTACCATTCAACCCAAAATGCCAGCTGGCAGAGGTAAAGAAGAGACTGGATTACATTCTGCAGTTGGTTGGAATCGCTTTTTGGGTGCCTGTCAGGACCTCTCAGCACTGGTGCTGGACCTTCAGTTTGTCCCTTTCTATTCTTCTCTTTCATTGCTGAGTCTTTCAAGTCTGACTCATCTGGTTCAGATCATCACCCTCCCAGCCTTGCAATATTTATTCATTCTACTCCAAAAGCCTTCAGCTACAGACTATGGTATAGTAATCACTCAAAACTTAAAGCATGCATGCATATTGCATGTTGTGCATGGAAGCATTCCGCAACGATCTTTCCGAAAGCTTGAGATAGATGTTCAGAAACAAAGGAAGGCAGGGAGGTGTCTAATATTTAATTTCCTGCGAGCTGGAAGGGAAATGCGCATCTGCATGCACAGCTTATCTGTTGGAGAGATTAAAAGACGATCGGAGTGATTTGACGAGCATTAAAGTCTTGGCAGTGTTCTGCTTTCGAGTGCAAACAAAGTCATACACAAAGATACAGTGGCACATGTAGAGAGTGAGAACGTAGTGAAGGTATTGCTCATACACAGAACACATATACTATTTATTTATTTATTTATTTATTTATTTATTACAGCTTTACAGAGACTCAAAAACTCATCCCTAATCTGGTCAACAATCCAATAGCTCAACAAGTTTTTGAATGTGGGCAATGATGGCATTTTTACTGTAAATATACACTAATTTTGTACCTTATTTTTACAAGAAACCTACTTATGAATCATGCAGTTCCCTTACAGTAATAGAGTATTCTATCTGAGTAGATATGGTGGGTATATAAACATTTTTTTAATTTAATTTTAGCCATATAAAATTGATATTTTCAGTTTTATATTGGTCGGGCACCAGTCTCTATTCGCTTGTGTTGTAAGATGATGCAAAGTTTGTTATTGATCAAACATGAACAGAGAATTACTGCATCTCAATTCATGAAATGAGCTCTATCCTATGACCAGAATCACTCGAAAACACCCAAAGAAAAGCTGCTGTAAATGTATGCAAATGGCCTTCCTGGTAAGCACTGTAGAGCTGACCCCGAGGGAGTGTGTTTGCAAAAGTAAATAATATCAAAAACAACTATGTACACAAGACCACTTGCATATATGAGAAAGATGTCAAGAGGGATCAACACAGGACCCTTAGATCTAAACACCATGTGTGGAGAAACCTCTCTAGTCATCTGAACCCAAACACAAAACCAGCAAAGTTTCTAATAAAAATAACTGCAAAAGAAATCAACAAGCTGGATCTGTCACTAATCAAAACCCAGGTGCAAGGAGTAGTGTCTGTAACTGCAGAGGTGACATCTAATCAGTTCCCTTTTTGGACACTTTTCTGATGTGATTTTTCCCAGCAAATGATCACAAATGCTTGCAACATCCTGCTCATCTGGACATGGGAAATGCAGCAAATTGGAGACAAAGAACCGAGAGGCCTCAAGGAAGAACGTATCTGGCATTCCCGAAGACTCTACACATGTGCCCAATATTGTGGTTTCTCACTGCAGGTGGGTCACCAAACAGTGCTCCACACACTGTGTGGTGGGTAAGAGGAGAACAGTAGGAGCCTTGAGTGTTGGATCATTACAGAGCTACCCTCACTGGTGGTGGTCCGATTTTTTCTCTGGTGTAGCCACAGCTTCCGCTGACAGAGTTAAGTGTGAGGGTGGTGGCACAGTTGAACCCTTTTTAACTTTTACTAGCCAACCATCAATTTTGACAAAAAAAAAATATAATGATGTAATTTCCAGTTCACACCTAAACAGCAAGTGTGAAAGGTACTTCGGACAATGGTCCAAAGGCTGTTCTAAAGGACCAATTGAACCATGATTTGGTTTGGTTTGTTTGCAGTGGGAAATCACTGGTTTGGATGGTTTGGATTACTGGAAGCTGAAACCAGGCTAATGTCAACCATTTACCAGTAAGATGGGAGCTCAGAGAAGCTTACCAGCTCTGGCATCATGATCTTAGGATCACAAGTTTGAATCCTTGGACAAATGGCCTCGTTTTCTTTGGCCGATGCTGGATTGTACAAGCATCTGCTATCCATTGTACTGATGCTTACGTCTGAGGGTGCTGACTACTGAGCAATGATTCAGTTGCAGCAGTTTGAAAAAAGGTAGTTTAAGCAAGTATTAAAGGAAGCAGAACCAAATCAATGTTTGAAGACAAGTACAGTCGAAAGCGTGGGAAACTTGGGGTTAAAAATAAAATAAATAAATAAATAAATAATCTACAATATGAAAATAAATAAAAAAATGAATGTCAGGAGTACACGAGAATGCCTGTAAGCGAGATAAGCATGTGCATTTGACAAATTCAAACAAGCATGAAGTACTGCGTTTCAGTGCGATGCTGCGATTTGTTGAAGTGACAACAGCGCCAAATTCACTTTTTTAGAGTGCAGAACAGAGCAGCTGAATGGAACTCCGTATCTGAAGAAGGTCTTGTTTGGAGACACTGCATGGCAGTGTAATTATGAGAGCATTTAATTGCTTGGAAAGAGGAGACGAACTGGCTCATGCCCAATAATTAGCTTCCGTGCCCAAACGAAGGAGTCAATAATTAGCTTAGGAGAGTTTCGATAAGGGTTGCAAAGACAACCTGAACAAGGGTGATCCCTCAAGGAACTACTGAGCTGCAAGAGCAGTTCATTAAACGAACCCATCCCCTCAAGCTTCATACTGTGAAAACAAACTGACTATCAATACCCTCCGCTATCTTCACAGACACACACACACACACAAGGTTGAGGTTGTTTGACAGTCCCCTTCTCCCAGCACAGCTTCATGAACTCTAGATCGCTCTGTATCTGCTCTTCCACACCAGCCAAGGGAGTGCTCCGCTGTAAACAAGCTGGCAGAGGGTCAGCTGGCACCGTGACAAGCCTGATTAATGACTAGAGTGAAGGGCTAAACAGCCAACATGCTAATAAGCCAATTACTGATGTCCTGTTACACGCTGATTCATTGCTAATCAATGCATGTAGTAGCTGCAGAAACACAGCTTGGGTTGGCTTTAGAAAAAGAAAGATTTCTTGAGCTGAATAAGAGGAGCGTGGAGAATAAGAAAGGATGCAGAATGTAAAGAAGAGAAAATACTGGAGAAATGTAAGCCATCATTGGTCATCAGAACATACCAAGAACTTATTGAAAAGCCCTCAAACATCTTTATTCAATTCAAGCATTTATCTTTTGTGAATGCTGGAGAGACCTGTTCTGCATCTTCATACCGCAGAGAAGACATGAGAGTTCATCCAATGGGGACACATTCCTCAGCAAAGCAAGCGTGATACTCTAAGCAAAGTTCAGATGGGAAACCCTCTTTGGCAACGTGTGTGTGCATGTAGTCCAGTGTCAGGCAATCATCTGCCAATGTTGCTGGCACAGGATGTCTCACCGAGGACATCACTATTCACCGACTATGATTCCTGTAGGTCTCCAAGATCCTCCATGTTGCTGGTGCGTGCCGCCTTCTATCCATTGCCGAAACAAAGCGCAAGAGGTGAACGTCTCCATTCCAATCCAAGTATTTATCTTTTGTGAACGCAGACGTACCCTGCTCAACATCTTCATACTGCAGAGAAGACGAAGGCTCCACCATCAGAGTTCACCCAATGTGGACGTACATTCCTCAGCATGTCCAATTTCCATGCATCTTGGTTAGGTTCCAGCTCTAACATTCACAGATGTTTTCGCAGCACTTGCTCCAGTAAAGACAACATTAGAAGGCATGTCGCAATGGCGACGCAAGATGGATGATGGCAGTCTGTGCTGGTTGGGAGCTGGAGACGGAGGCTTAGCCGCAACAGTGTGGGGTTTGGGAGGTTGGGATACTCGCGTGGGAGAGGGAAGCCAGTTCATCATCCCTAACCTGGATGTCAGCTCCGATCACTCGGCCCATTGCTTAGATACCGCCTCAGCCTTCTTTTCCACTTGTAGAAGAGCCACACCACAGCGCCTCCTACTGTGAAGGAGGGTTCAGGTTACAGATTCCTCAGGAACGCCAGAGCAGTTGGGGGTATGGTGGTGGCACATGACAGCCATAATGGATCTAAAATTGAACACTTTCATTACTGGTCACGTACTTCACATTACAACAAAAACAACTCTCATATGTTACGTCCCTGTAAAGACGATGCACATGAGAGTAATCAATCACAACCCACTCAGCCACACTGGTCCACACGGTGCACAGAACCTGAAGGAACATTATTCAGAATCTTTACACTGTAGACGTATTATAAAGACTGTAGCTCCATCACAGAGTTCACCCAACCAGCTTCTCCCTTTTCCCCCATTCATTTCCAACTACCAAGAGACTCTACTGTAGGTTCAACCAAGTAAAGAATGTTTAAGCATTTTTAACATCCTTCACTCTCGTCTCTTACACTAACAGAGTGCCTCCACTGCAGGAACTGCTATGTAAAGTTAATCTGTGCACTGAGTTCTCTACTAAGAGCCCCATAAATCACCACCCCACTGATCACTGCTCGGTTTAAGTCTTGGGCAAACTAAACACAGACGCCGATTACGTGATACCATTATTTTCACTCCCGAGGTAAACACATCCATTGTGCTAATAGGACAAGTTCTTTTCTGGGAGAGAGGGCCAGCCATGTGTGTCTAACTCTGATAAGTTAGCTTGCTTTTAATGAGAGTACATTCCGGACCGGTTCCAGATAACCATTAAGGTTATGTACACTGGACGAGTATCTGCCCGGCATTTCAGTGGATAACTCTAAATATACAAACTGTACTTTAACATCCCCTGTTTAGGGGAAGAGATGATGAGTATGGAGATCATGGGTTTGCTCAGTAAAAAGCCTGAGCTTTTATTTCACCGTGTACACTTCTTTGTATAAAGTGTGGAGGCAATGATAAGTAAGCTTGTATGTTGACACTGCAATGTGAGAGCCTAGATTATATCTGAAGCTTCCAGCTGTGTAGGATAACAAACGGGAGAGAGGTCTGGTGTAAGAGCATGGTCTTTCAAGGTCATAAAAGATTTTTGTGCGAGTTGTGTGCATCAATACTGGTTTGTGTATGTTTACCAGATCCGTCACGTTGCCACCAACACCGTTATGGCAATATCAAGAAGACCAACCTACTTCCCAGAGCCCTATGATGCGACCCCTCTTTAAATCATCCAACCGCTTGAATTGTTTACAAACCCTTCTCTGAGGCATACATTGCTTGCAAAGAATGCTACCAACTCAATAGCACGAGTCAGAATGGAAAGCATGCACAATGGGGTGACGTTATGTAGTCTGTCATGGTACAGTGATGAGACAAATCCATGCTTAAATCAGGTGCAACCTAGCCACCAATTGTAATTCCTGTTAGCAGATTCCTTCTGTTTTTCTTTTTTTTGAGGATGAGTATTAAATCTACAGAAACTAGGGATGCATGATGATAATCGTATCAGCAGATATTAGAGATTATTTAATTTTGAGCATTATTTCAAATTGATAATTGATTGTGTACTTAATGCAATCAATTCCCACAGGTTTGGGATACTGTGTCTGTTAAATGCACTTCATTTAGAACCGTCTACAAACAAACACCAATACAGGTGATAACAGCGCTAATGCATATATTTTCTATATTTCATATATGCATTGACAGAGTCATAGAAGAAAATGACAGGCCATTTCCCATTGGCCCACAATTCCCACGGTGCATCTCTAGATGAAACTGAACAAACGGCATTGAGAAAGACACATAAATCAGCACCAGCCACCAACATGCAAGAGAAGGGTTAGTGAAGTGCAGTCTACTTGCCACATCAATGTAACACTGCATTCCATCTCTGCATCAATAGGCTTGGACTGAAACCATAAACCAAAGCTTCGAAAGCATGTGTGCAGCCTGCTTCCCTATGGATTACTCAAAACTGTCTGGTTTTCTTATCAAGTGCTTCGTGTCAGCACCCACTCTGTCTACATGGTCAGCGTGTTGATAATAGCAGTGTTTGAAAAGAAAACATTTGTGTGTGTGTTAGAAAGAGCATGGCCCGAAAGAGGGCCTGGCTGCTCATTGAAACCACTCTATTTCACTACTCATCTTTCAATCATCCGTTCAGAAAACACATGTCCTTCTCTCATCTTTACTAACCCCCATCCCCCCACCCAATGTTTTCAATATAGAACGTGACTGCATTTCGTCCCGGGCCTTATCTTCAGTTTGTGTGGGGCACTTGGACATGTTGGGACATGGGTCATGAGCTTCCACAGTCTGCTTTCTCTCCAAACCAAAGCTTCAAAAATCTTCTTCTCTGGAATCACAAAGAGCCTTGCAAGATTATGACCCTGTGGCACGTTTGCATTCCATAATCAGCTCTTTATTTTACATCCCTGACTTTGGGACACCTGCATGCACACACTAGACAACTGATAACACACAGGGCAGAGAGGACAAAGACGGGGGATTCAAAGTAGAGAGACGACTAGTTCTGAAATGTGGTCCTGGACGACCCCCTGCCCTGCCTATTCTAGGGGTTTCCCTGCCCTTATGCCACCTTGAGCTCAAATTCAATATAAGAACCAGTTTTGTTCCACAAAAAAAAAACAAAAAAAAACACACATTTAATAGATACCTTACATGTCCAAAAGTTTGTGGACATCCCTGTGTGCAGTCCCTGTAGAGCAGTGATGCCATTAGAATAGGTCCCTCTGGAACAGATAAATCTATTCATGCCATGTCTAATGCCAGGCATGGGCTAGAGGGGTATAAAGACCCCAAGCATTGGTGTGGAGCAGTGTTCGCTGGAATGATGAGCTGGACAGTCGGGAATGAGGGAGGGTGGTGATCATTCATCTTGACCTGACTAGTGCTCTTGTCACTGAATGTAATTAAATCCTCACAGCAATGTTGCAAATGCTCTTTCAGAAGAAACAATAAATGAGCAGGTGTTCCAGTATGAACAACCTTTCAAACCTTTTAAAACAGATTTTCCTCATTTAACAGACCAACTAAAGTTGGCAATTAACAGGTGATTTGAATCAGATGTGCTTGAGCAAGAAAAGCCAAATACTGTGCAGGAGTGCAGCACTCCAGGGCCAGGATTGCCTACCCCTGCTCTAGAGCAACCTTGTTCCTGGAGGACCCCTTGCACCAGCACATGTTGGTGTTACTCAGCTTCCAAAACACCCAATCCAGCTAATTAACAAGCCCTTCCAAAGATGAAAGTAATGTGAACCACTATAAAGTGCAGGGCACAAGTTCCAACAGAACCAGGGTCGGGATGCATTGATCTAAAAAACCTTTGCTTGATGTTATGTTTCTTCATATTTGCAAGTCTCACGATTAGAAATGGTGGTTTATGGGTCAAAAAGTGCTAGAGATTTTTTGAGAAAAAAAAAACCAATAAATTGAAGAAATGAAACAGAAAGCATGTCAATTTGGAAAGCCATGTGCAGTTCTTTCAAAATTCTTTAGCAAACATCAAAACTTGAGGCAAGAAGACAGCAATGCCATTAGTGCCCATACATCAGCCCTTCAATTGCCCTGTGCAGACAAAAAGAAAAGGCTGCATGGAATAAAAAGAGGGAGACACCCCTTCAAGTTGACTACCATCCTGTCCAGCATTAACCCAGCAATTATACAGCAGACTCTAATTGTGGTTTCTCAAATCTATATAACAGGCTGTGGGGAAGCTGAAGCCATGGCAGTCTACCCTATTATTAGCTTGATGCTAATGGACGGTGCATGGGCCGAGTAAAGATGTGAGCTTTGTGAGCTAGAGTGGGGGCCTTCACATTAACCTACACATAAGGAGCTCTGAGGAGGCACGTCCGCTTGAGCCTGGCTTTGAGGACTCATGAAGTCATGGCTGCGAAAGAACAAGATGAATAATCCATGCTTTAAGTAACAGGGGTCCTGGTGCGAACAGATGGAGCCAGACCGGCTTTAAAAAGCTTGAAGATGTGTTAAAGAGTTTCCTGTCATCCTTCGTCCTCCCTCGTTCCAGGCCATGGGCCCCCAGAGAACCCTTTGCACTTGTTTTGCTCGTTCCATGCTCACACTCAGCAAGAGCAGTGTCGGCCTGTTAGCCCCTTGGAGTGAGTTGTCAATCATCTCCAGTGAAAAAAGCAAAATGGTCGCGGTCAGAGAATAAGCGGGTTACCAACAGCCTGAGGTGAGAATGTAGCTCCAGAGCGATGTGATGTGAACGGTAGAGTAAAGGATGGCTACTAAGAATAGCAGCTAAGAATTACTGGATGGGAATAGTGAAGAGGAATACTTCAAATAGATACATAAAGAAGAAATGCTATAATGGGCCCATTCCAGCCTCAAAGAGGCTGTTTACACTGTGCATTAACACAGAATGTGTTTTCCGTGTCCAGATACAGTTAGGGGATTTGAAATGCGTCCCAGAAGGCATTGCACAACTACAATGTGTTGTGCCAGACTGTCGGAGTCACTCATGATAATGCTTGGAGACCTGGGAATCATGGAGTCCTGCTTTTGTCTTGGTAGAGATGACCAATGGATGTGTGGAGGCACTGTGGTCAACAGCTCAACGGTTTTGTTGTCATGCATCACACATCCCGAAGGCCTGATGTCATGGTGTGGACTACAATTTCCTAAAATACCAGATCACCATTGGTCTTCATTACAGGCTTTGCGACAGCCCAATATTACGTTAATGAGGTCCTGCAACCAATGGTCCTATCTTATCCGAACACACTCTCCAGTGCCCTATTCCAAAAGGTCGCTCGTCCACTACTGCCGTCTCAAGAGCTTGCCTTCAAGATACAGAAACTATGCCATGGCTAGTCGCATCACCAGACCGATCCTTGATTCGAAAATGTGTAGGATGCTTTTGAACATGTCATTAACACCCCACGCCTACTGCAAGATCTGCTGGAACTGAGTAAGAACATTCAAGATGGGATCCAAGGGATGGATCATCACAGGACACCATTAGGAACCTCTTCAACTCTATTTCGAGATGTCCCAAAGCCTTTACTTCTGTATGTGTAGATCAACTATACAAATATTGCCCATTTTAATCTACATTTATTAATCATATAATCATATATTGTTCAAGGTAACCTTTATCTTCCTTTCCAATGACCAAATAAATCCAATTCCCGCACTTCCTTCTGGATGCAAATATTTTTTGATGATGAATGTTTATAAAGAACATCGCTGTTCATGCTTTCATTGACAGCAGCTGATTTAAAGGCTTTCAAAAAGACAGAGCAGCAGAGATCTGAAAAATGTCACGCAAATGAAGCCTAACACTGTTCACTAAAGCCAGCAATCAGAGCAGATCCTGAAGTTTTATATTTATACCTTTTCGACTGACTGATTTAGAAGAAGATCAAGGCAAAAGACCCTTGTACCTTTTGTTCTTTTCCACAGTAGGTAGCACAATGAAATTTTCAAAATAAAAAGACAACTGGGGAGCTGAAGAAGTGACGAGGCAGGGGAAATATATACCAAGGCTTCATACGGGGGAGAAACAGCCTCAGATATAAAACAAATTAAGGGGGAAAAATGGCATTTGAAAAAAAACTCCACATAACCCTTGATAAGATGAGTCTCAACCAAAGCAAACATTTTTTTTATTTAAGCATTTCTTGGAGATTTGGAGAGGTCTGTGAACTCAAACCCTGCTGGTCCAAATCCTAACCCAAATGGTTTGTTAGAGGTTCGTCAGTTTGTTTCGTTTGTTCTCTAGTAATCTACAGAATATCCACATATACTAGAACTCGGTCAAATATCCCAACTGCACTCTGCTCAACTTCAGCAGCTTCAGAGCAGCAGCTCTACAGAGTACAAAGGCACAACCACTGCACCTTACTCCCCCAGCCGCCCACATTTCCACAACAAAAGACACACGGCTAACAAAGTGCTTCCTCTTCCTACACAGGAAGTAGATGCCTGGTCCTGATACAGTCATCTTTTAATCCCAGAGAGCGAGAGAGGTGGAGGAGGAGTGCAGGTTCTGAGGAACATAAAAAAGCACCAAAGACGGACAAATACATGCAGATTTACTCATATGAAGAGTTTTACTGATTTACTCATACTATTATGCAGTGTGCAGTAAAGTCAAAGGCTAGGTCATAATTATTCATGAAGGGTCTTTAGTTTTACTCCATATATATTCTGGAGGCATGTCAGGTTCTCACTCAACTGGCCTGGTACTTTCAGCCATGCCAGGTTTACACTGCAGACTGTGTAACATTCAAGCATGAAGAGACAACAGCAAAACAACCAAGAAGCTTAATGTAGGGATGAGAGCGACCTCATGCGAGTGGTGTTGGATACCAGCTGAACATTGTTGAATAAACTAAGAGAGTAAATTCAATAAATGCAGTCAGAAACATGGCTTAAATTAGCAGAACATTGTTTCAAGCGCCACTAAACATTATACCAAGCCGGAATAGATAATGGTGGACTATCTGAGCACTTTGTGGTCTTGAGCCATCTCCATGTTACTTCCTCATCTGTCAAGACTAGCTGTGTGTGTAAATGAAGCAGACTTCACTCGGACAGACAGGTTGAGTCACACCTGAGGGAGACATGATGAACTACTTTTTTTCAGCTGTGCTGTCACTCAACACCACCACTTGTCATGACTTACTCGTTCCGACAGCAATCAGTAATTAGGCCATTCAAAGAGCTGACAAACTGTTAAAGGAGCCAGAGGCCTATGGACATACCAGAATACTCATCTTGACCACCAACACGCAGGCCAGGTGACTATTCCTGAAGCTGCTGGGCCTCAGAACATTCAAAGACCAATTACTGCCTGATCTACTTAGCAAACACAGCTTTATGCATTTAAACATACAATTAACAGCACTAACAACAGCTGTTCAGACAAGCATTTCAAAAGCAGGGCTGGACGATATGACCAAAGTTTATATCACAATATGTTTCTGTCTATATAAAGCAGCCATTAGGGGTGTACTTTCTGCACTACTGGTGCTGGTCCCAAGCCTGGATAAACAGTGAGGGTTGCATCAGGAAGGGCATCCGGCGTAAAATCTGTGCCAAATCTATAATGCAGATCAGGCAGATGACCCCTAGAAGAAGAAGAAGAAGAAGAAGAAGAAGAAGAAGAAGACGAAGACGAAGAACAAGACGAAGACAAAGAAGAAGAAGAAGAAGAAGAAGAGGAGGAAGAAGAAGAAGAAGAAGGTTTCTGTCTATATAATATATAATTCTTTTATCAAACAATTTAAAAGCCACAGAAAACCTGCAAACACTGATAAACACTGATGGATCTGAACAAGAGAAAAGTTAAAATCCTGGCAAACTTGTAACAAGTCTATTTTTTAGTAATAAAAAGTGTACAAATAAGTCTTTTGCTGACTGTCAACAGTATTTTGACAATAGAAATTAAATTGCATAAATAATACACTGACCATATTTTGGTAATCAAAAAAAGAAGAGTGGAGAGAGACATGTTGTGACATGGAGAGACAACGCTGTGGTTAGGATCTCGTGGCTGGGGGTCTTCAACTAGGCCTAATTTGCTTCACGTTCTCAGACAATATGATGAGTGAGTGGACGATCAGCGCTGGAGCCGTTGTATGATTGTATGACTCTGTATGCCTGACCAGGACGTTTCATATGGAAGGGCTGCTAGCTAAAAACAGCCATCACTGCCTTAAAGGAAAACTATTTTCTAGATAAAATCTCTTCAGTTTTCTTTAAAGTCTAATGGTACCTGTAACATCAAAGTGAAGTATGGATGGAAAATTAGACTCCGTTTGTAAGAGGCAGTCCGTCATCCCTGGCTCTTCATAGGGTCTAAGAAAGTGAAACTAAACTTAAATACGTAACGTTCTCAAATTAGTGTCTACTCGATCTGTGTCCCTTGGCCAGTCTAGTGAAAGCCATTCACTTACAGAAATGCAATAAAAATAAATAAATAACTGGGTTAACAATGTAGAAATGACTATTAAAAAAAGATACTCATTGTTTTGCTCACATTTAATGAAACAGAAAAGACTCAGTAATCAAAGGAAGACTCTATTTTAAGGAACACTGCAAATGGCTCACTATCCCTTGAGGGAAGGACCCACCTTTCTCATATTCAGCTTTGTGATAAGGTTTCCAAAGCAGCACAAATCAGTTGCCCTAAGGCCTGCTGTTTGCACCGCTGAAGACAGTAGTGCTAATTTATATCAAAGTCATTCCGAAAGTACCAAAAACAGCTAGATGAAAAAGTATTGTGAAAAGTAACTAAGGTACCAATTTACATGAATTACAGTGAATGAGAGAAAAATGCACCAGTGAAAAAGACTTAAACACATCAGACCAAAAACCCTTCAGAAGTCTAAATCCATCAAAAGTGAGCTGACCTCATTTTAAAGATGGGAATGTGGATCTCCAGCATATTCCCACAGTAGCTTGCACACTGAAAGCTGATTGGAGGAAGGCAAGTTTAAGGCTATGGAATGAGAGAACATAGCAGAGGTAGTTAAATAAGTGATAACCTGGATGACTGACTAGACTACAAACCAGGATCTAAGAGAATGCAATCTCTCGCGTGTTGTGTAACTCCAATTCGCTCGCGAAATATCAAAAAATATCCGAAAAAAAAAAAAAAGAGTAAAGACATCTAAAAAGCTGCCTACAAAACTTGCTTTCACAACAACCTTGTTCGGTCCGAACCTTTCGGTTTGGTCTGAACCTAAATAGTAGATGTGAGAGCTGCCGCGGATCATGGTCTGGAAGAAAGGAAAACTCGGTCCGAAGCATAGAGGTGGTCTCGGTCCGGTTCAACTAAATCATGGTCGAGGTTTTTTTAATACTTTAGACCTTCAGTAAAAGACCTTCATAATTACATGAAATTGAGGGAGGCTATCCTGACAACTCAAACAATAGAAGATGAAAAAGAACAAACTTACTGAAACCCAACTGCCCTTCACAGCAGTATGAGCTCAACAGACAATGTGGGCAACTCCCTTATCTACGGTAACTGTAGATAACCCTCATTTATACACACAAACTAAAGAAATCTGATGTGAATTGTCATTTAGCCATGAAACACACACACTCAAATTCAAATGCATTCAGCAAAACACCTGGAAAGGCATAACTGACCACACTGTCAGATGCACCACCCTACAAATCATTCAGTGTCTAGTATAGGGAGCTGCAGTCCATGGCGGTCATGCCGACAGGACATAGTGGAGCTGAGTATTTTAGCGTAATAATTTACATCCCATGAAATCTTATATCTTTACTATATTTAAACATATTGTAATCTGATCTTAATGTCACAGCTCTGAATTATGCCCCCTTCATGGTGTGTGGGTGTGAGAAAAACTAGTGGAGTAGAGGGGAGCAGAATAGATGAGGAGCTGGGAGCAGGGAAAATGTTTTCCTCGAGACCTCAACCTTAAAACAGCCAATATCTTGCTCTGTTCAAATCCCAATATCGACATATTAGTCCAGACTTTCAGTTGTGAAAACACCCTTAAAGCACCTCCAATCCAAAGTACTCCTATTGGAAAATATCCATGTCAAGCTCCCCAAATCAATCTCACACCAGTAGTTGTCAGTCATGGAATACCACTGCCCTGCAGGTCTCCCCTAAATCCAGTGCATCCGATCCAAGTAACAACCTAACCAAGCTAACCCTTGCTGATACAGACTGCTTGTATTACAGCAGGAAAACACTAAAACGTGCAGGGCAGCGGTGTTCCAGGACCAGAACTGACCACTGTCTCACACCATATGCTTCACAACAACTGCCCATATTTCTCGTTTACTGGGTTTGAGAGCATTCCCGCAAAAACAACTCTTTCCTTTGGCAAGGCCTTACAGGGAAAATGGTCCGACAAGAGCGCAAGTTCTGAAGCACTGTCAAACCCATACATGCTTTCTCTCAAACTGGGTCCAAGTCATGTCTAGAGGACGTTTTTGCTCACAGCTGACCTCTATTTTGTTGTTCACCCGCAAAAAAAACCCTACCCACAAAACAGCTCCAGCATCCAGGTTAAAATTAGCATTCAGTGTTAGTTCGCTGGGACGGTGCTAACAGAGCCGCTTTTGTTAATTAGCCACGCATCTCAGTAGAAAATGGAGTGTTCCTATTGCCATTGGCTGTTAGAGTTGGAGGGAGGGTGTACATACAAAAGATCCTCACTAGACACCTACGTTTAACTGAATCAAATGGGACAATTCTATTGAAAACGGCTGACATTCGGGAATTTACTTACTTATTTTCATACCCTGCTATTGTCCACACTGTAGAGACCCCCAAACTGTCTTCATCATCACAACAAAGAAAGTAAGCAACTTCATTGTCCCAGATGTGGAGCACTCCAAAGACAGCATTGCATTCAAGCAGTAACTGAATCCTTGCTGTTATGTTCGCAATATTAAAAGAACATAAAATAAAGTGATGGAAAATCAATACTTTGTTATTGTAAGAGGGCGAAATGTAAACAATAACGTCTAGGCAGGTTTACTTACATGCAAACTGTGCTGCCTGCCATTACACACACTACTACACTACACACTCACTCCTACAGAGATCGGTTTCATACTGAAATAGCCCACAATTGCACTCAACCGCCCGATCTTAAACAGATTCCTGCAGTTGTCTGATTATTCATGTGATCATGCAAAGCACAACTCCAATTTTAGTCTAGAAAACCCATCAAGAAATCTGAAATCTCAGTAGTCAGATTTCTCAGCTAGAAATCTGATTGACTAATGTAGACCCAGTGTTCCCATGATCTGATCACTCAAGAGCATCTACACGTGTTGATCAGAAAATCTGATTTACCAGTTATCAGATTATCAGGTGCATGTACACACAGTGATTTTAATAAACCCAGTAATGCAAGTCCAAATCTTATAATTATGCCATATGCAGCCATATGTTGTTGCACACAAACCTTGTATCTCCAAAATGACAACTTTAAAGCAGAAAAAAACCCTTCTTAGAATCCAATGGAAATCCATGCATTTTTTTTTTTTTATTCCAAATCATTTTGAAGCATTTATCTTGAAATGCAGTATATGAGCAAAAGTATTGGGACAGCTGCATTGTACATTTTTTTTTTTTTTTTTTTTTTTTTTTTTTTAAACAAGTGTATTGTTAAAAAATAAAAAGTGGCACTAAATAATATAATGGCAAAGCAATTTAAAAATAGTCCATGAAAAAATCAATTTATAAAAGAAAAAAAACCCACAACATTCCAGGACAGTGGAATTTGCAGAAAGGACAGAGAAGTTCAACCAACCAGACCAAGAAAATGGTACAGGGATTATTCCAACATATCTATTGTTTTGTCAGGAAGCATTTAATATGGATACATGGAAACTAAATACAGTGAGAAATTCTGGTTACCCTAAAGTGGTTCAATAATCATTTTAATGCCCATTCAAGTCCACGAAAGAGAAACGGACCATCTGCAGGAGAGCTTTACCAAAACCAGATTTTTCCCTTTGCTTTCTTTCATTTCCTTACTAATGAACATCCTCGAGGTCTAACAGAGGCCATAAAAACAGCAATTTAAGGTGTATCTGAAACTTGCTCGTATCTTGCTTCATTGTCAGTGTGTAACATTTCCCTCTTTTATAGATCATAGTGCCCTTTGTGGCACTGCCAGATCCCTGCAGAATGTGCCAAGCTGCAAAACAAAGACCTTGGCCTCCGATCCAGTGGGGGTTGCTGGGTGCATGTTTACCTGGCCTAGGGAGAGTCAGAAAACAACCAGGAGGTGTGTTTGATCACAGGAACAAAAGGTAAGTTAACAAAATTTGACAAAGTGCATTTCTACAACATTTTTTACTGGAATAACTTGAGCTGAAGAACACCAACAATTCACAGGTAAGATGGAAGAATGAAGGAATGCCAGGAAAAAAAAACAAAACAAACAAAGGCAGAAACTAAAGAGACCAGATTAGGAGGAGCTCCCTTAGAAAAGATATTCAGCCATCCAAGCCTCAAAATACTTGAAGGTACAGAAAAAAAAGAATGAATTCCCAACTAAACCATTTACATTCATGTTCCAGGAATAACATGTGTGAACAGTAAAAGGGAGGGTGTTGTATCAGTGGAGACTTAACATCAATGCCGACACCACACTGAGAGACACTACTTCTGTATGTGTAGCTCAATAAACATTGCCTGTATCAGTCTAGATGTCTACATGATTCATGTAAATGGCATATTCATAACCACAATGATAAAAACGTTTCACGGAAAATTTATATTGCACGTGGTTTTGTAGAAGAACTGGAGTAAAACATTTGTTTTTACTTAGGCACTAGGCCTCAAACTTTACAAAAGCAGTAAGAAAATATCAACATATCAAATTACTACACGTTTTGTGAGGCTGCATTGATTCTCAAACAGTATTGATTCATTTATAATTTGTATTTGAAGATTGGTGTCAGATAGTGTTACAGTTTGTGTTGAGTAGTAGTATTTATGCATTTGGTGTTTCATATTAAGTTAAAAGTTATTAAATAATGTTCTAATTCAATCTTATAGACACCTTTTTCTGCTCCTGTCGCTCTGCTCCACACCCTGCTCTCAGCTCCTCCTCCCCTCCGCCCCATTTTGCATTCTCTCTCACACACTCTGTGGAGGGGGCATAAAGTGAGTATAAAGAAGATATAAAGATCAGATCTTTAAATACAGTAAAAAAAAAAAAATTAAATACACTGCAATATGATTTTTTGGTCCATATCGCCAAACCCTATCCACAGATCTGCTTATCCCATTCAAGCTCCTCAACTCCTCCTTGTTAACAGCTACTTTCTGGAGAGTCTATACGGTAAACAAAGCACAGTGATGAGAGGCAAGAGACTTCACATGGCAGGGCACCATCACCGCAGAAACACCTTTGATCACGTACAGAGACGAAGCACGCCTTAGCCTCAGAGAGAAACACCCAGGAGAAACGGAAAGGTGTCTGAGTCGCATGCCTTTTGTCTTTGCCTGTCTGGTTTGAAGCCTACCTGTGTGCTGGTGACATGAAGGTAGCGAAGCTTCAGAGACACGCAAACAAGACAGGTTACGGGTGATTTCCTAAACCACGAACTCACACGGCGAGGCAGGGCCTAGAGCTCAAATCCAAGACGCTTTGCAAGAACATGAAAAGCTCTGGAGAAAAACCACAGCCTCTGGAAATCCCTGTAAAAATATGAGGTAGCCCAAAGCTGACCAAAATGGCTTTGAGATCTTAAGGACCACAAATCATCCGTCACTCAAAGGAACAAAACGTGCCATGACTGCCAGTCTGTCTGAATCCAGGAATTGCTCCATGGAAATGTAAAACAGCTTAAGACAAAAAAATTAAACCTGTCATTATTAATTTAGTTCCAGTTATGGATTCTGGAGGTCACACTTCAGCCTCGACTAGTCCCACTGAAGGCAAGTAGATGTCCAAGTGTGCTATTCGCTTGGTGGGCCTCCAAATCACCAATGCAGGTCAAGGCATTTGACAAAGAGCCAGTGGTGTATCGGTGTGACACGGCGTTCATTCATCAGTTGATGACCTTTTCACAACCCCTGGCACGCAAAGCACTATGTAATGATTTTAATCAGGGAAACATTCTCAGGCTGCAATATACATGACGTACTGCCTTGATATTACCCAGACGTGATCCATGTTATAATTAAACCTCCTCCGATTTGCCTGTGCTGAGACAGCGGCAATGCCGCCGCGAGCAAATCTACATTTTTGTGCACATTAGGGATATACACAATATTTTATTCATGCACGCGTAGTGTGGTAGAGAAATGTTATTCCTGGAGCGTGTTTAGGGGTGCGGACTTATCATACGCTTTGTGTAACTGACAGCAGTGCGTGTTTATTTTCAATATGAGCTAAGGTGGAAAGGTCAAAGACTTTGTCTCAGAGTTCATGTAAATGGAGAAAATACTAAATATTACACAGCAAATATAAACAAGCTTATTAATACATAAAGAGTGAACCTGAAAACATCCCCAGCATTGCCAATTAGGAGTTGAACAACTTTTGTATTATATATATATATATATATATATATATAAACACAGGCCTATATGTGATGCAAACACATTAATGAAATATTGAACAGCATAACCTCTCCTGGCTCAATATCCTGCCCAAACATTTATTGGACTGGTGACTTTCAAGCAACAGGGCTTCATCTGTAGGATTTAGGTCTGATAATGTCCCGTGTAACCAAGCAAACATACATCACTAAAGCAGTGGAAAGCCTGCCTGAAACACAAACACACCCTATAAAAAGGTGTTCTTACAGCATCCTATAAAATAAACTTTGGCATGTTTTTCTTTAGAGTTTTTAAGAAATTATTCTTTAAAGAGTTTCAATATTTAGACTGAAAATTATTGAGCTACATACCGTATGGTGTCGGGTATAAATCATGTCATAAAATAGCTGCATCCACCTTATAGATGTAAAGTCAGAGACAGAAGCTCATATGCGGTCATATGGAGCTAACGAGGTAAATGTTAATGTTATGTCTGACTGCTGTATTTGTTTCTTTTTGTTGGTTTGGTGGTTAGGGAACTCGCCTTGTGACTGGAAGGTTGCTCATTATCCCCTACTATGAATTGACTAGTGTATATGTGTGTGTGTGTGTGTGTGTGTGTGTGTGTGTGTGTGTGTGTGTGTTTCACTGGATGAGTTAAATGTGCAGGACAAATTCCACTGTATGCAAGCACAGTGGATCTATGTGCATGTTTACATTTTTATGTTTAAACCCATTTCTATCAATTTAAAAAGGTATTTAAAATTGTAGCAGTAGAAGCACATTAAAGTTTGTTTTACAATATTGCATCATAAGATTGTTTATAATTATTTCCAAATCTATACTCTCTGGAAGCTCAGTTCACTTTTAATTTGAATACATGCTTAAACAGCTCTTTGTTCCTACAAATGTCCAAAGAATAAATTAAAATTTATGGGCAATAATTAATTAGCGCAACAAATCTGTCTCCTTGTCTGGCTTTCAGGCTTTCATCTGAACTGTATCATAGAAAAAGCATGCAGGTCCATATGGAGCTGCCAGCGAAGCATGCCATCGAGTACAGTTTGACATAGATTGGCACCCTGAGGACGGTGGGGACAAAGTCTTAGAGGAAATTAACTATTAAACAGGCCCTTCTGATTAAATATTCATTCTGATCCCGAATGCTATGAAAGACTCCCATCAAGTAGGACTGTGAGCCTCCCTGCCAGGCGATTAGAGGAAACCTGCTGTTTAAAAGGCTGTCTTTTCACGCCATCCAATCGCTCTGAATGCCTTAAGCGGAAATAGAAGGAAACCAGCCGTCTTGAAAGCACTGCTGACAGAGGTCAAGTCCATGTATTGTTTTTGCCAAAGAGTGGACGACAGACTCATGGTGAGTGCAGCCGTGGAGCGTGAACACCTCTGGGTTAAATCCCGTCTCAGGCACCTTCATCTGTCTGGAAAGAGAAGGATGACGTGCTCCTTTTGGGAATACATGTTTGTTGCAATACAAGCAACAGACGTCTATAGGCAATTACGCAGTCAAAGTGGAACTAACGTGATTACTGAGCGATAAAAGCTTCATAAATGATTGAGAATACACACAGACTGCCCCACAGCAAATCCCTCTAGCATCTCTTTTATTTAGGGAAGGGGGAAAAACAAGTTTTATGTAGCATTACATTTAATCTCTAATCTCTCCATGGGGCAGAAGAACATCAACTTGGCAGGGAAACTGATCAGAAGTCTGACAACTACAACGTACTGAACGACTCGGCCGATAACAACTTCTTTAAAAAGAGCTGTTCCGTACAGCCTGGCTTTGAAGCTGGGGTAAAGCAGAAGAGCTGTGCTGTCATGCCAGTGGAATTTTCATACTGTTTGAAAGCGAATCCCCAGCCTCTGCATTGCACTGGGGGAACAGACTAAGCTTCAGAACAGGGCGCTCTCAAGGCACGTCAAAAGAAGTCTGCTTGGTGTTGTTGCTTGTGGCGAGACGGGGCATCTAGTTACAACTGATGACCCTTCCAGAGCCACCACGGAGGGACGGGAGAGACCAGCGAAAACATTTGCTGGTGTCACACACCCACAGAGGAAAACACTGAGCTGTCAAAAGAAGCAGAGACAGATGGGTCCAGTAGGAACAAGACAGACTACTACTAAGAGACAAAGAACAGTGGGGTGTGTAAAGTGATGAACTGAGCTTCTATAAACACCATATTTTCAACAAATCTAAATGCAGTTCCTCTGGTTAGCCTCTTCTAACTAGCTACGGATATCCGAGTGAACAGCAAAGCACTTTTGTAAGTCACTCTGGATGAGAGCGTCTGCTAAATGCCGCAAATGTAAATGTAAGTACACTGCTTGTATGCTGGCAAGACAGGCAAATCAGAGTCCTCCAAATGACTTCCAACAACCTTCAGGATGGTTTAGCCAAGAGTGGCGGTGCTTTGTTCCACTGTGCAGCATTGCTTGCTCAAACTTAACATTCACTGAAGTCAAACAGTCTGTAACCATATATCTGGGCATAGATCGTATCGTAGATCAGCCCCGCCCCCTCTTGCTGATCAGTCCGAGTCGGACCCCAGCTGTATGCCGGTTGAGCATGTACATGTGGACAGAGCAGTAAACATGCTCTGATTGGCTCCTCTGGCATTGAACCTGGGATTTAATTCAGTTGGAAATGAGTGAATTTTAGCCGTTTTCTGAGCTCAGTTACTCACTGATAAATGAAGATGCAATAAAGTCATCACTTTTAAATAGAATCAGAATCAGTCTTGCTGTTTGTAATGATACATGTTTCATGTCTGTATTATGAAGTTATGAAGTCTAGAAAGTCAGCATGTATCTGCTCCACACCCACAGCAATACTGTACATTTATAGAGCACTGTTAGTAAACCCAGCAGCCAGTTGTGGCACAGTCATCCTGTTTCAGCAGTTTCTGACTGTACCTCAGTTGATTTACTACAGCTTTAATTCGCTGTTGTAAATAAATCCCCCCACGAATGACAATTTCTTAATGAGACAGTTCAGAAAGAGCTTAATACAATTTGCAATAAAAACACGACATGAATAAAGTCATTTCTGGATTTAAATGCTAAACATGAAAATGTAAAAATACTTTACTCTGGAGGCACAATCCTCATTTATGTTCCAACATCGCCCTCGCGCTCTCGCTTTCTGCACTTTGCTGCTGATGCAGCCTTCTTACGCATGCAAATATGGATTTTAAAAATGCATGGGAGCTACATGGAGGCGACAATCAGTCTGCCTGTCTACAACAGGCAAGATTAAGGGTGAGATGCCTGATGTCAGAGGCAGAAGCCTTGTGGAAATGGCGGAGGACTTCTCAAATCCCAAAGGACAAAATATATGACTCTTATTCTCAAGCAAATAGGATCTCATGTATGGTTCTCACTCCAGAAGGTTCTGCTCTCATCAGTCTTCTCTTGTCAGGCCATAACACATTCCCTGAAGTGAGCTTTCTCTTTAAAAGACCGAGCATTAAAATTTAATAGGTGACATCATTACAGGAACTTGAATCCATGTGCATAATCATAAACACAAGCCACAATGACAGGCACATGAAACAACAACATCAGATTAATGTATGTTCCTTCCGACCGATAGCGATCAGGCTTTAGTATTCAATTAGGGTTAAGGCACTCCAGCAGGCTGAACCGAGCAGGATGTGAGGTATTCCTATAATGCCTGCTAAACACAGAACACAACAGGAATTATGTTTTATTGCACCATAAATTACTTCAAAGGGTGATTTGATATGCTTCTTCTGCAGGACACGCTTTCACATTTGCATTAGAATTGCTCTCGAGTGCTTCTTGAGTCATACACAGAGAAAGTGGGACTTCTTTTGGGGGGGCTAAGACATCTTAAACCACTAGGGAATTTCCAGTCTCATTTAACAGTCATTTCAGTTGGAAACGCTCCAATTTAAACCATGAATGTTTGAGGAATATGATTAATGAAATGATTACAATGTACATATATAAAGTTTGAGTACGCTCAACCCTGAAGGTTTAAAAATGTCCAACATTTAAAAACATAACCCAGAAATAGTTGTTGCTGTGTGTGTGCTCTGAATACGTCCCAGACAAAATAACCTCTGTTATATGAAACTGCAATTTATGAATTAACAAATTGTTGAAACTACAAATTCTGATAAAAATGCAATGACAAGGGGCCCGAGTGGCGTAGCGGGCTAAGGCGCTACCACTATGATCGCTGGTTCGAATCCAGGTTCATGCTGCTCACCATCGGGCAGCCGGGGTCCAGAGGGAGAGAAATTGGCTTGCTCTCCCGCGGGGGGTGGGTAGATGGTCGACGCAGGCGTCTGCCGTCCATTGTGTCAGATCCAGGGATCCGCCGTTCTCCTCCAAGCGCCATGGCTGCCCGGCAACGATACAAATGGCGGCAGTTCGAGTCGGTAGGCTATAGTCACATGACTCGGAGGAAACATGTGGACTATTTCTCCCCCCCTAGCATCGAGAGCAGGGCATGTAATGCGGGAGGCTACTTAGGGGGATGGGTAATTGGCACATCCAATTAGTAGGGGTGAAAACTGGAAAAAATTGAGCAAAAAAATAAATAAAAAATGCAATGACAAATGTTCCATGGAGTTATTAGAATTCAACAAATCTTCATACAGTCACGTGAAAAGGTTAGGACACCTGATGAATACTATTGGGTCTGTTAACATATTTAAACATATGGACATTTGAGAGATGAAGGTAATATAACTAAACACAGAAAACTGGAGAAATGTCTTTTAAACATCAATTGTAAAATGTAACTATTAGAAACGCAGTTTTCTCGTGAGGAAAAGTTAGGACACCCCTAGGACCACCCTATAGCTGCTACTTCCTCCTCTGGCTGAAATAATGTCCCATAAAGATTTTACTACTCCACCATGGAGAATTCTTTATGTGATGGTTCAGCATCGGTCTTATACAGATGACCTTGCATTTTCCTCAAGCCCCATCTAAAACAATAAAACTTTCACAGTGATTTCTATGAGAGTTCTCCATGTCTTGCTGCAGCATAGCAGCTCCAAACCATCTCGCTTCCACCCCCATGCTTCACAGTTGGTATGACGTTCTTGGTGCAAACATGCCTTCTGGTACTGTGCCCAAATAATTCAACTCTGAATTCATCTGTGCAAAGCACATGCTTCCAGAATTCCTGTACTTGTTTTAAATTTTCTCCACTTAACTTCTAATTGTAACGAGATCTTCTGGAGTCCCTTCCCAGACATCTGCATCTTTGACCTTCTTTATTAAGATCACACTGACTTCAACAATCAAGAGCAAACCAAACGAATGTCTTAAGTTTAAAAGGGGACTTTGCTGCACCTGATTCCAATTTGAATATTGTAAGAAGTAAAACATTGGGGGGGTTTCCTAACTTTTTACTCACAATAAAATTGTATTTCTAATAATTATGTTTTACAAACAATTACTTCAGTTTTGTGTGTTTAGGTTTATCACCTCCATATCTCAATATACTGTATTTTCCAGACTATAAGCCGCACCCTGGACAATAACATATATAAGAAGAAAAAACTGCACCTCATTATAACACACATGGTTTAAAGCGTGGAAAAAAAGTAGCGACATAGTCTGGAAAATACGGTATTTCAAATGAAGATTAAACGTCCATCTGCTTACGTATGTTAAAAAGATCAAAGTGTCCTATCTTTTTCACATGACTGTATTTGGGAATGTGATATATGTTGATTACATGTAAGTGGTTACAATATTAAGGCCCTTAATATACTTTTTTACTTTTTTCAGGGTAAAAAATGGATGCAGTTTAAAAAAGTGGAACCTTCACACGAGGGTGATGTATTTCTGTGTGCTGGACTCTATAAACGGATCTGCAAACACCCGAGACACTCTCAAACATTTCCACTCGTTCTTTCTCTTTGCTCCCTGGATGAACATAGACAAAGTTAAATAACTGGCTGTAAAGTTCTCATTGTCATTCCCACGTCTTCAGCTCTGCTCTGACATACATGTTCTTTAACCGCCGCATTTTCATTTTCAGTGTGTTGTTGTTATATAAGCTTTTGAATTCTGCTAAGAACACAAGCCGTTCTGCTGCTGTCTGCTTATGAACTGTAGCCACAATAATGGAGTTCAGATTGGTCAGTCTGATTTGAACTCATCCAACATAGAAAACTGATCAGACTTCAATGAATATAATTACACAGTGTTGCAGTCCTTCAGTTTCTGACTTGATTGATAAATAGAAATACAGAACTATACTGCTCCCATTGGGAGGCTTCCTTCAGGGAATTTAAGATTCCAGCAGCATTACAGTACAAACAGAAAAAGGGAATAATAATAATATAATATAGAAAAATAGAGAATATACAATATAAAGAATATTTGAAAAGTCCAGCAGGAGAGGTACTGCACATTACTATTGCATGTGTTTTACTATTATTGAACACAGTCCAGTTTGTGATTTGGTGGTGAAGTTACAGCTCCTTCTCATCCTCTGTCCTCCTGTTATCCACTTCCCTCCAGAGAGGAGTTGTACAGTCTGATATTGTAGAGAAAAAGGAGTTTTTGATCCTGCACTTGAGAAGGAGCAGTCTGTTACTGAACAGGCTCTTCTGGTAGCTGACACAGAGGGTGACTGGCATTGTTCATAATGTCCAGTAGTTTGTCCATAGTCCTCCGTCACCATCAACAGAGAGTCAAGCTTCATGCCGACCACAGAGCCAGCCTTCCTGTCCTTCATGGATATGCTGCCCTGCCCCAGCACTCCACGGT
This sequence comes from Acestrorhynchus altus, assembly GCA_034509495.1. Classification (NCBI taxonomy): domain Eukaryota; kingdom Metazoa; phylum Chordata; class Actinopteri; order Characiformes; family Acestrorhynchidae; genus Acestrorhynchus; species Acestrorhynchus altus. The sequence continues at coordinate 18,369,945 of CM067510.1, forward strand.
GTAGAACAGGACAATGGTGCCCACAGACTGATAAAACATCCACAGGAGTTTCCTGCAGAAGTTAAACAACCGCAGACTCTTCAGAAAGTACAGCCTGCACTGTCCCTTCCTGCACAGGTAGTCGGTGTGAACTATGACATTAAAATGAGTGTTCATTTTCAAAACGACACACTTTTTTGTGCGTAAAAATGGGTTTGCAGCTGGGGCTGAAGATCCTGCACAAAGTTGCTGAAGCTGGTGTGCCATAAATGATCCAGTGGCAATATATCTGACAGCCAATGAAGTGTTGAAATCTGGCAGAGACATTGCATAGACATTTGCTATGAAATTCAGTTGGAAGCCACAAGAATGTTGGGGCAGTGTGTCCATCCACAGCAAAAGCAAGACTGAACCATTCACCAGAAGGCTTCCGTATTCAAACACAATCATCACTGGATCCCAAACTGAACCTGGATTTGTTGCTAAAGACAATATGGTTCCAGTTCCCTCCATGTTTCTGCCTTTATGTGACCACTGCTCCGAACAGTTCTTAACAGCTAGACGGCAGGCAACTCATCAACAGACTATCCTGCTTCTCTCAGTTCAATGACTGGCCACCATTCGTAGTCTTTGCATGTATTGCAGAGGCATGTCTAGCAGTCAGCGATCTCTCCCCCAGAGGTACAATTTAGCCTCTAGGAGCCTTTTTATAGAGGAGCATGAGAAGCATTTTTACATCCTCTCGAGCTAAGAAGAAAATGTGAAAGTTTAGACACCTCGGGCCAAATGACAATGACATTGTTTTTCAATAATAATCTGAAGTCATCTGGATTAAAGTATGTGAGAAACCAGAGCATCCACCTGGGATACCACAGTAACTGACTAGCAACAACTAAAAACACCCCAGCTCCCCCCCAACATTACAGCACACATTTAGTCACACCCTGGCAACCACCTGGGTTACCACAGCAACTATATAGTAGGGCACTAATTAACTTCTGTTTAACTATGTCAAATAATGCATTCAGTAGCTTTCTGATGTATAAATAAGTATCTGCTCTTCCCTCGTTTCTTTTAAAATAAAAGGTTTTATAAAAAGTCCTGTTATCACTCAGTCTCTGATTTCCTGGAAAAAAAGGAACCTATAAAAAAGGAACCTTTAGAAGCCAGATGATTTTGTATTGATATGGAATGACAAAGTCAAATCTCAACTGTTTGCCAGCAAAGATATCAGCAAATATATATTTAGGGGGGGAAACACCTTGCTGTATGTGGATTTATCATACTTTGGTGTTGTGCTGCCATCAGTGGCACTGGAAATATTGTATGGATGGAAGCAAAAACAGATTCCAAAAACATAACAAACCAGCAAATACTGGATGCAAATGTCAAACCATGTTTTAAGGCTGAAGACAACAAGAGAGGAGGAGGAAACCATTGGGGTCGGGTGCTTTGTGGATTGGGTGGCGGTCGAGGGCGGGGTCCTCGGCGGCCCGATCCCTGGACACAGCGGCTAGCTGTTGGGACGTGGAACGTCACCTCGCTGGGGGGGAAGGAGAATGAGCTTGTGCGGGAGGTCGAGAGGTACCGGCTAGAGATAGTCGGGCTCACTTCCACGCACAGCTTGAGCTCTGGAACCCAACTCCTCGAGAAGGGTTGGACTCTCCACTACTCTGGAGTTGCCCAGGGGGAGAGACGCCGGGCTGGTGTGGGCTTGCTTATAGCTCCCCATCTCAGCCGTCTCGTGTTGGAGTTTACCCCAGTGAACGAGAGGGTCGCCTCTCTGCGCCTTCGGGTAGGAGTGAGGACTCTGACTGTAGTTTGTGCCTACGGGCCGAACGGCAGTGCAGAGTATCAGACCTTCTTGGGGTCCTTGGGGGGGGTACTGGAAAGTGCCCCAACTGGGGACGCCGTTGTTCTGCTGGGGGACTTCAACGCCCACGTGGGCGACGACAGTGATACCTGGAGAGGGGTGATTGGGAGGAACGGCCTCCCCGATCAGAACCCGAGCGGAGTTCTGTTGTTGGACTTCTGCACCAGTTACAGATTGTCCATAACGAACACCATGTTCGAGCATAGGGGCGTCCATAAGTGCACATGGCACCAGGACACCCTAGGCCGGAGATCAATGATAGACTTTGTTATTGTCTCATCTGAGCTCCGGCCCTATGTCTTGGACACTCGGGTGAAGAGAGGAGTCAGTAAGAATTTTAACTCCACAAACTCCAAAACTCAAAGTAAGAAAGACAGAGTGACTGTGCAAGATTTGTTTGAATAGCTACAGAGGCGTCCAGAACTTTTTTTTTTAATTAAGGAAAACAACAAAAAACACGTGTAATTTACAGGAACAATGACTAATATACTAGTTGGCTACAACTGACAACCAAATTAGTTTGAAACTAATTTAATAGTTGATTAGTCAGTGACTTCATACTCATTTCCAGCACTATTTAGAAATGGTGCTAAATTTGAACAATAAAAGTTACTGTTTACAGTAATAATTCCCTCAATGTGGACACAGAGACTGCAGCGAACTAAAAATGACTCTTTCTATGATAACAGAAAAGAACAGTGTCAAAATAAAAGCCAATCATACATAGCAGTAACATGAGCAGCTTCCAAACTGAAAGTTAAAATGAGTCACATTTATTTATTTGCTGATCAAAGAAATTTTAGGAAAACTGACTGTTTTCTTATATTTTGTTACTACTTTGCACATACTTGGTTTAAAATTGTGACAGAAAAATAATTCATGATCACAATAGTCAATCATTCTTTTCAATAACCATGTTATTGGATTATTAAATGGTCATTTTTTGCAGCCCAAAGAAGACCAAGTTAATAATCATTATGCAGTGGATTTTTGGGTTTATTCTTGTTAATGTTGAAAAAAACTAAATCAGTAACAAACATCTGGCTAAAACCTAGAAAATATGCAAGAAACCATAGCACTCACATGTCGGAGATTAGTTTAATAAATAATGATGCCGTTTTCATTATATACTGATATTTTTGTAAATTAAAATTAGCCATTATGCAGTGGATTGTATGTCAATCTTTTTAAATGTCAAAAAAGCCTTTCAGTCTCAAACATTTGTCATTAATTACATTAATGAAGCTAACACTGCAGACAGATAGTCAGACAGACAGAGAGAGAGAGAGAGAGAGAGAGAAAGAAAATGTGTTATTTGATGACCTTTCAGAGTCACGTAAGCCAAGCTAGCTGTTAACTGCAGAGCAAACTGAGCAAAGACACCATTCAGCATCAATTACATTCTGAAGTGTCGACATGTCTAATCAATACTGGTTTGTTTCGTGACAGCTGTGTGAACACATAAAATAACAGTCTTAAGGCAAACAAACGGCTCACTGCGGGTGAAAGAGTGCAGCAGAGCCTCCAGAGGGAAAGAGGCACATGTTAAAGAAGAAGCATGCAGGAGGTCAGGGCACCAGCAGCTCTTTGCTGTGGCTCAGAGGAGCTTGTGGAGGCTTGCATGTGCGTGCCATCTTCACACAGCCCACCAACAGGAGACCGCCAGACACAAAGGAAGGCTCAAACCCTTCAGTCACTGCAGGGGACTTGATACACAAAACAGCCTCTGGAATCACAGAACACACTCAGTTTGTATGTGAGCATGTCATTTTCTGATGCTGGAAAAATGTACCAGGGGTCCTCCTGGGCAACAGGCTTTGCTCTGGAGCTACAGCAATCTTACAGAAGCCTGTTTCTCAGCAATAACACCAGAGTGACATTTAAGAGGAGCTATTTCTTACTTAGATTTCACACTCAAATTGTTCAGCAAGAACATAGAACCACTTTTGTCTCCATAAAGAACCATATTTGTATGGTAAGTAAGACACCATAGCATCCAACTGGGATACCACGCCACCTGTCTAGCAACCACCATGCTATATCACAGCATCCACCTGTGATTTCACAACATCTCCCTAGTGATTTCATTCAACATTTGCTGCACTTATTACACACCAAGTAATGAAATGTGCAGGTCAGGGTTTTAAAGCACCCCTACTCCAGAGAGCCCTATTCTATTGGCAGTACTGCTCTACAGGGACTAGACATGTGTGCATTTGCACATCTGTGTCAGCAATGGATGCAACTAAAGATAGCTGAACGTATTCACTACATGGAGCATCCACAAACATTTGGACAGTCATTTTCATGCATCAAAATGTGACTAACTATGCCAATGTAAACACAGCTTATTATCCTTTGGCACAACAAAACACACACACAATAATAAGAAGCATTTAAGGGTCGAGGTGGTGAACCCAGTCTGTGACTGATGTCCATTAGTCAAAAAAACAGGAGGACAAAACTGAGCAATATGTGGGGTCTGAAGAAAATCTGTCTTGAAAACAGCAGTGAATGTGTACATACGGCTCTGCCGCCACAGCTTCAATTATCTAATATATTCGAATAAAAGTTTGGTTTTATTTCCAGCACCAAGTCCCATATCTGTCTCCACAGAAAGACAACAGAAGAAGAGAAGCAGGAGCCAGTCCTCCACAAATATTCTCTCTTTTGGGTTTTCTGGAAGTGTGGGGAGATGGACAAGGCAAGGCCAGCGCTCAGCCTTTCTGGGCTCTTACACCATCCTTGGCTGTTTCCAAACAGGGTTACGGATAAAAAAAGAAACCACAACACTACTCTGTGTTTACAGCCAGTTCCCTGAGGGCATCTTCGGCTTCCTCTCCAGGCCTCTGCTCTGCTTCTCACGTCAGTTTCTCCTGCCATGCCTCCAAGGTAATGACAAGCCATATGCTGGCACGCTAATGTGATGAGTGTGATACTGTAATTTACAGTCGTCATTAGTACAGGCTGTGCAGTCACGACACACTTGAGGGGAACGCGGGCTTATCAGGCACGATGAACACCTGCGACTCGTCAGGTAAGACTCAACACCTCAAACCTCTTCACAGGATGGAACAGTGAGGTAAGCAATGATGTTCATCAAGCATGATTGCGCAACATTATACAGCTGCCATTTTCAATGAATCCTTCAGGGACGTTTTCCAGGATCACAATTAAGCTTCATTCTGTGCTTTTCCATCTTAAATCACTAATAAAGCATCAGATTGTAATACTACTGGGAATGAAGATAAAGGTAACCAGGAACAATATGATTAAATATTGCCCATATCAGTCAAGTTCCTATTGAGCTACACATACAGAAGAAGTAGTGTCTCACTATGGCATTGGGTATAATGCAACATGCCACACAAATCTCGGAAAAACGTGCTTATCCCATGAAGTTTGTTTATTCTTACTCAGTTCCAGCAGATTTAAGACAGGGGTGGAGTGTTCATGGAGTGCCCAATAGCCTCTCACACATTTTCAATCAGGGATAGGTCCAAATATGTGACTAGCCACTGGAGTGTGCATTCAGAAATGGTAGAGCCACTAGTTGAAAAGACCTCTTTAATATAACACTGGACTGTCTATGTGCCTGTAATGAAGACCAAAGGTGATCTGGCAATGTACAAAGCTGCACTCTACACCATGACACCAGGACCACTGATCTTGGCACTGACCACAGTGCCTGCACACATGGACTTGTTAGTCAAAAGTGGGACTCCGAATTCTGAGTGACTCCATGACAGGCTGGCACGACACCACTGCAGTTGCGCATCACAGCTGGTTGATTCCTTCTGTGTGCAACTATTTTTTGATGAATGTACTCCACAATGAGGGTACTGAGTTAGCACCTCCATCTATGCACGGGTTTCGAAACTGTGGCCTAAAGGTCAGAGGAGTGGTTCTGTGACCCAGAAGGTTGCTTAAATCCGCTGGTTAAATCCCCTGGAGCGGCTGAAAGTGGGGGTAGAAAACATGAAGGAACATTTCTTTCTCCTTCCTCATCATTAATGACTTTCAGCAAGTCATCTAACCCTTTGTTGCTCCCCAGACACTGACTATGTTTACATGTAAAGATTTTCCCCAATCTAGCTGAATTCACTCTGATTCTACATTCAGACCTGGGTGTTTATAGACACTCTCATCAATCTGATGAAAATCTGTGTTTACATGCACCTTGCAAGTAATCCAATCCACTATGAACAAGCTGGGCCAAGCTGATTGGCCAACATGCCCAGATGGTTGACCAGCATCAAGTATGAGCACAATCAAAGGCAACATACATTACGCTTCTCAACAGCTAACTAGTTAGCTGACCATCACAGGTTTAGTCTAGATGACCAGCTTTTCAAACAGCTTAACCGTTAAATCATCCAAAAGCAGGTACCAGCTAAAGCTGGTGGTCAGCTGGATTTCCAGCAGGTTACCCAAAAATGAACCTTCCTTAAAGTTTTCCAGCAGGTCATCAAACCCAACATCCACAGGGTTTTCATCTGTTAGGGGTTGATCTCCTATGAATTCATTCAAATTTGTAGAACAGAAATGTAGAAGGATCAGAACCACTTTTCTGTCTCTTAGCTTTGTAATACATTGAACTTCCATCTGTTCTTAATTTGCTCTGCAATTGGTGTAAAAACCCACTGTCCTTCACTTGCACAAAAATTTGTCTGAACAGCTTGTTATTGCATGCTTTACGGCTGTCCACTCTGCTAACAATTTTAAACTTTAAATTTCAATTTAAATTTCCCTTTTTGATGGAGAATGTAATTGGATACAGGTGTTTACATGGCTATTATTCTTCTACTATTCTTCTAGATTATTTAGAGGATTAACCGCCTCATTCAATTGGATAAAAATTGGAATGACCTCAATACGATTATTCTATTCCGATTAAAATGTACACGAACATATTCTATTCTGACTGAGCAAGATGTCGGAGTATAAACAGATTATTAGGGTGCATGTAAGCATAGCTGTTGAAGTGGTTCTCCACTGAGTGCGTCTGCATTCTACCAGTCACTGCTAAACTGAAGGCTGAACAGCTCTATTACAAACATGGTTCCACAGTGAACCAAAAGTGCTTCTCCTATGACATCACTCAAAGTAGCATTTGAAACACCTTTATTTTTTTAGAATGTAGAGCTGGAGGAATAAGGTGCATGAAATGACCATAAAAGATGTTGAGGTGATGTGAGATGTTGGTTGCTTGTCAACTTTGTTCAATCGACATAACTTCATCAGATACACACATATTACTTACTAATAATGCATTCAGTTGCACCAATTGCTGAAAGAGACATAACTTGTGTAGTCCAGGTGTCACCAACCCTGTTCCTGGAGAGCTACCTTCCTGCAGGTTTAAAATCCATCCATCCATTTTCTGAACCGCTTTCAGTCCTTTTTTTTGGGTTTACTGTTGATCAGCTCATGAAAACTAGAAATTCATAATCTGAAAATTGTTGATTTATTTATTTACATTTTTATAGAACATTAAATCAAGTAACAATTAGTATCAACTTTAAAAAGCTTGGCATATCACTTTAATTGCGATACCTTTTGAATGACATTTTAGAATGATCAAAAGCCTTTTTCATAGTATTCTAATTTTTAGAGACACACTAGAATTGACACCATGCTCAAAGCCAGGTGTAGGTGAACGGGGTTTAAAGCTCCCCAGCACTGAGCTGTGGAACAGTGGAACTGTGTTGTCTGGAATTATGGTGCTCCATCCAATACTTTTGGATGAGCTGAGGAGTTGGGAATAAGAAGGGGTGGTGATCATTCATCATCCTGACCTCACCAATGCTAGTCACTTAATGCAATCAGATTTTCACAGCAATGCTACAAAATCTAGTAGAAATCCTTCCCTGGAAAGCGGAGACAGTGACTCCAAAAGCAAGATAAACTAAAATATTCATCCGGTGTCCCAATACTTTTGTCCATATGGTGCATCATAATTATTGCTTCTTTACACTGACAAACATTTAATTTAATTTAACACACATGCTTTTAATTTCTCACTAAACTGTAGAAATGAGCAGATTAAGTGCTGATGTGGAATGTAAAAACGCCGGTTCTTAGCAGGATCCACCTTTTCTTTGATTTGTTTAATGTCTGTAGCGTTCCTCAAACGAAGAGCTGCGTCTTTGATCACGCAAAACTACACAGAGCTTTCAAAGAAGAAAAGGGGTTAGGGAGGGGGAAAAAAAGGAAAAACAAACTGGCACCACATCTGAGGTTGTCTCTCTCCTCCTCTTCTTTTATTTTCCTCTTTGGATTTGCGGAAACTAAACACTAGCGTGCGGAGATACTTCAGCCTACACCCAGGTAAAGGTGTTTCTAGGTGAGGAGCTGAGTGGATGTGCAGTGAAGATCAAAGTGTGTAGTCACACCCCCCCCGTGGCAGGTGACTGGGTGTCACTCGACAGGCGTCGCGTCTCTGTGTGTATAATTATGGCAGGAGGAAAATTGTGCTCTTAGCCAAAACAAGGAGAAACAAAACAACTCTTAGCATCACAGACTGCGCGGTAAGCAAGTCTGAAATGCAAACTGGTCCACAGTCCAGAATGTATTTCCTGTTCTGTCGTTCCAGCCTAAACCAGGCCAAACTCTTACAAGTATGGAGTTGCTTTTCTTTTGCTATAATTTAAATACTAATACTTGCACAGTGCTCTGGGTTCTTTTCTCTTTCAGTTAATAATGTGTAATGGGTTCATGTTTACATTTTCTATCCGTTTTGACGTCATAACTGACAAACAAGGAAAAACGTCCTTCAATTTTGTTAAACATTCTCTTCTAAACAATTCTCCACTTCCAGTTACAAAGAGCAATTTACGAGAAAATCCAATCACATAATAAATACCTCCATCTTTTTAAGACTAAAAGCCTAAACAGCTTTAGCTTTAATACTGAAAATCAAACACTTAACTATTCAATACTGAAAATTAACCCCCATATAAATGTTATGATATGTATATCGGTACCCATATCTTAAATCAACACACCTCCAACTTTCTAAACTAAAAATCAAACATCTACCAATTTTCAAAACGGAAGACCCCCCCCCTCCCCTCCCCTCCTCTCCCATTGTACTTTACATAATGTGCTTCATGTTCATACAAGAAAACAAGGCTACAAATGAAGTCTGACAGACAGACTCTGGTGCTACGTAGGCTTACTGTGGTTACATTTAAATCATTAAGTATGGTACACGTGGGCCAGTAGCCAAAGCAGTGCTTTGAGCAGGAAGTGAGACGGAGGAGCAGACAAGCTCTCTTTCTAGTCTGCCACGTGTGGAGTGAAGTTCTGCTGCAAATGCCAACTGCCAGCCACAAGAAAGCCATCTCCATAGCCTGAGCCTATACGCCTAGATTAAATGTCTTCAAAGGCCACGGACAGCCTATTAGTCTCCAGAAGGCTGGAGAAGGCCATCCATACACAATGAAGCAGCCCAAACTGAATGCTTCGAAAAACACACCCTAAAGCTAGCAGCTCAGACTCCCAGCAACTTTACACGATCATAATTTAATTTAAAAAGGTGGGGTGATATGTCTATATACAACATGTGAATGATAAAGCAAAGACTAAACGCAGCCCAGACTCCCCCTCACTGTTCTTGCTCAGTTATAACTTCAAAGAGAGGACATCAAACAGCAACAGCAGGTCCATTCATCCTACTTCACTTCTGAACTGACCAGCAAAAAGGCTTTTTTTCTTACTTTTAAATTTCAAATTGCAAACTTGTAACATGAGAGCATTATCTCTGCTCTCTTTTGTCTGTCAGTGTTTGCATACATTTTTCTTTGCACAGTCTTCAATTTCATGTTTTATAATTCCAGTTTTGAAAAACAGTCCAATGATTTAATTAGGAAAAAATAGTTTCAATTATCAAAGAAAAGACAAGTACCCACAAATAATAATAATAATAATATTAATAATAATAATAAAAATAATAATAAAGGTGGTTAGTGTTTTAAAGATTATTATAAAATTTATTTTAAATAATTAATAATTAATACTGAAAATTAAGAAAATTCATTCATTAATCAAACTCCAACATTAGCATTAAAACTTTATGGAACATATGTAGTATGTTGTTGTTGCTGTTATTTAACATCATATCTGCCAATGATGTTACACACATACATTTAATTTAATAGACATGCTTTTAATTTCTCACTAGACTGTAGAAATTAGCTGATTTTTACTTACAGACAAAAGTAGAGGGAGCCTATTTAAATTTGCTCACTGTAGAGAATGAATTTACTTATTTTTACTTAATTTTAAAAATACAGTCTTAAGCAAAAGTTTAAGCACACTGGACCAAATTTGAACTTAATAAAACCTATAAAGGACACAAACTTAAATTAAATTAAAATTAAATTAAAATTAAAACTTAAATTAAAAAACAAAATATGTATCAAAAATGATGCACAAAAATGATGCACGTGTGGGTACAAATTTCCTTTATGTTCAAAATGTTATGTACTAACAAAAATAAAACCTAACAATGTTCTTTCACACTGCAGTCCACTAAAACTCCAGGGTTTAGTTTTGTGCTGAGTATGCAAAAACGGATGATAAACTGACCAGATGGTTCACGTCGGCACACAGCATTGCTGAAATGCTCTTCAAGAATCTCTTATGTATGTATGTAACAGAATGTAACGGAGAAAACAGGGTCTGCCAAGCTCTAATGAAAGCCAACACAACGTCAAAACACCAATATGTCTTTAGTTTGCAGACGGAAAATCAAAGTGGATTACCAATGTGAACTCCAGCTATCTGTATTACTTTCATGTACTTCCTTCTCTCTGCCAAATTAATTAGCTAAATAGAAGCCATTTAGTCTTAGTGTGTCATACCACAAGCTTTGCAAGGCTAACAAACTGTTCTTTTCAATCCATTCCCAGCGGCGCTGGCTACAATTCAAGCAGGAACAACCTTTCCAACCGTACTCTTCATCTGAATTCACTTGAACCCCGAGCCCTGAGGCCTGGCATGGGCGGATGGAGCTGTGCTGAAAGCATAACGTGCTGTCTGAGCTTTAGGACTACGTCATGTTTTGATCCATATCAAAGACCTGAGCAGACAACAGCAGGATGACACAGTACCTCACCTGCTCGGAGGGTGGCAGAGGTTTCAGCTCTCAAACAGCACTGCAGGTAGGGTTTAACCTCCCCCTCTCCTTCGCAAATATCTCTAATACCTGAGACATACAGTATTGCAGAGGTTCTAGGCACCTGAGCAAATTAAAACCATTACCATTGGAACAGATGCAGGTATGCATGAATATATTACAAAGGAAGAAGAATCTCTCATTCTGAAGAAAGAGGTTGAGATTTTGTGAGTTAGTCTGATGAACAAAGCTTGGTTCCAGATTACTCCTGGACATCTCCATCCAACAAATGGAAATGTTCAATTCCAAAGACAAAGCATTTGCTTCCAAAAGTAGCCTTTTTTTGTAAAATAGTTGAGCGATTATTTCAACTGGTAAAGAATCTTGCTGTGAGGATTTGATTGCATTCAGCTACAAGAGCATTAGTGTTGGCTAGAGAACAATCATTCCAGAAAACACAGCTCCAATACTCCACAGCTCAATGCTGGGGGGCTTTATACCCTTCTAGCCCATGGTGCCTACAGCCCTCGTACAGAAACACTAGCTTTGGCTGTTGGCTTTTTTCCTACATCGCTAGTGCAGTGTTCAATCAAATCAAATGTTAGGGCACTGACGATGGCCCTTATACAGTATTGCTTGAATGGCATTAGCAAGCCAACTAATGGCCATGCATGTTGGCTAATTTTAAGCCAGGCCCCTTGTCCCCACTAAGATCACATCATGTTAATTAAACCTAATAATATCCAAAGGCTTTTTTTTCTAATTTGCTAGCAAGTAGACATTTGTGCAAAGTTAAACACCATCAAAAAGCAGACCATGTTTCTGCAACATTTTTAATAATTTCACTGCTGTTGCTCTTTGAAATCTCCCAGCTGATCAATGATCAAGTCTAACTTCAGCCTCAACTTATCTAAACCTCATTTTATTCAGCCACATTTCATCTTTAGAGACAGAGCATGACTGACTGTCTTGACATTAAAGCCAACCTGTACTGTCAACAGCACACAAAAAATGATGATTATCGGGTTCACATCCAACAGCGCTAATAAGCAGTTGCCGTAGCATTGTTGAAATGCTGCTTCAGGTTCAGAAAGAGCAAGGCGGTGTACAGCAAGGCCTCTTTATGCAGCATGAGGATTGAGGTGAGCCGCCTGCCTGCCCTGAGGGCAGAACGCGACGACGTAATCACGGCCTTCTCCCAATTACAGGCCACGACAGCATCTTAATGGAGTTCAAGTCAGGGCTGAGGGGAGGGTTGCCCATTCCAGCAATTTCTGAAGGCACAGACAGCATTCCTGCACGGAACGTAAGTGAAGAATCAGCCTCATTACAGAGCAACTGCATGCCATGCTTTATATTCAGAGTTTATTTTTAGCCTGGTCAAAGCTTTCTGAAAGAAAACAATCAAAGCAGCACGAGCAGTCGCCTGCTAACACAACCAGTCGCCCCTCGAATGCATTTCTGAGACGCCCGGCAGAAAAGGAAAGAAAGAGCCAAATGAGAAGCAGAAAAGTGTCTCTCTCGCTCGCTCAGTGTGGCACCAGAAGAGCCCACATCGAGAGCTTGCCTTGGTGTTTGTTTAATGCGCAATGAATCTCTATTGGGCATTGCAGAATTCACTGAAGTCATGCCAGCAGCTGAAACCAGGCTTCATCTATTCTCGCTAAAAAAACGATCAAAACAATACCCAAAATCAGATCGCTGCCAAATGCTCGTTACTGCGGCTGGAGTGTTTCAGTAGAGTTGAGGTTGAGTGCAAGAGAGATGTTAACAATTGTGCTTTTTGGGGGGAAAACATGCTGTGTAATAAGTCTGTAATTATGTACGGTACACCCAGAGCTCCTGACCATTGCCAAACAATGCTAACCCCACAGAGCAGACCCTTTTGTGGTAATCCACCACTCTCACACAGACCGTTTGCTTTCACTGGCCTGTCTAATTAGAGTTTCTGTGTTCAACAAAACAACCCTGAACAATAGGCTGTGGAAAATAATCAATGTCTCCTGATGTTCTGGTCTAAAAGGTGTTTATACATATGCATCATTTTTGCACAAAAAAAAAAAAAAAAAAAAAAAAAAAAAAAAAAAAAAGCTGAAGATGGATCAATTCAATCTGAGATTGAATCTAACCTGGAACATGTGTGTTTACATGCAGCCATATAATCTGTTAATAGCATGACTGTCTGCTCAAGAGGAACAGAATGTGTCCATGTATACACGCACACACACACATACAATTTCTATCCGCCTGATCTGTTCAATCTCTAAAAAAATAGTGATAAACGATATCACTGTTGTTTTAAGATGATATCTTGTCAAGAAAACAATAATACACTGCATGGCCACTGCATTTGCTTAACTAAGCAAATAGGTAAGAGCCTCCCATTGGATAATTACTGTATGGGTGACTATGTTTCAGCTGGCAACAAGTTATTTAACCCTAACTGATGTAGTACATAGCTTCTAATTAGTTAAACATCTATGTCAAAAGACACATCCTGTGGTCACAGAACAGATGTGAATCGGTTACAGAAGGGTCAAATTATTGGCATGCATCAAGCAAAGAAAATATCTAAGGAGATTGAGGAAACTACTAAAACCGGACTAAGAACTGCCCAACATATTAAAAATTGGAAGGACAGTGGGGGAAACATCATTTTTCAGGAAGAAATGTGGTCAGAAATAAATTCTTGAATGATCATGTTCTTAAATTGATGGTAAAATCAAATCACAGAAAGACAACTGTAGACCTCAGATCATTTCCACACGCATAAAGTGAAGGGAACTCAATAGATGTGAATCGGTTTGGGATTGGGACTAAACAGCTCTGTGACCTTAAGAAATCACTTCTCACTGAGGCCAACTGGCAAAAATGGCTAGCGAGCATAAAGAGTAGACTCTGGCACAATGGAAAGAGGTCACATGGTCTGATGAGTCAAGATTTACCTTATTCCAGAGTGATAGGCGCATCATGGTAAGACAAAAGATGGCTGAAGTGATTCCCCCGTTATGCTCACAGCCTACCATACAAGCCTGTGAGGGCAGTGCTATGATCTGGGGTTGCTGCAGTTGGTCAGGTCTAGGTTCAGCAACATTTTGCACCCAAAGAATGCGGTCAGTGGGCCATCTGAATATACTGAAAAAACAGGTTATTCCATCAAGGGATTGTTTTAAGGCCCTGATGGCATTCCAAGATGACAATGCCAAGATTCATCAGGCTCAAATTGTGAAACAGTGGTTCAGGCACCACGAGACATCATTTTCACAAACGGGTTGGCCACCAGAATCGAGGTCTTGGGGAAAAATTAATGCAACTCTGGAAAGAAATAAATGTTGACATTGCAGAAGCTTGTGGAAACGATGTCACAGCTGTATTCTAGCTAAAGGTGGTCCAACAAAACATTAGTGTGTGTTAATGTTTAACGCAATTCCAACCAGTAAAAGACCAGTCGACTTTAGACTATTTTTAATATTTAGAATTGGAATATAACAGTTTTAAATATCCTAAAAAAATTAAATCAAATAAAACCACTGTTTGCCAACATTGTTTTTGGTCAATGGTGAAACAGAGTTCAGTAAAAACAAAAAGTTCACTTATTGAATGAGAAGTCATTAATTTCAGCTGGCAATGATCTTTTGACAGGCTGATTTTAAATCTGATTACATTTTTCTCTGTGCAAGACTCTGGCTTCCAAAAGGCAAGAGCAATATGCATTGTTATTGGAATACCGGAATGGGCTCAACTGCTCTAATGGTATATTCTGCAGGGTTGAAACCTAAATCACATGACTATAGAAGGTTTGACCGTCATCCATCAGCATTTTCCTGAGTCCACCATCATTTTAAAGCAATTAAAGCACACACCCCTACCACACTGTTTCTCTGACATGACTCAGGTGATGCTTGTTGTACACATTGCCATGATACTAAGTGACCTATACATGTGCACCTCATTTTGGTTTGAATCAGCTGTAGAGTGCATATAAACATATATATTCAATATGTCACCGAGGTGTTTTTATAAAAGTTTATCATCGGAAAGAATTCAATTGGACAGGAGAAAATCTTTGCATGTAAAACACAGTCACAGTGTCATAGCAGCCTGATCATGATTAGGTAGCCGACTTCCTGAGAGATGACTCTTGTGTGTATAAGAGGACTGACCTGGTTAATGGAGTTTGCCATGCAGGAACATAGGCCTGTTCCAACTGAGGCCAAAACGAAGGTGACCGGGTCAAAAGGAACAGGAGCCATGGCATATCCCGCTGCTGCTGTTGTGACCACAAGAGCTGAAGGGAAGACAGCAAAACATTTTGTAAAACAAAAAGGTCGGACGTGTGTTATGGAAAGGTTAGAATAGCACAAGATCTTTCACAGAGCCTAAACATAGTCAGACATCTGTATGTGTGCAATTAAAATCTGATTACGTTTAGCTGGAGTCTGACAAACTGTCAGAAACAACATGAAACAAAACATTTTATTTATGTGAAATAAAAAAAATACCATTATGTAAATATATAACAAAAAATTGTAAGGTTCACATTTGAACAGTACCAGTAACTGGAAGCTGGTATTGGTTCCCAAGAATACTTTATTCAACATTTTACTCTCTGTGATGATAAAAATGATATTTTGGTTGCAAAATAAAATCCAAACCTCAACAAAGTTGAAATTGAAATTTATTTAGAACATTTTACAGACCAGTCTTATGTCTGGATGTATTATAATACTTATATAATCATTTTAATCAATGGGCTGATAATGGTGTTTGCTAGCTCTGCTGTGTTCTGATCCTCACTGTACTGGACTGAGTGATGCTCTCTCAGGTTATGAGAAAGGTTATCGGTGTTATTATTTACTTCTACTCACTTAGAAGCTGTTTTACACATTTAATAGTACCTTAAACTCAGTCAGATGTGGTAAAAACTGACAGACTGAACATATTTTCAGGACGCAGGTTTCTACAGCCATGCATGAGGTCAGACATAGTGCAGATGATGATCTGCAGAGACAGTTGTCTGCATCACGCTTTTAGAAATGCAACGATATTTGAGACCAGTTTCAGCTCAAATTTAGCACTGATTGATTTAAAGTAAGTCATTACTCAGTAGCCCATGGAATTTGATTTCAGTACCCAACCCTAATACATAGGCTAACCTATGACTCTCTATTCCATCAGTCACTCAGACATTTCAGCATTCAGTGCTCATTTTTAGCTATACTTTATATTACTTGCAAGTGTTTTAATATAATATTCTGTGCAGCCATTACTACTAATTAATTACCAAATGACATTTGCCCTTCCTAAAATGAAGAGAAAGACGGGCTCTTTCAGGAACACATCTGCAAATATACCTGATTATATCATAGCTGGTCGGTACTACCACGAATCTCTATAACTGTACTTCCTGCTGTGACAGTTTCCACACAGCCTCCATCTGCTCAACTGAACTTTTTGCAATTCACTGCATGTCTACATTAAACCTCACCTGTGAGTTTGATTTTAGATAGACGGGCATAAACTCCTGGTAAATCAGAGTAATCCACTCTCAGCTCCTTCCACTGTCGGGCCTCTAGACGTGCTTGCCGGGCTGCTTCTGGTTCATCTTGTAGGTTGGAAGTGTCATTGCCAGACCGCACCTCATCCGACCCAGGCTTAAAGGCTGGAATCTGCTGGATCTGGATGAGTGAGTCATCTCTGTCATCCAGCATGGAGGTTATAGGCTCCTGTTTAGGCCTAGCTCTCTGACTTATAGCACCAATGCTCTTTGTCACATACTAAAAGATAAAGAGGGAGAGGTCAGTGTGAACGCCACAAAAACAGATCCATTCAACTTTTTATAACTACCACGTCTAGGCTGCAGAAGTGATTGGGTTTATTTAATGCTTTGATGGAGCCAGAAAAGAAGGCAATAATACAACATTCTCAGGGGAAGATTAGACTGGAACTCATCTGATAAAATACCTCATGGACTATCGTGTGAACAAGCTGAAATTAGATTAATCTGAAATTAGATTAAGGATTAAATCTTTTACTACAACTGCCCTGATCACCATGTTATCATCGCCAAAGACAGCAATGATGTCATGCGAGACAATCATTAGGGATATGACAAAGTTCCAATTCGAATTCGATGACATTCGAACTTCGACTATTTTTAGCAGATTAGAATTCGGCTGATGTTTTAGGGCCAATTTTGCGGATTTGAAATCGCCGCCGGTATATAAAACAGAACTGTTCATCCTGTCAGGACCGGACAGCACGAAGCACACGCAGATATAAATATAGCACTTTAATGAGACAAATGCTTTAAACAGAGTAAAACAGTCCAGATCAATAACAGGCAGGAGAGACAAAACCAGACTGGACAAACCAGAGACCGAGTCGAAAAACAGGCGAAGATCAAAAACCGGCAGAATAAACACAGGACGAAACGAAAGGCAGGATCAGAAAACGGAACCGGCTCAAACAGACAGACTGATAATGATAAACATGGGTAGCGCTAAGGACTGTGAGGCAAAGCTAGACACTGAACAGGTTGAAAGACTGGATTAAAGTCTCTCCGGACCAGGTGACTACAATCAGAACTCCGGTGATCGGAAAGTGAGTGAGTCACATGATCCGTCAGGTAACAAACTGAAGGAGTCTGGGAATTGGAGTCCGGAGAGACTGAGGGGCGCATAACAAAACAGGTTGATTTCCGGCCTGCAGGTCATCTTTTAGAGACCGCCAATGTTCATCTGAATTTAATGGTGAATGTTGTTTACTTTATACTTCTGCTTGACATAAATAAATAATGAAAATAGCCGAATGTTGTAAAAAACCAGAGTAAAACACAAAACAGTAGTAAACATGAACAGTTCTACACTACTAGTTGAGATATGTCTTCTTTGTGTAAGAACGCCCAATTAGTTAATTACATGATAATAAATGATTGATAATTTTATGATTCAGTGTCATTTAAACAGCATAATCAATTGTTTACAGTACACAGTGAGTCCGTGACTACCTGTGGCTGATGCCCTGTTTAAGCATCATGTGTTTGTGTTGAAAAAATACAAAAATATAAGCACAAATGGGCATATCGGTGTTTATCGTATGTTCTTGGCCCCATTTTTACCAAAACCGCATTCGCCGGATTTGTAGCTAAAAAGTTTGAATCCGATGGATGCAGATTTTCCTCAGCTCCGTCACATCACTAACAATCATGCAGTCACTCAGATTGGTAGTGGGTCATCATTAGTAACACGTTTGGTGGTGATGGCCAACAATTCATATCCACATCTCCAGACCTATCGCCAATTGAAAATGTGTAGAATGCTATAAGCATACCATCAACATAAGCATACCATCAACACTCCACCTTACAAAACACTCTACAGGAACTGTGTGAATATTTAAAGCTTCAAGGGCTGGATGATCACAGGACACCATTGGGAACCTCTACAACTCCATTCCGAGACATCAGCCATGTTGGATTATACCCAACGCAACACTGGAAGACACTACTTCTGTATGTGTAACTCAATAAATATCGCCCATATCAGTCTCCATTGTGATAGTACACACAGAACGTAAAGCCCCCAAACACTGACACAAACATATTTAGCCTGCTCACATTACAGATTTATGCTACTTAAGATACCTCTGGTGAAAATCTTACCTGCCGCTTTAGGAAACTCAGGCGCTGAAATGTGATCCAGTCTGCTGGACCAGTCCTGTAAAGTTGGATAAGGCTACTTGCACTCAGGTGATTTCTAGGTACCAACAGCTTTTGATTTACACTAGCAACCACAAGACCTGCAGACACAAGACACAACATCATGAACATATTTTATTAACATGACTGATTATTGATTAGTAAAATAATTCATTTTATTTTACATTGGTTCATTTTACTGTGCTTCACTTTGGCCAACACATGTCTTTTAATGAGTATTAAAAAGCTTCTTGATTTAAATTGTCTTTAAACCCACATGGTTAGTAAAGGATTAGATGTTTTAGTAAAGGCATCTGTTGCTAAAACATGCAACCTCAGCAGTTGAACAGCTTTACTTGTCCATGAGCTCACTAATATTTTCAGAATAATCTAGTAGTTTTTCAAATTTTTATTTAATGGACAGAGATAATTTGACGTCTTTGCAATGCTGTCAGCACAACAGCCACAATACACTCATATGTGCTCCAAAATTGGACACACAGAGTGTATTATTAAAATCATGATATGCTGGACCATAGACGAAATAAAATATTGCAATGTTAGTTTGATTCCGATATTGTGCAGCCCTACTTATAGCTGAAACTGCTCAGCTCGATCACTAGGTTATATGAAAACATATAGATCATCAAAATTGTTTCAATGGAAGTCAATGTAAAAAGATTGTATTCCAAGATATTTTGGGCCATTTGTATTGGTCAGTTCATAAGAACACAATTTAAAGAACAAATAATCAGTTTCTCAAAAGCATCAAAAATGGACATACAACGTTTTTTGTGACAGTGAAATGAAAACCAGGGTTACTTTACTGGCTTCCATCTGGAGGCCAAGATCTTCTGATGCCTATTGTTGACAAAAAAGTACCACTTCAACTCAAGTGTGTTGTGGTGTCAAATGATCACGTTAAGCATCTTTTCTCCCAAACATTCAGAATAATATCAAGCTGGACCTTGTTTTAATTTTATTAAGCTAAAAACCATGCTGACAAACACGAATGTTGGAGTAATAAAAAAACAAAAACAAAAACAATAGAGTGCACCTGGTGTTCTGACTGTGTTCCCTAACTCTGGTCCAGAACCCCATGCCTTGCACATTTAAATGGCTTCCCTGGCCCAACACAACATATTCAACTCACAAAGGAAGCATGGTAAACACCATGGCTGTGTCTGAAACTGAATAAGCTTGCTGACTTGCTGACTATGGTGTCTCACAAGGCAGTTTAATAATGAAGGTCTCTGTAACCGAATCACAAAGGCAACAATATCTTCTGATGTTGCCCAGGTGACATTTTCACTCAACGGCCATGTCTGAACCGTAATACTGCTTTCTTAAGAACAGTGTGGTGCAACAGATAACACCTCTAGCAAGTGGGAGAACTGCACCAAGTGGGAGAATGGGGTTTCATTCCCAGTCTGGGCAATTATACTGTGCTAGACCAATAAGAGTGCTTGGGCGAGAGTGCTGGTCCTCCTCTGTAAGATGAGTGAACTTGAAGACTCTCTGGATAAGAGCGTCAGTTAAATGCTGTAAATGTAAATGTAAGGCAGGAAGTAGGGCTGGATGATATGGACAAAAATTCACACTGCAATATTTTTGAGCTCAATGGCCATATTTGATTAGAACAGCCCAGTACTATAGTATACAACCCATGACCATATTAGGACACCCCAGTACTATATTAGGACACCCTATTAATATATGGTAGTTTACACTCAGTTACCATATTAGGACACCTCATTACTATAGTATACACCCCATTACTATATTAAGACAATCCAGTACTATAGTACACCATTAACCATATTAGGACACCCTATTATTATATTAGGACACCCCATGACTATATAAGGACACCCTTGTACTATAGGGCAGGGCGGAATGGAGCAGAGTGGGGCAGAGCAGATCAGAGTGGGGCATGTGCAGAGAGCAGGGGGCGGAGCAGAGGGAGGGAGCTGAAGGTTCCCACAAGATTGAAACAACGTTTTTAAAACTTAAAAACACTATATAAACAACATCACCTCAACCCATATTGTGAAATATCAATATACAGTGATACATCACTCAGACCTTGGAGGAGAACATTGAGTCAGATCTGAATCACAGATAAATAACCTAGTCTTCTGCCTCACTGGGTGAAGATGCTCATGAGAACACAGCTAAATGCTCATATGCAGAACCGAGCTGATGATACCATTGCAACGGCAGGATGTTGTTCACTGTGGGATTCGGTTACAGGGATATTCACCATTAAAATGCTTCGTGAGACACGGTGAGCAGCAAGTCAGCTTGAAAACTCCAGTACCAGACAACAACAAAGCCTGAACCAGGGTCTCCAACAGTACCCCCATCAGTGCTCTTATCAGTGCCTCCATCAGTGCTTTTATCCGTACCTCCACCAGTGCTTTTATCAGTACCTCCACCAGAGCTTTTATCAGTACCTCCACCAGTGCCTCTACTGGATCAGAGGCAGCATTTATTTCAGACACAGGCTGGAGACTGCAGGCCCAGCACTGGGAAGCACAGGTCCAGCAGCCAGAGCTGTGTGTATGAACACTGAGCTCTCGGAGCTGAACTGAAGAAGCTGATGAGACACGGAGGCTGAATATCGATCAGTCACTAAAGCTGAAAAGCAGCCGCAGCGCTAAAGGTCACCTGATCAAAGCGGACACAGACCCTGTTCCGACTCATACAGCTCTCAACATCATACCACACAGGACATTCACACCCACCGGACACTCTGCTGCACGGAGCTTTAAACATGATCTCTCCGCAGCCGAGCGGCTCCGCACTGTCTCCTTCACACCGCCGCCATTCTGACCTCAGACTGGAACTGCTTCCGGTGTCACAACCGCAATAACAACACGAGTGATCTCGCGAGATCAGCGCTCTCCTTCTTTACTCATACTGTACTTTATTAAATACATATACACACATATATACTACACTAAACTACTGAATTCACACTTTATTATATGTATTTATATATATGTATATATATATATATATATATATATATATATATATATATATATATATATTAGACAACAATGAAAAAGTGTGATAGGTTCCATGGCTAAATCCGACCAGTCTGGTGGCCAAGCTTCATTAATTGCACCAGTAAGAGCAGTGTGAAGGTGCACAGTTTTGCTCAAAATATTGCAATGCACACAACATTATGGGTGACATACCAGAGTTCAAAATTAGACAAATTGTTGGTGCACGTCCAGCTGGCATCTGTGGCCAAGACAGCATGTCTTTTTGATGTATCAAGAGCCACAGTATCCAGGGTAGTGTCAGCATACCACCAAGAAGGATGAACAACATCCAACAGGAATAACTGTGGATGCAAGAGGAAGCTGTCTAAAAGGGATGTTAAAGGGATGTATATATATATATATATATATATATATATATATATATATATATATATATATATATATATATATATATACACACACACAATGATTTTCTATGTTATATTGTAATGTACTGTACTGTACTTTACACTACTGTATCTTACTATACTATACTCTGCTACATTATTCTTATATGTTCTTCTTATATTAGTTATGTTCTTGGAGAGCAGTGGTCTTCACCTGCCATACACACTATTGTTGTTCAGTGTTCTCCTTAGAAGTTTCTTAGAAGTTGGGTTCCTTTTCCAGCCGGATAAGCATTAACAACTCAGAAATCCTTCATTTGTGTCATGTTACACTTCCACAAATGTGTTGTGAAGATCAGAACTTGATAGATCCCTATTGTTTAAATGACAAAGAGCACCCACTCACACCTGACTGTCTCACACTTATTGAAAACATCTGACTCTAATTTCACCTTCAAATTATCTGCTAATCCATAAGGTTCACATACTTTTCTATACAAAAATATTTGTATAGTTTTATCAGTTGATATACAACTACATACATATTGACATTTAGCAGCTTAGGAACAGTCATAGTTTTTATGAATGTGTCATGCATCTGTTGTTATTGGTTCTCCTGTCTTCCTCTTATGTCCTCTTTCCATTTGTTTTGATTTCCCCATGTGCTTCTTAGCACATATGTTTTGTTTTGGTCTAGTCCCGCCCTTGTTCCACCCATTCCCTGCTGTCTCATTTGTAAAACTGCCCATTCATTATCCAGTCCCAGGTGTGTATAATATTGTCCTTGTATTTAGTCCCTCTGTTTATTTATTTACTTTATACCGGGCATTTATGTCAGTGTTTATCTCTCTGTGTTTGTTTTGGATTCATGTCAGTTCATTACAAAATCCTTGAAAACCCCACAGGTTCATCCGTCTCTCTTCATCTTCATGTGCTCAGTGTGTACACCTGACTGAAGGACTTAATAAATATGGACATAGCAGGTTTCTATGGGTTTAAAAGAACCCATCTGACAATCCATTGTGAGCCCTTCAATGACAGTCCTCTGAAGGAGGATCTAGCCTGGACTTTTGGAAGGTACTGTTAGCCTCAGTCCTCTTCATAGGAGAGACAAAGGTTGCTGGGATGCAGTGAATGGGGGTTCTGGGCTCAAAAACATGGAGGAACTTCAGTGCTATATGGACTTTTTGCAGGCCACTGTCAAGCCCAACAGCCATATGCCAGCCTCTATGGCAGCTCCAGCTGCCCCTGCTCCAATGTCTATGGTGGTGTCATCCACTGCACCTGTGTGTTGTTGACGGAGTCACACGCCACAGCTGCTCCAGTGTCTGTATCTCCTCCCATATCTGCTACTGCATCTGTGGTCTCAGATGAAGCTCCTATGTCTATGACACCTGCCACATCTGCTACAGGATCTCCGGCATCAGGCGCAGCTCCAGTGTTTTGAAGCACCTGCCACATCTGCAACAGCATCTGCAGCATCAGTTTCAGTGTCGGGGGTGGAACTTGCCACCAGTGTTCTAGTGGTGTCAGCACCTGCTGCACGTGCTACAATATCTGCAGTACCGTCCGCATCTTTCATCTTTCATTTTGTTCGCCTTCTCCACTGTCCCCCCTCCCGTTGCCATTCTGAGTGACTCCATGACAGTCTTTGCAGACATTTATTAAAAAATTGATTCCTTCTGGATGCAACCATTTTTACTGTGGGTCTTTAGCAAGAGTGTGAAACCCGTCTCAGGGTCTCTGCAAAGTTCAGTCCTGATACCTAACATTCAGTAAACAGACACTGTGATTGCATAACTATTTCATTTTCTTTTTCCTCATTCAGCCCTCAATCTGCTGGTATATTACATTGTCCTATCATGTGGTTATCTGATATCTGGGCCACTAGACACCCCCTGTCGCTTGCCAATAAATCTGTGTTGCAGACAGGATTCGTTTAACTCTAAATTGGCATCTAATTCAATGTCTGGCCCTTTGCCACTCTGCCCTTGCCTGTCCTCTGTTCAGTCCTCCATGTGGCTGGTTATTTATGTGCGTGATCATGTTGGTGGCCAGGACTGCCAATAGGCTGCTCTCTGATTACTCATCCTTGCTCTGCTTAGACTTTTTGTTGCCTTGGTCGGATTTGACCACATTGATACAGTATGTAATGCAAGTGTGGGATCAGATAACCCAACACAATCAGTAAGAGCTTAGAGGTGAGGGCATAAATTCAGCACAGGATATCCATCTGAGCAATATAGCACAATATGTTTTTCACAGATTATACATCCCTCTGCATTTCATAACCTCACTGTCAGATTACTGTCAGAACGTACAGTCACATAAAACTGCAGCACTGCATATAGACTATAATATTATAGGCCTATATGACTGATTTAACTGTACCAATAGCAGCATGCCTTAAAATATATCTCCTTACACTCCCTATATAACTTGCAATGATAAAGTAACTGATTACAGTGTTTTTTTTTTTTTTTGTTTTTTTTTTAAGGAGTTAGGAGAATTTTTGACTAAACTAAATTGAGCTCATTCAAAAGTAAACCACTTTATCATTTTAGCTGGGGGTGAATTTAATTATGTATGTATGTACAATTTTGTTTTGTTTTTTTCCCCCATTGTTTGTTAAATGTTTGTCAAAAAACAAGAACAAAAAAAAAAAAAAAAAAAAAAAGGCTCCAATTTTTCCAGCCTTAAAAGGGGATTCACACAAAGCTTTTTGAGCAATGTGGTTCCCCTATATTACAGCTCCATTAACAAAACAATTCAACAATGGCAAATGTGCATGACCTTCTGTGATATTTGACTCTAGAAGCATTCCAAAAAACACTCCCCCAATCAATCCATGGTTTTGTCAATCACAACAGGTTGCTTAGGCCTTGAAATGTAAAGGAATTCCCACTACCATGACACAACTACTGCCATGTTTGTAGTGTTGTATGTGGTGTGAAATTCTGCAGTAGCTTTACACCAGATATAATAGGATAACAGGATCCCTGCTATGGATGTCCATGCCTCACCTCTAATGATCACAACCTAAATATCAGATCTTGAAAATTTTCATTGAATTCTATGGTCCTATTTGTGCTCTATTTTTAGATGTCCTCTGTCGTCTTTGTTATAGTTTCATTCTCTTATTTGTGTTCAGGAGGCAACTGTGTTTCCTCTCATCAGTAAATATGTGTGGTTAGTCCTTTATGATCTTGGATGACTTCCTTCGGTGTAAAAAGCTCCACGGCCCGGACATCCCATTTCCCTGATTCATCTCATTCATTACAGCGGCTTCCTGCCCACCCCTCCTCTCCTGGCAGATTACATGCAGTAATCTCCCCCTCTCATCCAGATGCAGACCTGATAAATGTCAACAGTGAACAGTGGTGGGCAATAACGGCCTCGGCCCACAGGCTCCAGCGGTGTCATAGTATGCTATTACAGGCTTAGGGCAGGGATTTGATTTCTCTTCTGACCTGAAGGACCTCTTGCAGGGGACCTTTGATGCTCTTAACAAAGAGCCGTGGTTGTGCTGATAGGAATTGTCTAACTTTTCAAATCTTGTCACAGGGAAAAGTAAAAAACTCATCAGCTCACTGCCTGTGTGTGAATATGTGTGTGTGTGTGTGTGTGTGTGTGTGAGAGAGAGAGAGAGAGAGAGAGAGAGAGAGAGAGAGAGAGAGAGAATATGACTCAGTAGCCTCCTTAGTCACATCATACAGTATATGTGATGTGTATATGTTTGCATTCAGCTACTTTAAGTTGCACCACTGCAGACATTGATGTGTAAATGCACACACATAGCTTGTCAATACCTGTGGAGAAGTGCTCCCAATAGAATAGGACTCTCTTGGACAAATAAACAACTAAGAAACTGTTGGCACCATGTATAATTCCAGGTGTAGGTTAGATGGGATTAAAACCACCCAGCATTGAATTGTGGAGCAGTGGAGCTGTGTTCTCTGGAATGTCAGTGCTCTTTTGGGACGAGAAGGGGTGTTGAGGATGAGATGGGGAGAGAATCAAGCAACATCCTGACGTCACTAACACTCTTGTCACTGAATGCAATAAAATCCTCACAGCAATGCTACAAAATGTAACAGAATGTACTGTTCCCTGGACAGTAGAGACAATTACTTCAATTAAACCCAGAAACCCCCTTTTAATTATGTTGATATAATCAGTCGGATGAGTATTTGCAAGAATCTGCATAACTACATGTGCCCTCCATAATTATTGGCACCCCTGGTTAAGATGTGTTCTTTAACTTCTAATAAATTGAGTTTTTTCCTAAATAATATAGGACCACAATGGAAAAAATGGAAAAAAAATGCATTTTAAGGGGGGAAAAATCCCTGAATAAGAAATAATTATTTTTCATAAAATCACCTGTTCCACAATTGTTGTCACCCCTAACAATTCTTAGGAAATAAATGTAATTAAAGTATTTCTGTCAATTCTACAGTAGTTTACGAAATTGATCTGAGTATATAGGAACATCTAATTAGTAATTCAAAACTTCCTGTTTCCCTGCGGTATAAATATGACATGACACAGAGGCCATTTCTCTTTAACATGGGAAAGACAAAGTCAGGCAATGGCTACAAGAAAATAGCCACTCGCCTATACCTGTCCATATCTACTGTCAGAGGAATTAAGAAGTTTAAAACAACTGGAACAGTGGTAAACAAGCCTGGACAAGGAAACAAGTTTATTTTGCCACCACGCACAGTGAGGAGGATGATAAGAGATGATAAGTTCTCCAAAGCTCACTGTTACAGAATTGCAACAAATGGTGGCTTCTTGGGGTCACAAAGTCTCCAAAACAACCATCAGGCTCTATCTACATGCCAACAAGCTGTTTGGGAGCCATGCACGGAAAAAACCTTTTCTCACTCACAATCATAAACGCAGATGTTTTAATTTTGCTAAGCAGTACTGGAACTTCAACTGGGACTGTGTATTTTGGTCAGATGAAACAAAGATAGAGCTGTTTGGCAACAAGTGCTCTAAGTGGGACTGGCGTAACACAAGAGCTGAGTCTGCAGAAAAGCACCTCATGCCCACTGTGAAGTATGGGGGAGGATGAGTGATGCTGTGGGCCTGTTTCTCTTCCAAAGGCCCTGGGAACCTTTGTTAGGGTGCATGGCATCATGAATGCTTTGAAATTCCAGCACATTTTAAAACAAAATCTGGTGGCTTCAGCCTGAAAGCTGAAGATGGGTCGTCACTGGGACTTTTAGCAAGATAATCTTTTAACAAGACCCTAAACATATGGGCAAATCTACACAGAAATGGTTCACCACACACAGAATCATGCTCCTCCCATGGCCATCTCAGTCCCCAGACCTCAACCCCATTGAAAACCTGTGGGGTGATGTGAAGAGGAGAGTGCAGAAGAGAGGAACTAGGTCGCTGGATGATTTAGAGTGATTGTACAAAGAGGAATGGTCGAAGATCACTCTTTCTATATTCTCCCATCTTGTGAAACATTATAGGAGAAAATTAGGTGCTGTTTTTTTGGCAAAAGGGGGTTGTACAAAGTATATACATCAGGGGTGCTAATAATTGTGGCACACATGATTTGATTATAAACAATTATTTCTTAATGTTGGATTTTTTTTTCCTACTGAATAAATGCACTTGAGTTAAAGGTTGGATTTTTCCAACCTTTTTCCATCTTTTTCCATCGTGTCCTATATTATTTAGAAAAAAAAAAAATCAATTTATTAGAAGCTAAAGAACACATCTTAACCAGGGGTGTCAATAATTGTGGAGGGCACTGTATTGCAATGCTGTTAGCAAAGTGACATATGGCAATCATTTCACTCATTAGGGCAATATTGTGAGATGTTTTCATAGATTCACCTGAAAATTATAAAGTATTTATAGGAGAAAGTCACACATGCCAGATGATGTTATTTATAAGTTCACACAACTCACTTTAAACATGGAACAATGCAGTTCTTCACAGGGTTGATGTAATGGATTACATCAGCAAATTACAGCAGCCAAAGTTATTAGTCAGACCAGTGTCTAAATTTGAGGCTTTTGTCCAAATTCAATCTTGGACTAAGTTCTAATCTGGAATTATTTCAAGTCTAGTGCTCAACATTTTCAACCGACTTCAAATTAGTTCTGTTTGAAGACAATTGATGTGATTAGCAGCAGTGGAAAGCTGTGTACAGTGGCTTAAAGCTTAAATGAGTGTGGCCTTCAGTGGAATGGCTAAGCAATATGGTTACAAAACAACACCATCAATACCCCAGATGCCCTGCTCTGGTCTTTCAAACAGCCACTTAGTAACCAAGGACACTGAGTAAGAATGTAATGTCCCTCTGTTCCAAACTTCGAGTCCGTCCTCAGCTCAGTGAAGTGGGTGGCAATAGACTCTATTGTCTGATGAAGGACTTGGATAATTGAATGAGATGCTCCGGTGGAAGAGGACTAAAGATGAGCAGAGGTCATAAACTTAGACATGCCTCCACATCCTGCCCCCCAAAAGGCCCACAGAATGGACACAACCTGAGCAGCAGATGGATGCATTGTTGAACGCAGGAGCGTAGAACAATGGCCATGCACCAGGAAGATCTGTTCGACATACGGCGAAGTCCAGCACAGCACACTCTCACACAGCTTATCCACTGCGGTGGTCTGTACCAGCAGGACTTTCATCATGTCATGCCGGAGCATCTTGAAAACAGACTGTAAACATCCTCTCTGTTGGGGGGAGTCAGCTAGGGGCTACTGCATTACTTTTGCATGACTGGTTTTGTATTACATAGCAGCACCGCACGATGTCAGTCACAGTGCAACCTTATAAAGGACTATTCTTTGCGCTCAGAACACTGCAATTTTTCATGGCAAAGATTCCACAAGATGTTGGTAACATTCCTTTGAGATTCTGATCCATGTTGACATGATTGCATCACAGATTTCTCAGGAGCACCTTCTTACTGTGAATATCCTGTTCTACCACATTCCAAAGAAGTTCAATTAGATACTGATCTGGTGACTAGGAAGACCACTGAAGGGCACTGGACTCTTTGAGACATGATGTATCATCATACTGGAAGTATAAAAATTAGATTTAAAATGAAGGCTGATAAGTATTAATGGTCCAATGTGGCCAAGAAAACCTCCACACCATTAGACCATCCCCATGAGCCTGGACGCATGACACAAGGCAGGTTGGACTCAAGGATTCACGCTGTTGGTACCAAATCTGTAATTGTCAGAAATTGAGATTCATCAGACCAGGTTACATTTCTCCAATCTTCAAATGTCCTATGTTGGGCTGTGCTCATCGCAGGTTCAGGTTTCTGTTTCTGGCTCACAAAAGTGGAACCTAGTGTGGTCTCCTCAAGGCTGGACGTCTCTGGGGCCCTAAGCAGACTTCTGATAAGGGTCTGAACCAAAATGTGACTCTACTACTATTCTCCCTTCTTTGTGGCTTAAAAAATAAACAGATGTACATAGAACACCATAAGGTATAAAATATATATCCATCCATCCATCCGTCCATCCATCCATCCATCCATCCATCCATCCATCCATCCATCCATTCTGTACAGCTAAATTCCTGAATAGGGTCACAGGGGAGCCGGTGCCCAGCCGGCAACTCTGAGCGCAAGGGCTAAAATATATATAAATAAACAATATTACTCTCCATTGTAAGTACAAATATAACTAATATAACTAATGGGCTACATCTAAAGCTTGAGAGATATAGGTATGGGAGGAGTGTAATTATCATTACTCCATATAATGACTCTAAACTGGGTAACTATCATGTTGTATTAATCCAATATAGGAGGAGTGTGATCACCACCACATCCATATACTGTCACATCTTATACGCCAGAACTTCAGTTCCTGTTCAGGTTTCACACATCTATGAATACATTTAACAATACAGAAGTTCTGTATATACTGTATGTATAGAATTAAAGGTGGAATGTATGTAAAGGTAAGAAACCAAGTTGTCAAATAAGGCAGTGAAAGTTTGATTATATGAACATAGTGACAGATTTTAAGGTGGACTTGGATTTTAAGGAACTTTCAGATTGTATTTGGTGTATTTGGTGGGTTTAAATGAGTACTAGACAGTATAAAATTTTCCGTATGTTTTTGGCAGGTAGTACTGTATGTAAAGTTTGCGACTTAAATGAATGATTACTTAGAGCCATGGAATTAATCATACATGAAATTATGCTCATTTTGTTTCTTGGCCACGCTAAAGTTGAAGAACCTAGAAATTCCACCAATCAGTGAGAAACTCCAGCACTTCTTCCATTTTACCTTATTTGCTTTCATTTGTTTGAAATTTCAAAATGAACTGCACCTTGATTAAAGGTAAAAAAATACAACCCTGTCCAAATGGGAAAAGTGCTCATTAGTAAGACTGATGTTGGAGTGCAAGGTAAAGTTCTCTACAGTTGTCTGGGTCACTGTGAAATTGGTGCAGTGCACACAAAAAGTGTCTCACAGCAGAGTTGCTCCAGTGGGGAATTTGCTCTTACTTGTTAATGTAAACAACAGACTCTGGCACTCGCTGGTGTAAAGGTGACATACTGAAACAATTGAGAGCAACTCTGGGCCCCAGGTTGTGCAAGCTTTAGCCTGAAGTGCCATTAATAGACACTGCTAAGTGTGAACCCTCTCCCTGTGACCTCCTTCATGTCCCCCTTAAAGTGAGGCAAAGTCATTTTTTACTGTTGTCCAGCACAGGGGTTGGGGTGGGGGTGTCAGCACTAAGCAGTTGCAATGAGAAACACACAACTGCTGCCATAAACTGACCATGTGCATTGAGCAAAGACACCACAACCTGTCATCACCCCTGCTGATTTACGTGCCATGTCCTAGGGGGTTTCAGCGGGAGCTTTAATCCTTGATGGGACGGTCATTTGAACTTCAACAGCTTTGAGTGAGAGGGATAAAAAAACAAGCCCAAAGCAGACAGTGTCCCACACTGGCAAGCAGGAACAGATGCGGCGATGACGTTTCTGTGTTTGTAATTGATTTTCAAGGGCAGTATCTTCGTTGTCAGAGTTTGGCTAACAAGCTCCAGGCTGGCGCCCCAGAGCTCATCAACCACTGGGGTGTGTAGGGCCCCTTCCTCCCCATCCGGATGGCACCATCCTGGAATACCAGGATCAACCGACTGAATGGAATTAGTTAAAGGGATTGTCTAGGGGTCTCATCTTCAGAGACCTGGTGAAAAAAATAACACTGTCTGTCTTCGGCCCAAAGAATTTTAACTGGTGAAATATTTATCCTCAGAAGGTACAAGAGGTACATGACATTCTAGACAGCGAGGGGAATATGGTGAGTGAAAGCACTTCCTCGTTTCTGTCCCACAGGTATCCTCTGCCTCCAAGTCTGCCTACAGTATGTTTACATCTAAAGTCCTTCTTTCTTGGTGAGACTTGGAGGCTAAGCCAATAATTGGCCATGGATCATCAATCTTGCTAAGCTACCCCTTTTCTCCAAAAGACCCATCCAAGTTGTGAGAAGACAAATGGGAATGAGCTGCCTCCCAGTTGCCAGGAAGCAGGCCCTGGGTGGAGTGAGTGAGTGGCCATGTGGTGTGTGAAAAACCACAATGTGCAGTCCTACTGCAGTGTCCATCTGGTTTATGTCACTGAGAAGTGCTTTGTGTCGAAAGTATAGAAGATCCTATGCATTCCTTTAAGGAAGGGTGGCAGACAGACAATGAGATGTCTGGGTGGAGCACGGACATATTTTGAGTCCCATCGCCATCATCAAACATTTCTTCCCTCCTTATGTAAATTTCTTTTTTGTGGTTTCTGCTCTTTGCATGACATTGAAAGTATATTGAGAAATTGCAGCTTCAAAAAAAAAAGAAAAAAAAAAAAAAGAAAGAAAGACCTGCAGTCTTTCTTCAGCCCACATTTCGTTGATTCTCCTGAAGACTATGTCTTGATTTATTGGCTGACAGTCTTGGGCAGTGTTGTCTTTCATTTTGCTTTATTTACTTGGTTAATGTCTCAGGCCTCCAGTCACTTTTGGGAAATGGAGGGAAAAGTATCTTGTTTGTTGTGAGTCCAAATGACATCCAGCCACTATGGAACATGCTCCATAACGTAAATCCATACCAAGATTTCAGCACAAGGTCAGAAGGACCGTGGGCTTGTGTTGAGGGTGCGTTGGGTTTGGCTGAACTCTGTGTGTCCATGGTTTGGCCACAACAGTCTGAGCAGGACGGCTCACAAATTTGTCATAACAAGAGGGAAGGAATTGGGAGGCTTCCGCAGGCCTCTCAGCGATTCAGGGGTCACAGCAATGTCTCTATATTTCTCCTTCTCAGAAATACACCAGCTCCTCTGTGTGGCTTTCCCATCAGTCAGACTGCATTATTTATGACACTGAACTTGTCTGAGTTGGCCTGTTGGTGTCCATCACTTTATAGCGGAATAGGGACCCACGTTCAGGTCCAGACACTCTTCTCCTATGTGGGAGCAGACAAGGCCGCTCATCTATGGCTATAAAAGGTGAAGAGGCAGGGGGAAAATCCTGTGTCCAATTCTCCTCAGTGTCCGAAAGTAATCAGCTATGTCATTGAGGCTATAAATCAGTGTTTCTGTGGTGGCCGAAGGCCCAAGCGGGAACACGCTGCTGCGGTGCTCTGTACTAGACTTGGTGCCATAAATCCTAGAGCATCTTTATGGAATCGTACTTCTGCTGTTTCTTTATCCCAGCAAAGGCCAGATGGATTCAGGGATATTGCAAAACGGAGGTCTTCTGAAAGAGCCAATTTTGCAAAGTGGGCCGTGTCTGTATTTGAAGATAAAATCAGCTTTTTTAATGCAGTTTAAGGATTCACTTAAGGTTATGAAAATTCAGAAACTCAGAAACAGAAGGTATAATCAGTCTGGGAAGAGCTTGTCCTAAGAACAACCTTTTCCTTTCTGTATGGATTTGAGCCATGCACATGAGACACAAGGTGGAGGGTCAGTGACAGCACAGAGTATCAGGAAAATGCTTAGGCAGGAAAACACATGTTGCTGGTTATCCATTACAGACTTCAGTTGTCCTCTCCAAAGGAAACTCAATTCGTAAAGACAGTAAATGTAGTCAAAAACAGATTCCTTTATATCAAATGAGTGACTTTATTGAAGTCCTGCTTCGTGTCTCTCTGACATTTATTGCTTTGAAAGAGAGATAATTTCCGATCAATAAAAGCTGACAACCAGAACCTAATCGCTCTTATTCTAGCCTGTATCCCCCCAAGCCATTTACTTTCTCTCTATAATCTATTTTATACGTCCTGAGTCTGTTCATCCGAAGCACAGAATATTGATTTGGGCTGTGCAACCCTGTTCTGTGGTGCAGACCCCCTAAAGTCCTTTGTCTCTTGGAATTTTCCACGTTTTTGTAGTGCAGCAGATACTCTTGTTCTGATTTAAAAGAGCAAAAGTCATGGTGCCGTCTCCAAACAAAGTACCATTTCTCCAATCTTAACATTACACGCAAATCTACAAATCAAGTCAACATTGAATGACTCAGATGGCCATAAGTCACAGAATATGTCTCTGCTGGTTAGAGCAAGACACTACACTTGTCAGTCAGGCACACTGTTGCTGTAAATTGTGTGACAATAGCATATTTTTCTGCTTGCGTTTGGGGCTAGTTGTGAATTAATAATGCTCTTATTCAGCCAGATGTAAAAATGGGGGTTGTTGCTTTGTAATGGAGCAGGGAGGGTCAGTTCCAGCTTGCCCTGACAGCAGCTTTCTACTGTACAAAGACCCACTCAAAGCTCAAGGTCACTGTCTGCAGACTGAAACCCAACAGCTGGGATATGGCCGGAGGTGGCAGGAGATAGCAAAGGAGGCCAGCCACTGC
Source organism: Acestrorhynchus altus (assembly GCA_034509495.1). Taxonomy (NCBI): domain Eukaryota; kingdom Metazoa; phylum Chordata; class Actinopteri; order Characiformes; family Acestrorhynchidae; genus Acestrorhynchus; species Acestrorhynchus altus. The sequence goes on from CM067510.1 coordinate 18,403,879, forward strand.
TTTGATGAGGTTCATGTCTATAACGTTCCCTTTTCACCCCCTCTTCTTTACCCCCAAGCCTCTACCCCATCCATTTATCTATTTTGGCTCTACTAGTTGTTCTACCATTACCACCCCCTCAACACATATGCACACACATGCAAACACTTCCAAAAGTGCCAGAATGACAGAGTGCAACAAAGGAATACAGTGGCATAGAAAGAACCAATCTCATCAGTGCATGACTTTAATTACCAGGCCCACGGTCACACATAATGGGGAAAAGGTGGATATGCAAGGGGCCTCCATAATTCATTTCTCTTTTTCTCATTTAAACTTCCCCTTTTTAAGGTTCATTCTCCACCACATTTCTGTGAACCATGCACAATAATTTCATTTTAACAAAAAACATTTGCATAGCGGGAATTATCTGAGTGCTGCGTGTCACACCGAAAGAATGTGCTCGGCTCCAGAGCACAGGTGGTGGGAATCAGTCTTTATGCTGCTCCAGCTTGGTCTCTTCATATCTTTCTTTCTTTCTTTCTTTCTTTCTTTCTTTCTTTCTTTCTTTTTTTCTTTCTTTCTTTCTTTCGTTTTTTCTTTCTTTCCTCCCTCCCTCCCTCTCTCTCTCTTTCTCTGTATGGTTATAAAGGATGGCAGAGTGGGACAGTATTATTAGTCATTCAAAGATCTCAATTATATCACTTGTATTTTATTGTCATAGACATGAAATAAATATTGCCCCAGTCGTGTGCTGTACAGGTGCTTTGCTGTTGCACTCTTGTTTCTGATCTACATTTACATTTATGGCATTTTGCTGAGGTTCTTATCCAGGTCAACTTACATTTGAATCATTTACACAAAATCTAGAGTTCAAATTTCAGTGGTGCAGCATGGTGTGCATTTTCCAAGCATTGTACATATATAAAACATACTAATATTCATGTGTACTAAATATAGGTCATTTCTCACACATATGCACAACTTACAAATGCAACCCAGTCACGCTTATTATTTTCTATTTAGTAATATTTCTGTAGTATTTATTTATATTTCTTGAAGAGGCACCTCAACCTAAGCTAAATTTAACCCCTACTCTAACCATAAACCTAACCTAAATTTAAAATAATTCTGAGCACAACTGTAACAAACTTAACCTAAACTCAACCTAACCTTTACTGTAACCATAACCATAAGCCCAACACTAAACATATCCATGGTACACAGTAAAAATTCTAGGTCGAAGCAACCCAGTATTTGACAAACTCAGCATTGGGTTGTTTTAACCCAGTATTTGACAAACTCAGCATTGGGTTGTTTTAACCTAGTATTTGTAATGTAATGTATCAACCACATAAAATAAATAAATAAATAAAAACATTTGTTTTTGTTCATATAACTGAGGGGGGGGAGGTCACCACTGGTCAGTTTTGTTTTCGTATTGCAGTCAGACCATTCAACAGGGTTATAAGGTTTGCGGCTTGTTAAACAAAATATTCCCGATGCCCAGGCCACGTGAAACCTCTGTCCAAATGCTGGGTTGTTTCAACCCAACATATTTTGAATGTAATATGAAATTCTTACCATTTCCCTCCATTAATTCCTTCTTTAGAAGCTCCATATCAGGGCAAAGCAGCATGCAGGATTTTTTATTTTATTTTGGAGGCTGGTTTATATGCATTTGTCAGAACAGCATCACCAATGGACAGGAGCCTGTGGTGAATCATAATATAGTCATGAAATAAAGTGTTTGTAAATTCTGTGAAAATTCCTGGGGTATTTTTAGAACCCTAGTCTGCCACTAGATGGGTGGTGTTGTCACCCACTTTGCTACACCAAAAAGGTCCTATATAGACCTGAAATGAGTTCTGTTATTCCGCTGTGTAATAGAGGGAAAATTCTTTCTATTTTGTTATCAAGTAAATGGATTTATTGATTATGGATGCAGCAGAACTGAACATTCAACTCCATATGGAGGCGCTCACTAGGTTAACAACAAAAGTGTGATTTATTAGCATTAAATATTTTTCATTAGCCAAATGTTTGAAAATGGTTGTAGAGCTGTTTATCTAATGGAGCAGTTTGGATCAGCTGTGAGGCTGTTAGGGATCACACTGCCATTATCACTATCTTTGACAATTTTTTAAATAAATAAATAAATAAATAATATATATAAACTACACCATATGGACAAATGTATCAGGATCAACACCTGATCAATGTCATTGAAAAGAGCTTGTCGTGCTTTTGCTGGAGTAACTGTTGCTACTGTACAGGGAACTCTTTTTAAATAGATTATGGAGCTTTGCTGTGAGGATTTGATTTATTTGATTTAATTCAGTGGCAGGATGTTGGATGATCTGCTCCACCTCATCCTCTAACTACCAAACTCATCCCAGAAGTACTAGATGAAGTAATTTACAAATTCCATAATAAAACACAATAATTGGCAAACATCCAAAATGAAATCATGCCTAACTTTACTGAAAAGGATGTACACACCCAAATCATATGCTCTCAGTATGGAATTAAAATGTGTTCTACACACTACACTATCTAGAACCTTGAAAAGAGCTGTTCACTGTTCAGTTTTCATTTAATCTCAGTGTGACTTCTTCTGAAGGGCTAATGAGCATGTTTATAGCAACATGTCCCATGAAAGCAACTCTTTTCCTCTCATGTGTTTCTCCAGGTGAATGACAGACAATAAATCATTCACATGTCACAGACATGCACCTTTACGATCCAAGTCACAGGCTGATGCAGGAGTAAAGTGTCAGAGAGCGCCTGTCACTCTGATGGTAGTGTGAGCGGTAAGAACAACAGCCAGAAGTGCCAACAGCAGGTCTCAATCATCTCTTCCATGCCCTCGCTCTTAAACTCTCTCCGCACTCCTGGCTCCAGCTGACCTTATTTGTAGATCATTAAAGGTTTCATTAGACTGAATTCCAGCACTTGTTATAATAAACTCACAGGCTCGAACAAGACGGCCCTCTGAAAAGAGACAGGCGTCGCATGTGTGGCTCCAACGCTCCTGCTCTTACTTGTGACTGTGTGTGTGTGTGTGTGTGTGTGTGTGTGTGTGTGTGTGTGTGTGTGTGTGTGTTTGAGTATGTGTGCTGCAAAGGGCCAAAGGTGACTGTTTGAAAATGGATAGGGTGCCTGTTAGGATCCTCATGAAGGATCTTTTTCATGCACTCTGTCCACTCAGAATGAACGTTTGCTTTCTCAAGCTGAGTGAAAAGCTTCCTTATGCCAAATGTTTACTTACTACTTAAGATATTAAACAAGCCTGTAGAGAAAAGTGTGCACTGCGGAGGAAGACTTGAAAGGTGTGTGAGAGCTTGGCATAAATTGGTGCTTGTCAAATTTAAATTTTTGCTTTCCCAGAGGAAATAAAACATGGTTCTCATGGTTCATATATATAAATATAAATAAATATATGTATGTATGCAGAGAAACAGTCTGTAATAATGTGTAATATATATATATATATATATATATATATATATATACTGTTAACCTCCTTTCACCCTGTTCTTCAATAGTCAGGTCTCCACCACAGAGCAGGTATGTGGGTGGTGGGTCATTCTCAGCACTGACACAGTGAAGGTGTGTTAGTGTGTGTTGCATTGGTATGAGTGACAGCAGCAGTGCTGCTGACACAGCAGTGCTGCTGGAGTGTTTAAACTCTGTGTCCACTCAGTGTCCACTCTATTAGATATTCCTACCAGTTTGTGTTGGTCATCCTATAGTAGTGTATAAATTGCTGTATATGTAAGTCATATTGTTGCTTGCAACTCTTATCTTTCAATGAGAGTCAATATAAAAAGACTTTATTCCAAGTCATTTTGAATTGTTTCTGTCGGTTAATTCTGTCCTGTTTTGCTCCCCTGTCTTCCCATCTTGTCATTGTTGTTGTCATTTTCCCATGTTCTTCTTAGCACATGTGTTTTGTTATGTTCCTGTCTCTGCCCTTGCTCCACCCATTTCCATCTGTGTCTCATTTGTAATCCTGCCCGTTCATTATTGAGTCACAGGTGTTTGTTATGTTGTCCTGGTATTTAAGAGCTTCTGCTTCCATTGCTCTGTTTCCCAGAGGTCAGGTCAGGTCAGTTTGTTTGGTTGGGATGTAGTGGTCGTGTTTGTTACTTGGATATCATGTTATGCTTCAATGTCAGTTTTTGTGCTGTTTCTATCAGCAGTTTTTCTTTATGTCCACCTCCCTTTGTCTGCTCAGTGAACACATTTGTTACAGCTGTCTTGCCAGGTGGGGCTTTAGACCCCTTTCACTGGTGCTTGACAGTAGGTATGGTTACCTTAAGTCTGAGTTCTAGTGTAATTTTTAATACACCTGATTTTAGCCCAGATTTGTTAGTCTCGGTGAATTTTGCTACCTGATGCTATTCTGTAATTGTCAGCTTTAGAGGGAATCAAGGTGTGTGGTCCAATTTTTACCATCATATTGAGCAGCTCTTTTTTTTTTTTTGGCCCAGATTCTGAGCAAATTCTAATGGCATGTATACTGGTTATCAATAAAGTTCACAGCCAATGAGAACCAAACAACCTTGATGCAGCAGCTTCATTCTGATGCTAGTGTGATGCGCATGTAATACAGCAACACCATTTAAGGTGGTGCTCAAACTGGGTCAAGATTTGCCTTGTGCACATATATGGAGTGTTCAGTTCTGATCAGCAACTGGTTGAAGTCATGTAGGGTGTAATCTAGCACTTTTTATGCAATGCATATTTTTCATTAATAATTAAAATCAGCAGTTTAAAAGTCCTGACAAGTTTTTAGGCTTATGTGCTGCATATACATAACATCTTTAGTCCAATTTAACACTCTTTAAAATTGTACTGTTGTAGACCTAAACTGACTTAGCAGATTAATGAATATTCATCCAAGGAACTATAATTGTATCAAAAATCAAAGTTTAGTCATATAACCATGTCATAAGCCCCCAACTCACCATATGTTTACCTATTGTGGGACCATGAAAGACTTGAAACTCAGCTGCCCTAGCTGTTCCATTCAATGACCGATTCAGGGTTTGAACTGCACATGGTGTGATCTTCAGCTGCCAAGAAAACAAGCACACTCCACTATGTTCATGTTTGTGGACACACCTAACGAATGCATTCAGCTACTTTAATTTGCACCCATTGCTGTCAATGTACACAGGTTGACTCCATCCAGTACTTGGGATGAATTGGGTGTGTTGGGATGGGGGGCTGAGCCAACATCCTTACCTCAATAATGCAATCAAATCCTCTCAGCAATGTTCCAAAGTATACTATAAAGCCTTCCCTGGACAGTAGAGACATTAACTTTCTGGTAGATCTTTGAGTGTATGCTTTGATACACCTGCAAATTCAGCTACTTCCTTCACACTATGGTCTTTGGCACACCCAAATGCAGTCACTCCTTTTAACCAATCAGCTATATCACCCATTTTGCACACAGTGATGAGACATTCTCTGCAATATACCACCTCTTCTGGAGTCTTGTTGCACACCATGCCCATAATTATAACCCAGTCATCCTTGTGCAATACCATCTGAATGTAGTGTGTGTATGTGTATATATGTGTGTGTGTATGTGTATATATATATATGTGTGTATGTGTATATATATATATATATATGTGTGTATGTGTATATATATATATATGTGTGTATGTGTGTATATATATATATATATATATAATATATTATAGTGGTGTTTTAATATAAATGTAATGTGCAGTGTAAATATTCATTTCTATATTGTATGCTTAGTGTATATACTGCTATTACCTTTTCTATATTTTAGTTTATCTTTGAATGATTACTCTTTAACCTTTTTGACATATTTGCCTCCGCAGAGGTGCGGTTTCAGGCCCATCAAATCATAATCCACCCCAAGGTTTCATTCCAACAGAACAAAATCCTGGGGGGTATTTTGACAAGATGGACCCAAACCCCACATCTGCTGAGTTTGACTATGCAAGCATGTGCAAAATAACCTTTGGCATTGAAGGTTTTGTGTAATGTTAAATTATTGTTTTTGTTGTAAGGATCTGTTTTACACATTCAAATCTTTGTGGTTTTGATTTAAGAATTGGTAAAAATTAAATTGTATGGTCAAAAAACCCCCAAAAAAACCCCCAAAAAACTTATTTACTTTTGTGTTTTGTGTCGACAGTTGTCTGTTTTATGAAATTAAATTGTATATATTTACTTAATTTGTTGTTTATATTTACTCCGTTTTATTTGTTTTAATCTAAGATGTGTAAAAACTACTTCTATAAGAGAACATTTACTTCTGAAGTCCATTTTAAACAATTACTGCATGGTGTCCAAGATACTGAATCAATATTGAAACTTCAGACTTCAACAGCAGAAAGCGCCAGGTTTCCAGCCATGATACAATGGGTAGCAGATGCCTGTGCCAACAAGCACTGTACTGGGTGTGGTGTGGAGTGAGAGCGCCATCTCCCAACCAGAGGGAGCATGGCCAATTTCCCTCTCTCCGACTCCAGCTGCCGATGGCGAGCAGTATGACCTGGGAATCAAACCTGAGCTCCTCAGATGTTAATACTAGCGCATTAGACAACTGATCACCTCGACGGTTCTTTCTCTTAAACTCAGTTTCTGTTGTTTCCACTCCTGATTATTCTTCACTGAAAGACTGGATTCATTTCTCACAGCAGCAGCAGCAGCAGCAATGCTGTACTACAGCAACAGCAGATTTTCCTGAGTATTTCATTAAAAGGTGCTTTATGATGGGGTTAAAACCTGGCTCCTTGCTAGATACTGCAACGTTGGACCAGCCATATTCAGACACTGACATAAAGAGGTTTGATATGCATATGTGAGAACACTTTGCAGCCTGAATGAACAGCATGATGTGAAAAGTGAAAATATTTACGCAAGTGTTTGAATGTAATTTGGCTTTTAAAAAAGTTCAATAATTTTGTCAGCTTCGAGTTTGGACTTTGATTATAATGACAAAGATCTTTGGGCTGTGTAAGCACTGAACTCCAGAGCTGTGCTGGAGAGCACTCATGGAGACATGAGGGATAATTGTTGGCGTTCTAATGAAATAAATCCTCAGTCTTTGAAGTAGGCAAATGCCGCCTGTTTTGTTTTTAGTGCCAACTAAGCATGTTGAGTTAGCGGTCCTAACACCGTTTGTCCTGATTTATTCATTTTCTTTCTCTCTCTCTCTCTCTCTCTCTCTCTCACTCTCACTCTCTCGTCTCAGGTGCTCAACACCACATGCATGTTCAATGTGCGCACACAGCACAGGCTATAAATAGCTATGGGTTAATTTGATTTAAACTGAAATGGAAACATATTGTGACCCATAAATTACCAACGGCTGTTGGCTGGGCCTGGTAGCCAGGTTGAGCAGCAAATCTGTCTTTTCTTCATGCAGCCTGTGGACTCCAGCTGTGGCCTGAGGCTTTTGTTACACTTTCTGCTGCTCATCGTAACTGTCTGAAAGCACTGGCTGATTGTAGACACCTGTCTGGGGCTCAAAGCCATTTGTTTATATGCTCCTCCAGAGACGAGGAGATCATAGAAGTTCAGACATTTCTTTCTGGATATGTGCACTAAAAATAATGGTGCTTCACATGGTTGTTTGAGAACCACTTATTGTTTCATAAAAAAAAAAAAAAAAAAAAAAAAAAAAAAAAAAAAAAAAAAAAGTTTGTAATACAGATGTGTACATGAAGAAATTGTATGCCAATCAGCCATAACATTAAAACCAAAAAGTGCTCCAAGAAAGGATAACCAATGAACTAGCAACCAGGTCATGCCACCCAAGTCTTAGAAGTGGTACTAGGCCCAGCCTACAGAGCTACAACCAAGGGTTTTTTTTTTAATAGCCAAACAGAAGAAACCAGCATGGGGGACCCCCACCTCTTGAATGGACAAACCCTCCACCCCTTAGTGAATGCTTATGGAGGTCCTACCTTACTACACACAGGAATTAAAGCTCCTGTTAACATCTGAAAGTATCCAGACATGACAGACTATTAAGAGGTGTTGTGGAGTCCAATCCTTGGCAGATTGGAGCTTTAGTTTGACAAACAATATTAGGCATGAAATGAAGGTTCTTTAGAACTTAAATGGTTCTCCCCTCTCATACATTTCCCTTACAAACATGGACCTGTATGGAACTAAACTAAATGGCAAAACATAAAAGCATAATTTGAAGCACCTTCGTTGAGTGTATGTGTATTTTGTCTTGACGATAGTGATAAATCAAGTTCACACAGTTTCTCTTAATCCAGATGAAGTTGATCAGCGTGGACAGGTCCATATTTAATTTCTTCAGTACGTTAGATCTGGAGCTGTGAGGCTAAATGTTAAACTAGAAGTCAGGATTCACCCAAATTTTAATCACCCCATCGGGTGAGACATTGGGTTAATGTTCTTAGACAAAACTAGCTAATAATTTCTTCATCGTTTTATACTTGTTTTTCCCATTAACATTCTACACATTTTAGAGCCCAGTTTCTATTTACCTATTGAATTTAACATATCAGAAAAATAATAAACATGGGATAAATCATACAATTTCCAAAACCCTTTAAAAATCATCTGTAACAAATGGGCTGGGAAAGGCTGTATGTGCAGAGGGGTTTTATTTGGGGGCAAGTAGATACAACACAGGCAAATCAGGTCAAATGAAACATGCATAGAATGGCAAACAATGCTCAGAACTCTGGAACACTGAGAGTGCGACACCCAGTCATTATCTTATCTGCTTCATCCTGAATATGGTCACAGTGAATCCAGAGCCTACCTGGAATCATCAGGTGCAAGGCAGGAATACAACCTGGACAGGGCACCAGGTACCATATACAGACACCTGCATGTGCATTTTTGGGAGGCATGAGTAACCAGAGGAAACCCACACAGAGAAAGGGAGAACCCATGAAACTGCTCACAGTCATAGTACATTTCCACCAATGTTCACCAACCAACAGTTCACAAACCGAATATTGAACCATTCAGTGCATTTTCACCAACAAAAAAATAGGTTCTTGAAACCTGAAAAAAATAAATTGCTTGCAGTGGGAAGCAAAGATTAGTAACTACAACCTGCTGTGGGCGTGACTAGTTGTACAGGAGCAAGGACATACCATTTGTTTCATATAGTTTAGTCTTCTTATTTTCAAAGGTTGATCCATGTTTGCTCTTTGAAGACACAAATGCTCACAGGTAGACTAGCCATCTTCTTGCTTCTGTTTACTGAAGCTGTGCCATGCCCTCTGTTGATGACATTCTGTAACCCATCCTCTGTTCCACTTAAACTGGTGTTTAAACTGGTTGAACTGCTCGCTACAAAATGTGAGACAAATGCAATTGCTCCTACAACTACACACACCCAGAACAGTTTGCACTCAAAAACCAACTAATCTTCGGTTACCACTGTGAACAAACCTTTGCGTTACAGAACTTAAAACTTTTGTTGGTGGAAATGGACCATAATTAGGTGTACAAACCAGAACAGAACTTGCGCTGCATCCGTGGAAAAGGGCCCTCAATGACCCAAGTGGGAATCAAACCCACGAGCAGCCTGCCACACACACTACCTGCAACACAACCATGCCACCAGCAATGCTGACAAAAGGAGTCCTAATCAGTCTGGGAATGACTGAGTTGAATGAGCCTCAGGTGAGGGGCGGAGCAGTGCATGTGCTATCCCACGGCAGAGGGAGTCTTTACACAAACATATGTAAAGAACACAAATTCATATAATGTTATTACAGAAACAACAGAAATCATAAACAGAGCCTACTGAAATAATTAGGTGGGTGGTGATCATCTGACATCTTGACCTCAGTAATATTAGTAATGTCAGTGAATGCAATCAAATCCTGACAGCAATGCTCCAGGCATGTAGAAGAAAGCTTTCTCTGGACAATAGAGAGCAGGACAAACTCTTTAAGACTTTTGATTTCAGAAGAAACAATGAATGAGCAGGTGCCCCAGTACTTTTGTCCATATAGTGTTTATATGTAAAATCACTATATGCATAACGGGGTCTATACATGCTTCATGTATTGTGAAGAAAGGCAGCAGGCAGTGAATCTCTTCTGCAGCCTGTGTGGTCTGTTAACACTCTTCACAGAGTACATGGGAAATCGCTGTCTCTCAGGACATTCCCTCATATGTTATCCCAGGAGGCAAACGCTCCACACAGGACGGGCTCTGGGCTTTCTGCTGTATGTTTTGACCTTTGCTCAGTGCGCAAGGGCTGTCTGTCATGCATCTGTCTTTGTGGTTGATTTATCCAGCTTGTGGAATGTTGTTCTCACAACACCTTGGTGTGGTTGCTTTGCTTTCTCTCTTGCTGATGGTATCAATCATTCTGGGTGAGCCATTCAGCAATTGAGAATGCATGATGGGCTGACATTTTTACCCAAGGCCTTTATTTAGCTTTTGTCCTGGAGCTCAGAGTGAGGTAAGGTGGGACTCGTACCTGTCAACCCACACACAAACCAGTAGAACAAGCAGAAACCAAACAGGCCTCTCACAAACCTTAACAAATGGACAGGGTATGCTTTTGACTGACCAAATACAAATACTCCCAGGCTTTTCTCAATTGTGGTGTCTCCACGCCTCAAGATTTTTATTAATACTTGTGGAAGCATATTAATTTCAAGGTTAAAACGCCAAAGAGAGATTGTATCACACCAGAGGACGCATTGGATCTCATCATGCCTTGTATAAACTGTTATTGCTCACAGCTTAGCCGTTTTAATTGGCCACATAGCCTTGTAACTCCACTAGAGTTCCAAAGGTTTCTGAGGACCTTGCTTTATGCTAGGTTACCACAGACTGTTGCCAAGAACTCCTAGGCACATTCCATGCAATAGACTGGAATTCAGTGATCAAGAATGGTCAAGGGGGATCTTATGGGTTTTAGGGTTTGGAGGACATGTAAAGTAATGCTTGTCCCCAAAAATTCAAACTATCAACTAAATATGATGAAAGGCAAATTTATTTTTTGTAGTTTGGTGTATTTATTGATATATTTCATTATTGAGTATTTATAGGAAAATGTCACACATGCCAAATGTTTCTTTCAGTTGATCTTTCACTACTCAAATTTGTCTTCCATGTAAGTATTAATACAATTTTTATATTTGGCCATGTTTTGATCAAAAATGTAAATCTACTTTTATTTTGTTTTCGTTTTTTTTGTGGAACTTGATCATTCAAAGTCGTTTTGAGCTAAAAAAAGAAACAATTTTGATGATGGTATTTATAATAATATGTTCTTCAAAATAGCAGTAGTCGAAAAACAACAAAAAACAAAACAAAACAAACAAAAAAACCCAAACAAACAAACAAACAAACTAAATGCCCTTAAAATATTTGTTGCAGGTTGGGTTTATACATGTTGACAGAACAGTAAACAGACTCTGGAAGGCTTCTTTGGCATTTAAACTGTGATTTAATTAAGTTCGAAATTAATGTATTTTAGCTGTTTCTGAGCTGGATTACTCACTTATGTGACATCACATATCAAAGCCACATGCTAAGACAGAGTAAGTGTGTTTGTTATTTGTGTATCGTGTCTGTAGGTTTCTCTGATCCTGAGATAGAAATCCTAGAAAATGCATGTAACAGCCTTCAAAATGCATATCTTGGGTTCTAAGAACTAATAGGCTGTTTCTTCTGAAACTCCTACTACTGGCCTCCACAACTTGTCACCACATTGTGCAGGCCAGCACTCTTCCAACCAGGCCTTTTTCTTCCTGAGAGGCTTTCAAGAGTGTGGCAGAATGGATAACACTGACACTGTGCACCTAGGCATGGGTTGGGAGCATGGCACAGAACCTATGTAAATCCTATGGCAACATGCCTCATTTAACTCAGCCATACTGCATCATGTACCTGAAGCTCTCTCTCTCTCTCTCTCTCTCTCTCTCTCTCTGTCTCTCTCTCTCTCTCTCTCTCTCTCTCTCTCTCTCTCTCTCTCTGAAGAGCTCAAAAGTTTCCAATGAACAGAGCAGAACCTACAGTACCATGAAAGACATGTCATTGTCAATAGGGTTGGCTTTGCTGAAGGTCTGCAGTGCGGGTTTTCCCACTTCACACTGTTTCTGGACATTACAAACATCTGGCAGGAGTTTGTATGTGAAAAAAATGTGATTGTGATTGTTTTGGCACCTGTTTGTTTGATTTTTGTGGTTTTATGTTGCTATCAGAGGAAGCTCAGAGGTGAGTGGAGATGTTAGAGAGATATTGCAGAGAGTGCTGGGCTTTTCCTGCTGACAAGAACAGATGAGAAACTCATCTGTGGGCATTGACATGTTCTGGTGTGTGATGTACAGATGTCCCCCATCCATAGCTCTCATGGAAACCTCCATGGTCTTTGCCAAAGGAGAAGAATGAGGACCTAATCCTGTAAAGAATCAAGGACTTATTTTATGTTTTGCTTGGGTTGTCCAAGCCCAGTCTGAACCAGTGCTCTGGTTCAGCATTATTCATCAAGACAGGTACTTTGTCTTCTCACCGCTAATTTGAATGAACAGAGCTGTAGATGATTGTAATTTGACTGAGAAAGCTGCAGAACATCAAGAATGAAGTTTTTCATGTCTCATGTTCCAAAAGTGGGGATCAATTCACAACTTAAAATAGTTGTGAAATGAGTATGTTAGGTATCCTTTATTAAACAGCTGGTCCAAAATTGCTTGACCTATTGGATCTTAAAATGCCTTTGAGTCTTGTTGATTTACTTTAAAATAATAATAATAATAATAATAATAATAATAATAATAATAATAATAATAATAATAATTTGAAAAGTATTGTTATTTTCAGGAGGTCCTAGGCTACTCTAATATTTATCTGAGATGTAAATTAAAATATTTGTATTTTATCCTGTTTTAATAAAAATGTAATCTTTTTCTTATAATTATTACAAAACATTTAAACACTAAAACACAGTAATAATAAGTTCTTCAAAATACTTGATATGAGTCCAAACAAAAAAATAAAATAAATATAAAATATTACTTTTTTATTTATTTATGTATCAGTAACAGGACTTGTTCTGAAACTTGAAGACTCCCTTCTCATTTTCCTTGATCTGGGTCAGTGACATCATTAGCCCCGCCCCCACTTGGCTCAATCAGAGTCTGCATGCAGGTTTAACTGTTTTCTAAGCTCGGTTACTCACTGATAATGAACTGATGAGAATGCCATGGTTAGATATAGTCTTGTTATGATAAGTGTATCATGTCTATAGGTTATTCTGACCCTGGTGAAGTACTCAACAATACAAAACTGATATAATTGACATTTTAAGACAGTTTGAGACAACCCAGCTGCAGGCACCTGATGCAGACAGTTAGTAAATCATGGTGACACTGTTCTTCAGAAGGCAAAATATCCACAAGTGTATGATATAATAGCATAAGTAGGTCAATTACATTGGATCTGACATATACAGAGACAAGTCTTTAGAAAGAATTAAAGATGTGCACATTGTGTAACTATATTCATCTGATGTTCGCTACACTTTTCATTAAGGCATGCTATTTCTAAGCTATTGTTCAGGCCCAAATCCTCACAACACCAGGACACCATCGTTAAAACAAAGTTAATACAATTTATGAATAAGAAAATCAGTTTCAATTAAATTAAACTTACATTGCTGCTCTATATTGGTAGGCTCCTTTCCTGAATGGTCGTATTCCTGCTTCCTCCATATGCCACGTGAGGAAGTCTCCAATGTAATTACTGATAAGGAACAGAGGAGCTGAGCTGCACTAATGTAAAGACACTGTTCCATCTGGGTGGCCTGAGAACTCAAGGAAATCTCTGTCCTACAGCTGTCGCCTGCCACTGTGATGGGGGAATAAAAGAATCGTAGGCTAAACGCTGGTTAAACACCACTAGTCAAAATGGGGTGGGGGGAGGTAGAGGGGGGTGGACGCTGGACACAGTTGTCATGTTTAATATCCTTCATATATCAATAAGAGAACAGGAGAATAAAAAGAGGGGTGCCATATGGGATGGAGGAGAGAGGTGGGGATGGTGCAAAGAAAGTCATTGTGCTGGTTTAAAAGGCACTCCACTGCTGCTCAATTGCTCCTCTATAAAACGAGATGCCATCAAGGGGATTCCATTACTTGACTGGTCATTTGAGCAAACTTTAATGTCAGGGTGAAATCATTTATTATAGTTTGACCTGTGACCTGTAGGAAATACGGCCACAACCAGCGCACAATGAATGTGCCACAGGAGAGGATGTAAAAAATATTACGAATATTTGAGAACCCCATCACCCAGAAATATCCAGCCACCAGAGTCCTGTAGGCAGTGACCTGTAGACTGTGTCCTACAAGCGCTGATGACCAACTGATAGGATGACCAACAAACAGATTAACTTTTGTCTCTGACTTTACATCTACAGAGTGGAGCAACTAGATATGAGTGTCTAATAGAGTGGACAGTGAGTGGAACCAGTGATTAAACACTCCACCCGCACTGCTGTGTATGATTAACTCGTACCTTTGTTCTTCAGATTGATGGCGAAGGTGCTTTGGAGGGTTCCATTCATCAACCTGAAGAACCATTTGATGACACAAAGAATCCTTTATTTGTGCAAAGGGTTTTTTAAGTGTTCCTGGTTCTAAGTCATTTTTCTTTCCTAAAGCACCCTTGAAGAATCCTCATTTTAAGTGCGCAGTGTTATAAGCAATGTTCTCAAACGTGGTTAATGGATAAATTAGCAACTGACAAAACTACTCAAATCATACCCTACAATAAGCTACTTAACCAAATAGCCCAAATTGGGTAGAAAAATCAATAATGCAGAACAGAAAGAGTGAAATAAATATGTCATTATCAATGAAGTCCAGATGATTTCCTTCAGTATGATGCCAATAAAAAGATGATGCAAAGTGTTTGGCCACCTTTGGCACAGATGCTGCAAACAGTATCTCTATAGACAAAAAGAGAAACACCTGAGTCCTTGATCTAGACTCGTTACTTTCACCGATATGTGATGCTACTGTAAAGAGTACAGTAAAATGTCACAATTCTCAAATTCTCATACTCTCTCTCTCTCTCTCTCTCTCTCTCTCTCTCTCTCTCTCTCTCTCTAATGAATCAATCACTCTTAATTGCTTAATTACTCTGGAGCAAGGCCTGGGTGGCTGAAAATAAAGAGTGGGGGTAAAAACAGGCAGGCCTTATATTTTCTAGGCCAGATTGCTTTGCTCTGCTTTAATAAACAGATAGGGCTGCGGAGATAGAGTGTCCTCCAGGAGGACACTGGGGAATGAACATGTCTAATTAATCCAAACACTTGGCAAGCCTGTCCTCCTTATGCTATAAACACACACACACACACACACACACACACACACACACACACACACACACACACACACACACACACACACAAACACACACACACGTCCAAGATCAAGGCAAATGCATGCATCTACCAAAGTGGTGATATAAAAGACATTATAAAACAGCAGCCAATTATGAACTACAAAAAAGTGTCTCCATTTGTTAATGATCACAAACGACTGCCTGTGTAAAAAATTGGAATAAAAAATTACAGTCAATATCTCTTGTCCTTGAAAACGCTCAGCTTTCCTTGACCGTGTGTGTGTGTGTGTGTGTGTGTGCGTGTGTGTGTGTGTGTGTGTGTGTGTTTGCTTTGTATCCTCACCAGAGATATAACTGGGTGTACACAACTCAATTAAGAGATTAAGATGATTTGCAATAAGTAGCAGAACTACAGTCTTTAAAAATACACTCATTGTCAAAAATAGCTGCACCCAGAAGGAAGTGTGGGGTTGCAATGCTAAAGATTTAGACTAATATATGCAATATTTATTGATTATAGATACAGAGGTAGTGTTTCTCAGTATGGTTTCAGTTATAATTAAACATGCCAGATATCTCATTCCACTGATCTGCAATAACATTATTAACAACACTGATGGGGGAAATGATTGATTGTCTTTATCTACAGTGGTATCTTTCAAGGGGGTGGATATATAAGAAAAGGCAGATAGAAGGCTCACTGATGATCATCACTGAAGGTCCACCTCACAGGACTTAAAGGTTCTGCTGTTACATCTTGGTGCCAGACACCATAGGAAACCATCTTATGGACTCCATGCCTTAAAGTGTCAGAGCTGTTGAGGTGGGACAGGGGTGAAATGCACAATATTAAGCAGGAGGTACTAATGTTATGGCTGATTGGTGTATAATCCAATTTATTGATTGTTAGTTTGAGAATAATTAACATTGATAACACTGATTAACATTACATTGTCCCAAATAACACAAATCACTGTTTTCAGAATGAGTGCACCATGTAGAGCCTGAGTTTCATCAGTCCAGCTTGAATCTAGCTCTGATTCTGGCCTGGATGTGAGCTGATCATTTGGGCCAGAATCAGACCTAGAATGAGAAGTGACACGTGCCAGTTGCAGAATATAATATGGGACTCACTCCGAGCAGTTTTTGCCAATTCCATTTTTTAGAGTATATTTTATATTCGGCACACTCTGGATGACAAATTATTAGGAGATACTGCCACTGATCAGCCAAGCTTGGACTGATTCTTTATACTATCTGGGATATTTTAATGATGGATATGCAAACTGATATTTTGAAATACTCTTGAAAATGTTATTTTCACAGTATGAAAATTGCGGGAAGAATAAAGGAACACAACATTTTCCCATTAATTACCCTGTCTCATTTCCCATTGCTTTGGTTTACATGGAAGCAGAAGCATAGAAGAATCAAAAGGCCACCATGTCCACCATCTAGTCAGCTAATCGTGATTTGTTGTCACCATTTTGATATTATTGACAGTGGTGATGATGTTGATGGGTTGTAGCAGCACTAGTCATAACACAGTAATGTGTAAATCACCCATTTCCTCTTTCATCCAGAGGCATAGTGAACACTGTTGACCTGTTATTATTGTCACTTCACTGGAGGTAGGGCAGTGCAGTGCCCCCGCTGTGCTGGCAGTGGACAAGCCATGCTCAGATTAATCGGGGCTGGCCTCCCCTGCTTAACGTTAATGATTTATTGTCTCCTTGTCCTTCAGCTGACTGTAAGTGACACAGAGATTTTGACAGGAAATTGCTTTTAGCTGCCAGTCTCGACTGTGTCCTCCTCACTTCAGTCCTTCATTTTTCATTCTGTCTCCTGTGCAAATGAAAAGGAAGACAAGGAAGGAAAGGGGCAACAAGAAAGGGGACTCAAGGAGACAAAGAATACAGCCTAATTTTGAGAAGTAACAGGATAGAAGCAGCAGGTTAGCAATTCAGTTTGGAGTATGCTACCTGGTGGAAAATACACTGATCAACCATAACATTAACACCACTGACAGGTGAAGTGAATAACATTGAGTATCTGGTTACAATAGTATATGTCAAGGCAGCATGTGAACCGTCAGTTCTTGAATGGCCATGCGTAAGAATCTGAGGCACTTTGGCTAGAACCTATACGACTGGGTCAGAACATCACCAAAACATCAGACAGGGCATATAGAGTGTTCCCAGTATGCAGTGGTTACTACCTACCAAAAGGAAGGACCACTGGTCTCCACCCAGTTATGCATGCCTGGTACACTTCCAACAAGAGGATTCCAGGGGCCGATACCCAATCAACTGTCTCCTCTCCACATAGGAGATATGTCTCTTTTCCTAGGTTCTTCATTCTGTTGTGAAGGGTGAACCCATCTACCCGATGGAGAAAATTCATCCACAATATTGTTCTTTTGGTTATTACACAGAGTTCCTGACCACAGGTGACCACAGTCCCATTATTCCTGTATGTTTTTCTAGCAGTGGAATACAGCTACTGTTCTCATTCATCCAAAGAAACAGATGGTGGCCCAAAAATGTAAGCATGTGTGCTTCTGGTGGACATCTCTCCAGCCTATCCAAGGGGTGGATGGGTTGAATTCAGGGCAGAAGAGATTGTCCTGGATATCCTGCTTCTGTACCGCTAATTCATTTTTCTCACAGCTCACGCATCCCAGCACTTATGGAGCTGGCCTGACAAGCCCAATTGCAGATTCTTTCTCAATTTACTAGCTGCTAGGGCCTCTCAAGTAGCTCCAACATCTACAGCACAAATGCAGTTCTTCATAAAGCTGATGGAAATTTGAGAGCAATTGTGCAGATTCTGCTGCCAATGCCTGTGCTGATGTTGGCAGCCCTCGCTGATATACATTTTGCTGCTTTGTTTCTCTTCCCATCTCCCACTCTCTCTTTCTTACTCTCACTCATTCACTTTTTTTCTTCCACAAGCAACAGTGCACCCTTTGTGGACTTTCTCAGTGTAAAAGCATGCTTTACAAATGGACTGCCTATCAACAGTTTGAGAGTTTCACTGTTGTGTTTCAGTTTAACAAGACCAAACATTTGCAAAGATTTCACAAACCACAACTTTGGGTGGATAAGTCTTCAGCATTGAGAGGAAAAGAGCTTGATGGTCACCAGGAGTGGTACTAATCATGGGTCCCACCCCTTCAAATGAGCTTATGTGACTTATATGACACCAGCTACAGATATCTGCACTGGCAGGCATTGGGGTGATGGGGGAGAGGGAGGGTCATCCTACTTGTCCAGAGAGAGAGAGGCCAGTTACACTCTTTAGGATGCCTGGCCATGGATCACACCACTTTCATTCAGAATCCTTCAGATTCTGTCATGCCATCATGTTTGGTGGAAGGTGGAATCAAAATCCAAATAAAGATGATCCATATGGCTACCTGCATGAGAGCCTAGTACAGTTCATATGAAATTACTAGGAGGCTCATGTGTGAAGATAAACTTAAACATTATTAGGAAATTCCATAGATATGCAGATAATGTCTGGCAAAGAGGAATGTTGTAGTGGTAGTTTTGCTGTGAGAGTGTATTTTGTTCAGGACTGATGTTGATAGTGCAAAGCTTAAATAAAAGACATTTGGAAAAGCTAGGTGTACCCAAACATTTGATGTGCAGATATACTTCTTCCCTGCTGCTCTTGGTCCCGGAGGTCAGTTTGTGTGTGGATGTTGCTGCTGATTGGGATGGAATACTTGTCAATCTGCAGAAATCGGCCTGCTCTGAGACCCCGGTGGTGTCCGGTGGGAGTCATAGCTATGAAAACTGAGCACAAAAAAATATAATCAGAATGATCACAATGTCTCTGGCTCGTAAGATGGCAGGAGAAGTAAAGAATGAAGCATGACAATCATACATCATGTTTACACATGACAATGTGAGAAGTGTTACTATGAATTAACAAATATTCAGATTTCCACGCAAGTTAAAGGAGATTATCTTCATGCTGGGGTCCATGAGGATGAAGTTGGAAGTTGTGATTTTGAAGTTTTTATATGTATTAGATGTAACTTTAAATTGAATTAAATTAAGTGAAAAATTTAAATGTAAAGAAAAATCTGTCCGGGGCTTTGTTCTGCATGTTTTGTTTTGCTTGAGTGCAAAATCAACTCAAAATGGTTCTGTAGGCAGCTCTGCCTCTGAGGCAAAACAAATGCAATTGGTTCAGTTAAAATAACCAGTAGACTGAGCTTTAGAAAAATGTTTCATATAGTGTTTCTGGAAAGTATTCAGCCTCATTCCAAAATTGACTTCAATTCATTTTCCCCTCATAATTCTACACACAATACCCCATAATGACAAAGTGAGAAAAGTTTGTTTTAAATCTTTGCAAATTTATTAAAAATAAGACAGAAAATATACTAATAATACTCACAGCTTTTACTAAAGGTGCTCATAGGCCCATTGTGTTTTGCACACAGGGGAATTTGTGCTCTACATTTAACCCACCCACACACAGTGATACACACTAGTGAATTCATACACTAGGGGCAGTGAGCACATGTGCCCAGAGCAGTGGGCAGCCCTATCATCAGTACCAGTTCAGCAACCTTCAAGTCACAAGGCTGGTTCCCTACACAACATGGTTATCCAATACATTGTTGAAGCACCTTTGTAAGCAATTACAGCCTCAAGTCTTTTTGAGATGCTACAAGCTTGGCACGGAGATTCTCCCATTCTTCTTTGCCGAACCTCTCAAGCTGCATTAGATTGGATGGGGAGCATCAGTGCACAGACAGTTTTAGATATCTCCAGAGATGTTCAATCAGGTCCCAGTCTGAGGTCCAGAGTGCTCTGGAGAAGGTTATCATCAAGGATGTCTCTCTGCATTGCTGCAGTCATCTTTCTCTTGATCCTGACTATCTCCCAAGTTCCTGCTGCAGAAAAACATCCCTGCAGCATGATGCTGCTACAACCATACTTCACTGTAAGAATGGTAATGGCTAGGTGATGAGCAGTGCCTGGGTTTCTCCAGACATTACACTTGGCATTGAAGCCAAAGAGTTCAATCTTTGTCTCATCAGACCAAATCATTTTGTTTCTCATGATCCGAGAGCCTTTTAGGTGCCTTTTAGCAAACTCTAGATGGGCTGTCATGTGCCTTTTACTAAGGAGTGGCTTCCATACATGCCTGATTTGTGGTGTGCTACAGACATGGTTGTCCTTCTGGAAGGTGCTCCTCTCTCTACAGAGCAACATTGAAGCTCTGTCAGAGTGACCATTGAGTTCCTGGTCATCTCTTTGACTAATGCCCTTCTACCATTATCACTCAATTTGGCTAGGTGGTCAACTCTAGGAAAAGTCCTGGTGGTTCCTAACTTTTTCCATTTTTTGGATGATGGAGGCCACAGGGCTCAACGAAGCAGAATTTTTCCTGTACCCTTCCTCACATCTGCGTCTCAATACAATCCTGTCTCTGATGTCTACAGACAATTCCTTTGACTTCATGTCTTGGTTTGTGCTCTGAAATGCATTGTCTACTATAGAACAGATGTGTGCCTTTCTAAATTGTGTCCAAACAACTAAATTTGCCAAAGATGTCCAATCAAACTGTAGAAACTTCTGATGGATGATCAGTGGAAACATTTTTGTGTCATGGCAAAGGATGAATATATATATGTACATTATATATAGGAGTTTATTTTTTAATAAATGTGCAAAACTTTCAAACAAACATTTCTCATTTTGTCATTGTGGGCTATTGTGTGTAAAACTTTGATGAAAAAAAATATGAATGGAATTTATTTGGAATAAGGCTGTAGCATAAAATGTGCAGGAAAATGAAGTACTGTAAATTCTTTCTGGATGTGATGTGTGTGGATGAAATATGTAAGTCAGTTTGAGATTTAGTTTTTAAGAAAGAAATTATATAATGTATAAGTTTACATCTCGAAAACCTGATAACTAGTTCTTAAGGCAGCATTTTCTTTGAATGCTTAATAGCTCAGTAGCTAAACAGTGTTATGCAGCAAAACTGGAAATAATCCTAACTTAGCTACTAAACATTAACATTATTCATTCTAAATCTACATTTACATGATGTAGTTGAAGACGTGTCTCTTAGTGTAATACTGTCACACCAACATTTAATGGTACTCTCTGTGCTGGTATGCAGTAAAGAAAAGTATGTATAAAAGCTGTGTAATGGTTTCTTAGAGACTAGTTTTCTACGCAGATTTTGAGAAAACAATGCTGTATCAAAAGATTTCTATATTTTGAGTATTGTTTTAATTGGTTACTGTCTGAACTAACTGCTCTTTTTCTGCCTCAGATGTAGAGCTGCCTTCAGATCATTTTTGACCATTTTTGGGAATTTTTATGCTATGTCTTTGCATTAATACATTTAGCAGAATGAAGACATGGCCCTCCCTAACATTTTATTTTATTACTGGTTTGTTAATATTCAAAAAGATGTGTGCTGGTCCAGTCCACAAATTTGTTGTGGGTTAACCACTTAAGTTCTCTAGTTTTACAACCCCTTTATTCCTTTCATTTTCCATATCTGGATTCACTTTATTTTCACTTTAGGTTGCTGCCTTCTTGGTCGATGTCTACGTTAGATAATGACAAATCTCCACCCCCTTTAAGTGATGCATCTTTTAACACCTGGCTAGTATTTCTTATTTTTGCTCAATTATCTGCTGATTTGAAACTCCCCTCCTCACATTTGTCCTTCTAGAACCCCACGGAATGATATTTTATCCCTTGACCCCTTTCAATAATCATTCATCTTTGGGATTTATTTGCAAATCATCAGACTAAATACACATCCCTTTTAAGGGGTTTTGGGAGCAGGAGTTGTGCACTTAACAGATCACTGCTGGAAAAAGGCCATCAGCAGGATGCATACAGGATTGCCTTGTACAAGTTTACAATTAGTACAATTCAAGATACTCCATTGTGTCCACAATCCCAATTTCTAAATCAAAATTATATCCTAATTTTGTCAGTGACCAGTGTGACGAAGATAATGCCTCACCTCTATAGCTATATTTGGCTTTTCTACAGATATGTCTTCATACACAGGTGTTCAATCAATCTTCTAAGCCTCCCACAATCTCAGTGTGGCTCCACGATGTATTTCCTTCACAAGATAAGAGTTTTAAGATTTACCTTGAAAGGCAACATTGCTGCATTTTACATAAGGTTGGATTCTTTTCTGTCTTATTTCATATCACTTCAAACAACAATACCAGCTGACAGAAGCTTTCTATCCACAGTGGTAAACTTTAAAATATTACAAAAAAGCTTTTTGTTAAATGCTTGTGGGCTTATGGATTAATCAACCAGCAGCAAGCTAACAAAATCAATGGCAAAGTGGGGCACCAGTTCTCCTTGAGAGTCCCCACTGTAACAAAGAACCGGAAACTTGATTCACACTCTGGAAATTGCTTAAGATTTATGTTCAATTCTTGTGAATTGTTGCATTACAAATATATAAATAAATAAACTTTAAATGGAATATTTCTCTTAATTGCAGAATTTAACAATTTATTAGTGTCAGAATTATAATGTGATTAAAATACACATAGTAAATAAGGAGTAATTAATTTAGTATGATACATTTAATTAATAGATAGAAAGTAATTTCTAATTAATAATATAATTGTAACTTTAGACTTGTAATTGTTGTAAGAGACACCTCCATTTCAAATACTGCTGAGCTTTTTCAGAGGTTGAAGGTGGTCTTTAAATCTCACTCTTAAAAGAGAATTGCAATAAGGAGGACAATTATCCAGTCTAGAGAACATTTTAGTATTATAGTATTATTATAACCATCAAACTTGTGACAAGTTCAAGGCTGCAGTGAAACTGCCCACAGAATAATCTGGTCACCATTATGCCCTGGTTGAATGTCCTGTTCAAATTAGCAGTGATAACTCTCAGATGTGAAAGGGTTCTTAGTTTGGTCAGTTTGTCATTATAAGTAATGGTATTCATTTTCTTAGCAAAGCTCTATACTTATTTAGATGTTTGTTCATAAGTATCGTATGTTTTTACAAGCTGGTACTTGGACTCAACTAGACAGTTTTCGGATCTAAGTGTGGACAGTGAGTGTACACAGTGTTTAAAAAGTCCAGCAGCACTGCTGTGTTTGTTCCTCTTGTACCAGCTTAATTACCTACCACCCACAAATGACTTGCTCTGTGGTATTATGGTCTGTGACCATTGAAGATCAGGGTGGAAGTAAGGTAACAAAGTATACAGAGACTCAAACAGGCTGGTGGTATCTATATATATATATATATATATATATATATATATATATATATATATATATATATATATGTATAGACACCAGTTGCATCCATCATTTCATTATTTTACACTAGATACCACAGCCTGTGTGTACAGTGGTGTAAATGCTGGCTCAACATTGGCACAAGGTGGGCACTGCTTGCCTGGCACTGCCATGTGGCACAGAGCATAATAGAGACATCTCAGAGACTATTAGCACAGATGGTTGTCATATGTATGCAAATCAGGTGATCTCTGAATCAGGCATCCCCATCGACACCACCTGTCTGCCTTTCTCATCCACACACACACACACACACACACACACACACACACACACACACACACTTTCCGCTCCCTCAAACCCCCTGCCCAAGAACAAGATTGTAGCACCCTGTTCCTAATCAGGCAGCACATATTAATTAAAGCAAACACATTAATCATCATTTGCTGGGTTTGAAGAGCCAGAAGTGAGAGAGGATCATCTCAGACTCTAGCTGAGAGAGGAGTCAGGGTTCCTTCTCTTTTTGGATGAATTGTTGATGGAATTATTATATGATTTTCTCCAGTTTTGCTTGTTGTTCTCTGGTGCTGCAAGGCTACTATGGTTAACTATTAAGGACAGCTTAAAGCAACATGAATTAGCATTTTTACCTTCAAATAAAAGCTTCAAAATCATTGTGATGCTCTACTGACTACTAAAAATAATAGCATCTGTTGCTACGACTACAACTTTGGTGAAGCAAGGCAGGACAGTTCTCATGAGAACTGCGTAATGCTGCATAACCCAAGTCATATTTGTGTAAATTCCTGACCAGGTCAGTCCACATGCTTTCAGTGATGGCTCTGTGTCTCTTAGCTTGTATGTATATATTCACATGCTCACAAGTTGAACAGGGTCTGCAGACCAGGTAATCACATCCATCTAAAACACTGGACTGTTTATGGAATTTGGTCATTTTTGATAAATACTATAGATGAAATTGGATTTTGGCAAAAACTTTAGGTGACTAAAGAAGGAGGTTTCTGAAACTCAGTGTAAGTTCTGAAACTTAAGTTCAATACCATTCGGGTTTATACAGTTATAATGCTATAGAATAAATAAAAATAATATATTATATGTAATTATATACAACTGGTGGTTGGTGTGGCACAATGGATAAATCCACCAGCGAGCCACCACACCATGTTGAGAGACTGGGGTTTGATTCCCAGTCTGGACAACTGTGCTGTGCTACACCAACAAGAGTCCTTGGGCAAGACTCCTAACACTACTCTTCTACTGCTCTGGAGAAGAGTGTCTGCTAAATACCATAACTGTAATATCAATGTATAATACAGCACTGTATTTCTAAATTCAGTTATTTGCCGAATTTGTTCCAAACATGCAACACAATGCAGTAACCTGCATCTGTCCTTTAAGCAGCATTTCAAAATTCCTGAATGGTTTTCCTATATGCAGAGGTTGTGTGTGCTGCAGGATACCATACAGAAACTTTATGCTCTAGGCTCAACTGCATCTGATCTTGTTTACAGGCTAGACAGTTTATCTTGGTCATCCTTTAATCTTTCATCAGTGTTCACAGGATGCTGCCCACGAGACACTGTTGGTGAACTATTCTCAGTGCAGTAGTGAGACTGAGGGCTTTGAGCACTCCAGCAGCACTGCTGTGTCGGATCTGCTTATACCCTCACAAAACATACTAACACATACAGTGGATGTTTATACAGTTATGATATCTGCCTGCTGCAAAGGCCAATACCACACCTTCTCTCTAACATATTTAACCAGAGCAGTTCAACAAACCTGAATAGCCTTATTTGGGATTACTTAACCACTACTATTGCTAAAGCAAAACTGAAGAGAAGCAAACTTTGGATAATACAGGTTTTGAACCAAGCCATTCCTTTAAAAGCATGCACTGGAGTCTAGGAGCTCTCCTTTGTAGTGTGATATTTGATAGTGTTGGCCAGCCGCCCACTCACCCAGTGATTAGTGGTAGTGGGGAGAGGCCTCAACTGTAAAACCATATGTACGAAATCAGTCATTCATTGTCTTAAATACGAAGTTAATGCTTTTTTTTCTCATTAACACACTCTCTCTCTCTCTCTCTCTCTCTCTCTCTCTCTCTCTCTCTCTCTCTCTCTCTCCTCTCTCTCTCTCTCTCTCTCTGTACAGACTCCATATGTCCTTCCACTCAGCAGACTCACACACACATACTCAAACACACACACACATGCACACACACCACACACACATGCACACACACACACACACACACACACACACACACACACACACACACACACACACACAAACACAGACACACAGCAGGCATGCAAATCTCATGCAAAGTGCTGAAACTCAAGTTAATCTCATAAGGGACCATTGTTTTCATTACACCCTTTAACATAATTTCTTTAAAAAAAAAGATATGAGCAAGGTATTGCAAACAGATGCTGAAGCATAATATTTAGAATGTGGCCCGAACCAGTCACCCTCCCTCCACCTTTCGTTGCAGCCAAGTGCATTTATGTTTATGTTGTAACACTTTTTGTTTTGGAAAAACATGCCGTCCATCCCTTTCTTTCCTTCCCACGCATAGTTGTCATTTTTGCAGCTGAAAATGACCCGTCTCTGCTGCCTGGCATGTGTGGTCAAACCCCAACAGGAATTCAAACTTGGGCAAAGGGTAATTATACTGAGCAAAAAATAAGCTTTTAAAGGCCTTAAATTTCTGCATTTTGCCCAATTGTTTCTCCCTGTTGTCACGTGATATGTGTGACAATATGTGAGATTGTGTATATGAATCAAAATAGGACATTACATCCCTGTTCATATTTTTCAAAACAACCCAAGGAAAGCATTACAGGACATTTGGACCCGACACTCCCCCTTATTAAGGTTTTCCTTATTGTATGTGATAATGAGTCTGATATCCAGTGGTGCGCCTAAATACAGTGCAGCTTATTCACTACATTTGATCCAACAGCAGGTCTCACATGTTTGTTTTCATCCTTTCAAAAGGGTGGGTCCTCCACACTTGTTTTTGTCCAATCAAATGGACAGGTCCAGATTTTATTACTTTTGGTGTCATGAATTTTAGAATATTTATTTGCAGCGTCTTTAAATTTTAGTTGTCATTTACCAAACAGCTGTATTTTTAAATGTTTCCCCTATTATTTGAGTGGATTGTGGTTACATGTTTTCTGTGCCTGTTAAAAAAGGCAGCCTTTTTCATTATGGGTTGGGAAATTCAGCTTTATAGTCAGGAAATCTTATTTGAAAATTTCATGGTGCTCTTTTCCTTACTTTCACTTAAAGCTGTAGTACATTTGTGCATAAAATACAAAACATACTATTTCATCATGCCTTTTGGAGATCAATTCATCTTCTCACTTATTGGTAGGAACATCAGTTTTGAGCAGGGGTTGCCCAAACTCTCGCATGCCAGTGTAAATTCATTGTTACAATTGTTTATCTGTTCTTGTTTAACTGCTACAGAAGCCAGTCCATGACCACTGTAGGACTTCATTTATCATTCAACAGAGTTTGCATGGCCTTAAAGTAATTTAAAAGAATTCTTCAAAAGTTCCTCAGGTTCAATTTAGAACTATTTGAATGCTTAGTTGGCTGTTGCCTGGATTGCCCTTCTTCCTAGGAGTGCAGATAATCAAGAAGTGAGGATCATTTGTTTTGCCTCAATGTGTCAGAATTTAGAATTTTTTCCTAATGGACCCTGGACCATTGTTTTGTTTGGACACATACAGCAGCTCCAGAATGAATCCGACCTAACCTCTTCTTTAACGTCTCTTTAGTTTGAAACTCAAATTTAGGAATCGCATACCTTCATAAACCAAAGCTGAAAACTGCTAAGAAATATTGAATGTGTATTAAAGCTTAATCGGCCCAACAGGCCTTCTTTTCTTCAGTCTACTGTCCATTTTCTATATGTTCCAGTGGAGGTGCCGTAACACACACAGCCAATCAAGTCTCTGGAAAAAAACTTTACATCACTGGCCTGCTCCCCACATCAAAGTAGCAGTGCTGTGCTGTTACTAGCTCTGGGCTTTGCCTCACAGCACCCCTTCATAAAAGAGCAGAAAACATGGCAGAAATATCATGGCTCATAACTACAGGCTTGAGGAACATGCAGAACCCAGCCCTCTTCCTTTGCCAGGGAATGGTCGTTCTGCTTCACTTCCCATTAAGCTGAGAACAAGGAAGGCCACCCACTTATGATTCATCACCATGACACTGATTGCAAATGACCCGCAGCACTGGGCAGGTAAAAAGCCAACATCTGATGATCGCATCAGGGTATCCCAGGAGTCCACTGTGGTGGCAGGCATATGTGTCCTGCAGAGCATTTGGGGGATTTATGCATCTGAATTGTCAATTTGAATCAAACGCAGTTATATGTACCATTTGAACAAATTGACTATTCAGTGCAAGCTTTATTTTTTTAAGTGTAAGTTTAAATATTGGATGTCCAAAAATTGAAGTTGAACGATGATAAAACAGAGGCAATTATTTTTGGCCACTTTGACTCAGTATCTGATTGTCTTCGCCCACTTTACTTAAATATACAAAGCCACACCAGGAATCTCTGTGTTATCTTTGAATCTGCACTGAAATTCCAAAAAAAAACAAAAAAAACATGAACTTTTATCAGCTTAGAAAGATTGCTACACTTAAACCAATTTTATCATTTAAGGACTTGGAAATTCATACTTTCGGAATTATACAGTCGGCTCTGCCACATTTGCAGTTGGTCCAGAAAGCAGCAGCTAGACTTAACTGGATCCAGGAAAAGAGAAAGTGTCACACCTTTCCCTGGCTACCAGTAAAATACAGATTTGAGTTTAAGATTTTATTGTTGGTTTTTAAAGCTATGAATGATGTCTTATGACTAATATATCTGACCTCCTGAGCCCGTATTCGACCTCATGCGTTTTAAGATCCTCTAATCAGCTGCCATTGGACACTCTGCATTCTCAGCTACAATGTAAAGATGACCGAGCTTTCTCTGTAACTGCCCGGAAACGGTGGCAGGACATCATATATAAGTTCAGTTAATGTTTTTTCAAATGAAATCCTATTTATATTCTCAGGCATTTCCCTCTTAAATGCTTGTAGCATTTTCTTTACATTTTATTTTAATTAACTATGTAAACTGATTTTTAGATTTTATCTATTTTATTCTGTTAATTTGAATTTTAGATTTGATCTATTTTAGTGGTTTGTGGTGTTTTATCTTTTTGTTTATCTATAACTGTACTGCACTTTTGCTGACTTGTGTAGTCTTTTTAAATGTGCTTCAGAAATAAATGGACTTTACTTGACTAGGATTCACCCTCTGGACTAGACATTTTCCTAAATGTTCTACCTGAAGACTCTGAGGAGTAAGTGCCAGATTTATTTTGAACAAGTTTTATTTTGGCCCAGTTTGCCCAGTCATCAAAGTATGGAAGGCAGAGGTGGAGCCAACCCACTGGGTGACCAGCTGGACCAAACTAGTGGTGGTGGAGAGGAGGGAGGGGAAAATGAAATGTCTGCATCTGGAAAGCAACGTTTGAGGACTAGCATGTGAGTCTCTTGGTAGAACTTTTGCTGAACATGTGGGTGTTCAAAAAGGATTGGCTTCACAGGCCAGATCTACAGCAGTGGATTCCAAACCTAAAGAGTTCAGAGAACCATTAGTTGATTCAAGTCTACACCAAAATGTGGACAAAGATTCAGGGAGTTTTCCTTTCTAGAGTGTGGTCCTGGCAGGATGTTAGCTTGCAGGCACAATATGGAACTTTGTGTCTCTTCAATTCACTTCTAAGTTTTTCCATTATTGATGCACAATGTGACACACAATGACCACTCCAAGACTGGCTGACAGTCTAGCGTTTCTGACAGGTTCCTGGGTAAACGTATTGCACATAATGATTTAATGGTTTAACCTTCTTCCTGCTTCAAGACTTAGGTTGCTGCCATACCCAGGAATCAACTGGCTTACCAGTCCTAAAGTTTACTGATTGGGTCTACAAACCACTGCTATAATGGCTGACTGGTCTGTGGCTGTTTTCCGTCTCAATCATGTGCAAGCTCTCACTGGTTTACATCTGTCAAGGGTAAATTGAACATAGACCCTCAGTGCCACAGGTGTGACTTCACTCTGAAAACTCTGCCATCCAGAATGTTCAAGTATGACCGCAGCTGCACAAACATGTCACAGCCAGTCCTCAACTCCTCTCCTGAAGATTTTGGGCTGCTAACACCTCAGTGACACCAGATTCAGAAATCAACAACCTTAGGTGTGGTGTTGTTTTCAGGCCAACAGGTCAGGCTGCCTGGCTTGCTTTAATTCTATCTGGGCTCTAAAGCAGTACGCTTCAAAACTTCTGAACCAGGTCGCTTTCCATGCCAATCGGAAATGGTCTACTGATTGAGGTGCGAGTCAAGGTATGCAAGAACCACTGTTATTCCTCCTGGTCCTGAGGGACTCCAATCAATTGGTGTCTACTCAACAAGAAATATGAGGAATCAAATATGCTGAATTCAGTGTTTCTGCAATTAGCCCTGAGTGAACAGCGGAACAGTCAGACACACAAGGTTGAGCCTGCCACTCAGTATGAAATGACCCCTCAAGTCATGAGATCCAGACAGTGATTCATGAGAAAGGTAATTACTTCAAGGCAACATCTAGCTCAATAAAACAACAGGTCGGTGCCAATTCCTAGTAGTTTACCCAGAGTGCGAAACAGTTGTGATGTACAGCAGAGCCTACAGGCGTTCTACCGTGCTGTTGTTCGCTAATTGGTGTGAATGGCCAATACCAATATTTGCAGAAGACTAAACAAAGCAAGAGAGTGGAAACAGCACAATCTCAGTACAGAGCCTTGAAGCCAGAGTGTCCTTCGCCAAGCCTTCCAACAGTTCTTTGGCGCTGCGATTTTGAGCCAGAGAGTCAATTTGTCTCCTTCCTGCTTCCGTTAGGCCTCTGACAGCATGACGGGAAATCAGCAAAGGGAAGGGAAGAGCCATAAGCTGCCAACTGAAGGCAACTCCAAGGATGAAACATCTTTCAGTGACAGCATAGCACTGCATGTTCTCAACTGTTCAGCACAGCCAAATTGACATTGTCACCCAGTCTTTTTCAGGTGTTCATCTCGTTTGTTACTTTCTGTTTATATATGTGTGTGTGTGTGTGTGTGTGTGTGCGTGTGTGTGTGTGTGTGTGTGTGTGTCTATGTCTGTGTCTGTGTTTGCAAATGTGTCTATGTGAGTGCTCTCATATGGCAGGAGAGAAAGATTAATGGCTTCCCCTAAATTACAGAGTTAGGGAAGAATGTGCCACCTCATTGTCTTGCTTTAAAATGTTTTAATTGGGTTCCCCTTGTGGTTTGTGAGACGAACGCACACAAACAGCACTTAAGCAATTTAAATTCCACCCACCATTAATGTGACTTTCATATAAACTCTGCAATTAAGTGCATTCCAGGCTCTGACATTCTCTTCACATCCTCCCTGATTCCTGACAAAGTGAGAGAAAAATGTGTTCTTAGTTGAACTCAAGAAAAGTGAGCAGATAATCCAGCTTTTAGAGGCATCTTAAAGTGTCTGATGTATGTGTGGAGTTATTGATATGTCATTAGTGGAAATTTCTCTCTGATGACTGACAGGCTGCAGTAACCTGTTGTCACACTAATGAAAAATGACAATCGTTGGTGTCACATCTGATTAATTGCAGCATACAATTACTGTGTCTGGAGTGAAAGAGTTGCAGCCACACAACCAGACAGCACTTTTCAAATGAATGTGCTGCTTGGAGTATATCATCCACACATTTTTCTGCTTCATTTCTTCATAGAAATGCTTGATTTTTCCTACTACTTTTCAATTAATGTCAGCCTTGTTGGGTTCACTCCCTGTCAATGTTAAGGAACAATTCAATGTAGAGTTGTGGACATTTAATTAAACCTACCCATTTTGGACATGATGGCTATTTATGATATTCTTTTGTCTTGGTAGAGACAATCAACAAACCCCCATGGTCAGCTCCAAGATCAATGGTTTATTGTCATGCAACCAGAAGGTCTGGTGTCATGGTGTGACATTTTATACATTTCTAGACCTTACTCTGATCTAAGAAATCTGAGTATGCTGTTTACATTACTTTTGCAGATTATTGAGCAAATTAAAATTTTAAGTTTGTAAAAGGGTTCATTTTAGCGTGTTTTTGTGGTCCGGGTGTTTTTTTTCAATAAATATGGGTCTCAGATGTGTGTTGTCCCCCTTTCGAAAGAAATGAAACAACTGACCCCCCCAACCCAACTGAGAGAAAACCACTTAGGCTAACCCCCAGGTATTCATGATGTCAATGCACACACCTGGGGCCAATGGTAGGGCCTATGCCAAAGATTTTTGTTTTCTATAATATTGTTATTCTCAAGATTCAAGTTTTTCTCATAAGCATGCCTCTGGAGTCCTGTAGCAGAAACCTGGTTTCACTATTAGTATTAGCCAGTACTATTAGTACTATTTAGTACTTAGCACTTAAAAACCTGAAAAGTTATTGAAATTTTGCCAAAATGAAGAACATAAAATACACAGTCCATCATTGTTCCCAGGCTAGTACTGAGAAGACACAATCTTTCACAATTGACCAAAACCTGCAGAAGGGGTCTACGGAGGTCTGAAGCAGTGATGGGTTCACTGTTACAAACATGCTCCATTCTGAAGGCTGTATCAGATGTCATGTGTGTTTTAAAGGCATCCATGCTGTATCATTTTCTTGTTTGCACATTTGCTCAGAAATGTGGAATGACACTGCTCAATAATGACACCAGGCTGGGGTCCATCCCGGCCTGTAAAATCTCTCATCAGGCCTGGTCTGATTCTCTGCCCGGGCGCCTTTAACAGGAGCTCTTTGGAGATTGCTTCATAGCCTTCAGGGATACTAAAGTCTAACAGAGGTGTGTGTGTGTGTGTGTGTGTGTGTGTGTGTGTGTGTGTGTGTGTGTGTGTGTGTGTGTGTGTGTGTGTGTGTGTGTGTGTGTGTGTGTTGAGACGGTGGGTGAAGGGGTCTGATTTACAGCTGGACTTTAATTGGGTTGTAAAATCAAATCCAGAGTTGTTTCAGGAATGCCAAGTCGTGATTCCTGCTGCGCTGTTTACAGGAGGAACCCGACAGTCAAGGACATGGAGAGTGAGGGTGTTTGTGTGTATTTGTATGTGTGTGTGTGTGTGTGTGTGTGTGTGTGTGTGTGTGTGTGTGTGTGTGTGTGTGTGTGTGCTAGTAAGGAAGAGAGCAGGAGAGTGAAGGCAGATATGGGTTTTACTGTGATTAAAGAAGTGTGTGATGTGACTTGTGAGGCATAAGCTGCGAGTTGATCTGTCAGGAAGGCGAGATGAGAAACTGTCTGCATGCACTTCATCTCCAAATGCTTGTTGACACCCCTTTAATGACTGCATTTATTGACTTTAAGTTGCACCCGTTGCTGATACAGATGTGCAAATGCACACACAGCTTAGTCCATGTACAGAAGTACTGCAAATAGAATAGGACACTCTGGAGCAGATAAACCCGAGTGAACCTACTGACACCATGTCTAATAAGAGTGTGATTTCAGAAGAGACGGTGCATGGTGTCCCAATATTTTTGTCCATACAATATAGGAACAAGTATGAATGAGAGACAGAGAGAAAATGAAATTCATGTACAGGGCCTGATCACAGAGATAAACAGTTTAGACTCATTATATTTATGAGTGCAAAATGTACATAAACCCAGCCCACTGACAACAGACTAGGCTAAATGCAGTGTCTGTTTCAGAGGAATATGGAAGTTCTCCTGCAAGGTCAGACAGCAAGCACTGCATGGTTCTTCTGGCACACTGGCACCTCTGGAGTATCTGAGGTATTGTTCTTATTGCTTTTCAACCAGCTTGGTCATATTGGTCAGTCATCAAGGGTCTTGAAGATCATACTGGTTGAGCAGCTTTGGCTTTGCTTGTCATGTTGGTCGACAAGAGTGGTCTTGCTGGTCATACTCGTCAACCAGCATGGTCAAGCTTGGTCATACTGGCTGCCTAAATTGATCAGATTGATCATCCTTGTATTCCAGCTAAACCACCAAACCCAAACAAACCCACCCCAAACAAAAATATACCCAGCTTAACCACTTTGAACTGCTTAAGCTGGCCAGGCTTTTTTTTTTTTGCAGCAGAGAAGTTTTTGTTCTCAAAACAGATCTTAATGTGAGACAATTACTATAGCCTAGCCCCTGGAACGGATCAAACATTGCAACTCAACAAGATCAACTGGAACAATTACCTTTAGATAATAACCCATTTTAAAAACAATCTTATCTGAAAAACTCATGGAGTGGAATCACGGGCCAAAGTACCTCTGAAGGCATTTGCGTCTGTAATATTCTTGGTGAACTCCTGAACTCTCATTATCCACCTCTATAAAGCCCTCTTCTCTCTCTGATAGTTTAAATCTGTGCACGAGATATTACAGCATTATCTAACCCATTATTCTGGACTGTTACGCTAAGCTTGATTATTGAAGACAGTTTATCTAATTGGATGCAGGGGTCTGAGGGGGGGCACCATCAATAGGGTCATATACATTTACTGTAAATGTCCAGTGACCTAAAATGAACTGAACTGAGCAGAGTAATTCCATCTCTCTCTCTCTCTCTCTCTCTCTCTCTCTCTCTCTCTCTCTCTCTCTCTCACACACACACACACACACACACACACACGATTGGCAAGAATATCACCCTTTCTTAATTTCTTCATTAAAAATAGGAGATTAGCTGTCAAATAAAGATGGAGTTAAGTTATGAATGTCACATTTCAATGTGGTAATTGTGCAAATTATAAAAATATATCCTTACACTTTAGTTTCCTGTTGGACAAGAATACTGCAGACGTTTTGTGGACAAGGATTAAGCATAGTTCTGGACTGGATAACATCCAGTTGCGGTTGGAAGTTTAGAATTTGATTTTCACAGAAGTCTTAAAAGTAGAAAAGGTGTTTTGAAGATCAGATTTTGATTCCCATTATAACAGGGCACCCACTGACATTTGATTGTCTCCCACTGATTGAAAACTACTGACTCTAACTTCACCTTCAAATTATCTGCTAATCCTAAATGTTCACACGTTTGTCACTCACATATATGTAATATTGAATCATTTTCCTCAAATAAAAGGGCAAGTGTAATATTTTTGTCTCATTTGTTTGATCTGGTTCTTCCAATTTAATTTTAGAACTTGCATAAAAATATGAGATTTTCACTCAAATTTATGCAGAAATCTAGAAAATTCTAAAGGGTTCACAAACTTTCAGGCACCATTGACTATTGAATGGTAAACTAAGGACATCATACCCAATACCAATCATCAGCTGAACAAATGATTCTGTATCTACTATAAATGATTCAGTAACTGCTATGAATGAATCCATATCTTTTATATATTTATATTTGGTGAAAAACATATTCAGTGTCTATTGTTAATGATCCAGTATCTTCTTTAAACGATTTAACAACTGCTCTAAATGGACCAATATTTACATTTACATGTAAATTTACATTTATGGCATTTGGTAGATGCTCTTATCCATAATGACCTTAAATCCTTAAATATTCTTAGTTACAAGAGGCTAGATTCGAGAGATACCGCAATACCAACAAGATTCAGTGGAACTATAATCCTTTAATGTGTTAAGTGCTCAGGAAAGAAATGGGTCTTTGTCAGCTTTTGAAGGCAGTGAGAGACTCCATTGTTCAGACCCCCAGAGGAAGATCGTTCCATCATTTTGGTACCAGGACTTGAGGGATAGTGGGTCAAACCAAGCTGCACTTCATGCCTGAAGGGCTCTTGGCACAGATTGAGTTTTGACCATTGTCATCAATGATTCAATTCACGATTCAATAATTACTATAAATCTTTCAGTATTTATTAAAAATTATTTAGAACATCTTATAAATTATGTAATTATAAATTATCCATTTTCTACTAGAATGCATTCAGTATTTACTATCAATAATTGAGAATATACTATAAATGATCAAGTTTCTACAAGAGATTCAATATTTGCTATAAATGATATGGCATCAACTATATGATTTAATATTTGCTAAAATGATTAATTATCTGCAATATATTATTCAGTTGTTGTTTTTTTTAAATAAATGATTCACTTTCTACAATAAATGATAAATAATTCTATAACTGGTCTGAATTTAATAACAAACAAATACAAATAAGTAATAACTAACCTAGTAACTAAAATACATAATAATAACAACAATAGCTAAGTAAACTAATAACTACAAATAACTAAATAATAAATAAATAAATAAATAAATAAACAAATAGCTAATAACTACAGTAGCTAACAGAGGAAGCTGAAATATGTTAGACAAGAGTGGAGGTGCAGCAGTCAGATCCAGAGTTGAACAGTAATTAAACTATGGAACATTCAGTGGGAGATGCTGTATCATTAGTTTCATTTCCTATTAGCCAGAATGGTAAGTGAGCTGAGTGATTCTAAGCCCATCAGTGTGTCCATATTATGCTATTAGAGCAAAGTACCATAACCACCATGACCATTCACATTACCAAACCCCCTCAGGCTTTTACACCTACAGCAAGGGGGTGGGTCAACCTGGATGTAAAACAAGGTCATTAGCATATGTAGTACAGGTAAGCTTACTTCTGGAGTTTCAAGCTTCAGCAGGCAGGCACTACAAAGGGAGACTGCTTTTAAGAATGATGGAAAAGAGGATAGAAGAGCGGAGAGGAGCAAAGAGAGGAGAAAATACGAGCGCCACTGTTTCTAATTAGCCATGCAAATCCTCAAGCTGACGGATTGAGTTTTGAAATGAAATTGCTGCTTTGGATCTTCAGCGCCTGTGTTAATCTCTGAGAACGTAGCTGGTTGAAGGCGGTTTGTCGTTTTCAACACAGGGTTCAAGAGCTTTTCTCATTGCTGCCTCTGCCCCTCTGACAGAGCACCGGCTCAGCACTTATCCCCTTCCAGACAGAGCCCATCCCTCCCCCCTCTAAGCCTAGCACACAGAAATCGTTTAGATGTTATTTTCATCTTCTGCAATAACAGCTACAAATGCTCATTTCTTCTAAACTTAGAGTGCTTTAGCTTAATTGCTACATTAATCATGGATTATTAGACATATGAACATCAATTGATCTGTGTGTTCTGTGTGTTTCCAGTTTTAAATATAACATATTTTGCAAAATACAACTTAAACAATGATAAATTCTAATTGTGCATTTTGGTGAGTTATCTTGTTTTAGTGTTAGGCTTCATTCACACAGCACGTAAACTATCCTGAATTCAAATTTGAATCCGAAATCATACTTCATAAGTGACATAGATTTATTATCTTTGTTTACATTGTAGTGTAAACAACAAAACCATAGTAAATGTAACATTCTGATTCATTTCACTTCTAATCTGGGTCAATTTCATATGTGATACTATTTTCAGATATGTACCCAATGCATGTAAACAGCAATATCTGAATTAATGCAAGAATGTAATCAAAATACCAATTGCCAGTTACAAAATGTATTGTGTTCATTTAAGCATTAAGAGTGACAGAAGAATAATGTTAGCATCTCACTAATCTTATTTTCACATCACGTAAACGGCATATCATCATAAGTGAAAACACAGGAAAGCCATGTAGAACATGAAGATACTCAATTAAAAGGCATCCAAGGCCAAAATATTTCACATATTTCACACATATATTAAAATATGCAATGAGCTCCTGTCCACTTGGTGAGCTGCTTTGCCAAATACACACAAGCCAGTCTGCCATGTACTTGAACAAATCTGAAAGCAAATTTTGGTTATGGTTAGGGTTAAGGTTGCAGTAAGTGTTTGGTTTGGTTACGTTCAGGTCATGGTTGTGGTTATAGTTAGGGTTAGATTTAGGGTTAGGGTTAGTTTCATTTTAGGTTATGGTTAAGGTTAGGGTTAGCATTAATTAAGATTATATCATGGTTAATGATAATGTATTTTGATGGTCTCAAGAAGATCATCTCCAGATCTCTATATGAGTAGAATTTTTAGATGACCCTGAACTGTGGCTCATTTGTTTCTTCTGAAATCAATGTTATTAAAAATATATTTTTCTTGCTTTTGTTGGAATAACTGTCTATACTGTACAGTGAAGACTTCCTACTAGATTTTGGAACACTGCTCATGCCTGGCATTAGTCCTAGTGCCAATTGGTTTAATGACCAGAGGTTTAGTCTCAAGGGAAATATTGGAGATTTTATACTGCCAGTACTTTGCAACAGCCTTGAGAATCAACTCTTCAGATCAATAGATGAAAGTATGCAGAAGAATCAGCTCTACCACTCTTCCACCCTCACCTCAGTTCCTCTGTTTCATCTTCTTGACTTTGTTGCACATAGCCCTCACCCTGTAGTGAAATAAAGCTGCTCCTTCTGAAAGATCATGCTGTTGCACTCTTGTAAAGAGCCCCAGATGTAACAGGAGCCGTTCACATCCAAAACCAGGCCAGATCAAAAGCTTACCAAAGCAGGTACTAATTTATAATGTCAGGGATTAGCTGTTTTGGAGCTGGGGCTGACTGTAATAAGCAATATGTGCACTGATCAAAGTTAGTGCTTTAATATCTGACTCATTCTCTCGGAGCAGATGGACGTTGAACATGCCCAACGATTCTCTCCTGGAATGGCCCTCTACTGCCAACTGGGTTATGAAGCTATGGCTTGAAGAACACGCGGACTGGTTGGCTGGCTGTGGGCTTTGACTTTTGCTTCAAACACACCATGGCAGGGTTGATTGAGGCTTTTGGAATGAGGATTGCACTCTAGATGATATATGATCTCTGCTTGAACCTCACTGGGAATCAATGGATAAAAGAAGGAAAGATGGCATCAGTGCTTACTGGCATGATTTGAGTTGGACAAACTGGATTTATTTATTTATTTTTTTACAAAATGAAGGTTATTATAAAAGTTCAACCATTTAATCTACTTATATTATAAAACTGCTTCAGTTGGAATAACTGTCTCTACTGTCCAAGGAAGACTTTCTACTACACTGTTAACGAGGTCAGGATCCCACCTCAAATCAATATCCCCTACTCATCCCTAATGTAAGAGATGGACCATCATTATTCACAATTCAATGCTATGGGGATTTATAAATATACATTAGACATGTTGCCAGTATGTCCATGTTTGCTAAAAGGAGTCCTCTTTTATTGGCAATACTTCACTACAGGGACAAGACAAGCATTTACACATTTCGGTCAGCAATGGGTGCAGCTTAAAGTAGCCGAATGCATTCATTAGAAGTGGTGTCCACAAACATTTGGACATACAGTGTATGAAATATTACTATGCAAGAATCTGTACTGTATCTGTAAGATTTATACTGAATCTTGTTAATCCCCAATCTAGCATTTGTTTATCAACAGGATCTAAGTGTGAGGAATCTCTGGATTCTAGCCTCGTCTACTTGCTGAGGATATTTTCTGAGTGAACAGCAAAGCACTTTTGTAAGTCACTCTGGATAAGGGTGTCTGCTTAAAGCCATAAATGTAAATGTAAATGTAAATGTAAATGTAAATGTAAATGTAAATGTAAATAATGAGAATAATAATAATAATAATAATAATAATAATAATAATAATAATAATAATATGTTTGTAATTGTGGTAAAATAGTGGTAAATTCTTTAGGGACTAATTTACTACTAAATTACTACTAATTTACCTCATCCAGTGCCTCTCCAAATCTAAGCAAAACATGTTTTGGACCAAAGCCAAAAACATGGACCTAAAATGATCATAAAACAATGTTTCAGCATAACATTTCATAAATATTTCAAATAATAATTAGTGGAGTCAATCAATCAATCAATCAATCAAAAACAAAATACAATCATGTTAATCACAACAACAGTTTCATCATGATTAATCACATGTTCATTTGATTGCTCCAATGGGAGGAGGAGGAGGTAGATTTCCCTGATAAAAAATTACAGACTAATAATAATTACTAAAACTAATACTAATCAGGCTCTGAACTACAGGAGGACATTGGAGGCAAATTTGGTAAAATGTGTTAATGCCTTAAAGAAATTTCCAATTAATCACATGTTTACTATGTTAACATAACAGCACTAGTAATAACCTTGTGTGGTATGTTATTTATTTATTTTTTATTTTTTTCATTTTATCCCAATTTGTTCCATCCCAATTTGGAAGTGCCAGCTACTCAACCCTGTTAGGACTCTCCCCCATCACGTATGATGCTCTTGACACTAGGTTTCAATTAGGTTCAAGTCTGGGTTTCTAGTTAGGCCATGCAAGGACATTCACAGGGACGTCCCAAAGCCATTCCTTTGTTATCTTGGCTGTGTGCTTCAGTTTGTCTTCCTATTGGAAGATAAACCTTCATGCCAGTGTAAGGTCCAGAGTGCTCTGGAGCAGGTTGTAGACCCTATTTGTATCCCCACAAAGTGCAGATATCAGTTCGTTAGTTAAATATTCCAGTCGATTGGTACCTTTAATACTGCATTGTTGAAGAATGAAGAAATGATTGAAAGTACAAAAAAGAACATACAGACATTTTAACAATAGCTGAGCACACAGATAAATGAACTAACATATCAAGTGCCTGCAAAAGTGTTTCATTTCATATGAATCAGGAAAAGACCCTATGGCTCAGAGATAGGCCCTGTGGCACAGAGATTGGCCATGTGGATCAGAGATAGACCCTGACAGTGATGGGAGTTGGCTGGAGCTGACGCAAAGTAGGCTCTGCAGAAAAGCTTTTTAAAACAGAAGAGTCTAAGAGCTGACATCTCTAGAGTTTCACTATATCACAGCGCTCAGAGACAGGCCAGCTGGATGCTCCAGGTTTTGTGCTTATAGAAGTGGCAAGCAAAGATGGAACTGACAGCTTTGTAATGGACCTTTTGGATGAGGAATAATGTACCATTCTACAGACTAGAACTGTACCCTTTTGTTAAAATTTCAAACAGACAAGTACACACACACTCACACACACACACACACACACACACACACACACACACACACACACACACACACACACACACACACACACACAGTCCTTGTCCGAGTGCCTCCAATGTTCAGAAAATTGTGGGTTCATCCAAAACATATATAGCATGTCAGTCTTTTTCCAAAGCACCTAGAAAATGACAGCATACACTTACAGCTGTGGCTACACAGTAACCATGCATTTACAGGAGATATGGAGGTATCTGCCATCATACTAAAACCAAATAAACACACAAATTTTGATATGTGCATTGATATTTCAGAAATAAAATACCTTTTTGCATGTGTAACCTATCTCCACATACATTGTATCTCCATTTTGACAGTTTTCACTTTTTGACTTAATGTAAATCTTCATTGAATCAGTGGGATCACAATTAGGTGTGAGTGGAGCCCTGTTTTATTTAAAGAACAGGAATCTATTATAGTCTTATCTTTACAACACATGTTTGTGGACATGTATCATGGCACAAACAAAGGGGAATTCTGAGGAGCTCAGAAGGAGAGTTGTTGCTCATCAGGCTGGAAAAGGATAAAACCATCTCTAAAGTGTTTGTTATTCCACCAATATACACAGTTTAGTTCTCCTTTTCTACTTTTGGGACTGAAAATCTGATGATGTTTCAGGTCAAATGTATGCAGAAATATAGAACATTCTACATTTCAAGCACCAGCATAATTTTAAGAGGTCACTGAGAGCACATCTGATAACAGATAGACCCTCCTCTTCAGTCTCTGGGCTCCCCACAAAGCTTAATGTTTGTGGTAAGCCTTTAAACCACATGTGCCTTTAATGTGAGTTTGGCTTATAATGCACCGGGGTTCCCAGTGTGTTTTCAGCACTGTTTGTGGTTGAGCTACTATTGTTTTTGCCATTGCATATCACGGTCTACTCTTGAACTAAGGCTTTGGGAATTTTTATTAGGATAAACAACATCAATTCAACTCTACTGTCAAAATTCCTTATTTATGTAGCATTTTTCATTATTTTGAATACAAAAATGATTACAAACAGCTTGCTTATCCTGAATACCTTCCCATCAGACCACCAGTTCCGTCTTTAGTCTTCATGGCACGGATACGACAAGTAATTCAAAAGATTTACTAACAGCATAGGAATTATTATTCCAACTGTGCAGGCAAGCACACCAACCCATTGATATATCAGTTTACAATGCAATCATTCAGCGCACATGACCTCCAGTGCGCTCTGATACTTGTAATCTCTGGCGCCAACAATTCAAGCTTGTGTTAATTGTCGTAACTCTTTCCACCACTGTTTATCCAGGCTTGGGTGTCCGTCTGCGTGTGAGCGCCACCCAAATAAAGCATGAATGAGCCATTCCCACCTTACGTCCACCTAAATCCTGTAAAAGCCCAACACTTAATAGAACCAGGCCTTAAACCTGCACCAGTCACTTTAGCCAGGCGGCTTTGTTATCATCACCTTCTTTATGGGCAAGTCAGGCGTGTTCCTCACCCAGTCGGAGCTCCAGCATAACACCTCTTCTGTTCCACACCCTCCTAGTTCGGCCAGGCATTATGACCAGCAATATCCTTCCAGACAAGCTCCTAAAATAAGCAGCAAGCCTGTGACAGCTGGGGACAGACCAGGGCTGTATATGGTTGA
This sequence comes from Acestrorhynchus altus, assembly GCA_034509495.1. Taxonomy (NCBI): domain Eukaryota; kingdom Metazoa; phylum Chordata; class Actinopteri; order Characiformes; family Acestrorhynchidae; genus Acestrorhynchus; species Acestrorhynchus altus. The sequence continues at coordinate 18,446,226 of CM067510.1, forward strand.
GCAGAACATGGATGAAAATGGAAGAATACTCTCAGAGAAGAGATCAAACCCATATAGACCAAGTCTGAAACAATAAATTTAACATAGAATGACAGAAGCCTTAGTGATTTTTTTTTTCCGGATGTATACTACTGGTCAAATGTTTTAGAACACCCCCTATGATTTCAGTACTCCACTGGCAGTGTTGCATGGCCCACGTATTACAGCTTTTCTTATTTCACCAGCTTTGCTCTGACTCTCTTTCTGCACCTCCACCCATCAGACCTGCAGCTCTAAGACTTCTCTCCACAGCTAAATCTGAGACCTGCTACAGTGTTAAGCTGAGATACAAGGTGTTATCATGTGTGTGTGTGTGTGGGGGGGGGGGGGTTGTCCTGTACACTCATCACCTCTTACAGAACAATTAACTATCATCAACAATCTCACATAACATTGAACTCTGGCTTTAACCAGTTTCTGGAATTTCTCCTTAAATTGATAATAAACTCAAAAACTAAAGATAAAGGGATACTAGAACCTACCCAGATTTTTACCCCATTAATTTTGAATCTTTAGGTTCTAGTAGGTTCTAGTACTCCGAAACCTGTATACACTGCTCATTAAACACCTCATACAATTACATACATACTTTATGGTATTGCCCACCCATCAAACACTTCTGACAACTTGTTATAAATCAGCTAACTCTACTACTGAAATAGCCCATCCTACTTTCCCCATCACTTTGCCTTCTAGGCAATACATCAACAACAAACTTAAATAGCAGGAAGATAGCAGAGTACTATTTATAGTGAACCGTGACATTTTTTTTTTTTTGATGACATGATCAAATTGCAACCAGTGTGGAGTGCTCATGTGTCAGAGATTGAACCAAGAATGGCCATTTGCAGTAACCTTTCTGCTCCATTGATAAGAGGAGGCACATTTGCAAAGAGTAACTGCACTGCATGTTTAATTGAACACTTTTTTGCAAATTTATTTTAAGTAATATTGAGCTTTGTTGGTATATCTGATGGGATGATAAAAAATCCCAGCAGATATATCACTGACCCGCTGCCATTCTGACTCCATGTCAGTTGACATTGCATTGCAATTTGGTGATTCCTTCTGGTTGCAGCTATTTTTTTGATGATACGGGTACCTCTCAAGATCCCGTACTGTTGGACCTGACTGAAGATTATAGCTATTGCAGCTCATGTTTGTAAATCGATTTAAATCTTTAAACTGTAGTCTTACTACACTGTGTTTTTCCCCCATAATGGTGCCTTATTGAGTTGAAATAAATCAATTTTACCTTCACTTGAGCTTATTTCTGTTCAACTATTCTAATCCATTTATCTTATTTAAACATCCACTGTGTTCTTGTACTTTAGTGATTTTAGAATAATGAGCACAATATGTCATTATTAAAACTATTGACTGCATTTTCGGTGAGTGGCTGTTGCTAATGTAAGCTCATCTAATGGGTTAGCTTTGGAAGTCAGTAAGTGTGACATCCAGCTGCAGCACCGCAGGCCAATCCCCAAGTTGGGCAAACCCTGAGCTTGGTCAGAAGAAGCCAACACTAGAGTGGAATGCTAGTGACTAAAGTGTTGATCAGGCAGCTGTTTTAGTGAAGGTTAATGCACATACAGTATAGTATCACACAAATGATTGGGCACCTCTGGTCTTAGCTGATCTCAAAAGGTAAAGTTAAAGGTAAACGCATCAACATTTAAAACATGATTTTTGTATTATTCTGGTTTTCTGCAAATTTAGAGTGAGAAGAAGGAAAGAAGCAATACATAAAAAATTAGTCTCAAACTTTGGAATCAAACAATTGAAATGCGCAACTGCAATGATGTCATGCTAGACTGTCATGGAGTCAATCAGAATGGCAGCATGTTATCTTCAGTGATGAGTCCCACTTTTGTCTTGGTGGAGATAAGCTATGAGTGTGTGTGGGGAGGCATTGTGGTTAGTGCCAAAATCAATGGTTTGTTGACACACTTCACATGTTCAGAAGGACTGGTGTCATACGATGCCAGATCACCTTTGGTCATCATTGCATGCACTTTGACATTGACGTTAATGAGGTCCGAGTACATTTACTGAATGCTTGCCTTGAAGTTACAGATACTATGCCATGGCCAATTGCATGGCCAGACATATCCGTGATTGAAAAAGTGTGGGATACTCTTGGATGGACTATCAACACTCCACCCCTACTTCAAAACTGGGTGAGAATATTTATGTTGCATTAGGTCAATTGTTAATGGACATCATTACGAACCTCTATATTTTGAGATGTCTGGCATGTTGCATTATACCCAACATCATATTGAGAGACACTTGCCCATATCAGTCTACATTTTTTATCATTTTTTGTTGCTGGTGATTTTTATCTGCCTTCCGAGTAGCACTGCAATTCCTTCTGAATGCAACTATTTGCACTATTTTTGACGATCATCATTAAGAAAGGACAATTGATACAAATTTCAAAGCTTCGTGAAAATTTTGATTCATGAGATCTTGTCCCAACAATCAGCAGTTATAGTCTCCTCTAAAAAACACTCTGAAAGTGACTCAACAATCCTTTCTGAGAAAACTGCTCCTAGGATTGACAGAAAGTTAAATGAAAAGTCAGTTTAACTGCAAGAGATGTTTCTCATCACACTTTTTCTGCTTCTCTTAGAATCTTGAGCTAGGTGAAAACTACACGACAAAGACCTGAAAGACACTCAGTTGGAAAAATCCTTTACATATGTTACGTCCCCTAGGGGTAGGACGCAACAAAAAGTGTTGTGTGAACGCCCACTCAGCCTCAGACCAAGCGACCACACCCAAAATAATTAATTAAGACTTTATTTTCTCAGCATTAGAGCTTAACAATCAAAATAAGGAACAAAAACAAGAATCAAAGACTTCAGGGTGACCCCAGGCCAAAACAACAAACAAATCAACTATAACAAAAGAAAGCAACTATCTTATACTGAAAGTAAAGAAACAAAAATACAAACAATTACCCTAACTACTCTGTACATAAACAAAGGCAAAAGGTTGTAACAAAAAGGCAGGTCACCCCTACAAAAACCTACAGAATCAAAGAAACAAGCAAGCTTGGTCTGGGCTGGTGGGCCTTCACGGGAGCAACACTCTTCGGCTCAGAGAAAAAAGATGCAGCTCTCCACTCCCAAACAAAGAGTCCTTTTTAAGTCTCCCGCCGAAAACAACCAGCCAATGGGAAGTCATCATGGGTGGAGCAACAATCAGGGTTTCTCCAGAGCAGCCAACCACCAGTCAAAGCAGCAAACCTGGAAAAATAATTAAACACAAACCAAAAGAAAAGTCCCCAAACTCAGGGACGTAACAACATACTACAGTATTTGCCAAGGTGTGCATGCATGATGCATTTTTTCTGTTGTTTCTGTCACTTTTACATTTTTCAAACCATAAAATATATAACTATTGGAAGTATTTAAACAGAAATGAACCATCCCATCTGGAAATTAAGTCACTGTTTACTTTTCTATTCACAGCAACAAATGTTACTAGAAATGCCCAAAAAGGATTTGCTGACTATTTGTGGTTGCATTTAAATTAATCTCTGAATTAGTTTTTCCTTGCCACAATAACCTTTAGGTTGTTCACCGTCAATCCATCCATCCATTCATCCATCTGTCACATATGCGCTGAGCAGACGAAGAGAGGCGGATGTACTTGCGGGGTTTAAAGGATTTATTGAACACATGAACACTGGATTCAAAACAATTGGCGAGCACACACTGAAATGAACACTAGGGAACAAACACAATACACTCAAGAGGCTGAAATGACTGAGACAAAGGACGATAAATGCATAGACAAGATTACACACACCTGGGACTGGATGACAAACGGGCAGGGTAACAAATGAGACACAGATGGGAATGGGTGGATACAACGCCAGAACAAAACACATGCTATGAAGCACATGGGAAAACCAAAACAGAACGGTGAAGAGAAGGGAAGACAAGAGAGCTAAACAGGACAGATACATGACAGCAGGCCCCTCCCTTACCTGGGCATGTAAACCAAAACACCCAGAGCTGGTGAAGGAGAGGGACCAGAAAACATCCAGGACAGACATGACTAGGAGACCAAACAGGAGAATTTAATATTATATACAATTTATAACTATATTATAACATATTTATTTAAATACCTTGTCAACAATTTTTTTATGACTGAACAACAAATAAATCTAACTAAAATAGAAAAAAAACTGAGAAACTGACATGCAGCTCCATAAACAGGCCTTTGCAAGTTAAGGGTTTAACTTTAATCACAAGTTCTTAACTGCCAGTTTGTCTGAAATTTGCAGCATTAGGAGTTTGCTGGTAAAAAAGACAGTGGGGCCACTAGCAGCTTAGTATCTAGGTGAACAACACTGCCTCACATTTTTGACTTAGGTGAGATAGCCAGAGGAAACACACTCAGTAATACTCCTTAAACTTGGCTGATAGCTGGGCTATTAGCAGGCTCAGGGAGAGCTTTGGTTCTGGAGACACTTCTCATGAATGCCAGTGGAAGCTTGTTGTGCTCTGTGCTAAATTCTCTGGAATGGAAGTCAATGTTTTTGCAGTCCAACTGGAGCCCTTATGGACTCGCCAGGCGGCCTCCACCGGTCAGGGAGTCCGTGACCTTGTCATAGCAACAATTAAAGTGACTGACACAGTGGCTCAAGCTCAGTCTGAAGAGCAATCCCTTAAAATCTACTAGGCACCACCATTTGACTGAGTTGTCAAAACAGCGAGGCGAAAGGATCGCCATATTTGGTGACTCTGTGAGCCAAACACAGAAAAGGATATTGACAGAGAAAGAAGAATGCCCAGTGTGGTGGCCACTTATTTTTAATGGTCCCACCTCATGTTTCTGAGCCCAGATTAGTGTGACATTCAGCATATGCTGGTTGTAAATGCCTACTTTGTTTTTAACTGACATTCATGGAAATATTGATTAAAATCAGTTTACTGTTTTACATGCAGCAGTTTAGTAATAATATTTGATGTACATGTAATCCAGAAAAGTGGAGAAGCATCCTTTAAGCATGACTTTTTCCTTTGAAATCTGAAAATTACTGCTAAACTATGCAATCTATGTATATATGATCATTTCTGTAATAGCATAACTTATGACATACAACTTATTGTAAAATATAATTAATAAAAATATACTTTTCATGAGAGGAAAAAGTTAGGACACTGCCACATGTATTACTATTTATTTACTACTTTTTAAAAGACCTAAAATTGGAATCAGGGGCACCAAGTTTAGAGAAGATTTTGGAGGAGCCTCTTTTATTTAAACCTAAGACATTAGTTTGGTTTGTCCTTGTTCTCTGAGGCTTTCACAGAGAAGGTTCAGACCTTTCCTCTGTGTTATGTATCTAGTTATATTACCTTCATTTCTTGATAAAATAAAAAATAAGGTCAAATGGCCATGTGTATGAAGACTAAACAAATAACAGTAGCATGTGCCAATGTGAACAGCTTGGTACTTTTCTCTAGACTACTGCATTTCACTTCAAAACATTCTTGATAGCTTTCTTCAAATTTTAATCATTTACATTTGAAGTTGTTTTTTTGTTTGTTTTGTTTTTGTTCAATAATTTTTGCTAACCAAGACCCCACCAACAATATAAAATTTTTACAGTGTCTGCATGAGTTTCCACTTATTAAAGCCTCTTTTATAAGCTCCATGATTGTGAATGATGAAGCTCCATGATGTTCTTTTTTCAAGTACATGAAAGGACTGGTTATGTGTATTTGGTAAAGCAGCATCGCCAGTGGACAGGAGTTTATTGTGAATACAAAACAGGAGTTTGCAAGGAGGTTGTATTGACAGTTAAGTGAGTTTTTTCTGGCAGTTTTGTTTGGAGGGAAAATTTCAGGATCTGTAAATTGGCTTAGAGGTATATTTCTTGACTGGTATTTTCCCTACTATCTCAGTCACCGACAGATTTTAAGAGATGCTGCCATTGGAGAGGAGGAAGCAGAGTGTTGTTAATCTATGCCAGAGACAATTCTTCACTTTTGTAAGCAATGTCATGAGCCACTACAGATAGTGTTTACTCCAGCTAGTGGCCAGTATTAATCAGCCCCAGCAAATAGGTCACCTCCTGCTCCCTCGTGGTCTGGAGCTAAGAGGCCCTACGTAAGCCACGTCCAAACATAGAGGAACGTGCAACCCGAAAAAGCTCCCAGGTGCTTCAGCTACCCATGACATCACCCCCTCCCAGCACAATGAAAACTTTGAAAGGTGCTGGAGAGAAAAGGCAGCACAAGAGGAAAGAAACAGCTGTGGGAGAAATGTGGGTAAATGGAACAGTAGTAAAATTTACTCCTGCATGAACACACTTTGTCAGATGCTTGATGCTATCAAGTTTTTCTAATTTGTTTAATAGGAAAAGGACTCTTTGCTAAATATATATATATATATATATATTTATAATATATTATATATATCACAGCAAAGGGATCAAAGCTTAAGCAGCAAAATAACACCAATTATTCAATGAAATTCTTTGAAACTGTTTTTAAATATTTGGGACAATAGGAGTGACAGTGCTTTCTTTGAAATTATGTCAAAACCCACATATTTACTCTCATGTTGGGATGAAATGCTGTTTGAACATTCACCAGCCCTCAAACATCTGAGGGATCTAAACCACACTGGGTTCAAAAGATCCTCAACATGATCTTCTGCACTACATTTTAAAACAGTCAGTTCTCCAAATCAGGCATGGAATGACCAACAGGTTCATGAATGTTCCCTGTGGGGAAACCAACATTATATACACTGATCAACTAATTGTAGTTCGGTATTTACAGACTGCAGTCGATCTGTTTCTCTGCATACTTTGTTAGCCTCCTTTCACCCTGATCTTCAATGCTCAGGACTCTACAGGACCACCACAGGGCAGGTGTTAGGTATTATTTGGGTGGTTGGTCATTCTCAGCAATGACATGGTGGTGATGATGAAGTGTTTAATCAGTGTGTACACTTACTACCTAGTCACTCAGGGCACATGACTCACTGCCCCCTAGTGTGTGAATTCACTAATGTGTATGTGTGTGTTTCATTGTCTGGATGGATAAAACACAGAAGACGGATTCCCCTGTGTGCAAGCACATTGGATCTATATGCACATTTACATTTACGTTTACATTGCTATATGGGCAGTGTCGGGTGCATTACTGGTAATGGAGGAGTACTAATGAGAGGGTCGGTTAACTGGCACAACCAAATTACTTCATTTGTAACATCAATTATGATAGGGTGTTACTTATTTTGGTACCTTTTACTGTGCCAGATCTCCTTTTTTATATCTTAATTTATGTATTGAAGAAAAATTGGTGTACTTAATTCCATTCACTTACTAGAATCCACGTCCATGCCAACTGGAAAAAAAAAATGGGATTTGGAAAAGAAAAACACATGGAAAAGAAAATCTGCTCATCATACCACAGGTGACACTTTGCTGAGCATGAAGACTTGAAGCCTTAAAGCTAAACACACAAAACGTTCTATATGTTGACATCTGCTCATGTTTTTGTTGCATAATTGAAAAGTAACAGACCATTAAAATGCCTAAATGTCCACAAACTTTTGGCAGTGACTGTAGGAAAGACGGGGAAAAAATGCAGCAGCTGTGTCCAGTCTAGACCCAAAACAACATATGAAAACATGTGAGAGTATGGCAGGCCATCTATGACTGACATGAGGGAGTGTACGGAGCTTCACATGTGTTTTGTGTATGTGTGCGTTGGATTACGTATGCAATAGGAAGGGGGGGCGCTTGCACGTTGAGAAAAAACAATGTCATTTTCCTGAAACCCTGAGCATATCCATACTTTCCGAGCCCTGCCCGGCTGGAACAACCAGCTGTTTGTGTGGCAGCCTAAGCTGTCGGCCCAAAGCTTATTAAAATGTCATTGACCCCTAAACTGCATATTTATGCCCCACAAACTGAAGCGGCTGCACATAGGCTCATTGTCGGCGGGCCAGGCTGAGTCAGACAGACTGTGGCAGCCAGAGATAAGCTCAGTGGCACAATGTGCGCATGGACCCCATTTGATTGATGCAGCTCCATTATTATTACGCCCGTGCGAGGTAATACATTCAGAGGGGGTTGTCATAAAAAGGCCCCGGTCTAAATTAGTTGTGTCAAACCGCGGCGGCCGCTGTGTCACCAGTATCACTCCATCAAAATGAGGTGGCAGTGACGTGTGCGTGCGTGTGCGTGTGTACATGCATGTGTGTGCGTGTGTGTGTGTGTGGTATGTCGCTGGGTGGGATATGGGGGGCAGGGAGCTGAAGCAGTTGAGCAGTGTGTGTATGTGTTTTGTGTGTGGGGGGTGTTCCACATGAAATGACAGCCATTTTTCTGACTCTGTACTGTGAGTGGAAAAGTAGACAATATCCTTAAAACTGTCAATCTTGGTTACTGTATTCTCTTTTTGTTATTCCAGAGGGCGTTGCCATGACACCCAACCCAATTTCCATTTGCAGGTTTTTCTCTATACAATTCAATCAAATTCAAGCACAAACCAAAGCGCATGGCTTTTGTGTACAAGGAATACAAAAGTTTGGGCACCCCAGTGAAAATGTCTGTTTCTGTGAACAGATAAGTGAGTAGAACATGATCTGATCTCCAAAAAGCATTAAGTTAAGATAGAACATTTCTGTAGTTCCTGTGATTTGTGCAGTTTTGGGCTGAATTTGAGCTCTTAGATAACATCTACAAACTCCTCAGATCGTAAATTGCTTGTTAGGACTAAGGATTGAGCCTAATGAACATTAGGAAAGTCTGAGTGCTAAAGATTTCTAAGCTTTATAAATATTATGATGTACTCTTTAAAAGAACTGTTAAACATGGGGGTGGATGGATGTTTTGAGCTTGTCTTGTAGTCAATGCAACCTAGCTGCGTGTGTGGGATTGTGTGGGATTGGACCTGGAGTGAGCATCATGACATATGATGCACTCGTTTTAGAAAAACATTGAAATATTGCTTTGCTGTTGCCGAAATATGGCACTTGTTCAACAATCAATGTGCTAAGAGCAAAAGCCTCAGAGCATATATAACATCTGTTACTCACTACTAGTTAAAGGGATTTCAGTGCTGCCTGAGTTTCTCCAGTCACAGTCAATTTAAATAGTGGTGAAATTTGAGATCTTATGATGCATTGAATTGTGCCCTAAAAACTATAACCAAACTGAATTGCTGTGAGGTCAGAGAGTTACGCCCCTACAACCCATTAATGTAGTTTGGTGTAGGTGCCCAGTTTCCACTCCCTTCAGAATCGTGAGTGAATATATATGTAGCTTGGGGCCTTAATCAGTGCATTCAAAGAAAAAGACTTTCTTAGTGCTCCCTCTTTCCCTCATTAACAGGTCGATGGAAGAGCTGGAGAGTGAAATGTATCATCTGGTTGATGCAGCAAAGGGTGATTTTGGTAAGGACAGTTAACTGCCTGCTGCTCTGAATCTGAGAGGAAAGGGGACTGACCCCATATAGATTTGGGCAAAATGTTCAAATATACTCATTGATAAAACAACAACAACAACAACAACAACAACAATAATAATAATAATAATAATAATAATAATAATAATAATAATAATAATAATAATAATAATAATGATGCACCAAAAACTAATTATTGGAATGGAATGAATCTTTATATTAGTGAATGTAATGATAATATATATATGTTTACAATATTACAGTGAATACACTGCTGGATATAAGATGAAATGTGGTTGGGCATGGAGGCATACAGGTACTGAATGGCATCATGTGGCACATTTGCCCACAGATGTTGTAACAGGGTCTGTAGATCCTGTACACTCATAGGTTGCCAAAGTTGGTGTCCCAGCTGGTCCCATAAATCCTTGATTGGCAATAAATCTGTTTACTAGAAAGGCCAAGAAAGTGTTGCAATCTGGTGGAGACTGTCCCACGAAACCCTTGCTGTGTGTGGGTGAGCATTATCCTGCTCAGAAACAGTGGGAAGCCCTGTCATAAGAGGCAACACGTGGTGGCAGGATGCCCTGTACATATTGGTCTACTAGAGGTGACTGAATGTTAATGCAATGGTTCCCCAGATCATCACACCAGCAGTTGGGGCAGTGTGTCCACAGAAAAAGGCAGGATTGAAGCACTCACCACAAGGCCTCCACACTCAAACCCAACCATCATTAAATTTCAAATTGAACCTGGATTAATTGCTAAAGACAATATGGTTCCAGTCCAGGCTTCTCGTTCATGAAACCTACTGCAAACGGAGGTGACGGTGGCTTGGTCAGAACAGCCTAGATGGTGGGCAATAAATTTAAATGATCATCGTGCTTCTCTCAGTCAAATGATGTACCAAGTCCATCAAGTGGACACTACCCAAAAGTAGCTGAGATATTTTTGTTTTGGCAAATAGGTCAAGGGAGGAAACACGGTGAGTGTATCTGTGCTCCAGATACACTCCACTCTTCCAGAGAAAATCTGAGAAACTGACGAATTGCGAGAACAAAATATCTGACATTTACTGAGTGTAAACTGTGTGTGTGTGTGTGTGTGTGTGTGTGTGTGTGTGTGTGTGTGTGTGTGTGTGTGTGTGTGTCTGTCTGTCTGTCTGTCTGTATGCCCAGCTATGGATAGGCACTCTAACTTGAGTGAACCAACCCTAATGCTCAGTGCATTCCTCTGGGTGGACAATAACTTCCGGTAGGGAGTATGCTGTGCACAACGGGCTGTCGCTTCTCACCGGTGAGTGTTAAGTGTGATTGTGAAGATTGCTGATTGTAAAGCATCCTTGGGTAGAAAGGTAGTTCTAGAAATTTGCTATTTCATTCATTCATTCTCTGGTCAGACTACCTATAAATTGTTGATGAGACAATATGTACCACCTCATGCCTGCCACGTATTGAGGATGGTCATAATACACCATACACAATACATCATTGAATAAATAGTTATACCCTGAAACAATCAACTGACTGGACTGAAACTTGTTGGGTAGGTTAGACATCAGACATGTGGATGATTCAGATTTCACACACAGCCTCATATGTGATGTAAGCCAGGACAGGCCTTAACTCTGTATCTGATTGGCAATATAATGTTATCCTGTCACACAAGCTTTCCATTCTGATTCATGCTTTTTTGTAGGTAACATCCTTTGCCAGTGAAGTATGCCTCAGTGAAGAGTTCAAAAGCAAGTCCAGCAGTTGGAAGAGTTTGAGATGGCTTGCATCCTAAGGCCCCAGGTAGCTGGATGCTCTTATTGACATACTGTGTGCCATTCTAGACATGAAGGATCTGGTAGACCTACACAAACCAGATTGAGAACCAATGTATTGTCCAACATGCCCAGAGTGACCCAACAGCCACGTTTGCAGCCATTCAATGAGCAGTGATGTCTTCCATGAGTCATTCTGTGTGCCAGCACCATTGGCAGACGGCTGCATGACGCAGGACTGTTTGATCAGATTGTTATGATGAATGCCCTTAACACCATGACAATGCTGTCAAAGTGGCAATAGCTGTGGGCAAAGATCCCATGCCAGACTGTCATGGAGTCACTCAAAATGGCAGCAGATCATCTACAGTGAGATTTCACTGAAGATGACTTAGTGGAGGTGACCAACGAATCTGTGTGCTATTCCAACAGCCACATTGCTAAACCTGTCCCTATATTTTAGCACTGTACCCCCCATCAGCAGCTTGGATTTGATGTTTTTTCAGAGTAACGTGCGTAAAATAATGAATGCATATAGTCTACATCTATAATATACTGCTTATGTACTTTCTATTCTATGCCAAAACCCCATCAGTGTCTGCACACCGGACAGCCTTGGCTGGTGTATGATTTTTCCCTTCAAACAGACTTTTAAAGTAAATCTGATAACATCATAGACAATTCTTCAGTAAGAGCCAATAAAATGCGAGGAAAAGCCAGGAGGGCTTGTGTTTAATATCAGCTTGCAGATTAAGAGTTATTATCTTTCATTTGTGACCAGACACGGCAGCATTTTTCATCCTTAAGCATGAGTCCTCCCCCCCGCTAATATCTACCTCAAAAGACGATCTGGCCTGGCCACACGGAAAATATGTAATGAACACTATTAGTTAACGTCAGCGTCTAGTCTAATACCATTAACTGGGACATAAGCAGAGCGCTCATTTACACTGTTAGTGGGGTTTTGTGAGACCCCAACAGTATAATTAAATTTCTGCCATCCATGACTTGTTAATATGAGCTGAAGCGTGAAAGATACCTTGTTAGCCTCACTGGGTAATCATAGGGTGGTGACAAATTGCTGCTTTTGCGTTTAGGGAATGACTGAGGAATGACTATTCCAAGTTAAACTTTAAAGGAAATTTCCAATGCCTTTTATCAAAAACACATTTTTTCCAGCTTTATGGCTTTTCTCTCTTCAGAGAAGACCTAATGATTTCTTGGAGTAAAAACACATCTGCATTTTGTTCATTTTTATTTAAAAGAATCATAGTGATTTGAAAGTGTTACATTAAATATACAGTTTTATTATTCATTTTTAAGTTTTTGTTAGAAACTGAAGAACTGATCACCCAAAGGAAATTTGTCCAAACAGATTTGTTTTTCTGTGGTATCTAGGCAGTTACAGACAGAGTTCTTCCATTTAGTGGGTATTCTAGAACTGGACTAAAGACCACTAAATAACCACTAACATAATTAAAAAGTCTTCCTCAACCAATCATCACATTCTGGAAATTCAAAGCTCATAACTGAATGTGAATATGAGCTAATGATATAATCTAGCTAGACTGGGGGCTTCAAGTAGGCCTACATTGTATTACTGTGGCAGTGTGTATGGGGGTAAGATGCAGTTTAACATATCTCAACCAATGATGAACCATGCAGCTATTTAATAAACATTAATATGTAAAAATGTACTTATTTACCAACACTATCACACATCTTCAAAAAAAAAGTCACATCCAGAAGGATGTGCAGGATTGCAATGCTATTGGGAAAGAAGATAAAAGTTACCAGGACCAATAAATTATAAACAATTTACACTGATATGGGCAACATTTATTGAAATACACTTACAGAAGTATTGTTTCTCAGTATGGTGTTGGGTATAATGCAACAAGGCCAGATGTCTGGAGTTGCAGAGGTTCCTAATGGAGTCCTGTGTTAATCCATCCCATGCAGAATGTTCTCAGTCAGTTGCTGCAAATCTTGTGGTTGGGGTGGAATGTTGATAGCGCATTCAGCAACCTCTCACATACGTTCAATCAGGGATCGGTCTGGAGATGTGGAGACAAAGAAGACCCACCGCCATTCTGAGTGACTCCATGACAGTCTAGCATGACACCATTGCAGTCTTTGGCAACTCGAGGGTAGTCATTGTAAGAGTCTGAATGCATGTACTCTTGATTTGTGCAGCCATTGACTCATAGAGGGCATCACTGCTTGCTGAATGTATGCAATCCTGGCTGATGGGTCACTCCACACATGTTCAACAATCTGTCAGCTTTCTCTCTCCATGGTTTGTTTAGCTCTGTGGTAATAACATGACTGGTATGGCACTTCCTACGGCCCTGTAAAGTGACCGCTGATCCACCTGCTCAAATTGCTTTCAAACACTTTTCTGAGGCATAATTCACTTGCAAAGGATGCTACCAACACAATAGCAGGGGGCAGAATGGAAAACACACGCAACAGGACAACAGGACCTTATTTAGTCAGTCAGGTACAAAGATAAGACCTTTACTCGCTTATGTCACATGCACAGTTGAGTGTTAGATTATTTTAATTTCTCATGATGTCAAATCTAGCCACTTTTGTTAACGGACTCCTTCTGTCCTGTCATGTGAGAATGCAGACCTGCAGAGCTCTTGATATTGACTGGGTTTCCTAAGCAGCTCATTTTTGTCTGAAAAATGAAAACACACACACACACACACACACACACACACACACACACACACACACAAATATATTCTGTCCAATGCCAGTTCCCATTTGATCTTTTCCAGGCTGTAACTGTATGTTTCCAAAGTGTGAAATTCCTGCACTCATAACTACCCCTTCCCCTCTTTTAACACATTGTCTCTCACACACACTCACATGAACAGTGGCTCTCTCTACAGTCAGGCTATATCCCCATTATCTAAAAAAGAGAGACTCTGCACATTTCATGATCAGACTTCATTACACTGATGTAGAATTAAAGCATATGGAGATGAGACGGCAGTGGCATGATGTAGCATACAATGTCCATCTGAAAGAACACCCCCCACACCATCACCACCACCACCACTCCCCATTCTATGATGACTGGATAAACTGGAGTGTGTGTTTTGGCTTTGGTTTGTGCTCTCAGGTGTCCAGTCATTTGGAGAGGGAGGAGGTTGTTGGTACAGAGGCCTTTCTACTTTGGAAACACCTCGTCAAGTCCACATGAGCGTTTCTTAGAGGAGAGAAAAGGAAGCTATCAGTCAGTCACGGTAAACTGGAACATGGTAGCAGTTTTGGGACAAGACATCTGCTGTTGGAAAATGGAATGCTTTTAGTTTTGAAGCTAGAAGGATTTTGATCAGTTCTGTAGCAGTCAGAGAAATCGATGTTATAATTATTCAAGGGACTGTCAGTAGGCCCACATCTTGTGAGCGAAGTGTACGGGTTTAAGAAGTTCTTTAAGGTACTGGGGGCTTAGCCATTCAACGACTTGTATGTCAGAAGCAATATTTTATAATCAATGCAGAATTTAACAGGCAGCCAATGAAAGGATGATAGAACAGGATTAATGTGATCAATGTTTTTCAGCCCTGTGAGAACAGCTGCATTTTGACGAATTGGAGCCTGTGCAAAAAACTACCTGGCAGAAGGGCATTGCAATAATCCACCCTTGAGGTTATGAAGACGTGCACCAGTATCTCAACATCTTTATTGGAAAGTGCTTTATGCAGTTTGGCAATATTATGTAAATGAAAGAAGGCAGTTTTTATTATGTTACTGATGTGGGTATCAAATGAAAGATCTCGTGTCAAACACAACCTGAGGTTTTTACAGTGGAGCTGGATATAATTGAAAACCCATCTAGATTAAAGGCAATGCTATTTATATTGTGCCCCAAAACCTCTGTTTTATCAGAATAAAGTAAGAGAAAATTTAATTTCGTTAAGACAGTTTGCTATTCTATTGAGGCAATGATCCTCATTCAGATTAGCTGAATGTAAAAGCTGGGTGTCATCGGCATAACAATGAAAGTCAATGCCATGCTTTTCGGATGACTTACCCAGCACGTAAAAGGAGAACAGTAATGGACTGAGGACAGACCCCTGAGGATGTGAGTGTTCAATATTAACATGAACACATTGGTGGTGGTCAGTCAGATAAGATTTAAACCAGTTAAGGGATGATCCTATAATGCCTACATGATTTTCTAGGCTATCAAGCAAGATAGAACGATCAATAGTGTCAAATGCGGCACTAAGATTCAACAGTAATAGAATACCATTGTATTTTCTATCAAGTGAGAGAAGCAGGTCATTTGTGACTTTTAATAAAGCAGTTTTAGTGCTATGATTGGGTCTTAATCCAGAGTGGAGAACCTCATTTATGGTATTGTTGTGGGTAAAGATCTGCCATTTTCAAAATTGGATTAAGAATTGCGTATTTAAGTGATTTGGACATGTATCCTAAGATGAGGGAATAAGTTCACTATGGTGAGTAATGGTTCAATAACCTGTGGTACAACCTGTTTAAATAACCGTGCTTGTAACAGATCCAGTGCACATAGGAGCTGACTAAACAAAGCAGGTCTCTTCACTAACTGGGTTGAAGTGCAGATTCAGATCAGGTGCTGTTTTCAAAAAATATACGGTTGGTGTTGGGATTTTATCATTAAAGAATGTCAAGAAATCATTGCTACAAAAATCAGCAGGAATAACAGTGCTTGTGCACAGCAATGAAGAGGGGAATCTAGGGTTGTTTTGATTTTTATTTATTAGATACATTTGTAACTATGTGCAGTCTGTTTAGAATGCGGGTTTGGTCATGGAGCTAACTTTTCATTAACTAACATGGAGCTAACTGTTTCTCTCCAACTTGTTCAATCCTGATTGAAGGCTATTAATAAATTCATTAGCTGTTGAGGTTGTTATGGTACGTTTAAATAGAATGGGGCAGACTGTGTACATTATGGTTTAGAACTAATTCGAACGTGATTAGGTAGTGATCAGAGATGGAGTCATTTTGGGAAAGACAGACTATGTTCTCTGTCTCAATACCTGGGTTTAAACTAAGTATGTATGTATGTATGTTTTCATCATCAAAATAGATTGAAAAGCCATTTTTATTGGGTCCTGGGTTGTTGTTGTTTATTTTTTAAATGAATGATGAAGTCTCCAATGATCAAAGCTTTATCAATAGAAAGAACTATTACTTAGTTAAAAAAAAGTCTGCTTTAATAAAATCTAAATCAGGATGAGGAGGATGATAGATTGTAATAAGCAGGAATGCATACTGCTTTTGGATTAAGGAGCTGGGACAGGAGCTGGGTCAGTGACATTTAGACCGAATACTTCAAAAGATTTAGCTTCAAACCTGAGTTTTGGGTTCATAGATTGTGGCTACACTACCTCCTATATACCTACCTACTATACCAGTTACCTCATGCATGATCTGCATGGGTAACTGAAACCTGGAGGACAGGATTAATTCATTCATTCACTGGGTTTATCCCAGGTTTCAGAGAGACATGTTGCACTAAGGTGGTTATCAGTAATAACTTGTACTGAGAGCTTGAGAAGGCATTTAGTATCATCATGCATGGCACAGATACCTTGATTTATTCAAAATCAGTATCAGTACTGAAAATACCCATAATACCTGCTCGGTGGTGGTCTTGACCATTGAAGATCAGGGTGAAAGGAGGCTAACAAAATATGCAGAGAAACAGATGGACTACAGTTCAGTCTATAATTATAGAACTGCAAACTCCAACTTTGATATAATGAACAGTGAGTTAGAAACAAGGAGGTCATAATGTTATGGCTAATTGGTGTAATTGCAATGTAATAGGAAATAATCATTAAAACACTTAGTCTAGGCTTATGATTATCTGTGTTTTATCATTTAGATTTGTCATTTGTTTTTAACTATTCTAACAAATGACTAATTGCATTTTTAATTATGCAATAAAAAAATGTAATTAACATTTTGTATGGGAAAGCTGAGGTCTGCACTTCTGGATCTTAATTTCTATTAAATAGATTGTTCACAATCAAATTATAAAAAAATTTATAAAAAAGAATTTGATTCAAAAGCCCATATCTCCCATTCTCCTCCTTCTTACAGAGTGGGTCTTCCTGGATAGACACCCCATAGAGGAAGGTACCGCAGTGGGTAAAGTATATTATATCTTCCTGCTCTGAATACATGAGGAGATGAGGATCAGCAGGAAATTGCTGCCTACGCTGCAGCATATTGGTTTTAAATGAAGAGCCTCCATCCAGCCGGCTCATTATGGACCAGTGTCCTCACAGTGAGTGTCTGCCCTTCTCCTTGGCCGCCGTCCTGCTGGCTCCACCTCAGACTAACAGAAAGGTCAGGAGGTGAAGACAGCATACATTTGTTTATGTTGGAGTGCAATTCATCTAATGACAGTGTCATCTCTCTAACACAGAGCCGCCCAGCAAGAGCCATTACAAAGAACCTTCACACAGAGAGACAGAGCAAGATCCACATATGAGCAGTCCATTAGTGTGATCGATTGAGAGAGCGAGAGAGAGAGAGAGAGAGAGAGAGAGAGAGAGAGAGAGAGAGAGATTCCAGCTAAATTTACCTGTAAGCAGATTCACAATATGAATTATTATAATCTAAAAAAATCTTTCGTAATTACTATGGTTATTATTATAATTGTTACTATTATTGTTCATATTATTAGTATCATCCTGTTCATACTTTGAGTGTGAAATTCATATATGGTTCAGCCTTATATGTGTTTGTGTGTGTGTGTGTGTGTGTGTGTGTGTGTGATATATGAGTGAAACATTACCCTCTCATTCCTCTCTCTTTCTCTCTCTCTCTCTCTCTCTCTCTCTCTCTCTCTCTCTCTCTCTCTCTCTATCTATCTATCTCTCTCTACTAAGTACATTGTAAAATTGCATTGTCACAGTTGTGGCCATTGGCTGTTGTGATGCTTTTCACTTTTCTACTACCAGAACAGACCTCTACCCATCCCATTTAACTTGCTGCCCCTAACCCCACTAACCCTCCTACTTTACGGGTTTGGTTGCATGCTGCCTCTCAGAGGGTAGAATGTGCTCTCTCTCTCTCTCTCTCTCTCTCTCTCTCTCTCTCTCTCTCTCTCTCTCTCTCACACACACACACACACACACACACACACATGCTCACCCTAAGTATCTCCCACTATTCTATAATTCCTCCAGTCCAGGCTTTATATCAGTGTGTCTGACTCTGGTAAATGTGAGTATTTATTAAGTATGGATAAAGTGTAAATAGGCCTCAGGCCATTCAGCACAACTAATCTCAATCTAAACATTTAAGCAGCAGCTCAGATCCCTGGCCTAATTAGATTAGGTTTGATTTATTTGCATTTCCGTGGTTGCAAATGAAAGCACTTCCTCTTCAGCACCGGATGATGACACAGAAAATAAGCTGGCGTCATCATCTGAGCTACAGCTGTGTATATACTGTTACAGTAAATACACACACACACACACACACACACACACACACACACACACACACACAATAGTCATGTGGACTTTTGCTGGCCACTAAAACACGTATTTGTGTGTGTGCCCTGTCATATAAACAAGAGTCCTAAAGGCTAATGTGAAACGGAACAATGAGAAATGTTCATTCTCTGTCAAAAAAATAAAAATAAAAATAACTGCACCCACAAGGATTCAGCAGACAAGAATAAAACTTGGTAGGTTTGACATTGTTAGACATGCGGATGATTCAGACTTCAAGCTTGACTGTGCATGTGACATAAGTAAGGACAGGCCTTTTTGCTGTACCTTTCTAACTATATAGGGTCGTTCCATTGCACTTGCTTTCCATCCATGCTGCTGTGTTAGTAGCATCCTTTACAAGTGAATAGTGCCTCTGAGGAATGTTTGAGCAAAAGCAGTTTGAGCAGGTCGAATAGTTAAAGAGGGTTCGCATTGGAGGATTTTGGGAAGCAGGATGGTGTTATTGATGTATTTTCTTGCCATACTGGCCATGTGGATATTACCATTGTATGCTGTTGGTGGAGGATAAAAGGCAACATGACGAATCTTGGACATCTACACAGACTATGGAACGGCAGAACTGACAGATTGTCCAACATGCACACAGTGAGCCAATGGCAACAAATGCAGATATTCAGAGAGAAGTGATGCCCTCCATGAGTCATCCTGTTGGTGTCAGCACCATTGGCAGGCAGCTGCAAAATGAAGGATTGCATACATGCAGACCACTATGATGAGTATCCAAAGCCATCAAAGACTGCAATGGGGTTGTGGCAGACTGTCATGACCTCATTGTGCAGGGAAGAGTGGGTATCTTCAGTGACAAGTCCCACCTTGTTGTCCCCTGCAAGATGTCCTTTAGCAATGGCATCAACATGTGTTTAAATGTGTATTAGTGCATTAGTCACAATTCTGTAAACACGGTAAATCTGAATAATGCACTGAGTGAGTGACTTTACGTAACACATCATGTTAATAAACCTTATTATTTTGAGGGCTCTAGGTGAACGTCTTTCAGAGAAACATACACCAATTAACTACAACAGTAAAACCACTGACAGGGAATTAAATTAAAACATTTATAATCTGGTTATATATTATATATAAAGAACTGGATATGTTAGACAGCAAGTGAACAGTCAGTTCTTGAAAAGTATGTGTTGAAGAAGGATAAACGGAAAAGCATAAGAATCCGAACCACTTTCACAACAACTGAAGTGTGATGGCCAGGTGACTGGGTCACAGTATCTATAAAAATTGGAAGTCTGGTAGGGTGTTCCCAGTGTACACAGTGGTCAGTGCCTACCAAAAGTGCTACTACGAAAGACAAGTGGTCAACTGGCGAATGGGTTATGGTCAGTTGAGGCTCATGGATGCTCATGGACATTCACAACTTACATGTCTTAAAGGATCTGCTGCTAATGTCTTGATGCCAGATACCACAGGAATGCAGTCAGGGTGGACAGAATGGTCAGAGCAGGTCAGAGCTGTTCTGGTGGCATGAGGAAGACCTACACAGTATTACACAGGTAGTTTTAATGTCATGGCTGATGGTGTATGTAAAATTGATCATCTGCAGAAATAATGATAACCTCTAACACAAGTAGTGACTGATAATCCCCTGGAAGTTCATTACAAAGACTGATTTGACAACAAATACACCTAACGTTTTTCACAGCAGCAGTTATTACAAACTGAATTCCAGGTGTTTATAGCTTTATGATTTCACTTTCAGTGTGCAACACCACATATAAGGGTGAAATGCTAACACCGTAACGTCCCTCATATACAGGAGTTTGATGCCTGCTCTGGCCAAGTGCCATTGCTACAAGAGAGTATGTGTGTAGCATGATTAGATGATTAGCCTCCCTGAAAAAGATTTAAGAGGGCTGCTTTGTGAAACCTGGAACCTGCCTAGGTCCCACCCTTGTGAGCCCCATATTAGCATGTTGGCTAGAATAACAGTTTCAATTTCATTACACTGATGATAACTGATAGAGTCACAACACAAACATAAACATTTTATATAATTTGTAAACATGCAAAGTGAACCTACGGGTGTATTCTGAGAGGTATATATGGAATTAATGGTGGTAAAATGGTGGAAAGTCTTAAAGACGAAAGTGGCCTATTCATCTTACATACATCAAAACTAAGCAACAACTAATACAACAATTAAGGCATGTGATATTCTAGATGACTCAAATCCCCAACCCCACTAGGACTTTCCCAATCACATGAAATGCTCCTGTCACTAGGATGGTGAAGACAAGCATATGCCTCCTCCAATACCAATGTAAAACCACCCACTGCCTCTTTTCTAACGGCTGCCTTTGCATCATTGCTGAGCAGCTAACATGCTTGGAGGAAAGTGGCAGGTCCTCAGCTACAACAACGCACTGGCTGTGATACTGGGAGAGAGCGCCATCTAACCACCCAGACAGAACATGGCCAATGTTGCTCTCCCAGACTCTTGAGCATGACATGGGATTATAGTGCTAGCCAAGGGTGTAGATTTGCTCTTATCGTTGATAGGGACAGGGATGCAAGTGCAGAATGGGGGTAGTGTGATGGCACAAATTGGTGGGGACAATTCACTGGATATTGGTGGGAACGTGTCAATGAATGCATTCTAATTCTACAACCAGGAATTAAATTATTGGGGGGGCATTTTAATTATTGCTGGATATTGGTGGGGACACGTGACCTCCATCCATGCTCAAAACTAGCACATTAGACCACTGTGCCACTAGACAGATAGTGTTATGGCTGATCACTCTATACAGACACATCTTGTCACATTATACGTTAGGACATTATAACAATGGCTTAAAAAAATGTTTGCATGTAAATGCATGTAACTTCTTTGCTGCTTAAAATGGCAACACCTTCCTTTGTCCCTTTGTGTAACATGTGCGGAACTTACAGAGGTAGGTGGAGGCGGAAATACATGCAGGGTTGTATTTATTAACAGATTACATAGACAACTTACACTAACAATCACAACGAGACATGATGAGTAGACCAGAAGACAACAAGGCCAGACTCAAACAAGAGGCTTATATATACAGAGAACATTAGACAAGACTGGAAAGTAATAATGATGGGGCAGGGTTACAAATCCGACACAGCTGGGAATGGGCGGAGACATGTGCTCAGAAGCAGGAGGGGAGATAAACAAAATAAAGATCAGACCAGAGGGACAAGACAGATATGTGACACTTTAACAAAGGACAGGTAAAAATCTAATATGTTCAAAATGGTAATTTTTCATTTTAAATTTCAGTGGAAATTCAGTTTAAACACTTCTATTGGTTCATTCATCATGAAGTCTTTGACACAATGTAAACAACAATTACAAATTGCAAGTTTCAAACATAATGCAAATTATATCAATTTTATTGTAAAAAAGTGAAAACAATTGAATATATCCCTACTTTACTACACTGCTACTACACTACTACACTAGTTTCAGTCATTGTAGCCCACCCAGCCTGTGTGTAGTGCAGCTCAGATCTGTTTTATACATGCTAAAACCCTGCCTCATCTGCCTTTAGGCACATTTTCCTGTACTGGGATGGGGCTGCATTGCCTGGCTTTGCGTTTTTGGGCCACTCTGGCAGTAAAGATGTCTCCTTCAAGCTGAGATGTCCCTGAGCCATGCATAAACCTGTCCACTGACGATGCACAGGGCCATCGCTACAATGGTTTACATCCCCAATGCTGTGCTTTGTCCTTGTGGTCATCTGGTTGCAGATGCTTTGTGTTCCAATCATGATTATCATCATCATCATCATCACAAAAATAAATAAAGAAATGCAGAAAAGCATTCTGTCAGATATTTATGCTCCATCAAACGTCTGGGAATAAACTGAAATATGCATAAATTGGAAGAAAGAACATTCACGAATAATAAACTTTTTTAAGTTTGCAATGCTTTTAAAATAAATACCAGGATTCTGGCCCTGTGTCATCTACAGCCATAGTTCAGTCATTTGTATAATTGGAGAAGATGAAAGTGTGTCTACAGTTCCTGCATGCCATCTCCGTCTCCTCATTTCTGCTCCAGCACTGTGGTCCGTGGTGTGTAATTACCAACCTCTGTTCTTCTTTCATTCTCACACAAGAAAGAGAGCGAGAAAACATGCATCCTGGCAGAGAGGTCACAGTTGGGAAAAGAAAGGAAGAATCTGTTTCTAAAGGAAACCCAAACTTGCACAAACAGAAGAGAAACAACATATAATTTCAGGCCTTCCACTGCATAGCAACACTGACCTTAGCTGTCTGAATGGATACCTTCTTGTCACCCTGCCTGTCCAACACAGAAATGATGTGCAAATATTCCATATGGTAGATTGCATGTGGCCACATGAGGCTCAGAGTCCAAATGTAATGACCAGTGTCCTACCATAGGGGAGCTGGGGATGGTGGAGTGGTGGTCATCCAATATCCTTACTTCACTAACACTCTTGTTAGTGAATGCAGTCAAATCCTCACAGCAATGCTCCAAAATCACGTAGAAGGCCTTCCCTGGACAGTAAAGACTCCAACAAAGGCAGGATAAACTCTTTTAACTCTCAAGAACCTGAGATCTGCACATTGCAGGCAGATACATGATATTTTCAAGCTTCAAATATCGGGAGCAGAGTGATGTACAGACATGATGCACATATCAAAACAAACCCTTTTACCCTTTTTAACTACAATTATGTGATGAACTATCAGTGAATAATCGAGCTCGCAAGGCAGATCAAATTCACTTGTTCCCAACTGAACTAAATCCCAGTTTAAAGGCCAAAGAAACCTTCCAGTGCATGTTTACTGCTCTGTCCACATGTACACTCTGACCACCAGTTAGAGTGGGTGGGGCTAATGATATCAGTGACACATATATTGGGTTATAGAAGAAAACAAGAAGGGAGGGGCTGTTGGCACTCCTATTTTTCCTCACACAGTGTCAGACAAAAAGCCATGAGAAGGGATAGGACTGATACATACAAGAATAACAAACATAATAAAGGACATCGCTGAGCCCTACGATGGATCATCGCACTGTCTAGGGTTGTTTTCCGCCCTTGCGCTCAGAGTTGCCGGCTGGGCACCGGCTCACCTGTAACCCTATTCAGGAATAAGCGGTTCAGAAAATGGATGGATGGATGGATGGATGGATGGATGGATGGATGGATGGATGGATGGACATCGCTTTTTTGACCACTGACAAAGTAATCAAAGTTCTGTAAATGGAACTAGAAACACCAAAGCTCTCATAATTCTCCATTCTTTCTTTTTCTCTGTCCGCTGTCCCTTCTGCTCTCTTTAATGTCCCTCCTCCATATGAACACACATCAGCAAAGCTACATTTCATGTCTCTTTTTGGCCATGAATAGATTATTTGCATTTATAAAACTACAGTATACAAGTAAAATACAAATTACAATAGTATAATACAAAGGAAAATACCTGTATGATAAAATTGATGAATGTGAAACAAGGAGGTCCTAATTTTATGAGTGATCTGTGTATATCTATAGTAGATGCTGAGGCACAATGCACTGATTACACAAGCTTTCAAGCTATTTTCAGAAGAATGCAAGCTGTGGAGACTAATTATGAGCTCCATCCTGTGCCACCGGTGTCTTTCTACACATTCAAACCGATTTCTAGGCTTGGAGTGGAAGGATTGGCTAGGTTTCCTCCAATTGCCACACTCTTTACACCCCCATAGAACCACTGCCTGCATTCCTTTATCATGAAGTCAAGGATGACAATGTAAAATCATTTGACCCCTGGAGGCAGTGCAGGGGGCCAGGCGGCCATGCCTCCTTCTTTCTCTCTATGAGGCCAAGCGGACCTGAGCTGTGATTTGTTAAATGCTGATCGGCCCGAGCTTTGTGTCCCTAACATTGGAGACATCTGGCATAAGAAGGCGGCGCACGATTGAAGTCTCCGTGGCCTTTCTGAAGCGGTGGCCTGCACTGCATTGAAGCACTGCAGAGCCTTTCTCATGCTAATGACACAAACTACAGGAGCAGATGTGAAACATTTGGTTCTGTTCTTGTTCACTTGTAAAGAAGTAATGTGGCTCTTTTACTTTATTTCACTCTGCACTGTTCCTCAGCTTATTAAACAAGAGGAGCGAAAGAATACGGCAAGAAAGCCCTCATCTTAGGTGGCCTGAAGGATTCTGGAAAGGAAGTGTGTCCTTGGAAAAGATGAATGTCAAAGTTAACAAAGTTTCAGAAGGAAGTGTGTTATTGTGAATAACAGAACGTTGTTGGGAAGGAAGATAAAGGTTACCAGGAACAATAAATGATTCAAATTAAGACTGTTAAGGGGGGAATATTTATTGAGCTACACATACAGAAGTAGTGTCTCTCAGTATGGCGTTTGATATAATGCAACATGCCAGACATCTCGGAATGGAGTTGTACAGGTTCCTAATGGTGTCCTGCAAAAATCCATCTTGAATATTCTCACTCCTGAACATTTTGCAATAAGAGTGTAGAGTGTTGATAGCACTCAATCAGGATTCAGGTCTGGCAATAGAGCTGTTGGAATAGTGTACACATGGATTTGTTGGTTGTTTGCACTCAGACAAAAGTGGGACTCGTCACTCGAAAATCAAATATTTTTAAATGAATAAATTTTAAATTTCCACTGGTTTCCAAAGGTTTTTCCTTCTACTTTCCTTCTACTGCTGCTACAACGATGAAATGTGTTGTCATCTGCAGTCCTTGTCAGCAAGCCAGCACAATTAAATTCTATGTTTCACATGTTATAGAGTCAAAATTTTCATAAGATTTTTCTTGTTTGTTAACATTATAGTGGTAACTTTGCAAATGTTTAAATAGTGTCAGCCACCACCTACTGTTTGCCTAGTGTGACAGTATTGTCAGGGACAGATCAGTCAGATCACTGGGCGGTCCAGCAAAAAAAAGCAGGAGACATTGATCACTGCGTCCACTCTCAGTCCCAGCCTCACATTCTCAGAGTCAAAGACATCCAGTAGACTGCAGGGATTACATGCCTGTTGGGTGCTGGGATGATTTTATCTCCCGTCATGCCGTAATGCAGGTTCGAATTAATCTCATTAGACCAGTATCTCTACTCACATTCTCCCAAACTCACAGCACCATCAAATTTCACGCCACCATTCTGCACAAGATTACACTTCAATGCATGATCCATCCACTTAGAAATTATATCTCCTTTCACTTCAAATAGGCCAGTCCTTAAAGATGAGTCTTCAAAAATAGATTCAGTGATGTAGCTGAAGATGTTCTGCTTTAGAGTCAGAATGAGAGGTTTATGTGGTAACACTGCAGATTCATACAGAAAGCATGTCAATAAAGAACTAAGAACAATGTTTAAGCTCATTCAGCTGTTTAAACTCTAACTGTAAAACGTGTATGTCTTATAAAATCAAACGGTCTTATTAAAATTTCAGATAGGGAGCAGAATACATGCTCGTCACCCAACTGTAAAACTTTAAATACAAACTTCAGCAGAGTGGAACGTTCTCCTTACACTCTGCTATTCACTGAATGAGAGCACAGATATGTAAAATACACTCATCTCCAAACCAATAGTTGCACCAAGAAGAAATCAATTTACTGCATTGCTGTTGTTCCAGAATGTCATGGCGTCACTCAGAATGTTCATTCATTCATTCGGTTGAATTCATTTGATGATAATTGAACTGAAGTGAACCAAATTTAACTGAACTGACATTACGTGAATTGAACTGAATTGGACTGAACTTAACTGAATGGAACACAATTGAACTGAAATTAGTTTAACAGAATTCAATTGATTCATTGAACTGAATTGATCTGAATTTAACAAAATTGAACTGAACATAATTGAGTTAAAAGAATTTAACAGAACTGAAGTCATCAGTTGAACCAGGTGAGGGGTGTGATCAGAACCAGTTGAGTGGTATGATCAGTTGAACCAGGTGATGGGCGTGAACAGTTGAACCAGGTGAGGTGTGTGATCAGAACCAGTTGAGGGGTGTGATCAGTTGAACCATTTGAGTGGCGTGATCAGTTGAACCACTTCAGGGGCGTGATCAGTTGAACCAGGTGAGGTGTGTGAGCAGAACCAGGTGAGGGGTGTGATCAGTTGCACTAGGGGAGGAGTGTGATCAGTTGCACTAGGGGAGGAGTGTGAGCAGAACCAGGTGAGGGGTGTGATCAGTTGAAATAGGGGAGGAGTGTGAGCAGAACCAGGTGAGGGGTGTGATCAGTTGAAATAGGGGAGGAGTGTGAGCAGAATCAGGTGAGGGGTGTGATCAGTTGAAATAGGGGAGGAGTGTGAGCAGAACCAGGTGAGTTCAGGTGAGCTCTGGGTCTTTCTCTCACCAAAGTGACTTTTGCCGTCAGCGGATCGTCACCTGCGAGTCCCCTCCCTCCACGCATCTGATTGGCTCGCTTTCCAGGCCAATCACGATGCTGATTGGCGCTGGAGGAGCGCAGGGGTGACTTCATGGGGGAGTTTAGGTGAGGGCAGCACGCGGGGCAGACAAAACTTTAAAGAGTCCTGTCAGCTGAGCTCGCGCGGATGGATTACCAGATGTCTGTGTTTTGCAGGTTTAATAAAGGCGCGCGCAGCACTGATAATCTGATAACAGCTGTTTAAAGACCCCTCCGATGCGCGTGCACGTCAGGTTTTGCGCTCACTCGTTCTCGTAAGAAACTCGTTTGTGTGTGTGTATAGCATGGCAGCAGCTCGTGCTGCACCGTCATGGTCCCGGAGCGCGCGCCCAGCCGGGTGGCGGTGAGGAGGCAGCTCGCGCTCATGCTGCTCTCGGTGCTCGCGACCCTCTGCGCGCTGCAGAGTCTCGCGGTGACGTCTGCGCGCGCGCCCGCTGAGGCAGCGGCGGTCAGTGGTGGAGGCGCGCGGTGGAGCGCGCGCAGGACACTCCTGAGGCCGGAGGATGAGGGAACCAAGCGGCTGCCCCAGGCCCTCATAATCGGGGTGAAGAAAGGAGGCACGCGCGCGCTGCTCGAGTTCCTGCGCGTGCATCCCGACGTCCGAGCGGTGGGAGCGGAGCCGCACTTTTTCGACCGGAACTATCATAACGGACTGCAGTGGTACAGGTACACTATCATCATCATAACAACAACAACAACAATAATAATTACAATAAGATAAATAATAATAAAAATAATGTCATCAGAAAAAATAATAATTACTATTATTTTCATTATCATTTCTGTTATTATTGTTGTTGTTGTTGTTAAAAAACAATATTTTTTATTAAGAGTGATGTAATTGCAGCGTATTGCATAATAATTAAAATGATAATAATTATATTGTTATTGTTGTTATAATAATAACAATAATAATAATAATAATAATAATAATAATAATAATATCATCATCATGATCATGTACCACTGCAGTTAATTAGATTAATTCTTCTTTTAATTATTTATTGCAAAACTGTAACTAAATATTCCTGAGTTGCATGTGTGTGTTTGTGTTTGTGTGTGCTGAAGTGTGACGGGTCTCCAGTGCCCCTCACTGGTGCAGTGAATGCACTCATAAGTTTTCCCATAATGTATATAATAATGTATATAATATTAAAAGTAGTATAGCAGTGACAGGGAAATCACCAAACCATGAACACTGGCACTCCAGAATCTTTAAACATATTAATAAAGTTATTGACCATAGAGTTATTATTAATTTATTGTTAAGTAGGTGACAAATCACAGCTAATCAGAAACTAGCTGATAATTAAACCTGAAAATCATAACCTACTGCTGTCTCATTTGTTGATATTTACATATTTAATATATTTTTGAAACTTTAAAAAACTTTTATGAAAGTTCATAAAAGTAGGTGATCTTGGATGTTAGCTTTAGTGAATATTTACGTTTACATTTATGGCATTTAGCAGATGCCCTTATCCAGAGTGACTTACAAAAGTGCTTTATTGTTCACTCAGAAATCCTTAGCTAGTAGACGAGGTAAGAATGTAGAGATTCCTGAAGCTTATTTACTCATTTGATCTGTTTACAACAGTCTAAACAATAATACTCATAACAGTCAATTCAGGTCAGGAGTTTATAATGTCATTTCATCTTTGTACATCTGGCTCTTCACTGTTTATTTACCATTAAATCAATGTCATAATCATTGTAGAATCAGCATTGAATCAACATTTGTTTTTAAAAAGTTTGTCAATGTTTATCAATGTTGTTTCAGTGTTGTCAACATTATTTCAACTTTGTTATTGATTTTATAACTCGATTTTCAAATGCAAAGTTGATTTGTTAACTTTCATAACAATAAACTTTTTTTCAACATTGAAACAAAAAACAACTATTTCAACCACATTTCAATGCTGAAGGTAGGTCATGTGCCATCTGTGAAAAGTGAGGTGGAAGTACACTCCTCCAAGACACTGGAGCAACATAGTACTGCACAAGAGTACAGAAAATACAACTCGTAACCATTATTATCATTCTCAGATTAATATGAGAATGTGCAAAACATTTGAGCAAATAAATGATAAATATGACCTGTACAATAAACAGATAGGGTAGAGTAGTGAAGACACAGCACACAATACTGAATGTGCATGGTGAGGATGGGGTTCAGACATTTGTAACAAGCTGAGACATATGGTCAGTAGTCACTGAAGAGTACAGTGCTTCTATTAATACAGTAATACGGTGCTTCCTTAAAGAATGTGCAAGGAGATACTGGATCGGTGCATAAAATTGAAATGTGTGTATGTGTGTGTGTGTGTGTGTGTGTGTGTTACTGTCACTTCAGTCTTGGTATGAAAAAAAAAAATATTATTATTATTATTATCATTATTATTATTATTATTATTATTAATAATAATAATAATAAATCATTATAATTTCACTCTCATTAGTTCTGCTGAAGACCCATTTTAAATAATCTGGTGTTAAAGCAAATATAAGATGGAAGAAGACAATATAAAGAGATTAGTTATGTGTCTTCAGCTGTTAAAGTCTGTGAATAATTTAATTTAATTTCATTGTTTTAATTTAACTTTCCAAAACATAATCTGAAAGTTTGTTATGGAATGAATCTTTAATTTTCTCTTCATTGTTCCATGAATGTTAAATCAATGTGGTTATAGTCTCTCATAGGTTTGCATGAATGTGTCTGTCTGCCTGTTGATTCTCATATCTTGGAGCTCATGTGCTGGTTTAAATGGCCTCCTTCATCGTGCTGCTGGCTTTAATGGGTCACAGCCCACATCACAGACTTTTATTAAGAAGGATTAGGGCTGTAATGAAAGGTTACCTGTCAACCAGTAGAGGTGTAATTTACCTTCAGATTAAGAACCATCTACGCCTTCTTAGAACAACCCTGGAAAAAAACTCAGACATAGGAAGAAGCTCTGAAACAGCCGAAAGAATGACTGGAGGAGCTCTTAAAAAGTACAGGGTAACTCCTGTTAACTATAAAACAGTGTGTACAAACTCCATGACCATGAAGAATCTTCAAAACAACCTGTAGAAATGTCTAAAGATTTAACAGAAAAATTGACTGAAGCTTTTACTTCAAGAACTCCAATATCCTAAACAAACCCTATAATGTGCTGAAAAAAAAACTCCCTAATAAACCAGAATGAAAAACCTTAAAGACTTTTAAAATAATGCAAAGAATCTCTAAAGCCCAAACTGTCAATAAAAATTGCCTGCCAGTCAAAAACTGATAAAAAAAAAAAACTTGAATTGTTTTTAATCCTTAAAGCACAGTAAATCAACAAAAAATATAAAAGGGAATATGAAGAGGCTAAAAAGCCTGTTAAATCTTTAAGTTTGAAAATTTGGAATAGCCTAAAAAAACATAATTTCACCCTAGTGTCTAAAGACTCAAAAGAACCTAAAAATGTCATAAAGAAATAATAATAATTAAAAAAAAAAACAAAATACACTAAAATATCCAGAACAAAATTCTCTGCTGGATAAGCAAAAGAACCTTAAGAGACTGAAGGAATTCTAAAACTGCACAAATCAACTTTGCTAAGCCTGAGGGAGATCTAAAACAGTCTGAAAAAAATTCAGCATCTAAAGAAACATTTAAAGAAACATTTGAAAGAACCTGAATAAGTTATAAAACAACTTTGAGAACAATATCACGAATGCAGTTTTGAATATGGGAAAACAGTGTGAAGAAACTGGAAAATGTAAAATGTAAAACTGTCCAAATAGACTTTAAAAAGCCAGAGGGTGCACAAAAAGAGCCTGATTTTTTTTTATTAAAATCCTGAATAAAATTGGGAACAGCCTGAAAAACATCTAAAAGAGCCCTAAGTGCCTGAAGACTCAAAAGAACTTGATGTAACTAAAAAATAATAAAGAAATTGTCTTACATAATCTAAATGACCCGGGAGCTTAAGGAGACTATAAATAAACTATAGAATCATTGAAAAGAATCTTAAGAGAACATTACAATAACCTGAAAAAGCAAAAGAGCATGAAAAATCTCAAAAACTGCTGAAGAATTTGAAAAAATCCTAAAGGAACAATGTGAAGAAACTATGAAATAACCCAAAGAAACATAGTGACTTAAAGGAACCTGATGTAACCAAAACAAGCCTTACAGCCTCTTAAATGTCCAAAAACATGTTAGAAAAATGATAAAACAACTTAAAAATATTTAAAAAAATTCTAAAAGAACACTAAAATAACCTGAATGAACTGTAGAGTATGGAATAGAATACTAAGAGAGCCTGAAAGATCTTAACAAATTGCCGAAGAATTCCTGAATTATGGAAAAAGTAACTGTCTTGGCTTAAAATGATCCAAATGATTCACATCATCAGCTCCTTCTTAAAGTCCCTGAGGCTCCTCACTCCTCCCTCTGAATGTTCACTCTCTCTTTTCTCCATCGCTCTCCCACACCCCTCTATTTACCTATTCATCCTTTGTGCTGTTTACTAGCCTTGAGAGTACCATCAATCCTGCACTGTTGCTATGATCGTATGGAACGCAGTGTGGCTTTCTGAAGGCCTCACAGACAGACGCTTTACACTTAATGAGTGGTCTTCTTAAGAGGAGGGGGCTCTCCAGTTGACCACACAGCAGAAATAAATGCTCTTATCCCTGTATGAATGGACAAAGTGCAAAAATTGAGCTTGAGCACACATGCTTGTTTTAGCTGACGTAGACCATGTTTAGGGATAATGGTAGCTCAAACCAAGCCCAGATTTAGTGAGTTACTGAACAACTCAAATGTGTGGATTCAGGCCTGTAGTTATCACTGGTTAACTGCGTTACTACATGCAGGGTGGAGGGTTAGCTTTTTGCTTGTGGAGCAGAGGGATGCATACAGACAGGAAAAATTAATAACAGCCCAACTTCAGCGCAGTCCAATGCTGCAAGAGTGTGTCAGCTGTTCAAGAGAGAGCAAACAACCCTGCCAGATCTTTCCTTTTTTTCCCCAGTGAAACAGATCCCGCGCCCCTGCGCCAGACATGACGATTTGATGGATACATACAAATGGCTGAAAAATAAAGAAAACAAACACAATAATAGTTTCGCTCCATAAATTCTCTTGCCCTGCCTCCTCCACCTTCTTCCACCCCCCCAGTCAAACCCTCTGGAAATAATAGTCTCTCTCTTTCTCTCCAGAGCTAATGTTATGAATGGGGCCCCCTTTTTTCTCGCACTAATCACTGTGTCCAATTTGCTGGAATTATGGGGCTCTTTTCAGGCCGAGCTGTGAAGGCTTGAACACAGAGACACCCATCTGCAGGGATGATGGCCCTTTGTCCTCCGTAATGGTCGGCGGAGAGTGTGTGAAGGAATTGGGACTGGGAGCTGTGTGGGAACTGGAGATGCTTACACCCAGTTGGTCTTGTTATTGTTGCGGATTATGGAGAAGAAATGTCTTAAATTCTCAACTTCATTTTTATGGCGATGGTCCTGTGTGTCTGACGATCCTATACAGCTGATTTACAAATGCTCAAACTGTTAAACCATCTGGAGAAACTCCAGAGATTATCAACAGTGTTAGAGTGAGGTTAGATTTAGTATTGAGGTTAAGACTAAGGTTATTATTTATCGATGGATTAATACTGAGTTTAGAATTAGGATTAGGACCAACAGGCTCAAAAAACCTTTTATCTCTCAAATGGCAATGTGAGTTTAATATTAATAGAACAGTATTAGAGTTAATGTTCAGCAAGCTGAAATATTTAACAATCTGTTGTAAATGTCCCAGTTTTTGTCTCCCAATCCTCAGTGTACCTTAATGTTGAGTATTGTTCGATAGCATGTTGATCATCATATTTTTGTAGATAATATAGCCACATATCTCACACAAGATTTGCTGCCAATTAATACTTAAAGCAACATTCATGTAGCATTTGTAATTTTGCGTAGCAGCTGCCAAATCTGATTGACTGTATTAGGCAGAATGGTGTCTCTGTCATTCCCACTCCATTCCGGGAACACCGCCACTGCACGATGTAAAATTACTCTTCTGCCTCCGAACTCACGACTTCTGCATTTGAAATCTGTTTATTAAGTTATTTAAACAGGTTTATAAGACATATTTCCTTCTTCTATATGTAATCTTCAAGATCAGGCCTTCATTGCCATCATGGGAAAGAATGGCTCAGGCCCGAATGGAAGCTGCTGTTCGTCTTTTTAGGCCTGACACAAGATCAATGACTTCATCTCCAGTTACTATAAATACATTTTCATTCTTTTTGCGTTTTTCCAAGAAAGATGGCCCATCTCATTCCTCCCACCTTTTGTTATGGTAATCGAATCTCTCATACAGAGAGGTCAGAGAGACGCTGTGATACAATGTGAGGTCCTTGCTGAGGCCAGAGTCCATTGCTAGACAGCCTTCTCAAGTTTCCTTCCGAGTGGTCTTCACCTGTTCGAGCCACCGGGGGTGGGGGGTGGGGGGTGCTTTGCTGTGTTTAAACGGCCAGATCTGCTGAGTAAGGGTCAGCTAGGATCAGAGAACAGGATCATGACCCAGTCATTAAAACATACATGACCTGTACCCTCAAAAGGTCAGGCCAGATTCTTCTCCTGTGTGTGTTCCATAACACCTTGGCTAGGCTGCATTTGTTTAGCAGGGAGTTA
Source organism: Acestrorhynchus altus (assembly GCA_034509495.1). Lineage (NCBI taxonomy): Eukaryota > Metazoa > Chordata > Actinopteri > Characiformes > Acestrorhynchidae > Acestrorhynchus > Acestrorhynchus altus. The sequence goes on from CM067510.1 coordinate 18,480,100, forward strand.
AGGGCTCACATCTGATTCTTTGCTTTAATGCGACACAGATCTCACACACACACAGATATATATATATATATATATATATATATATATATATATATATATATATTATATATATATATATATATATAGATATAGATATGGTCTGTAATAATGGAAAGAAACCAAAACGAAGAAAACAAACTACAGGTGTGAAAATGCCCTAAGAAAAGACACCTTGCTTGGGCCATGCAGCACTGCCAGTGGACTAATTAAATAACTGGAGGCGTTTTAAAACGTTGGACTGTTGGAGACATAGTACACACAGTAGTATCTGTCACGCTGCAGTTCCAACAAGGGGCTTTGTACAAAGATGAATTAGAATAGCTGTGGCAAATTTTACACCCCATCTGCAAGAATTTGGTTGGTACACATGTGGTGGAAATGATAAATGTCCAAACAGTCTAATTTTACACTTATTAAAATGGTGCTGTTGCCCATTTGAAATGTATTGTTTCTGTTGTTTAATATTTGTATCTAGGCAGCAGGTATAGTGCACCTCTAAGTATTAGAACTGACTTTCATGTCTGCCACTCTGAGCTAAAGGGTATCTTTTGACTCTAGCTTATCATCTACAGCTCTTGAAAAAATTCTCAATTTTTATTTATTTATTTATTTTTTTAAATCAACTTCTCTAATCGGATGCTTAACTGTTTCTTTGCTACCCAAAACTTATGCTCTAAAGCTAAAACTGCTTCAATTTCTAGACCAGAAATAGCATAAAAGTCTGTGATTGGTCATAAAGGTTATTTCTTCTTATATATATCAATGAATGTTGGCCCAAAGCGTGGCCCATGTCCATGCCGTGAGGGTCAAAAGAGGCCCAGATTTGATCCAGTGTTTGCTATCTGGGAAATAGTGATTTCCCAATTCTCTCAAAGTTAAAACATTCATAATTTAATATTGTGTGTATTTTTTTAAGATAGGAATATTAGCAAGATTATTTACATTATTTTGGGTCAAAATCAAGGAATCTTTTCTCTGTACTTGAATCTTTTTCTGTGTACTCTCTTGTCACTTTTTAAATTTTGGATTTTATTGTTCATGATCAGATCTAAGCATTGAATCAGAATACAGCCATAAAGCTTTTCATTGAGGTCACTAAAATAGCATCAATAAACCTCCCTTGAGTATTATTACTTTATAACATATATATATATATATATATAATTTTTTTTTTTTTTTTTTTTTTTTTTTTTTTTTTTTACAGACAGTAAAAAAAGTGTTCATTATAAACTGGAAGAATTTCATTCTGCATAGTCTTGGAGCCACAGATTAGGATGGTGAAGAGTCTTGTATTTCTTTAGTAATCTTATTTTAAAACACCCAGTTATTGCAGCATCATTTGTATTTTATGGTAACCTATTGTACATAAAAAAGTGCTCATGAACTAGATGAGGGGAAACTGTTTCTTGAATGGAGGTACATTATGCTAAATCAGGGTTAGACTGTTGTTTGTAGAGAGCAGCAGTATCAGAGGAAATTCCAGTAATAGAGAGAGAGAGAGAGAGAGAGCGAGAGAGAGAGAGAGAGAGAGAGAGAGAGAGAGAAAGAGAGAGAGAGAGAGAGAGAGAGTGTGTGTGTGTGTGTGTGTTCCTCATTTCCTCTCCCCTCTGTAGCTCTGTGGTGAGGATCTCTCTCTTGTGGATTTGAGGAATGTGTATCAAAGTGCTGCTGTTCTAGCTCCATTAAAAGCTTTAAAAAATCCAGGTCAGAAATTGTTGAACAATTGTTGAGTACCCACACCTCTGAACAAATCCCATAAACACATTCTTCTATAATTTCTCTGATCTGATCAACCTTTTGGAATGATAACCTGACCAGTCAAACATGTTGGTGTAATTGGATACAGATATTACTAACTATTACACAACAGTTTTTCTTTTCAGAAACAATTAATATTTCTCAGTGGTAACCTTTACTTTACCAGCCAATTCTTGAAACTGTTTCAGTACCATTGTTGAATTTATAAACTGTATACCTCCCCATGTGAGGGAGACTCAAGGCCTCAGGAATTAAGCGTTACTTAAACTAAACATTGCAAATGAACGAACACATATTTACACAGATATAAATGTGCCGAACTGTGGTAAACAGTTGTAAATATGAACAGAATGTAGATATTTGTATGTTTTGACCATACACATTTTTGTTTGTATGGTCTATTTAATCAGTTTGTAGCTTGGAACTTTTGGAAACTGTTGTTGGGAATTGTTAATCTAGAGTGTTTTAGCTAAAAATGTCCTTTATTATTTTTATGTCCAGTGTTTATTAGACATATTTGGCTACAGGACCCCTATAATGAAATTTGAACTCTTCTGTGAGTAAAGAGCAGCAGACAGCTCCTCCCTTTTTTCCCTCCCCCTCCTGCTTGTCTTCATGAGATATCTGCTGCTGTGACTGAGGTGCCAAGAGAAAATTCCAGAACAGTGGATCTGTGGTCGGCTCTCATTGTTGCTTACAAATTGTTAAAATATCAAAACGGATCACTTTAAATCACTCTGAATATATAGTGATTTCATTTCTACTTTGTTGGTTTTCAACACTTTGGGATACCTGGTGGCCACTGAATAGTGTTGGTTAGATATGGTAAGACTTGCTGTTTGTAGTGCTATGTATCATGTCTGTAGGCTACTCTGATCCTGATTTATGAAGCACTTTACAGGCAATTTTATGTTTTGAAGCCTCCAAAAGATCATTCACCAATTTGCAAATGTTGTGAATATCTGGACAGATGTCTGATCATAATAACGTATTGGTGGATTGGAGGCCTAGAACTGAATGTGTGTTTGCAGTGTGGTGCTGCAGGCTGCAGAAATTAGCTTGGTACGTAATGGCAAAGACCCTGCAGCTGGGGCTGAGCAAACTAAGCAATATGGCCATGGAAACATACACTCACATTTTTGCTCAGCCACTTACTTTCTGAATACTTTCCCACCCTTTCAGGTTCCCACACACACACACACACACACACACACACCTGCTTGTCTACTACTTATTACAGTCTTGAAGCTCTCTCTACCTGTGCCAGGATGATGCAGGTCATGCTGTAATGCTGTAATGGCGGGATGACATTAACCAGCTGGGCTATGAGATCATACATAACAAAGAGAGCACTATTTTTGGCTGTAACTATCTGTGTTGGTGTTTATGTCTGCTGTGTATGTGTAGAATTAAAGGGTTTGCTTATATAGAAACTTATCATTGTAACCTTTTAAAGTAGATAAATATGGTTATTATTGCTATTAAGTCTTCTGTTTATCTTTAAAAAAAATTGATTTTGTAATAGCACTGCTGTGTTTAGATAAAATGCAAATATATGAATGTTAACAATAAGAATGAATATATTTGTATTTAGTTTTTAGTTTAGTTAGTAGTCTCTTTGAACAGCACGAAATTACTGTATTTTCCGGACTATAGAGCGCACCTCAATATAAGCTGCACCCGCTAACTTTAAAAACAAAAACTGGAAAGTAACATATATAAGCTGCACCGGGCTAAAAACCGCTGATATCTACTGAACTGATAACATAGTTTAACTGAACACAAATGAACAGATTAGTAGCCTAAAAGTGAAAGTGCTGATCAATCAAAACAGAAAAGTTATTGATTGGTTTATTCATCGTCCTCCTGCTCACTGAAACCACTGAAGTCATCATCTTCAGTGTCGGAGTTGAACAGCCTTAGAAGAGCTTTGTCACTTACCGGTACTTATTCTGTGACGATGTCAGTGTTGCTCTTCGTGTCGCTGTCATCCCGGGGGTGAAGCTGGCTCTGGAGCTGTGGTGCCTTCTTCACAGAGCAGTCCAGCCTTTCGGAAACCATTGGTGACGGTAGATTCCTTCACGCTGCTCCATGCTGTTAGGATCCACTGACAGACATCAGAAAAGGATGCTCTGCGCATGCGGCCAGTTTTTGTGAAGGATTTATCAAAACTAAATTCTCCGCGGTGGTGGCTGCTTGCATGTGCTAACTGAAAAACAATGTCTTCTTCTGTGATTTCCAACTTTGACTTCCCATCTTTTTCACTTTCTGCTAAAGCGACCCCTGGCAGGTGAAGAAAAAGCTGCACCTCGTTATAAGCATGGTTTAAAGCGTGGAAAAAAAGTAGCGGCTTATAGTCCAGAAAATACGGTATTAGAATTTAAGTCACACATTAGACATATTATTGTTACTCTAAACAAATCAAGCATAGTACTGGGTTCTGTATGCTACTGACAAAGGGTTTTTTGTATAGTGGGTCAAGCGTTTGAATCCTGAGCCATTCTGCCTTGCCACCAGCAGCCAGAGCACAACTGTATGACTGTATGAGCACAACTGCAGAGCACAGAGCATGCTGTTTGTGTGTGTGTGTGTGTGTGTGTGTGTGTGTGTGTTTGGGTCCGTAGATGGCAACGTCTCCTCTCATTAATCTAATGCAGTGTTGACTTGCACAGGTGTTAGTTAGTTGATGTGGTGAGCCTGGGGACCCAGTACTTTCCTTTTTCCGGGTGATTCTGTATTAGCAGCAGTTTTGTCAAAGAAGCAGTGGCTCACTTGACATGTATCAGAGGATCAGAGGCAAGTGCTAGTTCTTACCCTTCTCGTGTGTGGAGCATTGCCAGGGTGTGGAGTGAATGAGTGGGCTATGAATGGGAAGCTTAAGTTGTGCTACCAGAATGGTAGAGAAAGGGGTCAAATTTGATTAACACTACACTGACTATAATAGGGAGAATTACATCTCTGTCATTGCCACTCTAGTCCTATGTGACCCAGAATGCTTATACTGCAAGACCTTGGTTGAGCTGCTTAAGACCACTCACCAGAAATGTGTAACTCTGGGTAACCCAAGATTGTCCAGAAAGGCACATTTACATCTGTCCATGAGGGGGATCTCATCGCATGATTTGTAAACATAAAGTAAACATGAATTATACTCCCCACCTGTAGGGGGAGCCCAGAAGTGGTAAAAAACTTGCATAATGCTGCTCTAAAAAGTCTCTTACAACATTGTGGGGAAATTCTCCCACAATTATCCCATTCTTTATTGCAAAAGTGCTTCAGCTTTGTTTCAGTAACATTTGTAGGACTTGTAAACATCTTATTCTTGAACCTTTGTTTGGTAGACATCTCTGTGTGCTTTGGTTTATTGTCTTATAACATGACCCAACTGCATTTCAGCTTCAGCTCCTGGACATTGAACTGAATTTCTCTCTAACATTTTATCTGATGTGGATTCAGATTTCCCTCGATGAAATATACGTGTCCAGGTCCAGAATAAAGTGGTCAGAGAAACAGAGGACATTAAAAGAGACAGCAGTGTGTATTCTATCTGTTTTTTATTTGGTAACTTAGATTTTTGTGTGTGTGTGTGTGTGTATGTGTGTGTGTGTGTGTGAGAGCATGTCAGGTGTTTATGTAGTGTGTGTAGATGGGGGTCAGTGGTGAGGTCAGAGTGTATGTGTAGTGAGTCTTTTTGGGTTAAGAGGGTCAGTAATGTGATCCAAGCAGATCAATGGACTCAGGCTGTTTTACTGCTCTGAGAATTAATGTCAGAGTGTAACTATGAAGCAGAACATGAAAGGTCACTCACCTCTTGTTGGAGAAATACTAACACATGCATACAGACTCTAAAATAACCCATATGCTTTAAATACTTGATTTGACTGAAAATATACAATATAATAATGAAGTCCAAATATTACCATTAGTCATCTCACACCACTGCGTAAAGATACAGACATCTAAAAACAGCCTATAACAGCCAAGACTCAATGTCTTTTGTTTCTCAAATCCAGTGATAAGGTCATCATCATCATCATCATTATGACACCATGTGATTGTTATTGCAGTACTGAAAATGCCCTGCCACCCACACAATACCTGCTTTATGGTAGTCCTGTGGGGTCCTGACCATTGAAGAACAGGGAGAAAGTATGCTAAGAATATGCAGAGAAACAGATGGACCACAGTCTGTAATTATAAACACAGAGCATGAAACCTTTGCCAGTGGCACAGTCCAGCAAGGATTCCACCTTCCTTCCTTCCACCTCAGTCACAATCGTGACTCTATGAAACTATTGGCTGGTTGCAATGTAGAAATCGAAATACTGTCTCATGTAAACCCAGAGTTTCTGCAGTTATTAGATCATTCTAAGTGTGAAAATATACAGATTCAAATGTTCACGTTATACATATTTATATGCATGTATAGACACACGCACACACACACACACACACACACACTGATGAGCCATACATACACTGAGGAATAGCCTGTTACCCTTTGTCAGGCTGGTACACAGCACTATCTGTCAGCAGCTGCCTGAAAGGCATTTTGAAAATTTGAACCCAGTGGGGCACTGAGGAGAGGGAGCAGGTGCAGGCAACTCCCACAACACCTCCACACACACACACACACACACACACACACACACACACACACACACACACACACACACAGATTCCTTCACCTGCTGTGGCCCTGGGAGCAGCCCAGTAGGGCTCTAATTGATAACTTTCGTCCACATGGCAGGGGCAACCAAGATCAGAGAGTCTAGGGGGGCTTTGATGAAGAGAGTGTATGCGTGTTTGTTGGACATAAAGGCTAATTGATGATTGCTGGGTCACTGAGAGCAGCCATGTCCGGGACACAGTGTGTGTGCGTGTGCGAGCGTTTTGGCCCAGTGTAGACTAAGGTGTGGGTTACACTTGGCTCAGGTTACACTATTTGTTGACTCTGTTGGGTGTGTGTAGTCTGTACTCCAGAGAAAGCTGCTACTCCTGCATATCAGGGCTCATTCTGTGCAATCTCTCATCTGACTGGAACCGCAGCTTTCAGGCATGATCTACAACTGATCTGTTCACTGTAATAATACAGAAGTAACTTTGTATTCAGGATCTTAGTGCAACGTGCTGAACAAATAATTTAGTATATTATTATTCGCCTCCCCCAGTTTATTAATTTCAAATTCCACCCACTAGCTAGGAGATGAAGGGCCACCCTGGCTATACAGTAAGAGCAAGGTTAACTAGAAACGTTAAGGACGATGGTTGTGCAACTTCAGACACCAATCTGTTGCTAGGCTGCCATCAATTGGGTGAAAATATTTTGTTCTAGCTCTAGTGTTGTTATGCAGCTGCTATGGTATTTTATTTGTCTTCTATGGTGGCATTACCTGGTTGCTACGGTGTTGCCAAGTGGTCACTGTGTGGGTGTTATTGTGTTGCTAGGTGGTTGCTATGGTATCAGAGGTGGTTGCTGTGACATTGGTAAGTAGGTACTATAGTCTTGCATTGTGGTTACTATGGCATCAACTGTCATTTCTGTGGTATTGGTGGGTGGTTGCTAGGGTGCTGCTACGTGGTTGCTATAGTGCCAGTTGGTTGCTGTGGTGTTAGTTATTAGTTGGGTGGTACTCGTTAATTTGTATCATTATAAAATAAGAAGGTGGCACAAAGCTTTGCACCCCATTCATTCCTATTGGAAAATCAAAAAAAACAACAAAAAATAACAACAATTATCTGTTAACATAAATAGCAACAAATATCTGTTGCTATACGGACACTGTGTATCCAAACAAAATGTTTTATCAGATCACACAATCAGATCAAATGTGGAGATGAATCTATGTTGATGTCTTGAAAAAGGAGCGAAAATGTTGGAGCCAAAAATAATAAAAGGGAGTAAAATAAATCAGACAACAGTTTAGTTATAGTTATTTAGGTATAGTTTGTGGATCGCTTTTCATTGCAGAACTGTAATCATGATTTTGGTGATTCTAGTAATGGATGACTGTAGCATCACCCTGAACTCATAATCTCCAAATACTCGTATGATTGTGCCACTTTAGTACATTATAAGTTGGGGATAATAAGTTTCTTGATCTGTCACCTGCTGCTACTTAACATCTGTTGCCAGCAGTATACCTTGTGTAGTGTAACTGTAAGCTATGGTGTCCAGACATCATAATCATAATATGTTAAAATATTCAATAAGTTCAAGCTTTAATACAGAATTCAATTTATTTGTTTGAATATACACCATTTGGACAAAAGTAATGGGACACCGGCTCATTCACTGTTTCTTCTGAAATCAAGGATTTATATGGGGGGCTTTATACTCATCTAGCCCATGTCTGGCTTTTCCTTTGGGGACTATTTATCCATAATAAATAAATTTACTATATAAAAATATATTGTTACACCCTGCAGTAATATTTTTTCTTTAATTATGCCAATTAGAAAAGGAAACTCTTTGGTAAATGGATCAACAAAGACAGGAAAACTTTATAAAAAATATTGTACAGATAAACCATGACATTATCCATGGAGCTGATACAATAGGTAATGGGTGTAGGCAGTTAAGTGGTCACAGTCTCAAAAGAGTATATTTCATCAGGTAAATGTAAGTATATATACAGTATATACTATATTTGTTTCTCATAGTTAATACATTTGTATGAATCAAATGAAAATAACACATTGTCCTAAAACTACTGAAAGATGAGAGATTTTGATGTGATTTTTCATGGGACATTTTACCTCAAAACAGCAATCATTTTGAGAGTCAGGCTCAAACCATAATTTTACTTTAACCACTGATGGTATGGTTTAAAACATCAGGTTAACAAACTGTAGGAAATTTCTGTGTGTGTGTGTGTGTGTGTGTGTGTGTGTGTGTGTGTGTGTGTGTGTGTGTGTGTGTGTGAGGGCATAGAAGTCTTTCTCATGGCTGAATTTTAGTCTCACTGCTAATAAACACGGCCTCCATTTAAACTGTGTTGTAGAAACCCCAGTATCACTCTGGTGTATTCCAGGGATACAGTGAATTACTGTACAAGCACAAGGAGCATGTCTGTGAATATCAATTTTATTTGCTCCCTCTGGACATGGTGGAAATAGCATTTTCAAACAAGGCAAAGCAGACTAACCCGAGGCACTTCTCACTGTGTTTGGTTAGGAGTGTCTAACCTGAAGCTGTCACAGTAAAATACTAGAATTTTTAGATCCCTCTCTCTCTCTTTTCTTCACTCTCACTTTCAGTTCTGTCAGATACATTACAGTGTTTGCAAGTAAATGGAAAGTAATACAGGACTTGATATAAGAGTGTGGTATTGGCTGTCTACAGTGCCTTACAAAAGTATTCAGCCCCCTTGAACTTTTCTTGAATTTTTTTTGCCACATTTCAGGCTTCAAACATAAAGATATAAAATTTTAATTTTTTGTGAAGAATCAACAGCAAGTGGGACACAATCGTAAAGTGGAATGAAATTTATTGGATGTGTCAAACCTTTTTAACAAATAAAAAAATGAAAAGTGGGGCGTGCAATATTATTCAGCCCCCTTGCGTTAATACTTTGTAGCTCCACCTTTTGCTGCAATTACAGATGCAAGTCACTTGGGGTATGTCTCTATCAGTTTTGCGCATCGAGGGACTGAAATTCTTGCCCATTCTTCCTTGCAAAACAAGAAATGTGGCCTACTGTCACATTTCTCCATATTTAAAGTGTGCAAAACAAATTTCCCTCAGGACAATAAAGTCTAATCTAAACATCAGTGTGTGATGAATTATCAGTGAGTTATCCAACTCAGAAAACAGCTAAAATTCATTCATTTCCAACTGAATTAAATCCCAGTTTAAATTCCAATTGAGCCTTCCAGTGCATGTTTACTGTTCTGTCCATGTGTACATGCTCGACCTACATGCACACTCTGACTGATCAGTGAGAGGAGGCAGGGCTGATCTTTTTTTCTTTTTAAATTTCAGAATGAAAGTCCTGAGAAGGACGCATACATAACACAAATAATAAAGGACATGCAGGTTGTTTGATCCTTGCCAGTCAAATCATTACAAATAACTAATCAAAAGTCTTTTCAGATGTAAAGTGTTTTTAGTCCTTATAAGCAAAAATCATTAAAAAATAGATGAAATTTAAAGTTTGATCAAAACATGGTCAAATACAAATATTTAAATTTTGTTAATGTTTGCATATTAAATGAAGATGCGTTTGAGTAGCTAATGATAATAAAATGATAATATTTGGTATGTGTGATGTCTGATACAAATACTTTTCAAATGTTTTGGTGAAACAGTATGTCAAACTATGCACAACTTCCCACAAAATGCCTAGAGTTCTAAATGTTAAAGTAACTGGTTTTGTTAAAACTAATGTTATACAAGTTTGCTCATCACCCTACAGCTGTAGTCACAAAAGTCATCAGTGTAACTGTCAAGTAGCATGGAAAGGGTTTCATATGAGCTTAATAGTTACAAGAAGCAATTATAAGATAATTACAGTCTGATATGCAGGTCATTATGCCATTAGTACATTAGTATACTGCCATACACATCACACCTCCCTGGAATGATTGAGTACAGCCACCATCAAAGAATAGTTGCTCCCAGAATGAAACTTAGTGGGTTGGTTTCAGATAATGAAACATACGAATGGTTTAGGTTTCACGCTTGGCCACGGATGTAATGTAAGGATGGGCCTTATTGTTGTATGAGAGCTTGTTAGATCATAAACATTTGACATTTGACATGCTATTGTTTTACTTAACCTTTGTGTGTAGCCTTCTCCATGTTCACATACTCTCTTAGTGACATCACTAAGTCTAGAAGACTTCCTGTTGTGTATACTCTTGTGTATGCTCCACTGCAAGCCATAGTTGTTCTTTATATTGTACAGAATTTAATAAAGAAGGGACTAAAAGAAAATGTTTCAAAATGACAGTAATTACTCTTATTTGACATAAACTTCCATTTATTGTCCTGTAAAGTCTCCATTTTGGAGATACATGTTTGTCATTGGACAGTGACGATATATAATATAGAGTATATACACATTAATTTACACTCTATATATACACTATACATACATTATGGCACTTTAGCATCTGCTACTATCCCATGGTAAATTACTGATGTTCTTGTTGGCTTCTCATGAAAGGTGTTTAATAGAACAGCGCAGTGTATAATGAAAAGGATGTGGTTTCATGTAGTCTGGCCTGAATGTTTCTCTGTCTAACAGTGTCTGGAGAAAGACAACATAAAGTGAATCGTTTCCAAACCAGAGGTCAAACCAGCAACCAAAAAAACAGTTCACCTAAAAAGAAAGAATCTCAACAAGAACTATAGATCAAACTCAAGCTACTGCCTCCGAGATGGCCGCAACACCGTCGCTTGGCCGAGCCAAACGGAGGCAGCGGTGGCGGTGGCTGGGCCGAGGATGAGGGGGGTGGGGGGTTGTGTGGTTAAATGATGCGTGGCCAGAGCACATGCATGTTACCGTTCTCTATGGAGCTGGGATGGTGGAATGGAGGCTTTCCAAAAGCTCAATGAATCTGACTTTCCCACAGCACAGGCCGCAGCTTTATCGCAGCAGTGGGAGAGGGAAGTGTCCTCCACCCAAAACTCAGCAGCCAGTACTCCAGGGTGAGGACAGGAGAGAAAGAGAGGCTGGGGAAACCATAAAAAGGAGGAAAGTCTTCTTTCCCTGAGTGTTTGTTCTTTTCCATCCCTGGCTTGTGTTAATGAGATGGCTGCACAGGACTGGAATTTTAACACCACTTGGTGCTGGAGGATAATTGGCGTAGTTAAGCACAATTTAAATTAAAAGTTAGAATTGATATTGTAGACATGGTGTGATGTGATTTGAACATGGAAACTAAAAATTCCAGAAAATCACATTGTATGATTTTTAAATAATTAATTTGAATTTTATTGCATGAAATAGGTATTTGATCACCTACCCACCAGCAAGAATTCTGGTTCTCACAGACCTGTTAGTTTATCTTTAAGACGGCCTCCTACACTGCACTCATTACCTGTAGTAATTGCACCTATTTGAATTTGTTACGTGTGTAAAAGACACCTGCCCACACATTAAGTCAATCATACTACAGTCTCTCCACCATGGCCAAGACCAAAGAGCTGTCTAAGGGCACTAGGGACAAAATTGTAGACCTGAACAAGGCTGGGATGGGTCACAGGACAAGATGACTGTTACTCTTCCTCAGTTTGGGGCTCCATGTAAGATCTTGCCTTGTGGGGTGAGGATGATTCCAAAAAAGGTTAGAAATAAGCCCAGAACTGCTTTTGTTGGAGTAACTGTCTCTACTGTCCAGGGAAAGCCTCTACAAGATTTTGAAGCATTGCTGTGAGGATTTGATTGAATTCAGTGAAATGAGTGTTAATGAGGTCAGGATGTTGGATGATCAACCCCCAACCCAACCCAAAATTATTGAATGGTGCACCCTCATTTCAGAGAACAGTTCCTTTTTACCCCTCTAGCTCACACCTTACGTTAGGCATGGTGCCAGTAGGTTCATAGTTGTTTATCTGCTCCAAAGAGTCTGATTCTATTGGTAGTCCTTCTCTATGGGGACTAGACAAACGGTGTGTGTGCATTTGCACATCTGTGTCAGCAGTGGGTGTAGCTTAAAGTAGTTGAAAGTATTAATTGGATAGGATGTCTGTTACATTCTTCCATTTGTGTCTGGGGTAAATGGTGAGGTGACAAAAAATCTTGAAAAATAAAAGGGACAGGAGGCAGAAGTCATTGGCCAAAAGAGCCAGATAGGCATAAGGGACCTTTACTGGACAATTAGTGGACATCAGATGGTGCCAAAGAAAATAAAATAATATAAACCCAACCCAACCAAAAACTAAACTACCTAAAATATATAAATGGCACCCACCCCTTCCCTGATGTGTCTAAACAGTGTGATCTCTATGTGGTGGGAAATGTGTAGGGTGCACTTAACCTGCGGCAGGCATAACTTGGTAGGTAGCCAATCACCTTCAGGGAAAGGGACAAGGGGTGAGGATCCTAAGGATCACTCAAGTCCTCCAAATGATACACAACACACACCAGTTAAAACATCCACTATACTATAGTACTACAAAATCCAATTTCCCTCCATGTGGTGTGTAATGATTGTCTGTAAGACATATAGTATAGATGAATGTTACAACATGCTTTTCACAATTTTTTTTCTTGTACAAACCTAGAGCCATTATCTCACTCTGAGCTCACCATACTCTCCTTCTTATCTTATTTTCTCAGAAGAGGGGACAGCTGAGTAGCCTTCACCCCACTTAGCGAAAGGTTAGCCAGTGTCTGAGAAAGGTCAGTCAGTGGAAGTGAGTTATCTGCTAGTTTAGCAGCTCAGCTCCTGTGCTTATAGAGCAGCATCAGGACAGCACAGTGCTGTAATTAATAAAGCAGCTGGAGAGTAGGAGTAGGATGCCCACTAACTCAATTAATCCTGACCTGAACCTTTATAATTACTAATGTAGCAAGTCCTGAATCCTCATTAGGCAGACAGGGAGTCTAGGCTGGACAGAGATGTGCAAACTGTGCTGTAGGTGAGGATTATATGCAGGAGAAATGTTCTGCTGAAAGCTAGTGCTGCAGAAATGTCGGAAGAAACAACACAGCCATAGACCCTTCTACTCAACCCCACGCAGCCTATGGTTACTTACTTATAACCTGCCATTGTCAGATCCTAAACACAATCTCAATTTGTCGCTAAAGATGATATGGTTCCAGTCTGTAGCAGACCAGGTTCTCATTCATGATTCATGATGAGTAGAATGGTTTAGACGGTAGGCAATGTGTCAAAACAACAATCCTGCTTCTTTCAGTTCAATGATGTGCCCTCTCACTAAGTCTCTCAACTGGGCAAAATGTGTTTGAGTGTGTTGTAGAGGGATGTTCAGCAGTACACTACCCAAAAGTAGTCTCTGAGAGCCTTTATGGTAATATAACTCACAACCAAGAGAGAGTTTTTTTAGAGCACGGGGAAAAGCACTTTACATCCTCATGTGCCAAGACCCAGTGTGTAATCAGACCACACCTGTAATCATTTGCATATGCCTAAGACAGAACTGCATGGTAAGTTGGTAATTGCTGCATGGTAACAGCAATTCTATCTGGGTGCATTATTCGCACAATTACTGTATAGTTCTAATAGTGAGACAAATATATTCAAGCCTTTGATTTATACCGTTAACTTATAGTAGGAAGAAGATATTCCATAGAAACATCTATATGCGTGGTCTATAAGGCTTAATATAAAGTCAACTTAGTTTCTGCTATTACTATTACTAATAACAATAGTAAATGTTCATGTCACTCTAACATGAACTGCTCCCAAAGGCATGGGTGTGTGTACATGTATGTGTGTTTGTGGCTTTAAAGTATCAGGAAGAAAGAGAGCAAATGAAGTCTAATGCCTTTCCCATTAAAACTAGCCGCATGAATGGATTCTGGGGCAGTGACAGTGACGGTATACGCTTTATGTCATTTGAAAGGGCCATATATCTGTGAAGGAAAGAAAATGCAAGCTTAGAATTGGACATTAAGATCAGTCTGCCCAGAAGGGTATAAAACCCACCAGCATTGCAGTGTGGAGCAGTGATGGAGTGACGGATGAGTTTGAATGAGTAAAGTGGTGTTACAGATCCGTAACTAATCATGAGTACATGAGTGCCTGATCTTACTTCTGTTCTTGTGGCTGAATGCTATCAGATCCTCATAGCTGTGTTTCAACATCAAATCTAAAGCCTTTCCAGTAGATTAGAGGCCGTTAGCACCAAAATGGGGTGTCGGGGAGTCGACTCCCTATTAATGCCCTCAAGTCCAGAAGAAACACTGAGTGAGCTGGAGCTCTCCCCATCTTCCTCATCAATATTTGATATTCCAATTATCCCAGCTGCATAATTCACCACTACCATGATCACTTCCATTTAGACCTTGGCTCCTGCACTTCAAACCCTCTGTTTCTTTGTTTCCAATCATCTGCAGTCAACAATTTAGAATAGACGTAGCTACAGTGCACAAACATATACCAGTGTTTAGGTCATTGTGGGTGTTCCCATTCCTATTGTATTAATGTAGGTAGACTTGTGTTTCAGATGTAAACCTTTAGATAATAATGTTCAATTTCATACATGTTCCTGAATGAATGGAGAGATTAATAGGGCTGACAGCAGTGGTCCAGCAGACCAGTTGCAACTACAGGAGGTTTCAGAACAAACAACATATAGTCAGGTGGAAGTCTCAGAACGAACAAGAAGGTGAGTGGGACCAATCAAAGTCAGGGGAGGTCTCAATAAAGGAAGTGATGGGACAGGGAGATTTTTTAAGAGGACAAAGTTTGGATTTGTCCTCTTTTATATCTGCTAATAAAAATGGACTGACAGAAATGAAACTTGGTGGATAGGTTTGGCATTGTAGGGTCCTGCGATGGTCTTATCGATGTATTAATTGCCATACCAGTCATGGGAAAATTACAATTGCCTGCTGTTGGTGGGAGTGGATATAAAAAGACATGCACCAGCAACATAAACCTTCTGGGAGACCTACATGAACCACAGAGAGGGAGAAGTGATGGATTGTCTGATGTGTGAAGTGACCCAACAGCAATGATAGTGGACATTCATTAAACAGTGATGCCCTCCATGAGTCATCGTGTTATTGCCTGCTACTTGTGAATATGACACGACTTACAGTGGCCACTCCTCCAGAACTCAAAGAACATAGAAAAACATGAATATTCTTGTCACTGAACACAATCAAATCCTCCCTTCAATGCTCTAAAATCTAGTAGAAAGCCTTCCCTGGACCATAGAGACAGTTACTCCTACAAAGGCAGGACAAAGTCTTTTTATATGCCTAATTTCAGAAGAAACAATGAATGAATGATACTTTTCTGCATACATTGTTTTATTCATCATCCAGAAAACATCATCCCCCGTTAAAGATCTAAATACATGATCACGCACATGCACTTCATATATCAAGCATGGAAAGAAAATTGATCCAGGTTCAGTAGGGTCTACATTGAGTTATGCAGCTGACATAATGACATATGAACCTCCGTCTCTCTCAAGCTGTCCCACCATGCGCTCCGTTTTGTCTGAAGCATCTCTGCGGTTATATTTATCACAGAACGCTGCTAGTGCATCCATCGCTGCTCCGTATTCCAGCAGAGGAAGCTGATAATCCTCCCTTTGTTCTGAAAGATGGGCCTGTGGGAGAAAACTGCACACTGTCACAGCGATTTATGCTCCCCTTAAAAATCTCCCTGTCCCATCACTTCCTGTTTCCTTCCACTGTTTACCAGACGGCCGGGCGGGCCATATGAGCTGAATTACGGGCCATCTATTTTCCATCGCTTATCATCTAAATTGATGTCTACCATGGGAGCCTATGAGACGGCCATAATGTTGTTACACAAACAATTTAGAGAAGTTTTATTAGTGTAAACAGGAGCTCAAGCTAACATCGCTGCTCCCGACCCAGACAGTACTAACACACACACACACACACACACACACACACACACACACACACACATATATATATATATATATATATATATATATAATGTTTAATGTTTAATGCTTTTTTGAGTTGAAATGTTATGTATATTCTAAATGTACAGTTTAGAATATTGTTTAATATTTAGCATTAATAATAATAATAATAAAAAAAATAGTTGCACCCAGAAGGAATCATGTGACAGGTTTGCGATTGTGAGACATTGGAATGTACTAACATTCATTCTTGGCTGTGTATGTGACGTAAGCAACGACAGGCTTTTTTGCTGTACGTGACTGACTCTATAAGGTCGATTGTTACATATGCTTTTGCATATGCTGCTGTTGTGTTGGTAACATCCTTTGCAAAGTTTGAAACCAATTCAATCAATTGGAAGAGTTCAAGAGGGGTCACATAGTAGGAAGTGGGATGTGCAGCATACCAGTCATGTGATTATAACCATAGCACACTGTTGGCAGCAGTAGATAAAAGGTACACACCTGCAACTGGAAGGATATGGGAAACCTACATGAACCACAGAGAAAATCAATGAATATTCAATCTGCATGTGATGGAATATTGCGGGGCACCATTAGGAGCCTCTACAATTCCATGTTATATGCAATACCATATTGAGACACACTACCTCTGTGTAGCTCAATAAATATTGCCCATAGCAGTCTAGAATTTTTATAATTTATTGCTTCTGCTTACCATTATTGTCCATCATAATAGCATTACAATCCCACACTTCCTTCTTGGTGCAACAATTTTTTTTATGATGAGTGTATACTATACAGTTCTAATGTGAGGTTTGAAATACTAATTTCTCTTAGATCACTATTAATTTCAGTGGTAACTAAATAGTTCATTAATAGTTAATTATGTAATTTAGTAACAACAACAGTAATAATAATAATAATAATAATAATAATAATAATAATAATAATAATAATAATGTTAATATTAATCTAAGTATCGGGAATATTTTGAGGAAACAGCATTAATGATTGTTTGAGCCTCTTTGAATAAAATATTTGTATCTGTGAGACAAAGTAACGTCTGTCCTTGTGTGGTCCAGCAGACCTCCTCGCCCAGAGGTCGTTAATAACCCTCGCTATCATGCTGCGAGTAGGAGGGGAGGAGAGGAATTGGATTATTCTTCTCTTCATCCGTCTCCCTCATCTGCATTTGTCTCCAGCAGAGAAATATGTGTTGTCTAGGAGAATGAGAAGGGAGGGGGGCAGTGCTCACTCTTCTAAAATCTCCTCCAAAATGCAACATGTGCTGCAGCCTTATCCAGGAAGAGGGCAATATTCAGAAAGGCCATAAGACGTAGTTAATATTGAGAGATAGCTTTTGGAGGAAATAAATGAAAAACAGGTCAACAGAGGTCATGCTTATTTGTCCTCAGCTGATCCAACAGTGGAAACATTTGTTTTTGGGAGGTGTGTGGGAATTGGGATTCAGTTATTTCCCAATTATCTTTGGAATTTTGGACAATCTAATTTGCTAATCCGATTTTGATTGCACAGTTATGCCGTGGATGATGGCAGGTTCTGAACAGAGAGCAGAGTAAGATGATACTGATGGCTTACTGGTGTGAATACTGGATAGACTGGTATTTATATCTAAAATTGTGGATCTGACAAAGATTTATACAGTATACAAAGAAAATTGAACAAATGTAATATGTGGACAAAAAATTGTGACACTTGCTCATTGAGTGTTTCACTGAAAACCAGGGTATTAAACTTTTCCCTGCTTTTGTTGAATGCACTGTCCAGGGAAAGCATTCTAATAGATTTTGGAGCATTGCTATGTGGATTGATTGCATGCTGCTCCAGAGTGTCCAGAGATTCTATTGGCAGTACTTCTACAGGGACTAGACAAGCTGTTTAAGCATTTGCATCTCTGTGTCAGCAATGGGGGCAGATTAGCTCAATGCGTTCATAAGAAGGGGCGTCCCCAAACATTTGGACTTTTGGACTTACTAGTAGTTTATCACAGTTACTGTAGTTCAAGACAAAACCAGATGTTGTGCATAATTGTTCAGCGCAATACATAAAAATTACACAGCTATCAACCATTGAAATTAATAGTGATCTCGGTGATGTAAAAGGAGGTCAAACCTCATGTTATTACTGTATAGTATACACTGATCATCAAAAAAATAGCTGCATCCAGAGTGTTTAATTGCAATACTACTTGGAAGGTTATCAATAGCAACACATAATTAAGCATTTACACTGATATTGTCAATGTTTATTGAGCTACACATATAGAGGTAGTGTAGCTGTTGGGTATAACATGCCATACATCTTTGAATGAGGTTTTAGAGGTTCCTAATGGTGTCCTATGATTAAATCACCCCCTGTTTGCTTTCAAACAGTTTTCCTAGGCACTTGCAAAGGAAGCCACCAACACACCACCACGAGTCCGAATGGAAAGCATATGCAACCGTTAACCTTATATAGTCAGTCAGGTACAAGGATAAGGCCCATCCTTGTTTATACCACATGCACGGCCAGGCATGAATATTAATTAATTTGCATGTGTCACTGTTTCAAACCCGTTGGTTTATTGTTATGAAAGTTCTTCTTCTTCTTCTTCTTCTTCTTCTTCTTCTTCTTCTTCTTCTTCTTCTTCTTCTTCTTCTTCGTCATCTTATTGTTATTATTATTTCATTTTGACTAAAGAAATTCCTTACCATAATTTCTGCCTCATTGAACTGAGGCATATGAACTTCTATGCACCTGTATTGATTTCTCCACAAGTCACAGGCTCATAATAACACACTTTGTGGTTCCTGTGGGCTCTGCAGTTACGGTACACTGACTGGGAGGAGAGCAGGAGAGAGGGAATGGGAGGTATCTGGTGTACTGAGCCATGGGACACACATTACACATGTTCATTAAAGCATCTTACACGATTCATTTTACCCAGCAATTCCCAAAAACTGTACGTGCTAATGCACTTAAATGTCTGAATCAGGTTCTAAATAAATTAGCAGGTAAAACAGAACAAGTCTGAATGTACTTAATATGCATTTGAGGCATTCCTCCTCTTTTTATTTTGTTTGCAAATGTTATTTTTTCAGTGATGCAGCACCACCGTTATGTCTCCATTATGTTCCTTTACACTCTATTTATTTTTCTAATCACACATTTTATGCCTCCATATTTATTCCGAGGCTGTGTTTGGTATGTACAGCGCATTTGTCATTCAAGGCTTGTGGACTTGCTCTCTCTCTCACTTACTCTCAAAATATTCCCCCATTATCTTTCCTCAATGTTAATGTGTTCTGCACAACGATTATATCAATATGAAAAATTGAAAACTGACTCTCTGATTGATTATGGGACTTCTCATCAGATGGTGGTCTACAATCGCCACACACACACACACACACACACACACACACACACACAGTTTGTATTAATCTCATTCTGGAGTCCACACAGAAACACATCTGCTTCAGACAACTACTTTGTTTAGAATGAGAAATTCAGGAGCAGGATTTTTGCTTTGACAAACTGCAAACTTATCTTTACTGCTCTGTCCAAGCCACCATCACCTTTATTTGTAGTGGCATTGGGAACAAGAACCTGAACTACTACAGACTGGAACTGTATTGTGTTTAGCAAAGAATCCAGGTTTCCTGCTTTGGAACAACTGGAACACACTTTCCCAACTGATGCTGTGATGATCTGGGGAGCCGTCGCATATGACAGTCGGTAACCCATAGTAGTAATATGTGCATCCTGGGGCCGCATTTTTCTGCAGGATAATGCTCAGGCACACACAGCAAGGGTTTCCCGGTAGACCAGGTTACAACACTTGCCTGGTTGCAAGATTTTTCACCAATCCAGCTTTTATGAGACCAGCTGAGATGCCAGCTATGGCAACCTGTGAGTTCAGGATCTACAGGCCCAATTGCAACATCTGTGGGCAAATGTGCTGCAGGATGTCATACAGAACCTATATGCCTTGATGCCCAACCATATGTCAACTTGTATCCAAGTTGTGTATGTGTATATATATATATATATATATATATATATATATATATATATATATATATATATATATATATATAATATAAAACAGTGTTCATTAGTATGTGTATATAATGGTGTGTGTGTGTGTGTGTGTGTGTGTGTGTGTGTGTGTGTGTGTGTGTTTAAAACATTAATCAAACCACCATTACAAGAAAGACCATTTGTTATTTAGATATAGACATGATGCCATGATACTATGATGCCATACATAAACACACTTTATCAGCTCATAATGGAGATTGCAGCACCATCCCTCATACTGATAACTGCACACATGCAGCACTCAGCTCATGCTTAAAAGCTTCTCAGTCTGGCATTTCCAGTGCAGTGCTGCTTAACTTTTCTCCTGGCAGTGCTGAAGCTGTGCTTTGCTTTGTTTCCTCTATAATGCCTCTGGCACTTTCTGAAGGGGTTTCTTGGCCTGGGAGAGCATAGTCACTATCCTGTCTAAAATACAGCCCGATTCTCAGTCAGAATCAAATGTAGTTTTCTAAAGGCTCTTTGTTGGGGAATCACAATGATATCCTCCCCGTCTTCTCTTCAGTTTGAATGAGGGCCTTCACAACAGACCAATCAGATTTACAGTTTTCTCTTTCCTCAAATTGAATCAGTCAGTTTTCTCTGTTGTTTTACTAGATGTTGGTAGCTAAATCTCAAAGGAAGCTAATACTCATTTATCTGGCCATTCTATTATAAATATATTCTATTATATTCTATGATAATGGCACAGCAGCATTTATTAATGCATGACCTCCTTTTGTAGGCCCCTTAGTAGCTGTTTGGCCAATGGAATGGGTTTAATCTGATGTAAATACAGTGGAGCGGTTAAATATTATAAATATTATTATTGATCATGATGAGAACTGAAACTGTAATATTTGGATGCACTATGTTTTTACAGCTGTTTTTCAATGTGACCATTTTAGCTCATTTTAGTTTCAATCAATGTGGAATGGGCTTTGCAAACTTAAATTTGTATTCTTCGGTGCATTGCCACCAACATAAATATACCAGAACTTTCAATCACAGCAGTGACCGAAATGCTGTGGGCATGTCGAGTTGTATAGGAGCAAGGAGCAATGACATACCATTTGTCTTGTCAAAATGTCAAAATTTGATCCATTTTTGATCCATGTTTGATGCATGTTTGCTTTTTGGAGAATCTTTAACAACAGCAAATGCTTGCAGGTAGTATATACACCGCCATCTTCTCACTGCTTACTGATGCTATGCAGTGCCCTTTGTTGTTGACGTATTCTGTGATGTATCCTCAGTTCCACTAAAACTGGGCTGGTTCCTGAGAAACAAAATAACAGCAGCTGCAGAATAACTGAAAATGCAGATTAATTAGGAATTATAATCTTCCATGAATTGTTTGAGTCTAAAAAAGTAAGCATTTCCTCAACACCTCTTCTATCTCTTTCACCTTTACCCCACAGCCTCTCTCTTGCTCCCATGACATTTTACCTCTCTCACCCTTTGCCTCTTCATGTGTATTAAAGCAATAGTTCAGCAATGAAACACAAAAACCATCAAAAATCTAACAAATTTACACTCTTTTCCCAAATGTATTGAGTTGAATTAGGTTTGCTTCCATTGTAAAAGCACAAAACTGTGCAGGAATCCAGCCCTGCAGGACTGGAGTTCCTCACCCCTGCTTTAAGTCCTGTAAGTAGTGAGGTGGGATCTCCATGAGCATCCATGAGCCTTAGGTGCTCATGTCACTTTTTACTGGTTCACCAGTTGTCCTTTGTTAGGTCACATTTGGTAGGAACTGACCAATGTACACTGGGAGCACCCCACATGACCTGTCTGATGATGATATGCTGACCCAGTTGTTTAGTCATCACAGTTTGGTCAGTGTCTCTAGCTTTAAACACAACACCTTTGATTAATGGCTGTTCACAAAGACCATCCCTTGCCCTTTGACATGTACAGAGGGTGAAGTAAGTGTGGAGCACATCACAAATTTTCTAAGTAGACTTATTTCTAAAGGTGCTATTAACATGAAATAAGACATTCAAGATATTTGCAACTTTATTGTTGGAAATAAATACTGATGACATTGGTTAAAGAAGAATTTTGAAACTACTAAAGGTTCCAGTGAGCACTGAAAGAACATAATTTGGTATAAACTGGCCACACCCAGGTGTTCCCCACAAGATTTCAGACGGAGGAGTAAAAATAATACTACTAATAAAATAATTATCAGAAGAGTTGAGTGGAGAGTTACAGAAAGACCTGCTTTAAATAGAACAATAAGTAATGCACTTGATGGTCTGTTTGCACACTGACCATGTAAGACTCCATTGCTGAAGAAAACGCATGTTAACGTGGGTTTAAAAGTCGCTCAACAACATTTAGAAAAGCCTGTGAAATACTGGGATAGTTTTATCTGGTTACATGAGAACAAATTGAGCTCTTTGGATGCCATAGATGCCACACCATGTTTGGAGGTCAAAAGGCACTGCATATCACTCCAAAAACACCTTACCAACAGTGAAATCTGGAGGTGGGAACATGGCATGGCCACTGGCATGCTTCAGATAATTGAAGCAATGATGAATGGACAAATATACAGAGACATTCTTGATAAAAAATCTGCTGCTGAGTTTTGTAGAAAGGGCCATAATCACACCTGAGCAAAGCATGCGACTAGTTTCTCCATACAGGAGCCGTTTTGAAGCGGTCATCACCGACAAAGGCTTAAGTATTAAATAAATTTCTGTAAGCATGTTCAAGACTTTTTTCCCTGTCATTTCTCATTATTACACATAAATAAATTTATGACATCTTTGGTTTTATTTATTTGCATGTATGGATTGGATTATTACTAACATCTGGAGAGACGCCCGTGTGTCTATCAGCTATAGAAATATGTTTACTTAGAACTTAGAACTGATGATGTGTTCAGTACTAATTTTGTTCCTAGTAATCTTTTACATTATTGAAATAACTTATTTTGATATTTTCACGTATAATCTTGAAATTTGTATCAGGAGTTACAAAATAAATATTTCGAAAATATTAATATTTCTGAATAATGACTTATTATGATAATCTTTTAACTTTTAACTTAGTAAAAAAGTTTTAGCCTGTCCAAATAATGACCTACAATTTTCAATTTAATTATTTTGTAAAAAGAGTGACCTGGTATCTCAAAATAATAATGATTACAGTGTACAAATAATGATTTCATTTTGAAACATTGACTCAGTAGTTTGCATTACTGAAATTTGTCATTGCTTGAAGACGCTAATTCAGATTTGTGATTGACATCTGCTTGTCAGGAAAGGGCTTCCATACTGAAGACCAGGAAGTTCTGTGCCAGTGTGTGATGGCAGACATCTCTTTAATCCCTCTCTTCTCTAACACTAAACATACAGCAGCAGTAACAGCCTCACCCTTCTCCTTGCTGTGACCATCACAATGTCCTTGGAGAATCAGCCAGCGCTGCTGTGTGACAGGGTGTGTGTTGTTCCTCTCTTGGGCCATTTACTTAATAGCTAATGCAAAGCAGGGCTGTGAATGGAAAAAGGCTCCTTCAACCGTATCATTAACCCCTCTCTCCCCTCTGCAGTCCCTGCCTGCCTTGCTTCACCTGGATAAATCACTGTGCTAACTCATTATTACCAGCTCATTATTTGTTCTGCTCAGGGTGTGACAGGAGGCTGAGATTTCCTGCTAAATATTTAACAACGCTGCGGGGCAAGATTGGTGGATTTCAGAGAGAGGATGGACATGTGCATATTGTATGTGTGGTGCTGGTGGGGGGAGTGTGGGGTGGGATTATTACAGAGTGAAGGCTTCAGATTGTGGTCTCAGACATGGTAATTTCAGAGGCAGATGTTCCTGACTGCAAGAGAAAGAATGGGCATACGAACACACACACACAACAGGGCAGTTTAGAATAACCAGTTTATCTGATCACCATGGTTTTTTGACTGGCAGAAAACTGGAATCTTCAAAGGATGCTCTGACAGACTCATGGAGAACATGGAAACTGAAGGAGGCATACAGGTTCTGTATGGCATCCTGTGGCTTGTTTGCCCACAAATGTTGCAGCATGGACTGTAGATCCTGATAGGTTGCTGAAGCTTTGGTCTTAGCTGGTCCCATAAATGCTTGCTTAGTGATAAATCTGTAAACTGAGCAGGCCAAGTAAGTATTGCAATCTGGCAGCAATATTCCTGCGAAATCATTGCTGTGGGTGAGTATTATACTACTGAAAAATGCCCGTTGGGAGCCCCGTCATGAGAGGCAACAAATGTGACATTTGAAATGGCTCCCCAGATCATCACACCAGAAGTTGGGGCAGTGTGTTGCTCCACAGCAAAGGCAGGAATGAAGTGCTCTCCACAAGACCTGGCCATTGAATCCCAAACAGAACCTAGATTTGTTGCTAAAGACAATGAGGTTCTGGTCCATAGCGATCCATTTTGTTTTTATTTTTTCAAACGAAGCGACTGAGGCTGGTCAGAATAGCCTAGATGGTGGGCAGTTTGTTGACTTCTCTCAGCTCCTGATTCACCCTTTCTCAAAATCGGCGATCTCTCACCAAGAGGTACTCTATCCAAAAGTAGAGAAGGCAAGACATTTTATGTCTAATCAGACCATGCCTGTACATATCTGCCTGCGACACAACAGCGTTCTGAGAGAGAGAGAGAGAGAGAGAGAGAGAGAGGGCAATGAAAGAGAAAAGAGTGATAAAAGGGAAAGAAGCAGAAGTCACAGGTGAGGAGGAGTAAAGCAATAGAAGAATAGCTGATTTGCATGTGGTGAGAGCAGATTTCAGCTGAGGGAAGTGTGGGCTAAATAAAGTGGAGGGAGTAGAAGGTTAATGGACAGAAAGTGCGAGAGGGAGACAGAAGTAGATTTTAGTGTGATGAGCGGAGCAGGAGCGCAGAATGGAAAAGCTAATGGAATGAAGTGAGAGATGAGGAGTGCAGACAGTGAAAAAGTGTGTGTGTGTGTGTGTGTGTGTGTGTGTGTGTGTGTGTGTGTGTGTGTGTGTGTGTGTGTGTGTGAAAAAGAGAGAGAGAGAGTAATCAGCTTTGTACTTCACCCTTCAGCAAAGTGCTTTATTTTTATTCCCAAGGCTCCCTTTTACTGACCCCTACTCCAACACCCCCCCCCCCCCCCCGATACACCTTGGCAGGTTGTAGTTTAGATGCTGCCAGCAGAACAATGACAGACGGTTACATAGGGGAAGGATTTCCCCTGCTGTGTGTGTGTGTGCTTGTTTATTCTGTGTATTAAAATACAACTTTATCAGAGAATAAAGTCTCTGAAACCTCCATCTTTGATTACAGAAAACAGCTGCTCATCCTGTGCTGTGAACCTTCCTTTTTTACATTTATAATTTGACATTTAAAAAAATCTGTTAATCATTGAGTGCTGTGAAATTCATGATTGTAATTGTAATGTCTTTGGTCTTTTCATTGCGGAATTAAGTTAGCAGAAGCTGCTGGCCTGTTGCTGTACCTGTGCTCTTCCTAGCTTTAACCGTTTTGCAGGCTTCTTCAGTGTGTCTTAAGTGTCTGAAATATGACGCCCTGATTACTTTGGGAATTGTTCCTCCATGGTTGCAGGTGTTGCAGTCTCAGAACTTGTTGCCATGTTCACTCGCTGTAAACTTCCACATGTACCACTGTTGCAACGTGAAGCCTTGTGTGGCACATAAGTAAATTTGACACAGAATTAAATATTTGACACTGATTGATTCATCACCTGTAAATGGACAGTCCATGCCAATCAATTTGTGCATCTTTAATTTCTAGATATGTGTGAGCCCCAGGAACTGTCTGGGGTCACTCTCTGTGAAGAGTTTGGTGTGTTCTCACCGTGTCCACATGGGTTTCCCCCATGTTCTCTGCTCACAATTCCCAAAAATACACATGGTAGGTAAATTGGCTGTGCTGAATTGCCCTTTAGGTGTGATTGTTCGAGTGTGTGTGGTACCCTGCAGTAGATTGGCACCCTGTCCAGGGGCTGTTCCTACCTTTTAACCGATGATTTTGAGTAGGCTCCAGGTCCACCGAATCCTGAACTGAAAGAAGCAGATAAGAAGATGAATGAATTTATAATCAACAACATTAATATATTGGTATTATACAATATCACACCCTGATCAGAGATAACATCTAAATCTCCACTGACATCATCTCCAGGGGTATCTCCCAAAGAATTGTTAATAGTCAGTTCAAGAAGCTCGTTTATTGAAAAATAAATGATAAATGGAGAAGCAACTAAAAATTCTGAGACACTTTGTTAAGAACCAAACCATGATGTTGTAGACAAAGGTTCAGAACATCTTGAAAGCATCAAGCATGTCTTGTGAGGTGCTCCCAGTATACAAGCAGTGAACCACTGACAGGGTCATGAGGCCCAAGGTTCACTGATGCTCCTTAAGAGGTCTTGAGAGAGAGAGAGAGAGAGAGAGAGAGAGAGGGAGAGAGAATGAGAGAGAGAGAGATGCCTTCACCTAAAATTTATTGAGGCAACATTTTCTTAGTCCTGGTTTTCTTAGAAGCTGTGTGTGTGTGTGTGTGTGTGTGTGTGTGTGTGTGTGTGTGTGTGTGTGTGTGTGTGTGTGTGTGTAATGATGGATTAAAGATGGCACACAGACATATACACTGCTGTCTCACACGCATTCAATAATGTGGCACCCCCGGGTGCAAACATTTACAATGGATAAAGAGCTGTAAACCAACACACACACACACACACACACACACACACACACACACACACACACACACACACACACACACTGTCATTTGGCTTTTTAAAGTCCTCTTGTGGACCTGTCAAATGTCACCACAATTGTCAGAAACAATTTGCACATTTCCTATCATTATACTACCCCCCCCCCCACCCCAACCCACACGCACACATACACACACACACACACACACACACACACACACACACACACACACACACACACACACACACACACACACACACACACACACATCTTTCAGTGCTGTTTAACCTTGCTTTATGTCTGAGGAAGTCCTTATTGTCTGCAGAAGGTCCTTTCATCAGAATCAGAACTTTATTAATCCCAGACGGAAATCGCAATGACTAACACTGGAGGTTTGAGTGTGACCAGAGTATTCAGTGTGTGAACTGATGCTCAGGAGGAGTGTGAACAGTGTGCAGTGTAGGTGTGTTAGGATGCTGATAACCTGATACTGAGAGTGGCTCCCTCCAGTTAGCCAGCAGGTGTGTGTGTGAGAGAGTTTTTCAACACATCAGATACACAGCAGAGAGGCAAATTACACGCAGGGCAGAGAACACTTGTCACCTGTAATGCTGCCCACATGACACTGATGGGGAGGATATTTCTGGTTGGTGGACTTTTCTTTTTGACACTGACATAATATCTGCTCAGTGGTGGTCCTGTGAGGTTCTGACCACTGAAGAACAGGGTAAAAGCACAACATAACACATAACAAAATACGCAGAGAAACAAATGAACTACAATCTGTAATTATAGATGTGCCCCTGTGTGGTCAGTGAAGCTGATAAAATGAACAGTGACTGTATAAACAAGGAGGTGGTCATAATGTTATGGTTTATGGGTGTATGGCAAAATAACACTGCTTCCTGCATCCATGCA
Source organism: Acestrorhynchus altus (assembly GCA_034509495.1). Classification (NCBI taxonomy): domain Eukaryota; kingdom Metazoa; phylum Chordata; class Actinopteri; order Characiformes; family Acestrorhynchidae; genus Acestrorhynchus; species Acestrorhynchus altus. The sequence continues at coordinate 18,508,134 of CM067510.1, forward strand.
ATCATTTAGTAAGACAAACTAAACCATGGAGTACACCATGGAACTATTGGGAAACCTGCTCATTCATTGTTTCGTCTCAAAACAAGGGTATTAAAGAGCGTATCCTGGTTTTGTTGGAGTAACTGTCTCTACTGTCCAGAGAAGGCTTTCTACCAGAGTTTGGAGCATTGCTGTGAGGATTTGATTGAATTCAGTGAAGAGAGCTTTAGTGAGGTCAGGATATTGGAAGATCACCTCTCAACTCATCCCAGAAGTTGCATAGAACATAATTGCATTGGTCCACAGCTCAGGGCTGGGGGGCTTTATACCCCTCTAGCCCATGTCAGGTAGCAATGTCTGTCTTCGCTCAAATACTTATCCATCTCAGCTTATAAGTTGTACTTTAAATGTGATTAGATAATTTATTACATGGCAAAAATGAGGTTCCACTAGATGCTGTCTTTCTGTACTGTCTGGGACAGTGTGAGGAGCATCGTGAAGAGGATCAGACATTGTAAAAAGTCAGTTGGGGTTGTTTGAACATCTTAGAAAGATGTCACATTGTCTACTCCTGCTAGAACTTTTCAACTGTTCTAGGCATGTCCCCATTTACAGATACCCTGGATCAAACCCAGTACTTACTACATGACATATCCCACAGACATGCCAAAAGTCATGGGATATGACTTGTGAGTGAGGTTGAACACTGGCGTGCTCAGGGCAAGGAGATGTGAATTATTAGAGTTTGACAGAGGCATGATGGAGGATGCCGGATGGATGGGACATTATATTTCCAAAGTTGTGCAGTTATTTAGCGTTCCTTGATCCACTGAGCCATGTGTGCACTGGGAATACATTATAAAAGGCTTTACCACCAACAGTAGACAGCACAGTGGCCAATCATGGGTCCTTAATGATCATGACCGTCTGGCAGAAATCACATCCACATTCAGTACAGGAGCCCCATACACACATCCCACAGCTCAGTGTAGCATTATTTGGGTTTCATGGATTGTGTGAGCAAAAGACCCACCAGAGTGCTTCTGTTAACACCAAGTCACTGGACACAGTGCCTCACTTGGGCTCATAGATTGCTAACTGGACCCTAGAGGACTCACAACATGTGGTGTGGTCCAATGAGTCATTTTAAACTTTTTTTTTTATTTTTGGGGCTGATGGTATGTGTGGTGTGTGGTGCAGACTGCATAAAGTCATGGACCCTGTGCAGGTTGGTGGTGGTTCCATACTACTGTCTGGTGTATTTTCATGGCATGGGTTGGGCCCACTGGTCCAGCTAAACACATCATTAACTGTTGCTGTTGTTTCACTGCTTGGTGACCATTTGTATTCCTTAAAGGACTTCATATGCCCCCACAATGATGGGATAATCCAGCATGTCATCGGACAAAAGTTGTCGAGAATTGGTACAATGACACTGTATGACATGGTTACTGAATGTTAAATGCCTAAACAATGTCCTGTACATCAGGTCTAATTTGGATTCTGTTATTTCCCGTCTCTTCTCCATGAGCACATATTTTCTAATCAATTTTATACTGAAATCCCATGACATTTGGCAGGTCAGTGTTTCTTGCAGAAGGTTTGGGAACATCTGAATATTCAGCAGACAAAATCATTCAGTTAAAAATGGCAAAAAAAAACACTTTGATTTAGACAATTAGTGAAATGACTGAATAGTTTATGATGAATTATATATTTTATCTCAATCAAAAAGTGAGGTGCTCTTTGTAAATGCAGTATTAGGTATTTGACTTCTCGGTTTCAGATTATTTTTATTTATTTATTTATTTATTTATTTATTTATTTATTCATTCATTCATTCATTCATTCATTCATTCATTCATTCAAACAAAATATGAAAAATTTTGTCCTTCCTTACTTTGTGGGGCCCTGTGCAACATTTGTGCTGTGAATATAGGGCAGTCCGGCTCAGAGTATTTACTTCACTTAATTGCTGGCAGAATATCCATCTGACCAAAAGTTGGACAGAAGGTTTCCATCTCATGGACCTGACAGAGTTTATAGAAGCATCCAAATATAACCAATTACGTCTTCTGAATGGCAGCCAGCAGTCAAAGGTGCAGACACTTCACAGGATTGCTGTCATTCCATTTCTTTCTCCTTCTTTCTTTTTTTCCCGAAGTCTGTTGCTGTTGTTGTTGTAGACAACTAATCTGCTCTGAGACTTCAGCCCTAGTTTTCTCAGCTTTTTCCCACCAGTAATATTTCATAGTGCCCAATACACACACACACGCACACACACACACCCACACACACAGACGCAGAGTGGTAGTGCACTCTCAATCAATGTCAATATGCCAGACAGCCAGGCAAAAAAAAAAGAAAGATAGAATGAGAAAGCTTCAGAAGTGATGGCTTTTAAATGCAGCCTCGTGAGCTGATGATTCACCAGAGAGTAAAACATTTGAGTGGAAATCGGCACAGCAGTCCACTGGAATTCTAAACCACCACCCTCTCCATACTGATCAGTCAAACCAGACAAACTGCAGTGCACAGTGTCTGCATCAGGAAACTCTCTAAAACTTTCAGAGCAGTAGCTTTGACTTTTAGAACAAAGGTATTGTGATTTGGTCTGCACTTTCCAAAACAGGGTTTTTCAAGGGTTTCTTTTTTTAACACAGTTGTGCGTAGAACCCAGTGCACTATAGAAAACCCTGGCAGCTGACATTTGGATGCTTAAATGATGATTCTTTTCCTGGTTTGTGGCCCCTAGGCCAATTGTGTGGGATATTTTTATAGTTTTTCTCATAAAAATTACAAATGTTGTTTTCAGGAGATCTTTGGCTACTTATATTTGAGATTTAAAGATGTAAACTTTTTCTTAATACCTGGCAGTAGTCCAAATAAAATAAAAACCATGACTGTCCTTTATAATTATTTATGCTTGTGCCATTATTATCCTTTCTCTTATTCTGAAAATTGAACACTACCCCTACCTTCTCATTTAAAACCCAGTATCTCGATCAGTAATATCATCAGCTGCACCCCCTCAAGCTCATCAGTCAGAGTCTGCATGCAGGCATATACATGTGGGTAACATTTAAACTGGAATTCAATTCAGTAGGAAACAAATGAAATTCAGCTGTTTTCTGAGCGGGATTACTTGCTTGTCACACATCGAAGCCACTGCTTAGGTAGGGTGTGTCTTGTATGTTATGTGTATCAAATCTGTAGGTTATTATCTCTAGGTTAGGGAAGCCTAGAGAATGTTGTGTAACTGTCTGCAAAGTGTGGAATTATAATTAATATTCAAATACAATATAATCAAGTGTTTTTTTTGTTCATATCACCCAGCTCTACTGGTCCACACTAACAGTTCAGGACAATCGAGTTACCCTGGCCTTTTCCACACAGAACTGGATATTTATATGGCTCCTTGAGTGGTTAAATCTTCTTTGAATTGGTGAGCTTACTATACGCAGTTACCTTCATTTTTAATATCACTAGCTTCTAAGCCCCCAGTCTCCAGGCCTTGCCTTGGTCATGCCCACTTCCCAACGAGACATGAACTGCAAATGTCAAGTGTGACTCCGGCTTAAGGGTTAAAGCTGCTTCCACACAATGAGGCCATTTCCAGTCCGTGTCTACCAGGATGCTGCTCCTCCGGTCTGCCATGGAGAGGAGTCCAGATGTTTTAATTGAGGGCAGGAAAGAAGTGGAGGCCTAAGCTGACGTTTGAGAAATACAATACCTTAAAATGAGTTTGGTATTAAGTTCTGAGTTTAGGTGTCTTATGTCTCTCTCAAAGCTCTTGAGACCCTCCAAACTGACTTGGCAGAAATGAGAGAGTGAAAAAACGTAGAGGTAGAGTGAGTGCTCAACAGAGAGCTTGAGAGAGAGAGAGAGAGAGAGAGAGAGAGAGAGAGAGAGAGAGAGAGAATAAAATGCTGTCTCTAAAGCTAATCCCGTCATCATACTTAATGCCACAGTCTCTGAGAGTCTTTCTCAAACTTCCAACTTGCAGCAGCTCAGAAACAAGTGGGTCAGAGTGATATTAAAAAGTAATGCAGGCTCCGTGTTAGCACACACTCGAACTTCTTACACTCCTAGCAAAACCCCAGACACTGCTGAAAAACACAAACATGTGCACACACACACACACATACATCCATACGAACTGCAGCTCGTCCTACTGAGTAATACTGGGACTCAGATACTGCCAGACGAGGCATCTGCCCAGAGAAACACACCATTTTGTTATGTTTGTTTTTGCTGCCTCTGGGGGTTATGGCTGTGAGACACAATAAATCCCACATTGTGCTAGGATGCTCCATGTTGTTTCAAAGGCCCCCATCTCCACACAGCCCTCCCACGAGGACCTCAGTAGATCAGTTGTTTTTTTAGAGATAGTGGTGCATTAGAGCCCCGAGAGCGGATACATCAAGCTTTTCTGTAGAAGTGTGTGTTATGCTCTTTCTCAGTCGGTCAGAGCCTTGAAGCTCCAACAGCTTCAGATGAATCCAGTACGGAGGTCCAGATGAAGTTTTGGTAGAGAGCCACACACTTTACTTACACTCTTAAAAATAAAGGTGCTAAACAGGGGTGTCGCCTGGTCAGGACCTTCGCCTCCAAATCATTTTAAACAAGCGCTGAACTTGGCCACTCCTTGCCCCCACTCATCGAAAGATCTAACCCAACACCCCCCAGGTCAACTGAACAAAAATGACCATTGAATGTGAATAAATTTTAATGGACTTTACTTCAAATGAAGGTTCTTAAAACTCATGAAAGGTTCTTTATTACTAGGGTGGCATTGCTGAATGTACCCTTGGTAGCACAATTATTTTAATAGTGTGCAGTTGTTAAAATAATCCACTCCGTCTTTAAGATGGAATTTTGTTTTCTATATTTTAAACAATGTAAATTAACCCTTTCATGTGTGGTGGTCACTACCATGAACACACATTTAGAAGTCCTTTATTTCTATCTGTGATTTTTTTTTTATGTTTGTTTTACCTTTTTTTTGCTCTGAAGAATGAATTAATGTGACTTAATGGGTGAAAGGGTTCAAACCTCTTTTGTGAGTCAAAAATGGATGCAAGTAGAAATGGACTAAATTGTCTATCGCAGATTATATGTCCAAAATCATGCATATATGTAATCAGCTGATATAGCTTCTCATTGACTTACATTCTTGTGAATGTCATTCTTTGTGCTATTTATCTTCTGCAGGCCTCTTTGACCTGAGCTCTTACAACTTGATTTTGAGTTGAAAGACCACCAGTCTGTTGAAAAAAACATAGTGATTCAAACTACAGAACAGTTGCTGCAGAAACCGATTACTCACACTTGCTCAGCAGTGTGGCTGTAATGTGTTGGTTGCAAGGGTGTTGGTAAATGGTTGTTAAGGTGTTGATATTGTATATGATTGGTCAAAAAGCTCATTCGGTATATCTGGTTAACAGAGTTGCATTCACAAACGTTTGACTAAACTTGGGCAATACTTTTGATCAAAAGATATTTGTGGCGAAACTCCAGGATTTTACAAAAACTGTTGGTCGTTTAAAAAGCATTAACCATAAAATGGTGTCATTAGTTTTAAAATTTTGCCAAATTTGGTGTTTGTAGCTTGAAAAATGTGTCCTGTACAGAATTTTGAATTGTTGGTTAGACGTTTTTGGACACAGTGTAATGTATTCCTACTGGAGAGTTTAGTCATTTCAGTTTGTTTGACTTCTTTTTGTACTTGTCGAAACGCTATATACAAGCCCATGTGTCACCATTATGATGCCCAATTTGGAACTCTGTATGTAAAAAAAATCAGCTTAATGGCCTTGTTGACACAGTGTGCTGAAAATGTTAAAATAGCTGCTGAAATGTTGTGTGAACACATGACTGTACTGATCCTGTCGGTAAAGACATGTTTATTCATTTAATAAAGGTTCTCTTTTCTGTTTGATGCTCTTGGGTTAATCTAGTTGTTTTGCTGCTCATCCATTTCCCTTTACAATAACAGTAGGAATGTAAAAAAGCTTCAGAAAAAATGATAATTTATATAGATATATGAATAAATCTTTCCACCTGCTGGATGAGCTCAGATACTGACTGTTCACTGCAGGACTTCCCTAGAATTCAGTGTAGGTTTTCCTTCTGCCTTCCTCTCCTGGCTTCTCCCTTTCCCTCCACACAGTCAGATGGAGTGAATAATTCAGACGGTAGGCCACCACAGAGACACAGCTTTATTTTTCCCTTCCTTATGCAATAAACTGGGGACTTGAGGAGGGCACTGGGAAAAGAGTTGCCAGGCTTAAAGCACTGCTGAGAAATTTATAAGAACATACAGCTAAGCTAACTCTATAAATTTTTACTAAATCAGATGGTGGAAGTTGATATGGGAAGAGGAAAATAATAGCAAAAAAATTCAACTCCACATGCAGTGGCAAAAGCAGTGCAAGGCCGGTATTTACATTTATATAGAGTCGTGAAATATTATTCTAATATGTCCAACAAATGTCAGGCATTCATAGACTTTATTGGCCAAGTTGTGGTAAAGAGTTTCCTTCCAGTTTTGCAGAAATTTGATTGAAAGTTATTTCCATCCAGTAAGTGTTTTGGCAGAAACATTGGGCCAGATTTATACTTGGCAGTAATGACACATCATGGTATTTAATTTTTAATATTTATTTATTGTTTTACTCTACAAATATTTTCACACATATTCCTTACAGCATATGGCTAAATAACAGCTTTGTGATTTGTCCAAGAATTACCATTTTCTGCCACTATATTGCTGTCGGCTATGATACCCCTAGTGGTTGAAACTTCAGTTCTGCTGCATCTCTAACCTTCTTCACCTGAATTGATTAAATAATAAGGATCTGAAAACTGGCATGACATTTGCCATGACTGTGGATGAAGCAGAAAAGCCTCTGATTAATTAATTGAACTATTAATGATCCTGTAATGTGGGTTTTGCAAAGGAGTGGGAAGGGGAAAAGCAGGCATTGTCATGGAATCAATTCTTTAAAATAAGCTTCTTGGTGCTCATCACTCCATGAGCTCATGTACTCAATAATACACTCCTGATTTCAGGTTTTTGCAGTTATCTGATTAAGTGATTATGTAAAGAGCATACTCTAATTTCTTATATTGGAGTAATGTTTAGAAATTCAGTTATGAGAGCTGGATTGTAGCTCAGTAATCAGATTTCTGAATTAGATTTTGCAATCATTGCCTTTGCATGCACTGGGGTAATCAGATAATAAAACTCTGGGTTTACGTGAGGCAGGCAGTAATCAGATTTCTAATTTGCAGCCAGTCAGTAATATCACAGAAGCATGTGAATGAGGAATGTGAAGCACATGCTTTATGGCGGTTTGTGCTGCATGCTCATACAATCCGGAACAGCTGCAGCTTCAGGAGGAGCGCATGTGTAAAAACCAAAAGAAATCAGAGTAAGCTGTACACATGCGCTGGAAAATCTGATTACTCAGCTAAAAATGAGCTCTCTTTATGGGATACCTTAATCAGATTTATAGACCTTAAGATTTAAGAAATCTGAATATAATGATGAGTATGACCATTTGCATATGCCGATAAGTGCAGATATCAAAACTGAAATCTTAATGAGTTAATGAATATTAAATCTCAGCACCACAAAAATGTTAATACTTTTGTGTTGGCTGGTTTAACCCTTTCACAAATATAGTCCTTCCAGTGGTACTTTATTGTGGTTGGTTCCCGGTGTCACCCATGGGATTTGAACATTCAGCACAGAATCCAGTCCATTATTTCATTTATTAGGTTTTTTTTTTGCAAATGGAAAAGAAGAGTAGTGTCATATTTAGTGGAAATGGTAAAACCACTGATGGATAAATCCCCTCTATGAATCAGCAGACAGTATACCAATTTTCCACTGCATGGTACCTACATTACTCAACTCTACTTGGCTCTGCTCGCATTTTGGTGCCTGGTACCTGTTTTTTTTTTCCACTAGCATGGCTCCCCCCTTTGTTACATTACAACCTGAATTGAAATGTTTTTTGAATTGTATGTGATGGATCTGCATCACATGATCTGTCAATATATACACACACCTCTGAAAGCCCCCAGAGGCAGACATGATTGTATTCATACACAGTATAGAAAAATTGTCACTCTAACAGAGCTCCAACATTGCTTTGTGGAGGGGGCAATCATTTCTGCAGCACTCCACCAATCAGGCATGTATGGTAGAGTGGCCAGGCAGAAGCCACTCCTCAGTAAAAGGCACATAATAGCCCTTCTGGTGTTTGCCAAAAGGCACTTAAAAGATTCTGTGAGCATGAGAAACAAAAAGATTGAACATTTTGGACTGAATGCCAAGCACCATGTCTGGAGGAAACCAGGCACTGCTCATCAACTAGCCAATACCATTCCTACAGTGAAGCATGGGATGGACGCATCATGCTGTGGGGATGTTTTTCTGCAGCACGAACTGGGAGACTAGTCAGGGTCGAGGAAAGGTGACGGCAGCAATGTACAGAGACAACATTGATGATAACTTGCTCCAGAATGCTCTGGACCTCAGACTGGGTTGAAAGTTTATCTTCCAACAGGACAACGACCCTAAGCACACAGCCCAGATAACAAAGGAGTGGCTTGAACTTTTTGTATATCCTTGAATGACCCAGCCAGAGGCAAACTTGAACCCAATTAAACATATCTGGACATATGTAAAATTTGGCTGTGCACCGATGCTCTCCACCAAGAGTGAATACCTTTGTATGATATTTTTTGCATTTTATTTTTTTCAAATATTTCAAACAAACTTTTCTCACTTTCTAATAGTGGGGTGTTGTGTGTAGAATTGTGAGTGGAAAAATGAATTGAATCCATTTTGAAATAAGGCTGGAACATGTAAAAAAATGTGCAAAACGTGAAGCCCTCTTAATACTTTGTGGATGCACTGTATCCTGTTATAAAATAAATATAGTGTTACTGTGTAAGTAAGTTAAAGTCAGCCTGTCAGAAGTTTATTAGGCGTCTGTTAGGTACAAATAGTGTTATTGTTATATTGGCATTTACACTATCACAGCAACAGTGCTGGATGTCTGCATTACTCTGGTCAGTTGTCACTCTGCATTGTTATAATACCCATAAAAATATAATACCTGGTTCCAAGTACCAGATAACAAATTTGCCTAATGGAAAAGCAAAAACCCAAATGGAGTTGAGTAGAGTAGTGTGGGTACCATGCAGTGGAAAAGCTTTGGTTACAGAGATTCTGTTTGCTCTTAACATCCCAGTACATCTGCACAGTACATTTCATAGCCAACTGAATGAAATCAAAACAACTGCAAAGTATCAACTGTATATTTTCACAAATCATCTGTCAAAGGTAGAAACCTCACACATATAAACATACTGAAATCCTACAGATGCTTCAGATCCTTGCAGCTCTGGGGACTGTCAGGCTCAGACACAACACAGCAGTTGACGTTACAAAGTGTATATGTTGGTATGCATGCTATGTTGTCAGGCCTAGAGGAGAGTGAGTGGTGAGTGGCGGGATTGCAAAGCTGTTAGGAAGGAAGATAAAGGTTAAAAGGAACAATAAATTAAAATTTAGGCTGATACGGCCAATACTTATTGAGCTACACATACAGTAGTGTCTCTCAGTATCACATTGTAGAGGTTCCTAATGGTGTCCTGCGTTAATCCATCCCATGCAGCTTGAATATTCTCACTCAGTTCCTACACGTCCAATTGCATTCTGCACATTTTCGGTTGGGGATAAGTCTGGAGATGTGATTGGCCATGGCATAGTATCTGTCTTCAAGGCAAGCTCTTGAGATGGCAGCAGTGTGTGGATGAGCATTGGGGTAGCACGCCAGTGTGTACTACAGAAAGGTAGGAAAACTGGTTGCAGTACCTCATTAATGTAATGCTTGGCTGTCAAAGTGTCTGTAATGAAGACCAAAGGTGATCTTGTATTGTAAGAAACCCACACCATGACAGCAGGCCTTCTGGACATGTGATTTTGATCAAACTGTTGATCTTGGCACTCACCATGGTGCCTCCACACATGGATTTGCTGCCATTCTGAGTGACTCTATGACAGTCTGGCATGACATCATTGCAGTTGTGCACTGCAATGAGTTGATTTTATTTCCTTGTGCTGCTGTTTTGTTTTTGTTTTTTTTTGGTTTTTTTTTTTCAACAATGATCTTCATTTTTTGCTTTTCACTTTATAACATATGGGAATGTGTCAACAGTTCATGATGAATTGACCAATAGAAATTCTTCTTGGAATGCAATCTATGTACATGACTTTCATTGTGAGTTAAGAAGCTTTGTTCTTTCCCCTGTAAATTTTTTTGGAGATGCACAATTATTGTCTGACAGCAACAAAACACAAAGACATGCATGTAGAGAGTCTATGAATATATCAGCCATATTGCTTTAGATACCAGTGATTAACGTTAACAGCTTCAGTCTGCTCTCATCCAGGTGAGCAGCCACAGGGCAACAGCCACTAACTGAGTTATAAACAACATGAGGTCAAACCATGCTTTTCTATACACAGCGACACACACATCTATGCACCATACCAGTCCAGTAAATCACAGCTGCAATGACCTCTGCTGGAGTTCACTGACCTGGAAAATGGCCGTCACAGAATGTGGCCTATGTAGAGGAGCTGGGAAGACCTCAACATAAATATTGAGCCAATTACTGGATTGTTATCTTCTCTGAATGCCAGCGCAGCGCAGCGGGGAATATTTATGCCTGCTTTAGAGTTCTGTGGAGGGAAATGAATCAGGTCTTGCTGCCTTCCCTCCTTTGGAGCTTACTGCTTGTATGATGTCCTTCCACCCTACCCTTAACATTATCCTTATTGCATGTTAGTAAACAGATTTATACTAATCAGTCATAACATTAAAACCACTTGCCTAATATCACACCTGGGGATCATTATCCTGATCACTGCATCACTGCGGTCACTGCATACCAGGAACACCCCACAACTGCCTGATGTTTTGGATGATTTTAACTCTTCAAAATTTGTAATAATCATGCTGTGGGGATGTTTTTCTGCAGCACGAACTGGGAGACTGGTTAGGGTCGAGGGAAAGATGACGGCAGCAATGTACAGAGACATTATATATATATATAATCCCATCAAATTAATTTTAACTTGCCCTAATTAACTCACACTATCCATTATTGCACCGAAACATACTTTACATTGGAGAGGTTCTGTTTACATTATATTTACATGTGCACTGGGTGTAGAGTTAAATGCAGCTGTAGTGGGAGAAGGTAGTGGGAGAAAGTCTTTAGTGGGTGCAGTGGGAGGGTCTTTGGTGGGTGTAGTGTAACTGAGCAGCTAGTTGCTGCTCTGGTAGTGAGTAAGTGAGTAAAGAGTAAAACTTTATATGCCTTATATCTGTGCTGTCCAGTGCCAACCAGAAGAGGATGGGTTCCTTCCTCCTAGCCTTTTCCCTTGCCACTGTTTCCCACTGACTTTCTCATTTGGCTTTGATTTGGATTTCTGTAAAGCTACTTTGTGAAAACTCCATTGTAGAAAGCTCTATATAAAAACTTTGTTTGATAAAGTGTATGCAGGCCATCAGGATGCTCTCCACAGTGCAGCTGTAGAACATCCTCAAGATGCAGGGATTCAGACCAAACTTCTTCAGCTGCGTGAGGTAAAAGAGATGCTATTGTGCCTTCTTCACCACCCATGTGGTGAGTTCTAACCATGTAAGCTCCTCAGAGATGTAAACACCAAGGGACTTGATGCTGCTGACCCTCTCTGCTGTGGTCCCATTGATAGACATGGGGGGAGTGCTCTCTCTCCTGCTTCCTGAAGTCCATGATCAACACCTTGGTCTTGCTGATGTTTAGAAAGAGGTTGTTTTCATGTCAATACCTCCCATACCTTGACAGGTGTTATTGAAAAAAGATTTTTTTCACTTAATTTCCCATCATGTTATCGCTGATAGGATTGATAGGACTTTATTGATCCCTTGGGAGGGTTCCCTCAGGGAAATTAAGGTTCCAGTCGCAGCATAAGTACAGTAGAGAAAAGGTAGAAAGAGATAATAATTTAGTAAGGGAACACTATATAAATATAAAGAATATATAATATAGAGACTATATTACAATATACAATATATATAAATAGTGCACACAAAAAATACTGGTGCACATTAATAATACTAACAAAACAGAGGTCCTGTTTTTAGAAACTGGTGCTCAGAGAGGCTCAGTGCCAGACACTGGCACTATGACCATCAAATGGTCATAAGTTTGCCATGAGAGAGCACAATTGGCTGTGATCTTTCTGGGTGGGTAGATAGCGCCCTGTACCCATCACTCCCACTATGATGCTGGCTAGCATCAATGTAGTGAAATCCTAGTGATTGGGTACATTAATTGGCACTACTAAATTGGGAGAAAAAGGTGAAATTCTTGATAAACCTTTACCTCAACGATTACCATTTGCTTATTTTAAAGTCCCTTCTTAAATCCCTCGTTTAAAAGGCAGCTAGAACCATTGTACAACATTACATAAAGTTCTAAAATGTGCCATAGATTTATAAGACTTTATGCGATGGAACTCATCTTTCCAGTGTGCCTAAATAAGCTACTTTCTTCATGTAAATTTAAGAGCTACAGAAATATGATAAACTGAGAATTCATCTCTCCTCCTCAGCCCATGGTTTGACTTTGTTATGGCAATGATCCTTTAATTCCATAGTGACCATTCTTGGCCTTGTTTCTGGAGATCTCCTGATCCTACTGCTGACCCAGTGGAGCATGGTGAGCCAAACCAAGGATGTCATAAGTTCCTCTCAATGGACAACTAGTCCTAGGCCTAGGCCTGGATACCTCAGTGTCAAAGCACCTTTCTGATCCCAGCTCCATAGCTCAGGCCTTCATGGCTACTGCCTGTCCTAACACACGAGGGTGCACTGGGAGATGTAGTCCAGCGTTGTAAAGAAGACATGAAAGGCAGTTTCGCTGAGAAAGACAGTAAATCTCCTGTGCTTGAAAGCCAAAGTCCTTCATCTGTTACATCACCTCCACCGCCAATAAAGCTCAGCTAGAAAGAGCAGCAGTGTCTGTTGCCAGGGGGACTGCAGAAAAACAATCTTTCATCAGTGGTCTTGGTTTTACTGAGCTCTTCATAGTCATAACCCCGTATCTCATCTGAGTCCGTCCATTAGCAGTTCTCTCCTTGCCTTTTTTCTCTTTATCCCTCTCCTTTACTTTTCCTCTCACTCACTCACTCACTTGCTGTCTCTCTCCTATTTAACTTTCAAATCCTTTGCCTGCTGGAATATCATTCCCTTACTCTCACTCCTCCTTTTTGTCTGTCTAAAAAAATAGATTAATACAACAGTAATAAAGATACTAAACAGCAGTATAATATTCTCAGTTAGAGGGTGTCGCAGTAATAAGAAGAGGGTTTTGCTTGAACAACATTACATACATAACATAAAAAGATCAGTTTTGTGAGGAACCATATCATTTATATCCATCACCTTCCAAAGAAGAGGAGGTCTCTTATGAAGATAGGATGAAATGTTGGCCCAAGAGCTAGCCAGTTTGCTATGCTCTAATTGTAAAGCTATCCAACACATCCACTACACTATAGCTTTAGAACTGTGCCATATTTATGTGTAAAGATGTTCTGGTGTTGGTTTCCCCTCCACAGAATGGTAAGACACTAAAAATGGAGGAACCAAAATATTGAAAGTAGGCATGGAGGAGGTGAATAGGCCAGCACTTCAACAACAATACTTCAAAACATTTACCAGAGAAAGCAATTAAGCTGTTGGTTGACTGGCCATTCCATATTGGACTTCCATAGTTCTGGGTTTGGTAGCTGTGTCCTTGGGGTCATTTTTGTAAAGAAGCTGTAGGGTTGAACTCTGAAACTTTACTCAGATCCCAGTGTGCCACGTGCTTCCTCACAACAACACAATAGCAAGGGTGCATTGACCGGCAACAAGCAAGATGCTGCTTATTAAATATGAAAGGCTACTTTTGAGCCAGCTCATGTCTATTTCATAAAGGAGATAATGTGGTGTGTTTGGCTTGGTGCTTAGTCGTCCCTGTTGGCCCAGTGACCTGCAGAATGCATTTCTACATCAGCATTTTCCTCAGGAAGTGAGGTCCACCTGGACAATGGTTCTCTGCCCATCAATAATTTGTCATGACCTTGACGTTATCGTTGTTGTGTGCAAATTGTGAGAAGTTTGTGAGAAGTTTGTTCTACCAGCAAACTCAAGACAATCACACAATGGCCTTCAGCATTGCGTCAAAGGTTGCTTGTTGAGACTTGTTTGGAAACAGATCCAAGTGGTTTGCCATTGGCTTGGTTTCCTAATGATTAAAAGTTGGTTCTCTTTCTTGTGGCGAATCACCACCAGTGTGTCACACTCCTGTCTTGTTTGGCTCACATGTCTGTCTCTTCTTGTCATCATTGTTTTGTTTTGGTCTTGTCTCTGCCCTAACTCGTTTGTAAACCTGCCCATTTGTTAATCAGCCCCAAGTCTTTCTAGTCCTGCCTGTGTATATATGGCCCTTTGAAACACAAACACAAAACACAATCAAGACAGACTGAAACAATATCAGTGTGTGCTAAATTCTTGATTTCTTGTATTTTGGGTTGGTTCTTTAGTAAATCCAACCCTGAGAGTATGTCTGCCACCTTGCCTGTTGTTCAGCGCATTCCTGACAGTGTTTACAGGCTCCAGTACATTCTCTGGACTTTGACAATAAATCAGTGATTCCAATCCTCCACAGAGCTACTGAGCTCATACTGAAATCAACCCAGTGGCCTCTAGGGTGATGGGCCAGAGGTAATGTGAGAAGAAAGGAGGCTTGTTGCTCTTTCTTTCTCTCTCTCTTTCAATACACACTGTACAAAGCCACAGTGAGCTTGAGCTCTATCTCTGAGCTCCATTATTTGAACATGACAAACTACTGTAGCTGTCATCCCTTGCAAGCACTGCATCCTTTCACTTCTGGGCAAAGCAAACTTGACTTACAGCAGAGGGTTTGGATCGTGAGGAGACTGTAGAAGCACCAGCTACATCACTGTTTCCAACAAGTATAGCACTATTATGAAAATGTTACTGAGGCATGGGTTATTCTAAACTACTGTCCAAGACCTCAGCACAGTGGTGCTCAGACTGGATAACCATAGCCTTGTTTTAAACTGATATAGGAGGAGTGTGATCACCATCACATCTATGTACTGTCTCTAGACTGGTTCCCACAGAGCTCACTGCTTTAAATTGCCAGCTTGATTTCCTGTTTAAGTTTCACACAGATCTGAATGCATTTAATGATACAGATGTAGAATATAAGGTGGAAAAATAGAACAGTAAGAAAGCAAGTTGTAGCACTTGAATTAAAGTTCTTCACTCTTTAAGTCTGAATAGAAAAATCAAATAAGCAGCTGGTGAACAAGCCAACACTATTCTGTACTATTAAAGTGCAGTATTTAAGGTGGAAGAGATAACAAGCCAACTTCGCTGTTTTTTCTCCCACTTGCAGCTTGTCACCTTAAATGGTGCAGCGCCTTAAATGTTGTACCATTTGTGTGACCTTAAATGGTGCATCCAGGCTCCTGTAACTGCTTCACTGTTCAAGGTGAAAACATCAGTAAAGCATCATTGTGTGAATGAAGAAGAACTCAACTGGAATAGACTAATAGAGAATTATAATAGTGTGTTGGTGTATTTGTGGAGGTTTAAATGAGTACTAGACAGTATAAAGCATTATGTTCAGTCTTCACTTTTCTTCTTCAGAGTTTGGTTTATGCTTGATTACGGAAGTTTTTAAGTGTGGAGAATCCAAAGCCCCATCTCTGTGTTTCTGTGGCCATGGTTACTGGACAATTTTTTCTTAACAATCCAAGCTCAAGAAGAATGATTTCCAGTTTACCTGACCGTTGTTCCCATAGTTCACTCTTGTGGAGTCTTTATCTGCTTCTTATGTTTTGATGGACAGAGTCACATCTTCCGATTATTATGAGATACAAACTCTCCCTAACTGGAGGCAAGGGGGGAATGATGACGAGGGGGGCCTTCATTCATTTATGGGACCCTACACAATGTGCATGAACTCTGCTCAGATTCAAGGCACTTTCTGTCCCAAAAGGTTCTGGTTTGATTCCCTGAACCAACAGGAAGTGAGGGCAGGTGAGTGAGTGGAGTGAAGCAACATCCAAGGGACTTTCTACCACCACCTGAGCTCACCACTGCAGTGTTTCTTAACACTGGAGGTCCCCTGTTCTGTATTCCCTGCTTTAATAGCCCTGCAACTCTGAACATCTCATCAGTGAAGAGGTTTGCAGAACCAGGGTTGCACTAGTGTTGGTATTCACTGGCATGGACTGATTATATTATAGAGGGTGAAAAGCGTGTTTCATCTGAATAAACACAAATGTAAATACCACACCAAAATACTCCAGGATCAAATATGGGAACTTCTGGGAGCATAGAATAAACTTTAACCCAGAATGAAAAGGATTTTCAATAGAGACCCACCTGAGTGAAATGTAACCTGACACTAAGCATATGACATGTCCTGAAATGGCTCTGTGAACACCACAAATGACAACATGTCACATCCTGCATTTGAACTGTTTTATTTAGCATTTCAACACAGACTGTTTGTCATGTGTCACATTACTGCATCCCTCTAAAAGCCAGACTGTTTAAAACATTGCAGGACATTCCCCACCCCTGCCCCCCCCCCCCCCCCTCTCTCTCTCTCTCTCTCTCTCTCTCTCTCTCTCTCTCTAATTTAGCAGCTTGTGTGTTTACCCAAGCACAACTGTCTACCATTCCAGCTATGCTGCAGATAAACGTTAGCCGTTGTAGTGTAAAAACTCTGAAAGTCGCCACACACACTCACTGCTGAGGGTAAACGGTGTGTGGTGGCCTATGCCCAGCAGTCACACTGGCAGAAAGAACAGCAGATGAAAGTGGAACTCTTCAGTTAGACCCAAGGGCCTCACTGATGCCTTTGACCCCAAACTGCTAATGCTGTTATGGCCTGTAAACTGTGCCTGCCGCAGGGGGCGAGGTGGGCCATTTTGTCAAGCCCTAAGCCCCCTGCTTAGTGCAAAGGGATGAATAATTGAAGGCTGGATTCTGTACTTGGGGTTTAAACTGGAAATTCCTGCAGTGCCCTAAATGGTGGAGGAGATGCTGGTTATAAATCATTAACATAGTGCTTTTTAGCCACTTTGCTTTAGGTCACTGTCCTGGAGGGCAGCTGAGAATGAGGAAGAGAATGGGCGAGTGAGTGGAAGAGACTGATGCGAGTGTGAAAGTGGATGGATGGGGGACCAAAGAAAGAGATTTAAAGGGGGAGTCTGACTGTCATGGTGTAATAGATTACCCTCTTTTCTCTATTTCTTTAAGAACCTCCCAGGTCAAGGCCAAAAGTTGGAGAAAGCCGCAAGCCAAATATTATGCCTGTTCTTTCTGGCCAGTGGGAGGTTCTGCTTTTGATGGATTCACCATTGTGTGGACAGTTCTCATGAGCGTTTTGGGTTTTCTTTTTTTTTTTTTTTTTTTTCCAAAGATTTTTTTCTTGAGGAGATAGAATGAACTTACCTGTTCAATAGTCATGACCGTTTCTGTACACTTTAACTGTAATACAAACCTGAGCTTCATATTTTCTTACAGACACTGTGGCTTTGTAAAGCAATACCACTTGAAAGGATGTTTGCCCAGTGCTACTGTGAAGGAATCTGGCAGTTATGTGTAATTTGGTTTTCAGAATGTTAAGAGGCAGCTTTGGTGATGTTGACATGGAGTGTAAAACAGTAGTCTGAGTGTAAGGAGATGTTAGTTTTGTGTCTAAAAGAAGAATTGAGGGTGTTTGTACACATTGCATTTGATCTTCTCTGTAGTGTAGGGCATTGCTACTCTGAGAAACACCAGCTTCTGCAACTTAAAAATGAACCTGATCAGCAGGGATCTAGAGCCTCCATTCAATTGTACACTTGTCCCCAATAAATGTATGGTGCATTATTTTATGTCAATGAGTATGTATATGAAAAACATGGACAGCCATACGTGCCAAATGATTCTGACACTTAAGTGAGGCAGACATCAACCATCATCAGAGTCTGGTAGGGGTTAAAGAACCATGATGCTTGGCTAGTGTGTGACTGTCAAGATTCAGATGCCTTGGGTCATGTGGTGTATAATGAGTATAATATACTGCACATAATATGGTCCTTAGGCAACCTGAGGCTGACGTATAATCTTATGATCTGTCTAATTTTGTCTATAATTATTATGCCAACCTCTTATCTCTTTTTCAGAGACCTGATGCCCAAAACCCTGGAAGGTCAGATCACCATGGAGAAAACCCCCAGTTACTTTGTGACCCGTGAGGCTCCAGCCAGAATCTACACCATGTCCCGGGAAACCAAGCTGATTGTGGTGGTGAGGGATCCAGTTACTCGGGCTATCTCAGACTACACCCAGACACTCTCCAAGAAGCCAGATATTCCCTCATTTGAAAGCCTGACCTTTAAAAACAGGACTACAGGTCTCATTGACACCTCATGGAGTGCTGTCCAAATCGGCATCTATGCCAAGCATCTGGACAATTGGCTTCAGTATTTCCCCATGAACCAGATCTTGTTTGTCAGTGGAGAGCAACTGATCAGTGATCCGGCCGGAGAGTTGGGGCGTGTGCAGGACTTCTTGGGGCTCAAGAGGATCATTACAGACAAACACTTCTACTTCAACCAGACCAAGGGGTTCCCCTGCCTCAAGAAGGCAGAGGGCAGCAGTAAGCCCCACTGCCTGGGCAAAACCAAAGGGCGGACTCATCCCAACATTGACCCTGAGGTAGTACAGAGACTCAGAGACTTCTATAGGCCCTTCAACATGAAGTTCTACCAGATGACTGGGAGGGTGTTTGGCTGGGATGATTGACCAAGGAAATGACTGAAGGAAAGGCCGTTCACTGTTTGTGGCCACTCACACTACAAGAACGACACTAACACAGGCAGAACAGTGGTCCTTTTTAATGTTTTAAGTGCATCTCACCAGCAACAGAGACAAGTGCTGTGATTCATCTGAGAAACAAATGTCACATACAGACAGTGGTGACAATGATTCCTGCAGTCCTGGACAGCCGTAAACAATTCCTGTTGTCAAGGGACCAAGCACTCCACACTTATTGTTTTCCTGGCTATAAAAGACCAGGAAGGCTATAGAATTTGACTTGGAAATCCATACTATTGAAATTAGCCCTGAATTTATGGAATTTGGCAGGTGCTCGTGTTGAGAGTTACACTCATATTCAAAAGACAGGTGCACAAATAGTTGTGCAATTATGGAACCCTGAAGGAAGTGTCAGATTGCAATGTCATTGGGAAGGAAGTTACCAGGAACAATTTTGAAAAAAATTGGACTGATATGGGCAATAATATGTTGATCTACACGTGCAGAAGTGTCTCTCAGTATGGTGTCAGGTATAACTCAACATGCCAGACATTTCAGAATGGAGTTGTAGAGGTTTCTAATGGTGTCCTGCAATAATTCATCCCATGCAACTTGAATGTTTTTAAACTCTCAAGAGTTTTGCAGTAGAGTGGAGTGTTGATAGAGGATCCAACAGCACCCCACACATTTTCAATCAGGGCCAGATGCGACTGGTCATGGAATAGTATCTGTGTTTTCTATTTTCTGGAGATGGCAGCAGTATGCTGGCAAGTGTTGTCCTGTTGGAATAGCTCACCACAGTGTGTGTTCAGAAAAGGTAGGATCAGGTAAAGGACATCATTAACGTAAGGTTGGGCTGCCAAAGTGCCTGAATTGAAGAGCAAATGTGATCTGGCATCATATGAAATTGCACCCCACCCCATGACACTAGACCTTCTGGACATGTGACATGTGATCTTGGCACTGACCACAGTGCATCCAGGACTCATCACTGAAGATAATCTGTTGCCATTCTTAGTGACTCCATGACAGTCTGGCACAACTCTATTGCGGTCACGGATTGCAATCGTTTGAGTTCATTTGGGTGCAACTATTTTTTTGTGTGTTCAGTATATACAGGATTGCTGTCTTATTTTGCTTATGTCTGTGCAATCAAGGCACTACCAATAAATCAGAAGTTAAATTATAAGATATTCTATTTTTTAGGGTTTGTTTTTTTTTTTGTAGCATTTGAAAAAGATCACATGACATTTCACAGTAATTAAAGAGCCTATCCAAAATTATTTGGAATATTTTCCAAGGAATTTGCCAGGCTCCTACTGTAACAGGAACAACACAGAATGTTGCAGTTGCTCCTGTAGGACTGGAGCTGGAGATCTTTTCCTCTGTGCTGAAATAAAAGAGTCATTAGCAGGAATTACTGAGTGCTGGGACCTATCTGGACACTGTGAGTCAGAGTTATAGAGTATTTTTACGGAACTATGCATCAAATCTCAGTAGGTTGTGAACTGTGAAACCTCCACTGCGAATCCGATGAGAGAAGAGAGTTCAGTTTCACCATATTTTAAGAAAAGAATGCTGCTTGTAAAAGTTTGCAATTTTTTAAAGAAATGAGAAAAAGATATAAAAGTATTTTTTGAAAGTTATTTATTTATGAGGAATGAAGAACACATGTAGGAATTTTAAATAACTCTCACTGATATCTCTCCTCAACCACTCTTACGTCTATACATTTACGGTGCCTGATGGGATTTGATTTGTATTTTATAACACACTTTCTTTAACTAACCATTTATTTCTTTAGGTGTTTCTGTGCGTGCCTCCTTGTGTCATAGATTTCACAAGCTTTTCTTTTCCTTTGCCACCTTTCTGCTCATGTTTGAGTTATTTCAAAATGCAGGTTACAATATTCCTTTCACATAAAGTGAGGAATAAGCAGGAGCTTGTCTGCAGGTGGGCTGTGGTGGGCTTTGCCCAACAAGAAGAATCATCTGCCCAACTAATGCTTTGTTTCTTTTGTCATTGGTATTCAAAACAGCAATAGGAAAGAAATGCAATTTTGATTTTGTGTGTCAGTACTCCTCCTTGACATTATCACAGAACCTTGACACTGCCTTAAACATGCAGTACCGACTTGGTCAAATGAAAACCTGGTGTAGCTAGTTGCTGTTATCGATGCAAGTAAAACAACCTTTGATTGTAGTTAGGTGGCTCATGAAAAGAACAGATCCTGTGATAAATGTATCAACAAGTAATTTGGTTTCTCACCTGCAAATGTGCTCACTCTTCATGCACACTATCAGAAAGATCTTTTAATGAGGCTGATTAAACCAGCCATTACTAGATCCCAAATTGGAATTGCAAAATGCATCCCTGTAAACACTAAATACACATTAAATGTTGTTCAAAACAAAACAATGAAAAAAAAATATGAGGAAACATGAGGAAGCTGATTTTCCTGGATGTTATAGCTGTATTTTGCCCTCTTCACAAAATTAAACCATGCCCTTACAGGACTGGGCAATATATTGTAAATATTGATATAGTGAGATATATTTTGTACAAGATATAAATATACCATATCATAATAGTGCATCTGTTATGCAGGTTATCATCTATGTCCTATTTATATCCAAAAAAGAACAAAAGAGTTGTTTGGAAATTATTGGTTTTGAGAGGGATGAAGCTCAAATTCTGTTGGAGAACCATTGTGATTAAAGGTTGATAGTTAAATATACAGCATGTTGTGGTCTTTCTTAATTTGATCCAAATTTCCTGGTCCATTTTGGAAGTAACAATTGTCCAGCCCCATTAGGACTCTCCCCTTATCACATACAGTATGATGCTCCCAGTACTAGGAGGAAGTGAAGCCTTGTTAAGCTAGCTACCTATTGCCATTTGCATCACTGCTGGACTGCCAACATGCTCAGAGGTCCAGGTCCCCAGCTCTGATTCAAAAGCTAACAGACACCTGTGCAGACCAGCATCACACTCCATGTACTCACCCAAGTTAGCCCTCTCTTTGATGGCAAGCCACATGATGATACATTCAAACTGATATTTTAAGGAATAAGGACATGATAGAACCTCAGAGGCAGTGATATTCTTTGTTGTGTATGTGTGTGTGTGTGTATGTGTGTGTTATTGTCCCAATCTGTCTTCATGTCTTAATTTGAGGGGTTTTTTTTGGCGCAGAACGAAGCCACCTCTATGACTGATGTTTCTGTTCTGTTTGTCCGGACTGTGTCAAAAGCTTTCAGAAACGTATTTTGTTACTTTGCTCTGTGTGTGTGTGTGTGTGTGTGTGTGTGTGTGTGTGTGTGTGTGTGTGTGTGTGTCTGTGTCTGAAGCCTCATGCCGCCTTTTCCAGAGAACATTAGAGCAATGCAACAGTGATGCAATTTTTCTTTGCAGTAAAATTAATATGATGCTGTTTTTGTTTCTGCATTAAACCCTGATAATTTTTTATAAAGCACACTTTTAATAAATTGAAAATATCCATTTGAAGAAGAGCCTCTGTGTATTATTTTGTTTATTTATATTTCATTTTATGGTTTCCTTTCACTGATATTACCAGGTTCTTACATTCATTATAATCAATTAGAAGAGCATGATATTTTGATTCAGATTGATTAACTTCATTACAGCTGGGAAATGTATTGACCCATGTATTTCACTTGGGTCGGAGTGGTCCTATTCCACTTTGTACATGCTGTTTGTTCATTTTTTGGGTTGCTATTACAAATGGAGTCTGTTATTGGTACATGAGTGAAAAGGTTAACCAACCCCCCCTACATTTTCTTTTACATTATTACATAAACATGATATGTTTTCTCAAAAAATAGTTTTACAGAAAAAAAAGGCTTTTACTGCATTGTTAACTGTAAACCGGTTAGGACATCCCCACATTAAATACCTCTACATTAAAATGCCTAAAATTAGAATCAGGTGCAGCACATTACAAGCAAATGATTAGAACATCATTAGAGAGCACTATAGAGGAAGCTGTCTTATTTAAACCTCAGACATTAGTTTGGTTTGCTCTTGACTGTTGATGTGCGTGGTATCGCCATGGCAAGAGCCAAAGAGCTTTTTGAGGCCTTCAGAAAGAAGGTTGTAGATGCAGAATCTGGAAAGGGATTTAGACAAGGGACTAGACAAGATCTTGGTGTGCATTTGTACTGTGTCAGCAACCTAAAATAGCATTCAGTAGAAAGAGTCTCCACAAACATTTGAAAATTGAATATATCTCAATTTTTGCTGTTTTAACTAATCTGGCAATTGTTTTAGCATTGCTTCAAAAATTCATGGACCAATATAAATGCTGCAGCAAAATAGTTTACACTGACTTCCACTGAAACCTAAAAATCATTTTCCTGTAAATGTACTTCTGTGTGATACAGCATACACTCATAGTCAAAAAAAATATTCACACCCAAAAGGAAGTGTTGGATTGCAATGCTATTGGGAAGGACGATTAAGAATACCAGGAAAACTGATAACTGATGACTGAAGTAGTGTCTCTTAGTGTGGGTATAACACAACATGCCAATGTACAGATGTGCCAATTGTAGAGGTTTCTAATGGTGTTCTGTGATAATCCATCTTATTCAGCTTGAATATTCTCACTCGGTTCCTGCAGATGTTGGGGTAGGGGTGGAGTGTTGATAGCATATCCAAAAGCATCCCACATATTTTCAATTGGGAATAGATCTAGTAATGTGGTTTTTGGAATGGTGGATTCAGTTGTAAGAGTTTGATAGGGGGTGAATCATAGGACTTCAGGAAGAGAGATGGTCTTATCAAAATATTACATGCCTTACTTGTTGTTTGGATATTACCATAGCTTGCTGTTGGGCAGTGGATAGAAGAAGGCACGTGCCACTGACATGAAGGATGTGTGGAGTGACCCAATAGACATGACTGCGGACATTCAGTGAGCAGTAATGTCCTTCATGACTCATCCTGTTAGTGCCAACACCACTGACAGACAGTCGCAGAATGGCAGAGGGTCGTCTTCACTCACGAGACGTTAATGACCTACTGCCATTCTTGGTGACTCCATCACAATCTGGCATGACACCATTGCAGTTTTTATTTTGTGATGTTGACATGGTGTTAAGGGCAGTCATCGTAACTGTCTATGTGCATGAATTCCTGCATCACGCAGCTGTCTGTCAGTGGTGTTGGCACTAACAAGATGAAGGACATCACTGCTCACTGAATGTCTGCAGTCATATCTGTTGGGTCACTCCACACATCCTTGTCAATGGTGCATGTCTTCTTCTATCCACTGCCTAACAGCATGCTATGGTAATATTCAAACAACATCTATGGCATGTAATATTTTGAAAAGACAATTTGTCTTCCCGAACAGTGCGATCCCTCTCAAACTCTTACAACTGCTACATTTTTTTTTTCAAACTCTTATCTGAGGCATACTTCACTTGCAAAAGAAGCTACCAGCACAACAGCATGAGTCAGATTGTAAGTCACATGCAATGGGATGACCTTAAATAGTTAGGTGAGGCGATAAAACCCATCCTTGCTTATGTCACATGCATAGCTGAGAGCGAAACATAAATCATTTGTATGTCTTATGATGTCAAACATACCCACCAAGTTTCATTCCTATCAGTTGATTCCTTCTGGTTGAAGCTGCAATGTTTCACACTGGCTGTGTTTTAAATGTCTGAAAGACAGAACCTTCTAAATGGTCCTACACTGTTCTTTCAGCACTGTTCTTTCTTGCTGCAGTTAGTAACCCATAAACAGGTCATGTATTGTGACTGCAGGCTCTGAGTGTTGACAGGGAAGCATAGAGCATCACATTAGTCTGCAGCCCATCCCTCTGCATTAATCCCCCACTCCAAAGGCCTGGACAGAGTCCTATCTACCCCACTCCACCTTCTCTCACTGTCTCTGCTTATCTCCTCCTCTCCTCGCTGCCAGGCAGCTACGGAGGCCTCTGGAGGACTCCATACAACACTTCTTGTTGGAGAGCTCATTATTCCAGCCCTGAGTGTGTCCCTTTTGAGGGTTTGGGATGTAGGTAGTGAAAAGGACAATTTGGCTGAATTTTCACTTGGATGCAAAGAAAGGGCAAGGCTGTAGTTCGGGGTGTTGGGGTGTTGGGGGGAGGTGGAAGTTCGTGGGTAGTCCAAAAAGTGCTGGCAGTCTCAGTTGGTGCTAAAGGGAAATCATTTTCGTTGTTTGTTTTCAATGATAGCTTTCAGAAAAATCAAAACATACAAAGTTTTCCTCTTACCCCAAATGTAAGCAACACAAGTTTAGTTTGTGGTGCTTCCAGATCAGTTTTGCAGGGGGTCAGTTTGAAGCAATCTGAAGTCAAAATGAGGAACTGCCTGTTTAGTACATCTCATATATAATAAAGTGGCCTACATGGGACTACAAATAGTTTTTAAAATATATGACCATATTGTCTGACCACAAAGGGGTCATATGTGTATCACCTATGTCATGCAAAAATCTTGTATCTCAATTTTTTTCATCACATTTTGACACACACTGGCAGTTGTTCTTTACATTGTATCCAAGTCTCATGATGAATGAACCAATAGAAATGCTCCAAAATTACTTGGAATAGAATGTTTTTTTTCCTTCTCCTGTAAAGGAGAGTGGTGTGTGAGTTAGAGGGAAGGGTACAGGCCTGCAGGTGCAGGTTATTAGTATTGTTTGGTTGGTTTATACACTCACTGACAAAAAAAAATATGTGATGTATGGCTGCAGAACTCAGTATTCAGTTCTGTATCAGCCAGATATGTAAATGAGTACGGGTGTGGTCTTATTAGACACTGAATGGATTACTGCCCAATGAACAGTCATTCAGGACTACTTTTGGGTAGTGTACGTGGTGAGAGATTGTTGACGGTTGGACATGCCTCTATGACATATTCAAATACATTTTGCCCAGTTGTCAAGCTTTAACAGAGAGAGAAGCAGGATGGTCATTTTTATGAAATGGCTGCCACCTAGGCTGTCCTGACCAAGCCACTGTCACTTTGTTTGGAGTAGTGTCATGAATAATAAACCTGAACTGCTTTAGACTGGAACAGCATTAGCTTTAAATGAATCCAGATTCTGTTTGATGTGCAATGTTGATTGGCCCTTATGGTAAGCGTTTCTGTCATGCCTTTGCTGCAGAGCAACACACTGCTACCCATTATTGGTGTGATGATCTGAAGAAACATTGCATATGACGGTCAGTCACCCCTAGCAATGATACCAGGGACAGTAATAGGTCAGTGATATGAGCAGGACATCCTGCAGCCACATGTTTTGCCTTCCATGGCAGGGCTTCCAACTGGCATTTTTCAGCAGGATAATGCTTGTTTCCGAGGAATGTCTGCACCAAGCAGCATCACTTCCTTGGCCGGCCCAGTCGCCAGATTTATCACAAATTGAGCATTTATGAGAACAGCTGGGATGTCATTCCAATGCCTTCTTGGTGTTATTAATTGTTAATGAATGTATATTTCGGTTAGGATAGTAAACACTGTACAAATTTGATTTTTGATCAAAATATGGCTTTGCAGAGAGTTTTATCTAGTCAACTTTTTTGACCCCCCTCTCTCGCACACAAACATTCTCCACCCATCTATCTCTCTCATCCCTCTCCTCTAACGTCTGTTTGTTTTAGCTTTCGCTGAAATTCATGCGTCTCTGCTCTCTTTGCCCTGCTGAGCAAGCCAGACACACATACTGAGTGTGTTTAAGTGAGAACAGCAGACAGCACAGTGTGTGCAAACCCGACTGAGGGTAAAATGAAATTCCTGAAGTCAGGGTCTCTCAGAAACCCACCAGCCACTGAGATCTTTATTAAAGCCTGGCCTCATCACCTGCCTGTTGGTAACAGCAGTAGTGCTCTTCAAAAAAGGAGTGAGGCAATCTAAACCTACACTTCCTCAGAATGATTAAACCAGTTTAAGAGTACACTGAAGGCCTCATTTGACTCAACCCCTTTAGTCTTATTAGTTATAGATGATATTAATATGCAAGTTCAATGAATCAGTCAACCTTTTCATAAATTCAAAGTACATTAAGAGTGACCCTAATTCTAATCCTAACATAATGTAGCTGAGTTGATACACAAAATATAAATTATAAAATTCAAAAAGAGAAATTAATATAATATATATTTTTTTGTATAATAAGCTACATGGTTCTAGCATAAGCCTAATGGGATGTAGAGCCTTTTGATTTTTATGGTGGGGTCTTTAATCTTTAAAAATGTCTTCTTGCATGCCATTTACAAACACTGTTAATTAAAGAACTTTCCATTGAAAGGTTATTTAGCCTCATGGACCATATGTGTAGGATATTTTCATAGTTTGATGTACTTTTATTCTCCTAATAATGACAAAGTTCTTATATGAGACAATCATGGCTCTAGGCTAATCAAATCAAATCTTCATGTATTTGTATAGTGCTCTTCACAACTGAAGTTGTCACAGAGCAGCTTCACAGAAATCAAGAAATAAAAAGGTTAAATAGGAACAAAGGATAAGTGACAGATCCCCTAGTGAGCAAGCCAACTGGCAACAGTGGCAAGGAAAAACTCCCTCAGAGCTGGAGGAAGTAACCTTGGGAGGAACCGGTCTCACAAGGGGGAGGACCAATCTTCCTCTGGTCAAACTACTTATACACAGTTATTTGTATTGGTTAAATTGATAGGACGAGGACATATAATAAGCTCTTTACAATACATGAAACTGAATGTCTTTTATTATTACTTACAGTGCATCCAGAAAGTATTTACAGCGATTCAGGTTTGCACATTTTGTTACATCCTTATTCCAAAATAGATTAAATTCATTTTTCCCTAAAAATTCTACACACAAAACCCCATTATGATAAAGTGAGAAAAATTTATTTGAATAAAGTGAGAAAAATTTATTAAAAATAAAACACAAAAAGAAATTGTACATAAGTATTCAATGCCTTTGCTCAGTAGTTTGTTGAAGCCTTTGGGAGCAGTTTCAGACTCAAGTCTTTTTCTCTATGATGCTACAAGGTTGGCATATCTGTGGTTGGGATGTTTCTCCCCTCTTTTTTTTTGTAGAAACTCTCAAAGGGGAGTGGTGGTGCACAGCCATTTTTGGATATCTCGAGAGGCGTTCAATGGGGTTCAAGTCTGGGCTCTGGCTGGGCCACTCAAGGACATTCAAAGAGTCCCAAAGCCACTCCATTCAAGACCCTCAGTACTCTTGGGCTGATTCCATCTGGTTTGGCTGCCTTGTCCATTTTAAGCGTCTCTAGCTGTCTCCTCACTTGGCTGATTGTCACCTCTAGAGGTGGATGAGGATTCTTGGAGTATGGTTGTGGAGGGAGGGGTGTTATAAAAAGTGTGGAGACTACTGTAGGTAGGGGTGGGGGTGGGTGATAATGTGCTGAACCTGTTAAAAAACACATACAGTACATTGGCAGTGTCCAAACTTCCCCCACAGATTGTGGTTTAGCACTGACGCCAGTGATTTTCCTCATGTCAACCCAAACCTCGTTTGCTTTGTTGTTCTGAAGTTTTGCCTCCAGCTTCCTTCTGTAGGCGTCCTTACTCTGCCTCAGTGTCACCTTCAGCTTCTTTGGCACAGACCTTAGTAGAACCTTTTCTTTAAGTCTGAAGGCCTGTTTCTTCTTGTTTAACAGCTCCTTCAGGTCCTTGGTGATCCAATGTTTGTTGTTGGGAAAACAACATACCTGCTTGACTGGAACAATAGTGTCCTTGCAGAAGTTGATATAGTCAGTAATGCAGTCATCTTCTTAATATCCCCATCAGCTGATTCACACAATACCTCCCAGTCTGTGCTCTCAAAGCAGACTAAAATACTTTGTATAGTATTTTAACATTATGGCAAACTTTGCAATTAGCTAAAGAGAGAAAAGCTGTTAAACAGTAACAGCTGTTCTGTAGTCTGAGAGCTGTCTCCAGCTCGGGGAAAAAGCTGGAATTAATGAACCAAATATGGTGATAAAGTTGAAAAAGATATATTCCAGAATGGACTTTGTTAGATAACTCACAATCTCAGAAAGTACATCACCGCATCTGTCATCAAGCATTCATGTAGAGGGTACAGAGAGAGTGAGAGAAGGAGAAAGAGAGAAAGCAAAAAAAAGAGAGAGAGAGAAAGAGAGAGAGAGAGAGAGAGAGAGAGAGAGAGAGAGAGACCTGTGTATGTACTGTATTCACCTTCACACAATTGCCCACATTCAAATCCTGCTTGAGCCCTGATAACCCCCGACAATCACAGCCTTTCTCTGTCCACACACACACACACACACACACACACACGCACATGCACACACACACACACACACACACACACACACACACACACACACACACACACACACACACACACACACACACACACACAGGCTAAGTCCAGCCTCAGGCAAAATACACACATTGAAGAGAAGAGAGTGTAATGGAATAACATGGTCTGTTACAGTATGATTCAGTACATCTAAACTGTACTGACTCAGAGCTGCCTTTTCATTTTGTTGAAAGATTTCAGGGCACACTTAAATTATGCAGGTCAATCAATAAGAGATCCAGAAAAGAGGTTTGGAAAAGGGTAACTGGAAAGTAAGTGTAAAGCCCCTTTCACACATGAGGGGGTTGACAGGGAAGACCCAAGGCTATGGAAAAATCCAGGGGCTATAGCCAGTAGACCCTAGCAGGTCCTGCCTTACAAGGATGGAGTCTACCCCCTGCATAAAGGTAGGGAGCAAGGAGTGGAAAGTCATTTCACTCATTTAAATTCACGTGGAAACTGGTGATTGGTTAGAATAATAATAATGTAGCAAGAGTGTGTCCTGGCAATAGAGATCTGCAGTTGCGTTTTACCTGTTAATCTACATTCCAACCCTCACCTATGACCACAAGCTTTGGGTAGTGACCAAAAGAATGAGATCCCCAGTATTAGTGGCTGAAATGAATGAACCTGGTCCAGATAACCTTATGAGGGCATATCCGGGAACAGGCCTCAGGGAAGACCCAGGACATGGTGGAGAGATTATATCTCTCGGCTGGCCTAAAGAGGCCTTGGGAGATCCCCGTGGAAGATCATCTTTGCATAGGTTGCTGCCCCTGAATCAGGCTCTGGATTGTGGCAGATGATGAATGGAAGGATGGATGGCTTTTATTGATGTCTAAATTACAGCCTGCAAAGTGAAACATTTGAGCTGTTATTTTGTAAATTATATAAATTTATGTTTGTTTAATTTAAAATAATTTAAATACATTTTGTGACTATAAACAGTATGGGAGTGTATTTTGCATGATTCTGGAAAAAAGTGACAATCCACCATGCACCACATCTGCACAGTAGTAATGTACCATTGCT
Organism: Acestrorhynchus altus; assembly: GCA_034509495.1. Lineage (NCBI taxonomy): Eukaryota > Metazoa > Chordata > Actinopteri > Characiformes > Acestrorhynchidae > Acestrorhynchus > Acestrorhynchus altus. Next base: position 18,538,441 of record CM067510.1, read on the forward strand.
ACATTAGGAGAAAAATATCCTTTCTGCATCAACATCGACAGAGTGGAGGTAGTTCCAAACTTCCAAACATTAGCCAAAACCTGACATGGGCCAGCAATACAACAGCAATGGTCTTCAGAGGCTTTATTTCTGAGGAATCAAAAGAAAGCACAACTTCAACAACAGCTGGTACCCACGCTTCACATCTGAACACAAAACCCTTCCAATGCATACAATCCAAATACTACAGTGTGTATTTAATGAACTACAAAGGGCTCCTGTTTGGTAAGACAAGCTGATGAAATGGACAGTGACTACAAGGAGGTGATCATAATCTTATGGCTGATTAGTGTATTTATCACTGTACAGTGACTATATAAACCTTAGCTACCTTTTGCTTTTTTGAGACCTATACAGTGGAGTGGATGGTACACTTTAAAACTTCAAAAGTCAAATCAAACTCAAGTGCTAAGCCCTTTAAATCAGATAATAGTGCAGGATCAAACTGCTGTACAGTGATGGTGGTCTCCACCAGTCTGTCTGACACTGTTTTACCTTTATCTCTGTTATATTATCACACATACACACTGTGTTGGTCCCTGCGGTGGGCCGCAGTGAGGATCAGCCCTTTATTTTCTGTGGATCTCAGAAAAGTCCTCTTAATCCTGGTAATAAGCTGAGCAAACATGGCTGTAATGCCCAGGGCAGAGTCTGTATTACTCCAACAAAACAGCACGAGACCACAGCTTTCCTGAAAACCCTCACTGCTCACCTCATCCATAGGCTAAATTTGAACATACCTGCGGCGAATGGGTTTTACCAACATGGCTGCGCCAAAAGCTAAAAGCCTTGGGCAGAGTTAGTGAAGCTGTGGTGCTAGTGCTCATTGATACCTGTCATGAAGTGGACCTTTTATGGCTGTAATGGGTTTCAGTGGCATTTCAGAATGGTTTGCAGGTTTGCTTGCTGACTGGAATAGAGGGTGTTGCATTTCTTTTGAAGTGTAGCTCCAGAGGAAAACACGCTAAACAGTGCAATTAGTGGCGGCTATGAGCAGGCCTCTCTCCAGGCCTTCCTGAAGCAAAGGAACACCTCCTCTTCAAAAGACCCCTAATGTATCATGACACTTGATGAAAGCCGCATTCATATTATGCTTAGATTTTCCCCACAGTGGACGAAAAACAGGGTGACAGCGGTCTAAACATGCAGGCCCAAAAACGCCTGAGGCTGGTGTGAATTCTCCCCAGGGTCAGGAAGCTAGTGCTAGGCTGCTGGAGGTCTTGTCACGTCTCAAAGCTCCAGCGAGTCACTCAGACACACTGGCATCCTTGGTTTGTGTCAAGTGGGCTGTCTTCAGTGCCCTGGTCCTCGTTTTCGGTCAGTGTCAACATGCTGACTGTCACTCATCTTAAATGCCACTTTGAAGTTGTATAAGCCAGTCTGAAAAAATGCTACACAATTGTAAACACAATCTTGTTCATTGCCTGAAAATGACCTTATTATTTGGTATGAGTATACCCATATGGAAAGAACTATATCCTCATGCATTTGATACAGTTTAAATACATTGCATTTAATTTAAAAATGTATTCTACACACAAATATGTATTTCAGAATATACTGCCTGCCTCTGTAACTCTGGTATGTTGGTGGGTGTCCTTCCATGACCAAGTCCTTCCACGTGATTTAGATTTTTGTTTTATTGGACTTGACTATTCTAGAACATTAACTTTCTTCTTTAGCCATTTTTGGTTGAATGACTTGTGTGCTTAGGGTCATTGTCTTGCAGCATGATCCATAATGCCTGATCAACAAATGTCTAGATATTTTCTTTTAGAATGTGCTGGAATTAAGAATTCATTGTTTACCCTGATACAATAAAACAAACTAAAACTGTGATGCTACCATCACCATGGTTCACAGATGGGATACGACTTTTATGCTGGAATGCAGTGTTTTCATTTCTGAAGTTGCTGATGATGAGCATCAACAACTCTTCTCTGAGCTATTCAGAAATCCCTGTTCTTTAAATAAAACAGGGAGCACACTCACACCTGATTGTCTCCCATTGATTGAAAACACCTGACCCTAGTTTCACCTACAATTTATCTGCTAATCCTAAAGGTTTGCATAAATATAGATATGTAATATTGAGTATTCCTGAATAAATAACTGAGGAAGTGTAATATTTTTCTCATTTGGTTCTGCTTATCCACAGATACATCTCTGACTCAAGCTCTTTCTTCAGCAGTTGATCTTAACGCCCCTTCAGAAATACAGGCATATACTTGGCAAGCACACAAACAGATAAATGGCATGTCTTTGTGATTAGACTGTATAGAAACAAGAGCATCCCTCTGGTTGTGTATGCTGTCCTGAAACAAACAGCTTTAAATAAGTAATAAACAATTTTGTCTACTTGCCGAGTGACCTGTGTTTGCTTTATGAATTAATGAAGAGTGCACAATTTACCTAGACCTCATTATAGAAAGCAGGATTCAGTGACACACACACACACACACACACACACACACACACACACACACACACACACACACACTGAAACAAACCACAAAGATTGGTGTTTTAATAAAACTCCATGATTTACACATAGACTTAAGGGCAGCCGCATCCCCATATGAACCTATTTTGAACAGCACAAGAAGTCTGAAAAACACAGAATAAGAAATTAACCAAACTTTTTATTTAATTCATCACACACACCCTGAGCATGCACACACACACACACACACACACACACACACACACACACACACACACACACACACACACACACACATACACACACATGCATACACACTTCAGCACACCCAGTTCGTTCAGTCAAGCAAAGGCGAGGGAGCAATGAGGTTGATCAATAATTAACAGCGTTAGAGTGGCAAAGTGCTGCACAGAGGGAGGCCCAGCAAACAGGCCCAGGTCCAAGTCAGCACCTCCTGCAGAAATTATTCATGACCTCAAGACAACTGACTGAACCCACTGCTGTTCTAGAACAGAACCAACATGGCCCAGAGCCAGCAGCACCACTAACAGTTGCACAAATGTTGAGACATTTACTGCACATAAGTCTAAAAAGATTCAAATATGATGCTATTATATCAAAACATTGTATTCATATGTTTTAAAGCAACATTATGTAGCATTTGTTTTCTAAATAACAGCTACACTGTGATGCTCCACTGACTGTAACAGGAAGAAGAGCATCAAGGCTCACCAACCCTGGTCCTACAGGTTCAACTCCAACCCAAAATGCCTGTCAAGAACTTCTGAACATAGTACTTAGTTAGATCAATTGGAATAGATGGAATAGGGTTGAATCTAAAGTCATGAAGGTATCTCTCCATGAGCAGGGCTGTGACCCCTGGACTATATTATTACTGTTCTGGGTTCAGTATGTCGGCAACTGCAGTATGTAACTTTGGTGAAGTTGGCAGGAAAATGGTTGTGAGAACTTTGAAATGCTTCAGCTCATGATAATCTGGAAGGAGATTGTAAGAGGGGGAACTGGATCTGGAGTTTGGGTGGCCAGTAGGAGGCCAGTCCCCCCACTGAGAAGTAGAGCCAGGAGTGATGGAAAACAGTTCTGAGGGAGGAGATGGGGTGGTGGAGAGTTGCAAAGACTGTCATAGACATGTGAACAAGGTAGAACTGGAAGGAGGGGCTTCAGGCATGTTCCTGCTCCCAAAAATTTGTCATTTCATAAATCCATGTTAATGCACACAGTTAATCTAGAAACATTATGTACAATATGATTATTGTTTGAGCTGTGAGCTGCTTGTGTCCAAGCTTCACCATCATGTTTGATGTTAAAGATCTCCCTGAAACCTGAAAGTGCATCTTAAGTGTATCTTAAGGAGTGGATCAAAGCAATGGCATGGAAGAACCACTTTTGATTCTATAAAAACAGATAGAGATGTGAGAGAGATCCATGAGTGTAAAGAACCTTACTTATACATATCTTTTACAAATATTTATTTATGCAGCCAAAATTGGTTCTTCTATGGCATTGCTCAAAAAACAAACTGAAGCACTTTACTTTGTAAGAGTGGGTGTTCACTTAAACAGCAAACTTGGCTAACATGCCTTTCTCTCCCACCAGCTGCACTAGGTCTTAGGGGCTTTCCAGGAAAGAACTGACCTTTGTTAAAGCCACTGCACTTTACAAAAGAGGCCAGGGCAGACTCCACCAACTGAAGAAACTGAGGTCATTTGGAGTGCAGGGAGCCCTCCACAGTGGTGGTATCTACCATCTTTTATGGTGTAGTCTGCTGGGACAGCAGTAGTTTGGCGGCACACACGAAGAGACTGAACAAATTCATTCAGAAGGTCAGTCCTGTCCTGGGAAGCCCCTAAGTGGGACAAAGGGATGCTAACCAAGCTGACATCCATGCTGGAGAACGACTCCCACCCCAGTGGTGCAGTGTGATGTGGGACACGGCCAGCACACTAATGCTGTGGTAGCAAGGTTAGAGGAAGCCAGTAACCAGTATGCTAATGCCATGGTACTGGTTTTGGGTGAGGGACTTAGCTGGTGTGCTAATGCCAAAGAAGTGATTTTGGATGAGGCCTACAGCAAGCATGCTAATGCCACACTAGCAATTTTGGATTAGGGCATAGCCAGCACATTAACAACATAGTAGTGCTGTTTCACTGTCACCCATGATTAATGCAAGCTAATTTAGCTAATGTTATGGAGTTTGGGTAATGTTTTTCTGTAAAATAACACATCAGGATGATGAGGGACCCTAAAGGAGCATGAGAAATGAACTGGGGCAAAAAGGGGGTTGGTGTTGCTCTTTAGTAACATTCACATTCAGTTTACTATTTGAATCAAAATACACTTCAAAATGCCAGTTTATTGTTTATTTGATGTTGTCCAATTCAAATAATAAAAAAAAAAAAAACCTTGGTTTTCTCCTTGACACACTCAAACATGGCATCAACTGAAAGACATTCCATCTCATTAGGTGAGAAATTACGACATAAAAATGCAGAAGAGGCATTTTAAGGGACCTAATTCCCCCAAAGGTGAAGTTGATTTTAGCATAAGTACAATTTCTGTTTTGTCTACCATAATTATCCCATCATTGATTGAGGACCCCCCCTCCCCCCTACTGTGTTCCTTTCCTTCTCTTTTCTATGACAAATGCTCTCCCATGGGAGTCATTGTGAGCGTCAGGTTTGAGCTGTAGCTGCAATAAAGCCCAGTTTGAGCCTCATAAATATGGCAGGTATGGCATTTAGTTATTTTTCCACAGGAGAGGGTTTCTTCAGGGTCTGCGTGTATGATGAATGCATTTCAAACAGGGCTGCAGTGTAAACATGTTGTATTATGACTGATCTGTCTGAGGTGTCTGCTGCCTGCTACAATATTTCACACAGCTATGGCATGTTTGGCTAAATCACGAAGCCTCATGTATTACTCATTTTGTGTATTACTCATTTCTCAGACAGTTACATGGGTTACATCAAGAATTAATGTGTAAGATTCATAAATAGCTCAGAGTCAGTGACACCTATAGACTGTGAAAGAAACATCCATAAAAAATTAGAATAATTCTTCCACAGGGAAATAATGGTAGTGCTGTTTTTAACAGCGCTATATGTAAGTAACATACTGTGCAGTACCTAATTTTTCTGTCCCAATTTCCCCCCTGTTTGGAGGGTGAAGACAAGCATATGCATCCTCCAATACATGTGAAGCCAGCCACTACCTATTTTCAAACTGCCACAGTCACATCATTGCAAGCTCAGAGGCAGCCAATGAGCTCAGAGGAAAGTGATGGGTTCCCAGCTCTGATACATCAGCTAAAAGTTGTCCAAGACCAATGCCCAATTTGGCCATAATCTGCCTCTCTGCCAGAATCTAACATCCTTCAGGAGAATGTGTGACACACAGTAGTGTGAGCATAGCTGATTACTCTCAAATTCCATTTGTTTCTGGTAATGAAAATGGGTTAATCTACAGTTACAGTAGATGTGGAAATTGTGAGTGTGGTCTGTTGTGCCCACACTGCTGCATGATGCACATGCTTGGTTTGGTTTGAAGAATGGTTTGAAGAAAGTTGGTGGCTGGTTTCACATCGGAGGAGATGTGTGCTTGTCTACACCCTTCTAGCCACCTACACCTACCTACAGAGCCATTCCTCACCAGATGTGGACTATTCTATATCTTGTCCTCATATTGTCTTCAAATTATCCAGCTGTTTGAACTCAACCCCCTAATGTGACCCGATTAACTTACCCAACACTTGTTTATTCCTTTTTAAATCTCCCTTAATGGCTGAAATGATTAACCTTAGTATTTCTTTTAATCAGACCTGGGTAGGTAAAGAAAAAACAGAGCTTCCCAACTGAGAAGATAAATCTGGACTTTGGACTCATTTTTGCAGATTTCTTAAAAAAGTGCACCCATTGTCAACATGCATGAAAATTACAGCATTTTTATGTTTTATTTATTTATTGATTGGAAATTCTTGAAAATTTTAAATTAAAATGTGACATTTAATGTTTTAGTTTTACAGAGTAAATGTTTATTAAAATAAGCATAAATGTTTTATCTGTGTAGAACATGCAATTTGAGCAGCCATACTCAGTCTTTTGCATACTAATGTATGAGCCCGTGTGTGTGTGTGTGTGTGTGTGTGTGTGTGTGTGTGTGAGTGTGTGTGAGGCTCAGGTAACACATCCCAGGTGGTGAGCCTGGAGCACCCACGGGTCATCCTCTGGAGATTGGTATTTTGTCGTCAAACCTTCGCTCATGCTTTGTCCCATCCCCGTCATCTGATCCTGGCTCAAAAGAGAACTGGACACAAAGAGCCCCTTTTAATTAGCAGCAAGCAGCAGATTCGCTCGAGAGCTAAAGGTAAAAGGTGTGCGTCTCCAGAGCAGGCTTTGTAGCGATTGTCCTCCGCTTCACTTCTTATCAACTGATAGTGTATGTGAATGCAGATTACAATCATGTGTATTAAATTCCACAAGTCTACTGTATCTCCCACCGGCCCTGTGCTCAGCAAGTATCATATTCATTACACACCGGGTGCCCAAACACAGTAGCCAGAAGACTACTACAGTGTATTCAACTCCACTTCTTTTGGCAGCAGATTCCTACAAGACAGTTTGTAAACAATGATGGCTGGTTCTAATTTTTAAAATACACCTTGTTGAAAAGATTGGAAATACCCTTCAAAAATGTATTCATACCCTTCATAATATGCAGGCAATATGGCAACACTAGCTAAAGGTACAATCTTAAAATAGGGCTTTTTCAAGAGTCCTTAAGTGAACAATAGTGACTGAAGGAACCACTTGGATACCTGATATTAATTCATGTTAATAGCTTTCACATATATTATGAACCATACCTTGCCTCACTTGACATTTTCTGGGGCATACTAGATCAGTACTCTGGACCATGTCAAAGATGAAAAATCACATGTTCACATTCAGGCAAATATATGAGTGAAATTGCCTGAAACACATGGAAACACTGTAAATCATGCACACAGAATGAAGTGTGGAATTGCAATGATATTGGGGAGGAAGATAAAGGTTACCAGGAACAATAAATGATTAAAAATGTAGACGGATATGGGCAGTATTTACTGAGCTACACATACAGAAGTAATATCTCTCAGTGTGGTGTTGGAAAAACTCAACATGCCAGACATCACAGCATGGTGTTATAGAAGTTATTAATATAATCCATCCCATACAGCTTGAATATTCTTACTCAGTTCCTGCTAATTTTGGGGTAGGAGTGTTGATAGAGGCTCCAATAGCATCTCACATATTTTCAATCGGTGATAGATCTTGCAATGCTGCTGTTGGAATAGCACACACATTCACTGGTCGTGTCCATCAAGACACAAGCAGGACTCGTCACTGAAGACAACCCACTGCTTTTCTGTTGGTTCTCCCTCTTCAAGGCTTGTGTTGTAGGTCTCCCAGATTCTTCATGACACTGACATGTGCCATCTTTTATCCACTGGTACCAACAGCATGCTATAGTAATATCCTAACAAACTGTATGGCATGCAATATGTTGATAAGACCATCCCCTTGCAATCCCTCTCAGACTGCTTGAATTGCTTTTGAAATTTCCTCTGAGGCATACTTCACTTACATAGGATGATACTAACACAACATTGGTCAGCATGACACATGCAATGGAGCAACCTTATATAAGCAGTCAAGTACAGCAATAAAGCATGCTTATGTCACATCGACAGCCAAACAAATAACATGGTGGCAGGTTGATATCAAGGTTTAAATAATAATTAGAGATGGAACATGCAAGCATTTCAAAAGATCTGGTTATAAAACGTGCATATTGTTTAAAGTCTATATTTGAATCATAGACTAGAACACTTCTGTGACCAGTCCCATGGTATTTACTGTAATAATAAACGCCTGGAGGAGTGTTTTCATTTACAACTTTACACAAAAAGGAACAAAAGAATGACTTAACCTTCAATGGAATTCAATGAAAAACATTTTCTATTGGTCTTTCCTGCAAGAGAATCAATGAAAGTATGTGAAAAGTGAAAAATGGCCAAAATAAATATTCAGAGTGAAAATATGGCAGTGAAAATATTCAGTATTTTTTATGTACACCAATCAACCATAACATTATTATGACCTCCTTGTTTCTACATTCCCTGTCCATTTTATCAGCTCTTCTTACCATACCAAAGCACTTTGTAGTTTTATAATTACAGACTGTAGTCCATCTGTTTCTCTGCACACTTTGTTAGCCTCCTTTAACTCTGATCTCCAAAGGTCAGGACTCCACAGGACCGCTACAGAGCAGGTATTTGGGTAGTGGATCATTCTCAGCACTGCAGTGACTCTGACATGGTGGTGGTGTTTTATATACTGTATGTTTCACTGGTAATAGTAGAACAGACACAGCTGTGCTGCTGGAGTATTTAAACACTGTATCTATTCACTGTCCACTCTATTAAGACACTCTTACTTAGTTGTGCCACCTAGCAGATGTAAAGTTAGTGACAGAATCTCTGTTTCTGCACAGCTTGTGTTGGTCATCCTCTAGTCCTTCATCAGTGCTCACATGCCGATGCCCACAGGACATTGTTGGCTGGCACATAATACCTGCTCTGTGTTGGTCCTGTGGGGTCTTGATCATTGAAGAACAGGGTGAAAGGAGGCTAATGAAGTATGCAGATAAACAGATGGACTAAACTGTAATTAAAGAACTACAATGTGCTCTTGTATGGTTATTGGGGCTTACAGAGGGTACAGAAAGTATTCAGACCATTTTAATTTTTTCACTCTTTGTTTCATTGCAGCCATTTGCTAAAATCAAAAAAAGTTCATTTTATTTCTCACCACCCTATCTTGACAAAAAAAAAACAAACAAAAAAAAAACAAAAACATATCACTAATATCACTGTGGCTGAGCTCCAGAGATCACTGCAGCTCTCCATAAGTTGGGCTTTATGGCAGAGTGGCCCGATGGAAGCTTCTCCTCAGTGGAAGACATATGAAAGCCCACATGGAGTTTGCCAAAAAACACATGAAGGACTCCCAGACAATGAGAAATAAGATTCTCTGGTCTGATGAGACGAAGATTTAACTTTTGGGAGTTAATTCTAAACGGTATGTGTGGAGAATACCAGGCACTGCTCATCACCTGCCCAATACAATCCCAATAGTGAAGCATGGTGGTGGCAGCATCATGCTACGGGGGTGTTCTTTTCAGCTGCAGGGACAGGATGACTGGTTGCAATTGAAGGAACAATGAATGCAGCCAAATAAGATATCCTGGAGAGGATCTGCAAGGAAGAATGGCAGAGGATCCCCAAATCCAGGTGTGAAGAACTTGTTGCATCATTCCCAAGAAGACTCATGGCTGTACTAACTCAAAAGGGTGCTTCTACTCAATACTGAGCAAAGGGTCTGAATACTTATGATCATGTGAAATTTCAGTTTTTCTTTTTTAATAAATTTGCAAAAAAAAATTCTACATTTCATTTTTTTTCTGTCAAGAGGGGTGGTGAGTGTACATTAATGAGAAATAAAATGAACTTTTTTGATTGCAGGAAATGGCTGCAATGAAACAAATAGTGAAACATTTAAAGGGGTCTGAATACTTTCCTTACCCACTGTATAACAGACAGTGAGTGTAATTGTCATAATGTTACAGTTGATCTGTTTTTGTTTGCTTGTTTGTTTTAAAGATATTATTGAATAAAATAACAGCTATTCACATCACAAGTGATATCAAGCTTTTGAACGTTGGCGTATGTAGATCAATCCATCTTGAAGGTTAGCTAAGGGTACAGTCTGACCTCCTGCCTGTGTCGTGGCTGTGTTTTTTTAAGCACTCTATCTGGCTCTTGTCACTGAAGCAGCCTTTCATAATGAGCAACATGCTGAGGCTTCTTTCAACAGCGGAAGTCTCACTCGCCCACCAGCTTTTGGACTCTCTCTGCTCTCAGCATGGGCGTCCAACCACTCGCGTGTTCTCCCACCACAGTCCAGCACCTGGAGAAACGATGACAAATGAGTCTCAACGGGAGACGCCCGCAGCAGCCAATGCTGACAAAGCACAAATCCATCACCCCTCCAGGTTCAGGGGTGAGGTCAGTGTACCCTCCATCACACCCGCACAGTAGTCCAGGATCACTTCCTGTTGTTGCTGGACCTCCATAGACTGGTCTGGTCTGTGGTTCATTTACAAGATGTAGATTTTTGAAAGTCAAATATGTCGGGAGACCATGGAGGACCATTGAAAGGCAGACAAGAAATGAATTTGGAAGTGTGAGAGAAAGGTGTAATCCTTCCCTGACAGGATTAATCCCACATAGTTAATTGTGTTTGCATGATTTCAAAAACAACTATACCTTCTTTTGATTGGGTGGTGCATCTTTTTTTTTTTTTTCACATTGCACATACAGGATTACTACTATGGTTCCACCTCCGCAGCATAAGATTAGTTAAGACATTGATTGTGGTAGACAGTGAAACATTATTACTATGGAATTGGTGAAGCAGCTATAAACAGGGGTGTATTTTTCCCCTCAGAACTTTTTCAGGTACCGAAAGTTAAAAAGAAGTAAATAAACATAAATAAATTCTGGTGAAAACAATGTTCATTAAAAAAAAGCTATTGAAATTGAAAAGCAAAATTATCACATTCTAAATTAAATTAATGAACAATTTAAAATTAGTAATTGTTTTAGGTGGTTGTTGTTGCTGGAATTCTTAGAAACACAAGACCTAACAACCCTGTCAGTCATTCACTGCAGCAAGCTTGTAATTAACATGCATTTTGTTCATGTTATGTAAATGTTGGGGCAAATAATAATTTATTTAATACTATAACCAAAGGAGTGTTTTCCTTTTTAGAGGGAGCAGAAATGAAAATTAGGCAGCAACTATTATGTTTTCTGTCTCAGATAGCTTATAAATAGTTCATATTGCTGCTGAAAATGGGCAAATAAATGTTCAGAGGTGAGAATGGTTCATGACATTTGGGCTAAGCTCTGGCTGTTTAAAATGTCTGGCTCCGCCCCTGACTACAAACCTTATTCAAAACCACTAGTGAAGAATTAACATGCTCCAACATTGCTACTGTGGTGTTAGCTGACCTTATACATTTAATTCTCCTGCATTCTGCAAATAACTGATTTTTTCCTTCAGCAGATTTATACATACATAAATACACAGAGACTTTTATTTTGGAAGATAATCTGATAATAAAAGAAATATAAATTAAGAAATTGATTGTGAATATATACAGTGACAACAGTAGACCACCAGCTTTGCCATTAGTGGTCCAAAAACTGACTGCTTTATTCTTACTATGAAAGCAGGTATGGTCCTCAATGCTGAAAGCAAGAGGAAAGTGGACCAGAGTATTAAACAAAATATCACTTTTTATCCCTCATTTGAATATCAGGTTTGGTATTTTTTTCCCACAGTTGCTCTTAAGGTTTGTCTTTGTATTTTCCAAAAGATTTTGTGCATTTAAAATCTGTTTGAGGAGATTAAACAAGTTTGATTTTGTAGGTGGACAGGTGAACAGGTCAGCGTGGTAATGATCTTATCAAACAGAGGATTGATATGTTTGCTATCTGGAAAATTGCTTGTGTGACATTATCATTTTGGGCATTACTACTGTAGCGTTAGAACCCCATTGCTATCTCGGTATAAGAATGTTGCCTATAGGCCTCATTAGCACTGTTTTTTTTCTATCAGGCTCCTTGTCCACACTGACATTGTGTGAATTAACGCTAATGCTATCCTGAGAATAATCCAGGGTCAATTAGTAGCCAACCAATATATGCTCGCTATCAAGGTGTTGCTACTCTTTAAAGCAAAGTGATCCAAACCAAGTATTCAAGAAGAACAGTCAATCCAGTCAACCTATGTTTTTTCGTCATGATGTATCCAGGACAAGAGTTAAGAGGAGTAGGTTTGAGTCTGTTTAAAACTAGGAAAACGACAAGTCTTTTTTCTCATAGCCATCTGAGGAACCCTACAGATGACTGTATGCTAAAAAAGAGGTCAATAAGAGTAATTACAGTGATGGATAGTCACTTTTGGTCACTCATCAAGATGCTTTTGTGTATTTTAAACATAAATGAATGAATATGGAAAATATATCACCATAAGTCACACAATTTGTTTAAAGACGGAAAGAAAAATATCAGATAACGATGACTGGGAGGCCAAGAGCACAACCTGGCCTCTAGAAAAGTTTGTTAAGGGGCAGTAGAAGACTTTTACGAATTCCTTTGCCACTGAAGTCCATTTATGTCACTTCAATCATGGCTGAAGCTTTCCATTGGCAGGGCAGGTTATGTGGCCTGAATTAAAAGAGTTTATACCCTGGATTTAAACTGTGTCCTCTCCAGCACACCATGGAAATTGAGTTTCAAGCCAAGAAAAAAAATGAAGCTCTCCCGACTCTTAAAATCCCTGACCGGTCTGCATCGACACACACAGGCCTCCCTTTGAGGCCAGGCCGGCAGGATTGGCTCTTCATGAGAATTATGGAAGCACTGATCCTATTACGTGCCCCTTGAAGAATGTGTTTGGAAGGCTCAGGAGCTTTTAACCTTTCCCTAGTCCTGCCTCTGAATCACCAGCACCGCCCAGCTACCAGTTTGAACCTCCTTTTATGCAACCTGATGACCCCCAGGATCCTAGAAAGTATCTTCAGAGGAGCAATAGCTGGTTAGCGGTAATAACTGAATTCTTTGGTTCAGAAGCAAGGAAACCACATGCTGACATATAGGTGAAATAAAGCAGTTACCCATTGTATAGTGTGATATGTATATGGGGTAGATATTCATCAGCCATAACAATAAAACCAGCTGCTTAATATTGTGTAGGCCTCATCAGCTCTGGCCCATCTAGGCATGGATTCCAAAAGACGTAGCTTGTATCAATTTTATCAAGGAATTTGTACAGCAGTAGCTTTTTTGAGGGACTAAACTAGGTAGACATTTCTCCCCAAGTGCATCAACGAGCCTTGGTTGCACTGCAAAGGTGTCATGCAAAACTGTCGTGGAGTCATTTAGAATGGCAGCTGATCTTCTTCAGGTATGAGACCCATTTTCATTTTGACTAACAAATCTGTGTGTAGAGGCTCCATAGTCACACCAAGATCAATGGTTGGTTGTCACACATCCAGGAGGTCTGGTGTCATGATCTTCACTACAGGTATTTTAACCGGCCAGTGACTACCTTTTCAGAACACCCCCGGTGCACTTTTCCAAAATGTCTGAAAATGTTTGGGATGCTATTGGATGTGCTATCAACACTCCACCCCAACTCTGAAACCTGCAGAAACAGAATGGGAACATTTAATATACATGGGATGGATTATCACAGGACACCATTAGGAACCTCTTAAACCCCATTCTGCGACATCTGGCATGTGCCTTTGTATCTGATGCCATACAGAGAGAAACTACTTCTGAATGTGTAATTCAATAACTTTTGCCAACAGTCTACATTTTAATCATATATTGTTCCTGATAACCTTTATGTTCCTTCCCAATAGTGCTGTCATCCAACACTTCATTCTGGGTGCAGCTATTTTTTGACAATGTGTATAATCTAAATCTTGAAAGGTGTTACCATAATGACATAATCATGTGAATGTCAAACCAGCATGTGGGCACAGATGTGGTACACGGGGTTCTGAGTTACATAAAAGGCTACAGTTGAGTTCAGAAAAAGTGAAAGTTGCTTTTACTTGCAAATTAGCTTGTATTCAAATCAGGCACAAGTGAGGTGGCTGTTCGGAAGGTGGTGAACATATTACACCTAAGATCTGGAGCTCTTAGAGGTGAATGTTGACCAGTCCCTCTCCCAAAGTGATACCAAATGAAACCCCAGTGATTCTGGGGAGGCTACAGACCTTGAAAGGTAGATAAGAAGATGAATGAGTGGATGAATGATTTTCTTCATGCACTCTGATGGTAGTCTTAATTTAGACAGACAAATTTAAACTGTTAACATATTCATAATGATCTCTGGCACCTTGTCCAGGAAGTATCCCTGCATTATGCACATGGATTCAGGGCAGGTTCTGGATGACCATGAAGAAGTGAATAAAATGATATATGGATGAATGGATGCAGGATGATTTCTTGAATCACTTGATCTTCATAATTCTCTTATGTGGTCTAAGCATAAAGCTCTTATGTGGTCTAAGACTATTCAAGGCTGATGTTTAAGGTCAGTTGGCAGGTTGAAAGTTGTGGTCACTCTGAAGCTTACTGTAAATGATTTACTGTGGACCACCACAAGGTTCCTCTCAACACTAGGCCCATTGTCAGCCCTGTTTGATATGACACAAGTGGAAAAGTGAGTCAGCAAGTAGCGAAAAGGCTTGTCCTTGAAAACATGCCTGTCAGTACTCTAGCAACAAAAAGCCCAGGGGGAAAGAAGATTTCCTGAAGCATTTGAGAAACAGATGACGAAAAAGTAAGACTTAAATGAGATGTGTTTGTTTTCCAACAGGCTCAGAATGATTCCCATCTGTTAATGGCTTTGAACAGGTTGCTTCTGCAGCTACATTGCACATACGTAAATGACAGTGGAAATGGCTGTACCTGACATTGAAAAATCACAAAATTATGCCTTAAAAAGTATTTCCATATGAAATGTTTTGAGGGATTATAAGCAGACTGTCATTCTTAGCTATTCTTCCTTCAATGCCGGTCAGACGTTTGGAGACACCTTTCAGTTTTTTCTCCAAGGTTTTTTAAGACTAGTATGCTATCTTCTCTAAGGGCATCTTCACACTATGTCATGCACAACTGTCCCCCTTCCCCATTCCCCTGCTCGCCTGCATTGAATGCGCTTAACCTCTAAAATCCTAGGGGATTTTGTGGGATGTACTTTTAGTCACCAAAAAAATTTGGAAAGGATTTATAGCAGACAGTCACACATGCCAGATATTGTTATTTTCAGTAGATCCTATGCTATTCAAATGTGTCTTCATTTGAGATGTAAATATTAATTTAGATATTTGCATGAATAGGACCATGTTTTAATCAAACATTTAATTGTGTCTACAATGGATTAATTTTTAAATGTTTTGCTTTTAAGGACTAAATAACACTACTTCTTAGAAATCTTGTTGTAAATTGATCTCCCTGTGTTTTCGAGCTGAAAATTCATGTTATTTTTAATGGTTAGATTGACAAGGATATTTATAATAATACACTCTTCAAAATACTTGACAAATTTCTAAATGTCTTTTATTATTTTTGCTATTTATGTATTTATCAGTATTGTCCATTCTCAGGACAATATACTTTAATTCTGAAATTTGAGCTCTGTGTGAGCAAAGAAAGAGAGCAAACCATCCCTTCTCATTTTCCTCTGTAACCCAGTATCTGGATCAGTGATGTCATTAGCCCTAACCCCTCTTGAGGATCAGTCAGAGTTTACATGCAGGTTGAGCATGTACACATGAACAGAGCAGTAAACATGCACTGGAAGGCATTTAAACTTTGGTATTAAAGCCTTTTGCATTTAAACTGGGATTTAATTCAGTTGGCGACAAGTGAAATTCAGTTGTTTTCTGAGCTGAATTACTTGATGATAATTCAGTGATATGCATCTAGTGATGACTATCTGTGCCCAAGCACAGATTTTGAACATTACACCAGCGATCTGTACATGACTGTACTGTGCTTGCACATGCTTTTTATCGATCATGTTAGTCAAACTAACTGGGACATGGGGAGCAATCCTGCTAAGGCACTGTAGAGTCACGTCAAGCCAGCCACTACATTTTTTTAATCTGTTGCTGTACAACTACACTGGGAAGCTCAGCCAGTTTGGAGGTGACCTCTAATTGACAATTTTGTGACTTCAGCTAACAAATATCAGTGTTAATTCATATCAGACTGAGTTATGAGTAGAGGGAGTTTCATCCTACCCATCCAGACAGGAAAAGACCAACAGCAAGCAAGACCAAACTGGTTCACAAGCATGATCAGCAGGACAAAAGTGGCAAAATCAGCAAGACCAAGTATGACCAAAATCAAATGTAACATACAACAGCTGGTTAACCACCTAGTTTACTAGTATACCGTGTATTTTTATCTAAATTATCAGCTTTTCAACCACCTTGACCATCAAAGGCCAGCTTAGACCTTTTGAAACCAGTTACCACCTGGTCTTGAGCTGGATTTTTCAGAATGGATCACAATGTTAACATGGGTATGTTTAGCTAGTGATGGCTGTGGCCTTAGCTGGGAACTGTGTAATGAATAAATGAATGTGAGATCCCTTAACTAGAAATCGGCTTTCTGGTGTTCAGATACCATCTGTGTAGCATTCTACAGCGTTTTAGCTCATTGTTTGAGCACAAGACTTGTTACAGGTGACTTTCAACTGCTAAAGAGGTTTACATCAGGACTGCATCTCATCAGCAGACTGCCAGAGGCCCTGGCCCTGCCATTAACCCCATTGATTCCAGTGGATTTGTTTCACTAATCCCTCCTCTCTGGGGATGTTCCAGTCATTGCAGACATGAAATCTACACCCTTACCTTTGAAGGGAAAAGCAGCACAACTGCACTTAACTGCGTGCAGCCTAAAATATGTCAATCCGTGCCACAGGCTTTGATCATGAGAAGTATAGGCCCTTCAAAAAATGGCTGGACAGCCTTCGGAGTCCACTGTAAGCACACCAGAGCCTTAAAGATTTGGGTTTCTTTCAAGTGCTTTAGAGTAAAGCTCTTTCGAACAGTCTCAAAGATACTAATGTGAAAGGCTGACACAATCTGTGGTGCCACACAAGACGTTTAAGGGCATTATAAGGTTACACTAATTATAGCAAAGCAGATATCCAAATATATGCTCTGTCTAAGAGTTACAGTATCCAGTCATTCATTCATTTTACAGAAAATAAAAAGAACAGTCAACCATTATGAATTAAGCATGCAGGAATACATAGTGAAGTCATGGTTTATAAATGCATTTAAAATTAATTACAGTATCAATAACACTTTGTAGTCCCTTGTGTAATCCTGCATAACTGTTTGTAAGTAGTTATAATTACACGTCATTGCTGTCATGCCAAAAACATGCATCTCCAAAATGGCAACTCTATAGGAGAAAGAAAAAAGAACTTTCATTGAAACCTCTATTGGTCCATTAATCAGCATTTTTAATCTGCCATGTTTTATATCCATTACATTTAAATTGGCAAATTTCAAGCTTTTCAAAATTTTGTTTTAATTTAATCAACATTTTAATTATTTGTAATTATTTCAAACCTGAATTTAAAAATTATAATAATGTGAGATTCTGGATTCCTGATTTTAATGAATTATATGCCATCCCTGATCCAAAAAAATAAATAAATGAAATGTCACTTTACATGTAACAAATATAGAGACTAACTTTTTCCATAATGTTCTAGTTTTCTGAGATCAAAAGCTATATTATATGTCTGCATTGTCCCTAAATGTAAGTGTAACATTTCTAACTAAAATGGACCCATAAATGGGTTCAGAGGAATTATAATATAATATAATCTCAGTGCTATCCTGAAAAGTCACCATTCCATTTCTCACACATCTGTTAAAACACAACGGAACACCAGTACACATTTGTATTTTATGCTCTGGGGGTGTAGAGTCCCACAGCAATCTGCACTGTTCTAGACTGTTAATTTTAATATAAGGATGTTATAGTATAAGGGAAGTGTGTAGAGAGCTTTAAAAGCTTCTCCAACGAGGCATCCAAATGGATTTTTACTGAGCTGTGCTGCACTTCCCCTTGCCACCCCCTTACTGATCAAAATCCCTTGTGCATCAGAACATAGATGTAGTCTACAAATATGGGCCAATAATATTCATCCAGAACAGGATTCCTTTGACAGCAGCAATGAGTTTACTTTCCCTTAGAGGTCATGACCTTTCCCAGCGACCTATCGACAGACACTTTTTTGACCTTAAAAATGACTAATCCTGCTCCAATGGCTGCTCTGTTCAACCCTGTATTACATTTTTTTTTGGCTCCTAATCACATTATCTTAAACTGTTTCAGCAATAATAGAGTTTTTAATGTTGAAAGTGGCAAATCACATTAGAACAGATGCAAGTAAACATCAATACAGTGAAAAGGAAGAAGAATTAGTTGAGATGTAGTTGAGATCTTGTGAACTAGTTTGAAGAAAGCCAGTATGTGTTCCATGAGAACTACAAATAAAACTAGACTCTCATGAGGAGAGCATTAGGAGAGAGGTGTACTAATGAATACAGTAATGGGAAGCCATAATGTTCTGTAGGAATGTTTTTAGTATTTACTTTAATTTAATTATTTGTCTGATTAAATGAACTGCCTGGCTGAGGAGATGTTTTATTCTAATTTTCAAAGGTATCTAAAACTATTGCAGCTCACTGTATGTGTTTAATACCTTGTGGAACAACATTAGAAGTGTACATAGCTACATAAAAGCTGCATAAGAGACATAAACATAATAACTGTGTCTAGTAAATAAAGACCTTTAGGAATGATAAAGTATATATATTTTTGACTTTCACCATCAACTCCTTTACTACCTTTTTTGTCCAACTGTGTGAACTGAAACAGACATATGCTGTAGATTCCATTGAATGACAGCTGTATGCTAAAAGCAAGATTACCAAAAATGCTCTTTGGAAAGATGCTTTAGAACAAGCCTCATCCATTCTGGTCTTAGCCAATCATAGTTTGGTAAGTTCCAAGTTCAAACAAATGTTATTCAAATAAGCAGTTACACACCTAACAGTGAATATTATAAGACAACACAACCTCCTATTTTATTTATGTATTTGTACACATTTCTGCATGTTCCAAAACATGCACTAAGAATGTCACATTTTACTAAATTAAAGTTAGGGTTAGGGTAAGGTTTTGGTTCAGGTACTATAATATTACACTGCTTTCTTACACTGCTGTAATACACTGCTTTCTCTTTCAAATTATTTCATTTCAAGTCAACATTATCTTTCCAATTCTAACAAACACAACAGAGTAAGCTTCTACTACTCATTGTGCAGCTCTTGAAACACTCAAATGTACAAATTCCTCTTAAAAACCACTCCAGCACAAACCTGCTGCCCATGCTGCAGTACATGTATATGCATATGTTCACACATATTGGTATGATGAAAATAATAATATAAATATTAATTGAATAAATAATATAATTAAATAAATATATAGTAATATGTGAAATATAGCCAGTTTGTGTACAACAGACTTAAGTTATTTGGGCAAAAACAATTTACAGTGTAAAGAACCTATTGTGGTTAGCATAACAGATCCTTATACTTGATGCCTTAAGTGTGCAATGGTGACCTGGTGTGTTTTCTGTCTAATACAGTAAATTGTTTGCACCAAATGCCTTGCAGCCTTTGAGGAACCGAGCAGTGTGTTGTAAAGACCAATTTTCATGAAGCCTGGTTCTGATGGCCTTCAAAAGCTCTCCACTCCCGCCACCAGCCCACCTTGGGAACAGCTGTAGAAACATTTTCACAGCTCCTTTTTATTTCACTTTCTGATTTGAAGATTTATTAGCAGGTCCACCGCAGACTTTCAGCAAGAAATGCCATCTTGTGAAGGAGAAATATTTAGAATTTAATGAATCACGCACCACATTTGGCTGTTTCACTCTTGAGCTATTGCCCTGAACTCTAAGATGAGAACACGGTCAATAATACCCTGAATGTGCTGGGCTGTCTGAGTTGGTTTTATAGCATTATAGCTAAGGGAGATGGTCAGCGAAAATGAAGTCAATTCCAGAATAGAAATGTTTGGGAGAATGGATGGTAAAATCATCCCTGTAATATACACACACAAAAATACACACACACACACGCACACACACACACACACACACACACACACACACACTCAGAGCTAAAGACCATTCATCGCTGGGCCCATTAAATTTTGGGCTCCAGCATGTTGACAGAGCTGAAGATGCTCATGAGGATTAAGGAAAGGTCACTCTCTCTCTCTCTCTCTCTCTCTCTCTCTCTCTCTCTCTCTCTCTCTCACTGATATCTCTTTGGCAGTGTGGGAAGCAGCTGTATCAATGCCGATGCCCTGCTATACTCTCCAAGGCTCTGCTTCTCTCCAACCACTTCCAGAACAAAGCAGTGACTGCGAAACAGGCCAAGTGTAGCAGGCTTGTGGGCGAATGTGATAAGGGTGAACAGAGATCACAAAACACTCAAACAAATGAATGAGACAGTCAGAGAGAGAGAAAGAGAGAGAGAAAGCAATAATGTCTGGCTTCTGTCTGTGACCGCAACTGCAAGAATGAGAGGGCAAATGAAAGGGTGGGCTGAAATGGGTGGAGGAAAAACATGACAGTACAGAAGAGTCAAAGAAATGATGGATAAATCAGAGTGGGGTGGAGGAGGAAGAGAGAAAGACCAGAAACAGTGTGAGTAGTGGAACCTTTCATACTGGCTAGGTGGGGAAAGGTGGTGGGGAAAGCACTCTAAGATGTTTAGTTCCTTTACTGTTGAGAACCCCATACTGGGAGGATCTTGACAATGGAGTGCTGAGCCATTGCTGGAATCACACTCAATGAGCAGCAGTTAGACTATAGGGACACCCTATGGCTATAATATTACACAACAAACAAAAACATAGTTATAAGTAAATTTAACTTTCTATACTTTCTTGGAAACAGACATGTACATGGTTTCACAGCTCAAGGGTGGAGTGACTGTCTAACTGCCTGCTTGTCAAGAGTCAGAGTATACTCAAATCCTTTTAAAAAACAAACAGAGGTGCAAACAGTGTGAATTAGCACAGTATAAATCTTACGATGGCGTAGCTAGACTTCTGCAGGATGTACTGCTGACTGTATGTAAAAGTTATGCTTTCATGAATTCATAGACTTTTTTGCTGCTTTGATGATGACCATATGGAAACAGGAGTGAATCTCCTGTTTGAAAAAACTCAAATTTTTGAGGCAGAGGCAGAAACTAAAATCACACAAAGTGAAGACTTTAATCAGAGCCTACCCGGACCACAGCTGTACTGGCCTTTGAAAAACAGAGGAGCTGGAGGAAGGGACTACCAGAGAACAATTCAGACCCCTCAGCTCACACCACATGGAGAGAATGAATCAACATGGTGATTATTAGAACCACTGTGTGTGTGTTTGTGTGTGTGTGTGTGTGTGTGTGTGTGTGTGTGTGTGTGTGTGTGTGTGTGTGTGTGTGTGTGTGTGTGTGTGAGAGAGAGAGAGAGAGAGGAACTGGAAGAAATCATGAAGGCAGAATATGCTGATTTGTACTGTGGCAGTTGCCATGGGAGCATGATGCCCATTCCTTTATGGACAGTTTTGAGTGGACGTCATATTCTGTTGTTGTTCCTGTTGTTGGGATCTCTTTGTTTGATTTCCTTGTTCTAAATCTAAATAAAGAGTGAAGTTTACAGCAGAAACAATGTCTACTGATGAGTAAAAACAAACTAATTATTGGCATATTTATTAAACACACTGATTAAAACCAGATTATTTGGAATTGCTTTGTGAATTCATAGTCCACAATGATTACCTTCACATCAGGCCGGTATTGTGGGAGTTTCCAGTATGCAATGGTCAGTGTCAACTAAAAGTGCTTCAAAAAAAGACAAACAGTGAACCCATGACCGGGCTCATGGATGCTCAAAGAGACCCCACCTTGCAACTAACCCGACTTGAAGGATCTGCTGCTATTGTCTTGCTGCCAGACACCTTCAGATTTCTTTTGGCGGCACAAAGGTCATTAGGTATCAGTGTACTGATATATAATGATGTATATTAATATTATACTATATGTTTCTACATGTTTTATTGTTCAGTATACTATTAAAATGCCTGTTGTGTTTTTTAAATAGTTACACCCAGAAGGATCAACCAAATGCAATGATGTTGTTTCAGACTATCATTGAGTCATTCAGAAGGGCAGTGGGTTATCTTCAGTGAGTTCTGAGTTTGTCTGGGTGGAGATGACCAACAAATCCATATGTGGAGGCACCATGGTCAGCACCAAGATCAACGGTTTGTTATCACATGTAACAAGTCCAGAAGGTCTGGTGTCATGGTGTGGGGTGCCCTTTGGTCTGCATTTACATACACTTTGATAGCCCAAAGTTATGTTAATGTGGTCCTGCAACCAGTGGCCCTACCTTCTCTGAACACACACTCCAGTGCACTATTCCAACAGGCTGCATACTGCTGCTGTCTCAAGAGCTTGTCTTGAAGACACATATACTGTGCCATAGTTAGTCACATTGCCAGATCTATCCTCAATTGTGTGGGGTGCTATTGGATGTGGTATCAATACGCCAACCCTACCGCAAAATCTGCTGGAACTGAGTGAAAATATTCAAGTTGCATGGGATGGATTATCACACCATTAGGATTTTCTACAACCCCATTCTGAGGTGTCTGATGTTGCATTGTACTCGATGTCATACTAAAGACACGATTTGTATATGTAGCTCAATAAATATTGTCCATATCAGTGTAAATTTTTATAATCAAATGAGTGCTGCTGGAGTGTTAAAACCCCTAAGTGTCACAGGTTGACTACAGCCTGTAATTACCCCTGTATGGTCAGTGCACTGTCCCTAAAATGGACAGTGAGTGTTGAAAAGAAATAGTCAAAATGTTATGGCTCCTTATATCTTTAACCAGACATATGTTCTTCACAGCTCAAAAATATCATGATAAGCCAACCAACAGAAATGTTCTGAAATGAATACATTTGGAATAAAATCTTTGCATAATGACTCCCACTGAAAGTTATTTTATTTTCTCATGGAAGGTTGCCATTTTGGAGATACAATGTTTTTGCTTGACAGATACTACTTATTTAAGAGTCTTTGCACATTAGAAGAATGCGTCTAAGTAAGTGCATGTGTGCACGCTGCATACGGGTGATTATTGAGGCCCACTTTCAGTGATTAAAATAGCTGGATCAAAGCAGAGGCAGATAAAAGCCAACTGACATGGTATATTTTTGTTAAAGCAGTACAGGAAAAGGGTGCAAGAGAATATTATATCACAGAAGAAACCTCTTTAATGATTTAGACAGCAGATGGACCAACAACTGGAGAGACAAATCTGACATTGAAAGAAAAAGACAAAACTGTAAGAGAATCCTGTTCCTGTCCTAACATGGCAGTCAAGAAGCAGGAGAGTGATGCCTTTAATTAATCACAATCTAAAAAGCTTCCATCTGTGTGACATTACTCTGTTTGCTGATTCATTCCGGATCCTGTTTATAGAGACTCGTACAAATAAGCCAAAACTCTGTGGCTAATGAGTGCACTTCTAGAAAAAGTGCAGCAAGACAACATCCCACGCAGGAGAACAAGTTGCAACACATAACTTACAGCTAGTACTTGGGATATGTTGAAATGAAATGACAAAATCTGGAGTGGTTTTAGGGAGCATATGAAAATGCATTACTGTAGCACGGTACAGTGTCTAATGCTGGAACACTATCTAGTGTGAAAAACTCTAATATTGGACGCTGTTGGACACTGTCTAGTGTTGTCTTCAGTCTTTTATGACAGTAAAATCATTGGAAAAATACAGTGGTGTATTATTACATGAGTTGATGCTATTTAGGCTTTTAACATTGTCCCAAATTTCAAACAGAACTCTCCCACATTCCGAATTACAAATCATCTCTGACATCACCTCTGACATCATCTGGCAGAATGAGTTCTGATATTCTGTCTATTTTTTCTGTTATGACACTGCAGCATTTTTGTTGGTTTGATTCTGCATTTCAGAATGGTATGTGCTTCAGGTCACATCATTTTCCAGAAATCTGAAAAATGAGCCACATTGGGATCATTCACCATATGGAATGGGTGGATCTTAAAGCAAATGGCAGCAGTTTGTTTTTAATTAAAGAAAGTGGTCTGTTTTGCTGTGTAAACTGGAGCCTGCTGGTTTGTTTTGCTTGCAGAAGTGAAGAGGAACTCATACAGAGAGGGATTATCAGTGAAGTTAAGCCTTGCCTGAAGAGAGCACCCTCAAACACACATGCACACCAAACCCCCCTTGGCTCAGTGATGCTCGCTGCTGTTTCTAGTGCTTATTGGCTGAAGCAGAACTGCCCTCAGTCCATCTGAAAGGAAACACTTTTCCTGCCAAGCAACACATTTGCTCTGACCGCCAAGGATTGCAGGCCAGTCTCAGGCCGGGATAGCCGCAGACTAGTGTTATGATTCTTACAGTAGGCCCACACACCAGGGCTGGAGAATACTTGAGTAATTGTACTTCATTAAAGAGATTTTTTACTTACTTGACTATCACTTTAGACCTCCAAAGTACTCCAAATACTTTCAGTTAAGTTTAATTTTTAATAGTTTTTCTTTGTATAAACACACATAAGAGAAGAGCCAACTGACGTGGTTCAGGCATCTGTTTCGAATGCCTCTTGGACGTCTCCCTTATGAGGTGTTCCGGCCATGTTTTAACCAGGAGGAGGTTGTGGGGAAGACCTAGGACATGCGGGAGAAATTATAGCTCTTGACTGGTTGTGAAACATCTTGGAACCCTCCTGGGAGAGCTGGAAAAGGTAGCTGGGGAGAAGAAGGTTTGGGCCTCCATTCTGAACAAAGTTTTACAATGTAAATGGTAAAAATTATAGGTCAAAGTCTTATAATCTACACAAAGGTCTACAGTGTCCTCCATAATTATTGGCTCCCCTGATTAAGATGTGTTCTTTAGCTTCTAATAAATTGAATTTTTTTCTAAATAAAATAGGACCACGATGGGAAAAAAGAGTACAATCCAACCTTTAACTCAAGTGCATTTATTCAGTAGGAAAAAAATCCCACATTAAGAAATAATTGTTTATAATCAAATCATGTGTGCCACAATTATTAGCACCCCTGATAATACTTTGTACAACCCCCTTTTCCCAACAAAACAGCACCTAATCTTCTCCTATAATGTTTCACAAGATGGGAGAATATAGAAAGAGGGATCTTCGACCATTCCTCTTTGTACAATCTCTCTAAATCAGTGACCTAGGTCCTCTCCTCTGCACTCTCCTCTTCATCTTTTCACCAACCAAAGGGTTGAGGTCTGGGGACTGAGATGGCCATGGGAGGAGCTTGATTCTGTGTGTGGTGAACCATTTCTGTATAGATTTGCCCATATGTTTAGGGTCATTATCTTGCTGAAAGACCCAGTGACGACCCACCTTCAGCTTTCGGGCAGAAGCCACCAGATTTTGTTTTAAAATGTCCTGGTATTTCAAAGCATTCATGAAATATGAAATATGCATTCATGCACCCTAACAAGGTTCCCATGGCCTTTGGACGAGAAACCGGCCCACAGCATCACTGATCCTGCCCCATATTTCACAGTGGGCATGAGGTGCTTTTCTGCATACTCAGCTCTTGTGTTACGCCAGACCCACTTAGAGCACTTGTTGCCAAAAAGCTCTATCTTTGTTTCATCTGACCAAAGTACACAGTCCCAGTTGAAGTTCCAGTACTGCTTAGCAAACTCCAAACATTTGCGTTTATGATTGTGAGTGAGAAAAGGTTTTTTCCGTGCATGCCTCCCAAACAGCTTGTTGGCATGTAGATAGCGCCTGATGGTTGTTTTGAAGACTTTGTGACCCCAAGAAGCCACCATTTGTTGCAATTCTGTAACAGTGAGCTTTGGAGAGCCTTTTATTTCTCATATCATCCTCCTCAGTGTGCGTCGTGGCAAAAAAAAAAACTTGCGTCCTCGTCCAGGCTTGTTTACCACTGTTCCAGTTGTTTTAAATTTCTTAATTCCTCTGACAGTAGATATGGACAGGTATAGACGAGTGGCTATTTTCTTGTAGCCATTGCCTAACTTGTAAATGTCAACACACATCTGCCTTACTTGAATGGTATGTTCCTTTGTCTTTATATTTATTTCCTAAGACTTGTTAGGGGTGCCAATAATTGTGGAACAGGTGATTTTATGAAGAATAATTATTTCTTATTCAGGGATTTTTTTCCCCCTTAAAATTCACTTGAGTTAAAGGCTGGATTTTACTCTTTTTTCCATCGTGGTCCTATATTACTTAGAAAAAAAAACTACATTTATTTGAAGCTAAAGAACACATCTTAACCAGGGGTAATGAATATGGAATGCAGTGGTGGAGCTAACCACCTAAGTGACTGATGGCACCAAACTGGTGAAGGTCGGAAGGATGGAAGGGGAAAAAAATGTCAGCATCTGTAAAGCAGCAAAAGGGTGTGAGTAAAGGCCTTTTAAAGACAAGTGGGCTTGGGTTATTGGTTGAGGTAAGAGGGTGTAGCAACCAAATAATCTGGTTTTAATCAGTGTGTTTAATAAATATGCTAATAATTAGTTTGTTTTTACTCCATCAGTCTTATGGTTTGTATGGTGTCTAATAATGGTCCAGTTGAACTGCTCTGAGGAAAGGTCAGATAAAGACATATTTTCTGCTTTAAACTTCACTCTTTAGTTAGATTTAGAAAAAGCAATTCAAACAGGATATAATGTCCACTCAAAACTGTCCCTAAAAGGAGGGGCATCATGCTCCCATGACAAATGCCATGATACTAATAATCAGCATATTCCATTTTTGTAATTTCTACCAGTACCATAATTATCCTCTCTCTCTCTCTGCTTGCTCTAAGCTGTCCAGTAAAGAAAGGGAAAGCCCTTCATCAGATGAATATCCTTCAGCTCCTGCTAAAGCCCTTCTGCACCATTACCAGTCCCCAAAAGGCATAAATCAGCCACTACTGAAGCTGAAGGAGACTCTCTCTCTCTTTCTCTCTCTCTCTCTCTCTCTCATTACACACACACACACACACACACACACACACACACACACACACACACACACACACACACACACACACACACTGATTTGGTCATCAAGGGATTTTCTAAGTGAGGTTCAGGAATGTCAATGCTCCTGTAGATGGCTGTGAAACCAAAACATAATAACAGAGTTCCTGAGTAGGCCACATACTGTGACAGACGTGTTACCTGATGGGAAAATGAACCTATAGTAGTACACTAGCTAGAGGCCAACAGTGGCTGAGTGATGGAGTGCAGAGCAGAAGTTCAGGTCATGTTCACTCTGTGGACAGTTGGTGCAGGTATGGTGTTTATTTGTTTATTTGTTTACTTGCTATTGAATTAAATAATAAGTATCATGCAATATTCCAGACCTTATCTGCAGGACGTAGAAACGGCATTGTGTTAAACCCTATTCAAATGGGATTAATTGTACATGGTGGGGTGCAGTAATGCAATTTTTAGCAGAGGTTCTGTAATTTTAGTCCTGTCTGAATGCTCCATTTCAGTCCATGTTAATGAAATACTTACATATGTGTCAGCAAAGAGCATTTTACCTCCTGTAAAACATGCCATAAAAATAACCTCAGGTTACACTAATATTGTGCAAAAATATACTGAGGCACAAATATTCTCTCATGTCCTGTGGAAAAGGAGTGTTTTCTACCTTGTGTACATTCCATGTAGGCTCTGGATCCAATGTGATCCACCTAATCAGGAAGAAGCAGATAAGATAATGACTGACTGACCCTCAAAGATGAATTTCATTTGGGAATGGTACAGATACCTTGGGTCATTCAAATTTGTGGCAAATGTTATACCTACCGTGTGTTTGACCAAAATTGTGGACAAAATGAACATTGGTTGAGAGCATTTTCTATCAAACTGTTAATCATTCTGATTGAACTTTTGTTAAATTATAAACTCACCTGTAATTTCATCCTTCAGACAAAATTCGGGTGAGAATTTCCTGTAGACTGGGATTTCTGCCATTGTTGATAGACCCATATGAGCATATGCTTCAATATACCTGCAAATTCAGCTTCTTCCTTCACACTATGGTCTTTGCTATTCCCAAATGCAATCATTCCTTTTAGAAAATCATTAACATCTGCTTTGTGACATCCAACAAGATATTTTCTGCACTGTACCGCCTCTTCTCAATCTAGGAATCCAGTCACATCCTTATGCAGTATTTTTGATTTTGCTATGAATTAAATTCCTAGGAATGTGTAATCCATGGAAGTGGTCTCAGCCTACAGAACAAACCAAATAACCTGTAGCTTAAAATCAACAGCAAGAAAGATCATCAGTAGTGTTTGTGTCAGTCCCTGTGTGAATCGGAATGTGTGTAAGAGGTGCTGCCTCTGTCCTAACTCTGTCCTCTTCTCCAAAGTGTGAATGCTGAGGTGTCAGGTTGGTATGCACACTGCTGTTATTCTACGGAGGTGTAAATGCAGTCTTGGAGTGTGTTTTGGTGGGGTTTATTTAGTTTAGCTTGTCGCTCCACTGTAATTTTAACAGCAGGTGCATTCTCTCCCTTAGCTGTCATGAAATGATTCCTCCGGTGACAAGCTGGCAATTGGATGGGAAAATTAAAGCCGTCTAAGAAATAAGTGTCTAATGAAACTCCAGTACGCATGCTAAAGGCCTGTATATCAATTCTGCGCAAACAGATGTGTTAAACAGCGATTTCCTGACACTTGGTTTGAGCATTAGGCTGGATCATTACGGGGTATGAATGCAGTGGGAGTAAATTATGGATTAATGAAAATACTTCAAGATTTATAAATGATAGCCAAGGCAGAGAGCGAGAGAGCGAGTGAAAGTGTAACTGAGACAGTAAAAACATTTCACAGAGCATTTTGCAGACTCATAAGACCCTAGAGTCAAAACAGATCAAACAATGAATTACAGAG
The DNA here is from genome assembly GCA_034509495.1 of Acestrorhynchus altus. Taxonomy (NCBI): domain Eukaryota; kingdom Metazoa; phylum Chordata; class Actinopteri; order Characiformes; family Acestrorhynchidae; genus Acestrorhynchus; species Acestrorhynchus altus. The sequence goes on from CM067510.1 coordinate 18,567,693, forward strand.
ACCATAACATCTGCCTATAAACAAAGAATCAATTCACCACAAAGACTGAAACCCACTCGCCTGCATCTGCAGTTGCTTGTTTTTAAAGTTGACGTACTGGTTTCTAGTAAAAAAATCACTGCATTTTTTGAGCAGCAATATCCTGCAGGGAGAGATGCGAGATGTTTTTAACAGACAGATGGAGACTTTCAGGCCCATTAGGCTGAACTGAAGCCAGCAGGCTGTGTTAATAACACAGAAAACCTCCATTGATTTCAATACCAGGAACAGCGCTTCTCCTATACACCATTTACCATTGAACAATCTTCAAAATACTGCTCAGTCAAATTCTGACAACCTGTAAGTGCTGTTTGTGTAGTAAGTAGTGTCTGACATTACCTGCTAAAAGCACTCCTGCTGATTCTACATTTAACTCCTGACTGCTTTAGCACCTGTACCTGTGCTGGGAATTCCTCACATTAATGAATGGTTTTGAACCTAAAGCGCCAGTTCATTGAAAAAGGAAATACAGGCAATTTTCTCCAAATCCAGAAAGCACATCTGCCATCTAAAATTTATTTCTTTAGCTCTGCGCAGGATATTCCAGTGTAGTTAACATGCCACAAGTTTATGTTCAAAACGCCTCAAATTATCATACATTTGGAGGCTGTAGTCTTTTAAATGTTGTCAAGACAATGTTTCTCACATTTTGAATCTAAGTTTAAGTGCTACATGAATGGGCAAAGGTGAAATTTCAATCAGTCAATCAACTAACCTTTGTTTTCACTCAGAGATGAATGAAGGTAACCCAAACATTTGATGCAGCCAAGCATTTACAGATTAAAGGAATTAAAAAGGAAATGTACATTAAACTAGATTAAATAATTAATGAGCTAACTAAAATGGAAAACATTAAATAATGAGTAATAATTAAAACAGTAATGGAGTTAAGATAAAATATATTTTAAAAACACATTATAACAATAGTATATATACGATAATAGAATTGAGATTATGCACTTAAATGCTTTATATATGATGCATTAAACTTTTATATATATATACAAATTATTTTATACACACACACACAAACAAACAATATACAAATGCAAAAGGCTCAGAAAATATTTATTTACAGAGAAAGAAAAGGTTTTTTTTTACAGAAAAGTTCAGAAACAATGGTATTGGAAGGTATTCGAATGTTTCCAAAATATAAAAAATCCATAGCCAATGGCCAAAGTTGGAAAACTTAACAGAAGCAGAATTTTTTATTGTTGCTTCTTTGAAAAACATGAAATGTCTAACAGCCACTGACCACTGACAATAAGTGAACGATGATTATCTTGTAACAATGGCACCTGTCAAGGTCTTGAAGGCTATGTGTTAAAAGCAGGAAAATGCTCAAGCGTAAGGACCTGAGTGATATTACAGTCCCAAACGGTCGAACTTGGTCAAAAGTGTTCTCTTGGAAAGGACAAATAGTGAACCAGCAACAGGGTTCAAAGAGTTATTAATGCATATGGGGAGCACAGTCTAGCCCATCTGGTCCAAACCCAGACTGTAGACTGTAGCTACATATTTCACACAGTATACATACATTAGTAATATTAGTAATGGAGTAGAAAGAGCCTGTCTGTCAGACAGGCCTGTCTCAGAGCAAATGTATCATACTGCACTGTACTGAACTGCTGCTACTATTCAAGACAGCAAACTACTAATTTCTTCAGGCACCTGAATACATACATTTACAAGGAAGAATTTTCCATTCATCTCTGAGCATTATGTGCATTCCATGAATGAATTAAGGATTATATATTTCAGTTCTATAAACTTGAAATGGTACGTGATATTATACTTATGTGCAGAACGTTTTTGGATAAAAACCTGGCTAAAGCAAACTAAGGCAAACTAAGCAAATAGCATTGCAAGGTATATGACTAACCATATCTGCACCATGGAAATATTCAGGTTGTTAGCCAGTCTGGCCCTGATGGGAATTAGCGTGGACAGTTTTGCGTCTGCACCATGCAGTCTGTTGAAATGAAATCTCAATCCCTCACCTCTTGGCAGCTGACTACAGTGTATTTATGAGACAGGAGGGAAGTATAGAAGTTAAAAGAAAAAGAGACACACAGATAGAGGGGGTGGGGTGGTTTGGGGTTTTTGGAAAGCGAGTGGAGCTGGAATTGGATGCATAGAGACAAGAGGGAAGCAGTATTTCATTTCTTGTTTTGCGGTGATGGTGGCAGGGAGAGTAAGCGTCTGGAGTAGAGCACTTTCAACAGTATCTTTTCCAGCATATTCACCCACAAACCCACACACGTATGGACATATATTTCAAATGACAGAGTGTATCACTCTTTTACAGTGTGAGAGCAGAAGTGGAAACAAATTCAAAGAATAACATAAAAGCACACAATATGTAGAGCAAAGATTTTCATAAAGAGCCTTTTAAAACCTTTGGCATGATTTTTTTCACTGCTCTGTTTTAGAGTTATGGGCTAATTACCACTGGATGTTGCAACAAAATACTGGGCAAGTTAACCAGCTAAAAACACTGTCCAAACAATTCTAATAACAGTTAGGTTTGTCTGTTAATCATAGTTAATAGTAATATTACATCAGCAAACTACAAAAAACCACTAAACTTACTACAATTATTGTCTAGGACAGTTTAGAAGAGTCATAATAATGCTCCTGTTGTTTTTAAATTACTGGCCTTACTAAGCAATTACTACTGCCTTTTCTGAGCTTCTTGCATTTGAATATTGATTGGGTATATGTATATAGTATATGCACTCAAATACTAACAGTAATTAATAGCCAACCTCATACTGCACACTATACAAGTTACATCTCTACAAGATTTTAACACTATTATACTATTATATATGGTAAAAAAATCCCCATAGCTGCTAGGAGTAATTTGCAGTGATTTATTTAAAAATCCCTCTAACAGTTGAAATGATTTTAACAAGTTGCTTTTTGGGAAGTGGGTCCAATAGGTTGTGGCTAGATGTAATCACTAAACAGAGGTTATTGGCATGAAAATGTGTCTCTCTCTAAAAAAAACTCCAAATTAGTAATTAGCAGCCAGTTGATTACCTGTTCCTTACTTCATGCAGAAAACTCTCTCTACCAGTTAAGAACTGCATGCCTACATTTTACTTCTCTTGTCTCTTAGAGCTTCATGCTGGAGGAATGGGTCCAGCTGGGTGGGTTGCATTGCTGTGGTCATACTGCAAAATATAGGGTGGCGCTGATCTTAAGCTGCTGGGTGAGAAACAACTCCTGGCCCAGCTCAGGGCGGTCCTGGGGTTGGCAAAGGGCCCAGGGCAGTGTCTCTCCAGTCCATGTGGAAGTGCTTTAAAGCTGGGAGCAGAGGTGGTCAAGTACTGCACAGGCCCTGCACCACGATCCGGCGACACTGAGACTAACGAGTTCACTCTCTATTGCCAGCATGTGGCGTGGAAAAACAAACCAGCCGCACTGCCATGATGAATACGTAAAAAAAAGCAAAAAACGGCATGCAGCATCCCACCTGCTGGATGCACTTCAGCTTCAGCTTGGATGAAAGAGTAAAAATGCGCAGATGGGTTTTGCTGAAGGAGATGAATTGCACATCTGACATGTTGGGTCTTCTGCCTTCTTACAGCATCAGTGCAAGGAGAAGGCAGCAGGTGTGACATGCTCTCAGCAGATTGTCATATCACATAATACAGAGCTCAGGTGACGTTTGGGATACTTTTTTTACTTTTACAGTCTTGTTTTTTGTTTTTCTTTTTTGTTTAGTTTTTTTTTTTTTTTTTTTACTTTCCAAGCTAAAAATGTTATTTCATTCCTATCTGTCAGAACATTCATAGCAACCAGTAGCAATAAGCAGGTAAGCAGTAGGCTTGAAATTACCCTGATAATGAAATAAAAGCAGAGTAATACCACCCAATGCAACTGTGATGATGCATATTTGTTAAACTTTTATGTGGTTAATTAATTAAATTAAATGTTTGGACTTTGTAGCACATCCTTAATTTAACTACAACTTTTGAGAAATTTGGGGGGAGTCTCTTCAGTCTCCTCTTTAACTGCTAGAATGCAGCTCTACAGGGTTTAAATTGACTAGGGCCAGTCTAAAACCTTCTACTTTTTGCCCATGATCAATTCCTCTGTAGTTATGGCAGTGTGTTTTGGGCTATTTTCTTGTTGTCTAAGGAAATATCTCCAAATCAGTTTGGTTGCATCTTTCTTTAAATTGACAGAAAACATGTTCACTATACTGCTGTTACATGTGTGACATCTTCACTGAAGATTAATTAGCCCATCCCCGAAGAAACCATGCAAGCCCAAGCCATGACATTACCTCCATTGTGTTTCACAAATGAGATTATATGTTTGGGATCATGAACAGATCCTATCTTTCTGCAAACCTTAGCTTTTCCATTACTTTGATTAAGGTTCATCTTTGTCTCACCAGTCCATAAAACATCTGAGGCTTGCCTCTGAACTTCTTCCAGCTCGGTCTTCCTATTCTTCTCACTAATTAATGGTTTGCATCTTTTGGTGAAATCTTCTGTGAACAGTAGATTACGATACCTTCACTCCTGCCCTATGGAGGTTGTTGCTGGTGTCACAAACAGTGTTTTTAGGGTCTTTCTTTATAACACTTACAAGGGTTTTGTCATCAACTGTTGCTTTCCTTGGTCTAACTGTTTGACTGTTACTTAGTACATCAATGATAACATTCTTGTTCAGGACATTCCAAATTATTGTACTGGTTATGGCCAATATTTGTGCAATGGCTTTGATCGATTTTCCATCTTCTCTCAGCTTTAACAATTGCTTGTTTTTCACTCATAGACAGCTCTCTGCTTTTCATGTTGGTCACTGGTCTAACTATAAATGCTCAGTCTGCGCAGGCAAAAGCCAAATCTGACCATGTACATTCAGCGCTAATTATTTTTTGAATAATCCATGGAACAGGACACACCTGGGCAACAAAATGCACCTGTCAGTCACATGTTCCAATACTTTTGCTTGCAAGAAAAATGGTGGATTCAGACAAAAGGTGCTATTTTCTGAACTGTGTAGCAGATCCATATGTAAATACCTTTTTAGTCTACTGCAAAAATAAAGGGATTGGCCTCACTGTTCCAATTCTTGTGTGTATCAAGCCCATCTATTGCCATACACAATTTGTGAGTCACACTAATCAGTTTGTCAATGACCTGTCTCTGACTATAAGATTATTCTTGACCAGATGTTTATCTTCAGCATGGTAGTGGCTTTGGTAAAGTTTGTGATCCTATTATCAGCATATCAGGCAGTGTTGTTGGATTATTCTATACACATTAGATGTAGACTGAGGTCCATAAATCCTCAGATGAGAGCAGCTTCATGGTCAGAAACAGTTGCTGATGGCAACACAAACTGTGAATCGACAGATGGGCTACATAACTGCACACCAAAGGTGTAAAGTGAGAGAAGAGCATGAAGTGTTGCAAGAATGCAAGAAGTCTATTCTGAGTGTGGAAAGTTGGCAAAGCTTCATGGATATTTTCAAAGAAGTTGTGAAACTGGCAGATGCATTTTTAGAGGGCTGTGATGTCTCACAGGAAATTAAGCTGCTGTGAATGTGGTTTTATGGACGCCATTAGTGTCTGCAGTGCTCCAATCCATGCTGGACTGGAAGAATACAGGAACCTCCTCACAGTCATGATGACAGTCCTGCTTTCCACCCCATGCCACCCACAGAGATCACCATCTCTAGCCCAGCTTGACCACAACACCACACCAAGGTGTCGCCATAACCGCCATGCTCTCCAGAGCATCCACCCCAGACCAGCCACCATCCTCCAAACCTCCTGTTTCCACTCCAGTCCACAAGGTTCCCAAAACATTTGGATTATCAAGCAAAAAGCTCCCTCTAAAGACAAAACACGGAATACAGCAGGGTGGAATCTGGACCTGAGATTGTATACTAGGCTGAAGGTACCTTTCCTCTGTGGTTTTAAAGGACTTACTCCAAGCTTAGGTCATTGCAACAATTGGACCGCACCTAAACATGCACCGCTGGGCTGCTCTCTTCTACGGCTCTCGTGGGGATGCTTGGACTAGCTTGGCATGCTACACACTCAAACCACAATCAGAAAAGTCTCTGAACTTTCAGAGTCCTAGTAATACCTTAAAGATTTCCCACTTTATGATGCAATAAAATAAGGAATATATGAGGCTTTAAAACACTGGGCTAAACTTGATGGATATGGAGGAGCTCCAGGTAGCACGCTGCTCTACGAATGAACTGACACACTAAAATATTCAACACCAACTGAGAAGACTGGCCAACATGTCAGAGGCCATTTTAAGATCATATTATGGAATTACTTGATTTCTGCCATACCATACCTGCCTTATTGGTATTGGGGCAACACTGCGCAATTCAATTCTGACCCCTGTTGTGCTGCATTAGTGCAGACTGACAAAGGTAGAAGTAAAAGGCTTATCAACTGTCTTAACAGACAATTAAAAACCTCAGTGGTGAGGCCATGTAAAAGCAAGTTTTTAAAGTACGGCCTAGTACATACCTTAAGTGGACATGGATGTGGCACGGATGTTCCTAACTCTTGTGCCATTGTCCCTGGCAATTGTAAGCTGGGATAGTCCATACAAGGAATGAAGGAAATAGACTCCAATGATTGTGTTAAGGAATGTTGCAATTGCATATAGACTCATCACTCAGACCCAGATGGAAGTGTCAGTTTACAATAAAATTGGGAAGCAACATAAAGGTTACTGGGAAAAAAACCTGATTCAAAATTTAGACTGATGTGATGTGTATTGAGCTACACATACAGAAGTAGTGACTCTCAGTCACTACTTATAATGCAACATGCAAGACATCTCAGGATGGAGTTCCTAATTGTGTCCTATGATAATCCATCCTATGCAGCTATGAATATTCTCTTTCAGTTCCTGTAGACTTTGTGGCAGGGGTGGAGTGTGCATAGTGCATCTAGTAGCATCCTGCATATTTTCATTCATAGGTCTGGTTGTGGCATAGTATCTGTATCTTCAAAACAAGCTCTTTAGATGGCAGACGTATGTGGATGAGTGTTATTGTGTTGGAATAGTGCACCAGAGTTTGCTTTCAGAAAAGGTAGGGCCACTGGTTTCAGGCCCCTTAACCTTAACCTTAACACTGGACTTTCAAAGAGCATGTAGTGAGGAGCAAAGTTCATCTGGCATTGGTGGACTTCAAAATTTTTCCCCACACCATAACACCAAGCCTTCTGGAGGTGTGACATGTGTCAACAAGCCATTGATCTTGGTGCTGACCACGGTGCCTCCACACACAGATTTGTTAACCATGTCCACCAAGACCCTAACACTCATTACTGCCATTCTGAGTGATTCCACCAGTATGGCATTACTCCACTGCAGCACTGCAATTAGTTCATTCCTGTTGGTAGTAATGTTATGGTGTTAACAGTATAGTCATTAGATGCATTCCCCTCTACATGCCAGTGTCAGGTATAGGGAGATGCAGCCAAGGTTGGTCATGACAATGAGACATATCATGCAATGTTCTTGAAACCAAAACTAACCAGACCAAACAGACCCTGGCAGATCTTGGCCTTGGCCCAGATTTCAGCTGTGAAAGCACCCTATTAGTATTAAAGGACATAATTTGGGTCCTAATGCTGAAATGTCTGGTTGGCGTAACAGTGTGGTGGGCTTCCCTTGCCAAGGAGTCAAAACATTCTCTTAGCAGAAGGGAGTTTGATCCCCTGGTGTTCCAGATCACCACTACAAACCTTGGGCAAGAACCCTAACAACACATTCTCCTTCATGTAGAGCATGATTCATATATAAGTCACTTTGGCTAAGAGCATCAGCCAAATGGTGTAAAAGTAAGATTTCTGAGGCCAATGCAAATGACACAGTTACCCCTTATTGGTCACAAAAGTCTGCAGTCACAATGAGACACTTAGAGGAGAAAACTCATACCCAACACACAAAGCTCACAACATTCCAGGCTTAATGAAAAATCCATTTCAGGTCTTTTTCTGGCCAAGACTATCAAGAAAATGAAACCCATGTAACGAGACGGCTGGGAGGCACTCGCTTGTCGCCAGGCTGTTTGCCAGTGTGTGACGGGGTGGGAGGCAGGAATCTGTTCTGTGTGGAGTGAAGATTAGTGCTGGGGAACTGAGGCTCCTGTCTTGGGTGCCATCGGCCTGGCTGTGTGTTCTCCCACACATATAATGAGGTGATTGATTAGTGTGAGGGCTGAACACAGGGTGTGGCCTAACCACAGACTGCTGAGACTGATTAACATGTTTACACTCATATGGGTTAATAGAATAACAGAGAGAGAGAGAGAGAGAGAGAGAGAGAGAGAGAGAGAGAGAGTGGTGATGGAGTGTGTGTACGTCTGCGAGAACTTTCTTAGAGCCCATTTTCTGTGGTTATTGGGTTCTACCCACTACAGCGTTCCTCCCTGCTGTTGTGCAGTGACAGTAGTTTGGATGTGTTCTGTGGTTGCTGAAGTGACAGCATTCGTGTCCATTACACTCCCTTCCCTGTAATTATGCCTGCGCTTAGTCTGTTTGTCACTCCCTTCAGTCTGTAGCTTTCACTGTCATTTCCAAATCAAATTAGAGAGAGAGAGAGAGAGGGAGAGAGAGAGAGAGAGAGAGAGAGAGAGAGAGAGAGAGAGAGAGAGAGAGAGAGAGAGAGAGAGAGAGAGAGTTGGAGTTTATAGTGTGGTCGACTATGTAAACCCTAGGTGTACTTAACTTGCTTGCTGGGACTGATTTTTTAGTGTTGGGGTTTTATAGTAGCTGCAGTGATCATGTATTTACAGCACTGGACTATGATATTATGGCCACGTCCTTGTTTCTACATTCCATTTTATCAGTTCTTCTTACCATACAGGACCACTTTGTAGCTCTATAATTACAGACTGTACTTCATCTGTTTCTTTGTATAATTTGTAAACCTCCTTTCATTGTGATCTTCAAAGGTCAGGACCCCACATGACTACCACAGAGCAGGTATTATGTGGGTGGTGGGTCATTCTCAGCCCTGCTGTAACACTAACATGGTAGTGGTGTGTTAGCATGTTGCACTGGTATTTGTGGATCAGACACAGCAATGCTGCTGGAGTGTTTCAACCCCTCAGTGTCACTGTGACCGATGATGACCAACACAAACTGTACAGAAACAGATGATCTCCTGTCTCTGAGTTGACATCTACAAGGTGGAGCAATGAGACTGAAGCGTCTAGTTTGCTTTCACACAAAAGTTTGTTCAAATTGGAAAACCACTGCCGTGCTTGTCTTTCCAGTTCTCCTGCTGGAACCCATCCAGTTCAGCTTAGCAAGGGCTCCTTAGTTAGTATGTTAGTTGGATCATGTGCTAAAAATATTGAATGTTCTAAAACAAACAGGTCAGTGGTAATCACTGAGAATCAGTGCACTATATATGTCCAAATGTTTATGGACACCCCTTCTAATCAATGCATTCAGCTACTTAAAGTTATACTCATGGCTGACATAGCTTGTTTATTCCCTGTAGAAAAGTACTGCCAATTGAAATGGTCAGAGGCCCTCTTATCAGAATTTTGCTTAGGCCCCCAGGAAAGTCCAGACCAGCTTTGTTAAACAAGGTAAATGTAAAAGTACCCCAAATAACAGTTCACTGTTCTGCAGTTACACTACTGGGAGCTAAATCCTAAATTTTAAACACTAAATCCCTGACTGACAGTGTCTAAGATGGCCATACGTGACATCCTGAATGGTGACATTATGTTGAGATCTTCTTCTCTCCTTTCCACCTGTTGGGACACACACTCTCTCACATACATACACAGAGGCCCTCAGTTCCTCAGCCGGTGGAGGTGCATCGCAGGCACCAGCTGCTGCGCTGCTCCACTCATGCACATAGGCCTGATCCCACATGATTGTCTGTAATTACCAGCTGTAAGCTGAGAGCGGGAGGGATAAGCGGCCCATTGAGTCGTCAGTGAAGCCAGTGTGTGTGCTGTCGTCCACGCAGGCTGGTACAGCCCTAATAGCGGGGGGTAATGGACGTTCATAATGCGCCGGTCAGGTTACTATGAATGGCTGTCAATCTGACCATGTCAGAGAGAGCAGGGCTGTGGAGCTGTGGAGCTTTGAACACTCAGTAAGCTCAAGCAGTTGAATATGGAGAAAAAGCAAATTACTGAATAATTAGTAATAATAATGACATCACACATTAAAACATACATTGATGCTTCACTTAAAACAATGATTCATTGTTTTTCACTTTTTGACATAATGTGAATTTGGCTGTTGTTCTTTATATTGGGTTTAAATTGCATTTTTGACCTACAGCAATGTTCCAACACGACCTGCAATAAAATCTTTTTACATTGATTGTCACTGAAAGTTAAGAAGTTTTTTTCCTTCTCCTGTAAAGCTGCAATTTGACAATATATAAGGTGTTACTTAGCATATAACAGAAATGGGGTCATAGATATGTGGGGTCACACATACGGTATATATTTAAGTTATACACCGTGTAGAAATATAAACTCCTTGTGTGTGTGTGTGTGTGTGTGTGTATGTGAGAGAGAGAGAGAGAGAGAGAGAGAGAGAGAGAGAGAGAGAGAGAGAGATGAGGCAGGAAGTCAGAGGAGCTGTGAGCTGTGTTAGGGAGGCACCTAATTGTCTAGTGCAGCATGTAATTGCGAGCTTACTCAACATAAATCTTTCATTATTAAGTGCTATTTTTGTCCCTGAAACACAGAGGCCGTGCTCTGCTCTGAAAAACAAGCAGGACCTTTCTGCCTTATCACAGTCACACACACACACACACACACACACACACACACACACACACACACACACACACACATAAACAATCACAGAGAGATCAAGACTTAAACTTTCATAATATAATAAATTATACTATATCCAGAGTGAGGTTATAAAAGTAATTCAGTAAAAAAAGTAATTCTCTTCCTTCCAGGGGAATACCCTGGGATTTTTACATTCGCGGCATGTGCATGCACACCCAGCTAGAATGGAGAGAGGGGTTTCCATCTCTATTTGATCTGAAACAGTTAAATTTATAGACAATGTAAAAGGTCTGCCTCCACACTTTTCCCAAGAGACAAGTATTTTAAGCCTTGTTTGCACACATTAAATATCTGTATCGCGTTTGCTTGACTACATAAAACACCCGCTCTACCCTGATGCCCTGATCAGTGCATGGGCCTCAGGGCTCAGGCCTGCTTAATTCATATCCTGCCCTTTCCACACAGGAAAAAGAGAGAGAAACAGAAATCACATCTGATCTGATCTCGTGGAAAGATTAGATTTTGTTGAGTCGGGCCAGAAGCGCCTGTATGTAATTAAAGCATTGTTGTGAACTATGAGGGAAAAGTGTTTCACCTCAGGCTATTGCCACTGATACCCTCTATCGTCTGGAGAAGAGTACATGTACACACACACACACACACACACACACACACACACACACACACACACACACACACACGCACGCACACAGAACACTGCTTATTAAAGGTAACACTGTATAAGAAAGTCATACAAACAAATATTATTATTATTGCAATATTACTCTAGAGTAGAGTAGAGTATTACTCTACCACCTCAGTCCACATGCTTTTTCTTTCACTTCAGATACTGCAAAATGGATGGAAGCTGGAAATGCTTGCAAAAAGTATGTCCTTTACAAGATGTTCAAAACCAGGTTTGCTGTTTTACTTAAACGGAGTAATAGTGAGTTACACCTACAGACTGGAACAAAAGAATACCAATTCTAGCCAACACAATCTCCAAAAATAGGTACATATGACTAAAACGCACTGCATAACATTTACATGGTTTTACCTTTTTCTTACATGTATTACACTTCACAGCAAGCTCCCATCCATTGGTGGGGATGTTTTTCAAACACAAAAAGCCACTTATTATGTACATTAAAAACTATGTCAGGACAGCATGCTACTTTTTTCCTGTTATGGAGTTTTTAAAAGTAATTAAAATGGATGAAAATGTAAAGAATTTTCATGAGAATTTTAAACTGACAAACTTACAAACTGTTTAATTGTTTCAAAAACAGAAATCCATAATCTCAAAAAAGTGTCAAGCGTAGGGAGATACAGCACATGTATGTGATGATGACAGGACATAGCAAAGTTCTTCATTATGTCATTAGACTGCAGTGAGACACCAGAACTTAACGGACCAGTTGGTGTGGCACAACAGATAATACCACCAGTGAGTCACCACATCATGTGGGAGACTGGGGTTTTACTCCCACTCTGGGCAATTGCTGAGCTACACCAATAATGGGCAAGACTCTTAACACTACACTGTAAATATGAGTAACCTTGTTAGTCACTCTGGATAATAGTATCAGCTAAATGTAAGTGGACCAAAAGAAAACAATAAAAATATTTGGATTAGGGAAAGTTGATAAGGCCTTAAATACATTAAGGGGTAAAGGTACAGTGTACAAATTATTTACAAAAAATCTGAAATGCATGAATTATTCCATGCATATTATAAGAAAATGCATGAAATATTCCTGCTGCTTTATAGATGTCTGACCACACAACTGACAAGCAGATATACAATCTATTCTAAAGCATATTCTCAGTGACCTGTTCTTTAACTCTTAAAACTTGCAAGCCTGCATTCTACAGGCAGTTATCTACAAGACTTAGCCGATCTAACCATGATGGTCTCATTACTGTGTGAAGAAGAATCAGTGAGCTCAGAAAACAGCTAAACGTCCTTTGTTTCCAACTGAATTAAATCCCAGTTTAAATGCCAAAAGATCTTCCAATGCATTTTCTCTATAAACATATATATGCTCAACCTGCATGCAGACTCTGACTGATCAAAAAGAGGGGTGGGGCTGATTATGTCCATGAATTGGCACAAAGAGGAAAATGTTCTCTTTTGCTGCTCACACACTAATTAATTTTCAGAATAAAATACTGAGAAGGGATAATACATACAAAATCCAAAAATAAAGGGCATTCAGGTTGTGTTTTTAATTTATTTGGACTACAGAAAAGGTACAACTACTACATGATGTAAAATCTATGGTTCTAAAAGTTAAAGTGCATAAAACTTTTCCAAAAAACTTGTAGTGATTTCTCATTTTTATACAGATACAAAAATATTATCTTGTATATACTTATATAATTGTCCATATTGAAAAATTGCACTCCTCCTTAGTAAAGCATGAATCTTGTTTCTGTTTTAAAATCCTCCTCCTCATCTCTATCAAGTGTTTTGGAAGGCTCCCAGCCCAGGGCCAGATTCCTTTGCTTTGTCTGTGCAGACACTGCCCCCTATGTAGACAAATTGAAATAGCATGCTCTTCTCTTGTGAGTAGTGAGACTGTTTGACAGTTTCAGTACACATGCATTAATACTCTCTCAAAAACATGGAAGCTCTGAGCAGATACTATGCTTGTCACTGTGATGGTACCAGATGTGTATCTTCAGTACATTTAGTTAGGGATCATAATTGCACAATTTACACACTGTGTAATTTGGGATCAAAGATGCGTCTGTACAGTAGCTTTTTGTCTGACATGATCTGCGGGATGAATGGGTTGTTTACTATTAAAAATAAAGGTGCCAAGTGTGTCAAATGGTTCTTATTGTTCTTTGAGTGATGCCATAACAGACACACTTTTGGTTTCATATTGAGCATTTAGATTACTGAGGTAAACCTGCTGCTCCTGGAGAGCTACCTTTCTGCAGGTTTCAACTCCAAACCAAATCTAACTCACCCCATTCAGATAATCAAGAACTTCTGAAGGCAGCAATTAGTTGGATCAGGTGGGGTGGATAGGTTGGATCTGAAGTCTGCAGGAAGTTAGCTCTCAGATTGTGCCCCCATCACTCTCTGCAGCTTGTGTCCCTGTTCTATGGTATCACTCAAAGAACAGTTTGAATTTGAATAATGGGGGAACTTGTAAGAGTTGTTAATTTGTTGAATATCCCTCAAGAACCCAAGCACTTCTTTTATAGGTTACTGGTTTCATGTGCTGAAACCGGTCTTTAATGGTCAGGGAGGTTGAAAGTTGGTCATCCTAACAAAAACATACACTCTACTGGTAAACTAGCTGGTTAACCAGCTCTGCAGCTCTGTATGTTGCATTTGATTTTGGTCATTCTGGTCAACAAGCTTGGTGATACCAATGATGGTATTGTTGGTTATAATGGTTAATCAGATTGGTTCTGCTGATCATTCTGGTTGACCAGCTTAATCTTTCTAATTAACAATATTGTCATCTTGGTGAACCAACATGGTCAAGCTTGGTCATACTGGTTGTTTAGCTTGGCCAGAGTGTTTATGCTTGTAGACCAGTTAAACCAAAATCTCATTAAAACAAAAACATACCTTACTAAACACTAAACACATTCATTTAACACTGACGTATTTCCTGTGTATCAAGGCCTCAAAGAGTCAATCAACAAAAACGCCTAAATTGAGCTGAGAGAGAGAGAGAGAGAGAGAGAGAGAGAGAGAGAGAGAGAGAGCGAGGTGAGCTGGTTCATTCTTAATCACTGTTTTCACTGGACGATGCTTTCCTCAGTTCATTAATCAGTTAATGTGCTGAATCACCACGAACTCTCAAACACTCCGCAATGAGTGCCTGGGCTGTGAGCCGGAGAAGGCTGGATGTGCAAACTAGCTAAAGCGTTCAAGAAAACAGACACTCACTTCATCCCCCAGCTCATTTGCAGCTTTGACGGATGCTTTTGCTTGAAAATTGAATGCAGTGTTTTATGGCTTAGGCTTGCTGCAGTGTGTGTGTGCCTCACCCATGTGAATATCAGTTTCTAATAAAATATAAAGGGGGGAGGTATTACCCAGGATTCAGACGTAACACATGGAATAAAATGATGAAAAATCCAAAATAACAAAAAAATCCAAGGCCAAAAATCCAGTTTTACATTCTCCTTCTCAACACGGAGGAGATTTACGCTGTTTATTTTGCCTGTCATTAATTTATAGACTTTGCTTCATGGTGAGCATGTGTCTTTCATGAGAGAACAAAGCTGCTGTTCCAGAAAAAGTATCCCAGAATTGATGCATGACTTTTGAATTCATTTCTCAGAACACTATTTCTCTCCCCAGCGAACTACAGTACATCTATTCACAGTCACATTCTCTCTGTTTGAATGGCAGCTCTGCTGAAGTTCATGCCTGGTGGGGACATGAAGGATCGTGTTGTCCGTTTGCTAGATGAGACACTGAGCCAGTCAAAGAAAGACAAATTTCACAATTACTGTTCTTAAATGAAATTCAAAAAATTGTGCTGTAAGATTTTAAACCTGTCCTTCCTCCTGGAGGCTTATATGAGGTTTAAATGCCACCTCCCCACGTACAACAGTGACCTTTAGAAAAGCATACCCCTTCTGGTTTTACAGCCAACCTATCTGATGGAACGTGATGAGGCAAGAGCAGGGGCTTGTCATTACATACTGCAGGTGGGTTAAAGTGAGTTATTGTCAAAACCAAACACACACACACACACACACACACACACACACGCACACACACACACACACACACACACACACAGAATGTAACCCACATGAAATACACTCATCTTGAAGAATGTAAGTAAGAAATGCAATGGTGTCTTTTGTGGAGATGACCAACAAATTTGTATGTGTTGGGGCCAACAGACAGTGCTCTGAACACCATGACTCAGAACTGAATTGATATTAAACTTGCTAATACCAAACCATTAAAATGTACAGACATGTACATGTCAGCCCCCGATTCCGAGATGTGGATCGGGATCAGGACATCACTACTCATGAGTATCGTCACCAAGTACGGAGTGATCACTGATGGTAACAACAGATGGGCTACAATCGGTAAGTGTACATCAGTATAAAGTGGATTTTAGATGAACGAAAGTCAAAAAGTGACCACTGAATGAAAGTAAAAGGTGGCAGTAAAGTGGATGGTTGCTACACTAGAGAGTGAATAGGACTAAGAGTGCTCCATTGTGTTGGGTGGCTGTGGCATCTGGAATGCTTTTCCAGCTGCTGAAAGCACGGCAGGCATGAGAGAGCGATGGAAGAGAGACGGATGGCTATCTGGCAGGATTATCATGGTCAAGACATGCTGGTGTTGAACAGCAGAGGATTTGAAAGCACTTTACCGATAATAACAGCACTCCAGAACGCAGAGAGGGACGGGCTCAGGGAACAAGGAAAATAATGAGAAAAAGAGATAGAGGGAACAGAAAGAGAGAATGATAGAGGGAGGTTTGGTAAAAGGCTAAATAAAGTGTGAGAGTAAAAAAAAAACTGCAAGCTGTCTCTTCACTGGACTCTTTGAAATCTAGCACCTGCTCTCCTTCACCATAATCCCTCCTTCTTTTTCACTTTCCTCCCTTTTCACTCCTCTGGGCTAAAACGTGCCACAACACAAGGGCTAGTTTGTTTCATCTGTGATTCAAAGAGCAGTTGAGGTCTTTGTCTTTAGGAGTCATTATCACAGAGGAAAGGAATTTCCTGAAGACTTCTTTGACTGCTTTATTTACTGATGTGCCTTCATCACGTTTGCATAAAAGCTGGAATCTCATCTAAAACATGACAGGGACAAGAGCAATCTCATAAAATTATTGTTCATTATCTTAAAACTTAAAAAGCTGAGAGAAGATCCCAAATGAAAGGAATCAAAAGTTGCTTCCAAAGGAACTTGCACACAGGGATGGTAAAGATTGCTGAGAGCACACGTGGGAACAGGAGTGGGGGATTTTGTTGTCATAAGAGACACCTTAACAGCCATTCATCAGCACAACCATCAAACATTTTGGTGTTTTACTTTGTGAAGTTTATAAGAAAAAAAATAATATCTAAAAGTTTTAAAAATTACTAAATTCACTCATATAAGTAAAAGTATTTCCTTAATTCTTAGAACCTGAGATCTGCACTTACGTGGGCAGTTACATGCCTTATTCTATTACACTTATTCTATTATTAAATCACCCATTTCCATCTGAATTAAATCCAAATTTAAATGTCATAACAGTATTCCAGTGTATGCTTGCTGCTTTGTCCAAATTTACATGCTCAACCTGCATGCAGTCTCTGACTGATGAGGGGGTAGGGCTCATGACATCACTTACCCAGATATTGCATTACAGACTATGAAATGAAAAGTGTTTAAATTTCAGAATAAAAGTCTTGAGAATGGATAATATTGATACAAACATAATATCTCTGTCAATCTATAAATTTCAACTAATCAGAATTATTGCATTTTCATCTCAAAACCTCTCTGGATGGTTAATTTCCAACAGGATTTCTGAGATATTAAATGTTTTTAGTCCTTATAAGCAAATAAAATGTACAGTGTCTGGCATGTGTGACTATCTCCTATAAATACTTTTCTAATTTGTGGTGAATAAAACTACATAAGCATTCATGGTTCTAAAGTTTAAAAAAATCCAATTGAAATTTAATAACACATTTTTACAACCATAGCATAAATAATGATTTATGCTAGTCCTGTAAATCATCTGTCATGACCTCTTTTTCAACTAATGTAAACTAAGGATTAAAATACATCCACAACATGTAACTCCGGAGTAGCTAACACTCCCTGGAGCTGGCGAAGGAGATGGACCAGACAAACAAGAACAGGAAAGACACAAGTAGACATGAACAGGAGACTGCAGACCAGACAGGAAGAGGGGCTGAACAGACCAGATTTGGGAAACATGGGACACACAAGATGAGACCAAAGACTGGACCTGGGGAATGAGAGACATATCAACTCTGGATGTACATATTTATTATTATCATAACCATTGGCTTTTTCATAGGTATTTTAAAATGTATATATTTCCAAAAATTGTAATATTGTTGCTAATCTTTGTTACTCTGTTTATTATTTAAAATTATTATTATATTTATATTTTTTTATATTTACATTTTATATAGATGGGTGCAGCTGTACAAATTTGCAATTTCCCTCTGGTATTGATAAAGTAATTCGGATTCTGATTGTGACAGGAGACTGAAATTCAGGAACAGGAGACAGGACAGGTTAAACATTAGACATGACAGATGACCAGATATGGGGCGTGACAACACTGGGCAACAGAATAGGAGTCCACAGGTGGAGGCTACCGCGGGTCCTGACGTGGATATGGCTGGGGCTGGTTAACAAATGGGAAGGGTTACAAATGAGACACAGGTGGAAATGAGGTGGACCTATGGCAGAAACAAGACCAAAAGCAAAATAGTGCCATGTACTGCAAGGCACTTGGCAAACCAAAACAAAATAGAACAGTGACAAAATCCGACATCCTTATCATGTGATTAATGGTAATAATCTCTTCCTCTCTTTTTGCTTCATCCTAATTTTAACAGGATTTCATTTCAGTTTCACGGTTATATCAAATCAGTTATTTTAAACTCACAAAACCACTGTGTGCCACTAATATGAAATCAACATGCCCTCTTCTCCAGTATAACATAAAAAATAAGTTTTTGCTGGTTGTAAGAAATTGGAAATAAGCAGTTTCAGCAGAAAACTGGTGAAATGTTTACGTCTGTCAGTACTGTGAATCAATCAGATTGGGAAAGGCAGATGTGTCTAACTACACGTTAAATTCAGTAAATCTCCTCATAGTGACAGAAAGAGTCTAGACTACACACCTCTAATACACTATTTTTAACAGGTCAGATAAGGACAGTAATCAGTGCTACATAAAGTTAGAGACTGATGAACACATCCAGGTGTTGTGTTAAAGATCTTGATAAAATAAACACGGTTAGATATGCTCTCACTCATCAAAATGCGCAGCACAAAACAGAATGAATATGAGGCACAAGGCAGGCACAGGAATGCAGAGTACACAATTGTTTTGAATGTCACACGAACAGAATCTTTCAGTGATTAGAGTTCACCCATGTCCGTGATTAACTGCAAGATTAAACTGCTCAATTGAAAAACAGTTAAATTGAAGATTTAAAGTAACAAGGCTGTTTGAAAATGTCAGCTGCCAACTGTAAGGCTATGTTCACACAGCAGGTAAAAGTGACCCAAATCTGATCTTGTTGTATGTGATACAAAATAAAAACACCAAAAACAGAATCTGACATTTTCTGACAGAATCTGATGTTTTCACTTTTCATATGTGATTTTGAAATCTGATTTTTTCCATCTGAAAAGCCAGACCATAGTTCATGAGACATCATCAATCTATCCTGAAATATAGGTCACATTAAAAACCACAATGTAAACAGCCTAAATCAGAATTGGTCCACTGCTGTTGGTCTTTGTATCATTTCCTAGTCAGCATGTTCATGTGGGTTTAACAAAGGTTCCAATGAGCATGGGCTCTGAATGAGTTTGTGCATGTTTTGTTACTGGGACCCAGTTGGGTTTCCCAGATAAGCCCCTTTGTTGCATAGCCCAACTTAATCTTGCATGGGTCCCATCTAGGAGCCAATTTGCAGTATACAACCCAGATGAGGTCCAGTTTTAATATGCTGGGCCAACATGGAACCTAAGGAAGACATTTTTTGGTTCCCAGTTGAGCTACCCATACAAGCCCCACAAGGACATGTTCTCCTAGTATAGGCTCCTTTGTCTCTGGCTGTTTGGTGTATCCTTCCCATGTCCACACAAAAACAGGGAAAGGTGAACTGGCTATGCTAAATTGCATTCCAGGTGTAAGTGAAAGAATGTTTGTGGTAATCTGTGATGGACTGGCACCAGGTGTTCCTGCTTTTTCCAGTGGATTCTAAGTGGACTTTGGATCCACTGAAATCTGACCTGAAAGAAATGGAGAAGTAGATGAATAAATGAATAAATCTGGGTTTGAGATGCATAGAAACATCTGCCAATTCCATCAGGTGTAGTGTGGAAAATGAGAGACAAATGCTGCACTTATACATATTCATTCTCAGCACATCATTTTGATTTAAAGTGATGAGGATTCCATACTAGCCTCTCTAGCTAGACATGTAGGTGGACTCAAGTTTAGATCACCAGTGTAAAGTGAAATCCTCACCAGTCTAAAGTGCAATGTTGTTTGTCTGTCAAATGTTGTGATTCAGCTGGATGTTTCAGGCTAAGAATTTAGAGGTTACAGATAATGTACAAACATCCTCAGAGTTTCTGCTCCATTCACTCAGTCCTGTTAGATACATTACCTCATATCCCTGCTTCTCCCT
Organism: Acestrorhynchus altus; assembly: GCA_034509495.1. Classification (NCBI taxonomy): domain Eukaryota; kingdom Metazoa; phylum Chordata; class Actinopteri; order Characiformes; family Acestrorhynchidae; genus Acestrorhynchus; species Acestrorhynchus altus. The sequence goes on from CM067510.1 coordinate 18,587,917, forward strand.
GGCTGAACTCCATATGTGAGGCATGTTTATGTACCATCACTTCCCATGCATGCCTGGGATGCTCCGCTCAACATCTAACTATGCCACATGTGCCTTTATTCCCTTTTAATTCCCTATTTCCTGCCAGTCATATGTTCAAAGGGACGGTCACCTCCAGATGAACCCCACATCCCTCCTTTAAGTGTCATCACTATCATTAGCGGCCATTACTGTCAAGCCAGCTAAGGTCTTAACTTTTAAGGAGGTTGTTTGTGTGAGCTTCTTCAGATGGCTTAATATTAAATGCCTTCATATGTAAAGAAAAGTTCAAAAGTTTGGAATCATTATTCATTATCATTTTCAGTGATCATTTTCAATTTTTTTGATCATTTACAATTTCCTGTTTGGTTTTTTGCTTATAAGGACTAAAACTCCTGTTGGAAATTGATTGTCCATAGTGTTTTTGAGATAATGTATGTATTTTTTATTATCTATGTGTGTATCAGTATTATTACTTCTCAAGACTTTTATCAATCAATCAATCAAAGTTTATTTATTTAGCTCTTTTTAAAACAGAGCCTTTAACACAGAGCAGGTTTACAGAAATCCAGGTCCAAGCCTCTTATGAGGAAGCCAATGGGTGACAGTGGCAAGGAAAAACTCCCTCAGACTGAGAGGAAGAAATCTTTAGAGGAACCAAGGCTCAAATTGGGAACCCATCATACTCTGGTCGACACCGGATGGCAAAGACATAAAGCACAAAAGAACAAAGAGAACAGGACAAAAGGAGTAATATAATAAGGAATTATAGATAAGTGTGAGCAGACAGTGTTTGGATGAGTATGAGTTATGTGAGAGTGTAAGATACAAGCTCAGCATTAATATGAAAGCCTATGCAGGTTAATCAATTATAAACTGGTAATGCCTGTCGGTTACTCGGATCCTGATTTATGAAGCCTACACAACAGTAAAAATACTGCTTGAAAAGTGCAGACATTGGATTGTAAGAGTTAAATTTATACTGGACATGTTGATGTGGACTGGCTGTTCTGATCTAATTACAGTTATTGATCACAGTATTTTCTTAGTGTTATAAAAATAAATAAATAAATAAATAAATAAACAAACAAACTATGGAAGCTCTAAAAGATTAAAAAAAAATTCTGTGATAACTCAAAGTCGAGAGTTATTGTTGTCAATATTTTGACCAAAATAATTGTTTTCCTTGTACCATCGTTTATAATACTGGGAAAAAGAATGAAGCATTACTAAAGAATAAAATTTGAATGGTAATTAACTATGGTAAAATATTGTGCAAAATATATGAATACTAAGTAGTTCCTAAATACTTTAGAAAGTACCAATGCCGAAAACAAACTGAACAGTAAAATGTGATTTGATTTGTACAAGTGTATTAGTTTAACCTTCTCTAATACCTGGTTAATCAAATCAATTCATCAATGTCATTGACATTTCAACAGTAATATATATATATATATATATACAAATACATAGAGAGAGAGAGAGAGAGAGAGAGAGAGAGAGAGAGAGAGAGAGAAAGAAACACGTGTCCCAAGCAAACACACAAAGAGTTTTAGTGAGATGTTTCCCACCAGCAGGCTGGGCGTTTTGAAATGTGTATCACATGGTGCTCTCACAGCAGCTTTTTCTAACCCTACAGAAACAAACAGGAGGTCTCGACAGCTTTTGTTTTCCCATGTTTGCCCAACCTGCCCCTGCCCCAGCAGTGGCCTCGGGAAAACTCCACTCCAAAAGTAAGAAGCATCACGGGACCCCAGCGCCTTTCAACTGACTCATCACGCGAAGCCTTTCAACTCCCCTGGCGGCCATCTTGAAGGGCTACAGAGTGGCTGTGGTGCATGCTGGGAAACATAGGTGGTGAAGGGGCCTCCCACCAGTGGCCATGACCTCAGTTCATTTCAAAGACACTTGTTGCTAGGGAAGCTAGCAGCTGTCTGGCAACCCAAGCCATTTGAATTCGTTCTGGGGCGGCCTGCTGAAAGCACAGCCGCCTCTGTACTTAATGTCTCACCTGTATTCAAATGTACTGTGTCTCAGGAGAGGTCAGCACTGCCCAAAAGAATATTAAAGGTCAAACTGAGTGTGAATACAGATCAAAAGTCATTTTGTTGTTAAGCCATAGTTACATTTGGAGACCAAATGGAGATTATCAAACATCTTATTTTACTTATTTGACCCTGAATGTAATGTATTGTATACTGGCCACTCAGTTTGATAGGATACCACCAAAGGTAAAAACAAAAACAAAAACAAACACGATGGCTAAGTAAATAAACGGTTCCAAAGCTATTGTTTTGCTACAGGAAGCCAGTGAAGAGAATGTAGAAGTTACATGGCTGATCTTAGAAACACCGAAGTCAAGCTGTGCTGCCACATTCTAGATCAGTTACAAGGGCCTGCTGGTACACATAGGAAGGGCAGCCAGATGGGAGTTGCATTAAAGTCTTGAAATGGCTGAAAATGACTGAACATGCGCTTGTGTGGCCTCTCAGGTTAATTGAGAACCTGATATAGTCATTGACTTCATTATCTGACTCTTCTGTTATCTGTTGTAATCTACAGAGTTGAAAAGAATAGAATGGATTCTCCTTTTGAGTCTTGGTCCATCTCAAGGTTTCTTCCTCTTTGAGGGACATTTTCCTTGACATGTTGAACAGCACTTGTACGATTTAAACTGTAATATTCCCAGTTTGTTTTAGTCCAGCAATATCCTTAGTTCTAAGGGTCAAACCTAAAAACTACCCTATTCCTCAAACCAAAATCTGGTTTGACCATAAGAGGTTCTCAGTCAACAGATATTGACCTTATTGTCAGTCAGGTACAGCATTCCCTTCATTGGTTTCCTGTAGCTGCCTGCATCAGATTTAAAACCTTGATGCTGGCCTACAAAGACAAAAATGGACCAGTGCCTGTGTACATGATGGCAATGGTAAAAACTTGAGCTGTACCAAGAGCCCTTTGAGCTTCAAATGCAGCTTGGCTTGACCCACCATCCCTCAAATGGCAAGGAAAACATGCATCCAGACTCTTTTTTGTTCTGGCGCCAAAGTGGTGGAACTTCCCCTGGGGGACTGAACAGCTGAGTCCCTCACTGTGTTCAAACGCAGACTGAAGACCCATCTGTTTCAAGTGTATTTAATTCCATAAAGATTTGTACCAAATCTTGTTAGTCCCCAATCTGACATTTGTTGTTCGACAGGATCTAAGCATGAGGAATCTCTGAATTCAAGCCTCATTTACTAGCTAAGGATATTTTCTGAGTGAACAGCAAAGCACTTTTATAAGTCACTCTGGATAAGAGGGTCTGCTAAATGCCTCTCACTATACTTTACTCACTGTACAAAAAACTGTTTATATGTAAAAGAATTGGGGGAACCCATACATAACTTTTTAAAAGTGAAGTTATAAAGAGTAGAACAGTTAAAAATGTAGAACAAAACTGTGGAAAGAAACATTGTTGTTTATTATGTGATTTAGAATGTGTTGATTCCTCCTAACACTTCATTTATTTCTGTTATTAAAAACAGTGTAAACACACACTGATCATACATATGCAAACACAGAGAAGCTCACTGAAAGCAGCATGTCCAGAAAGGCAACAGCAGGAATTTAGACAATGGACAATCAAGGCACTGTTGTGTCACCCTCTGTACTGGCCAGATGTTTTAAGTAGTATGCACCATGAGATATGTTCCCATCCAGAGTGGGTATAGGTTATGAAAATCAGAAATCCAGAATCTTAATTATTTGAGTATTTCAATTGGAGCTTGAATAAATTACTAATCAGACAGTGTCAACATTAAAACAAAAAAAATGCTTGTATATCACGATAAAGCTAATATGTATATATATATATATATATATATATATATATATATATATATATATATATATATATATATATATATATATATATATATATATATATATCCTGTGGGCAGCACCCTGTAAACACTGAAGAAGGACTAGAGGATGACCAATACAAAGTGTGCAGAGACAGATGAAGTTCTGTCTCAGACTCAGACGTAAAGGTGGACTACCTAGGTAGAAGTGAGTGCTGAGTGGACAGTGTTGAAGCACACAGTACTGCTGTGTCTGATCTGCTCGAAGATCAGGGTGAAAGGATGCCAACAATGTAGAGAAAGAAACAGATGGCCTGTAATTATAGAATTACAAACTGCCCCTGTTTGGTCAGTGGAGTTTACAAAATTGTGTACAAAATGTAGAAACATGGAGGGGGTTTTATGTTGTGGCTGATGAGTGTATGTACAGCATTCATTTCTCAGCATCTCTCTATAAAAAATGGGAATATTTGAAATTCACACGTGCATTACCACTCTGAAACCACTCTTTCAGCAGGTATTAATACCTACAGCATATGTATGAAAGACAGAGCAGGACATTCCTTTGACATGTTAAGGTGGCAGACATACACATGTCAGGAATGTGAACATCACAGAGCAGAGATTGTGGGAGGAGACAGACATGCCAGACGAGGTCTAAATCCATGTAACTTTCACATGCTGTTAAAAAGTGCTTTCATGTACTTTCATGTGAGATTACTGAAAATGACACTGGCTGATTTAGTTATGTATGTAATGGCAAGAATGTTTCACATGAAAGTTCATCACTGCCCTACAGCATGCTCACACTCAAATCTTCACTGACATCTTTTTCAATGTGACAAAAAATACCCTAAATACACAATGTATTGGGACCCCTGCTCATTCATTGTTTATCCTGCAGGAAGACTATGGATTTAAATTTGTGCTATAAATTTTACACAATAATAAAATATGCAAACAAAATTCTAAGACTTAAAAAAGGAAATAGGAGGTATGTTGCTAAACATGAAAAAACCCAAACCCACTCTGCCGCCTTTAACTTTCAGTTCTTCCAAACATGGTGTAGAGAACTGTTTCAAGTGCAGAGCAGCATGTATGCAGATATTTTTCCAGCTGAAAGATGATACAAACATTATGTTTAATTGCTCAGTAGTTCATAGATATTGCACATATTCATATTTCTTAACTAAGTGTTTCAACCCATCCAGTTGACTAGAACTTTGAAAAGCTCATGTTAGTGAGGTGTGCTAATATTAATGCTTAGTGTAGATAGTTAGTGAGCTAGCTGGTTATTATGTCTCTAGTTAAAGACGACTTATTACTGGTTAGCATTCGTTGATTTGCCATTTTAATTACTTTAGCTAACAGCTGAAATTCTTAGATGTTTAACATTTGTACAGCAATTAACATAACATTTGTATCAATGTTTAATATTAATTAATTGTTCACTTGAAACAGTTCACTCCACCATGTTTGGAAGAATGCTTCAAGTTGACAGGTTGGGCATGATTTAAGGGTACCGACCACGGTTTAAGTGTTGACCCACCCATGAAAACTGCCAAAAATCAGAAGCAAAAGAAAGAAAGAAGCAGAAGCAAATGAGAGATTCCAGAAGCAAAAGTCATTATCAAATAAAATAAAACAGAAAAATGACTCAACAGCAAAGAGTAATAAAGTAACCAAAAATTACAGCCACATTTTTCTTATATATTTTTTTGTTAAATTTGCAATGTACCATTTTCCTTTGGCAAAAAGTAACTCCACAGAAGACTGTCTACTACATTTTGCAGCATTACTGTGACAACAACAGCATTAGTGAAGTCAGGATGTTGGATAATCACCACCCCACCACATCACCAACTCCCCAACTCATTCCAAAAGTATTGGATGGGGCATCATCATTCAGAGAACACAGTTCTAATGCTCCACACCTCAATGCTGGGGTGTGTGTGTGGGGGGGGGGGTTATACCCCTCAAGTCCAGGCCTAATTAGGCATGGTACCAATAGGACCCTTTTCAGGTTCAAACATTTGGACATAGAGTTTAAGAATGATTTTATGTAACCCTGTAGGAGTTAAAGCAGTATCAGAGTTTATCAGATAAGTCAGTTAGCTAATAGCTGATTTATAATTTAATTAATTTTTTTATTTAATTCTCCAGTGTTTAGACCCATTGGCTCAGTCTGTAGTCTGAAGTCACTCAGTATCATCACATCTAATATCATTTTATCTGCAAGGCTCCAGGGCCACAAGTGTGTCAAAAGCTCTAATGAGAGGAAACGTCAGCTCCACACACCCCCATGGTAATGGTAATCTCCACATCTGCTTGTGCAAAGAGGATTACATTCATTAGAAGATCTTTCTGTCTTTTATTATAATGTATGGGAGTGGCTTTATTTATGGCATTGTGGTGGTGTGTTTGTGTGTTTTGTAAAAGTGGATCAGACACAGCAGTGCTGCTGTAGTTTTTAAACACTGTGCCCACTCACTGTCCACTTCTACAAAGTTGGCAGAAGTCGACAGATGGTCATCTGTTGCAGCAAAGTTTATTGGTCATCCTCTAATCCTTCATCAGTGCTCACAGGGTAGTTCTGGTTGGTGGACTATTCTCAGTCCAGCAGTGAGGGGTTTAAACACTCCAACTGCAGTGCTCTTTCTGCTCCACTCATCACACTCTAACTTGAAAAGAAGCTTTACCAGTTTCATGTCAATATGCACACATTTATTAACTTAAATTTATTACGTTCATGACTTAATAAATAAAAGTGTCTTTTTCCACTTCTCATGTCCTGAAGGATAATTTCACTTCATCTTCAGATTATTATGATCCACTAACTCTCCCTAACTTGAAGCAAGGTGAGACAAGGGCCTTCATTAAATTGAGGTGTCCTATGCAATGTGTGTATTGAGCATAAAGGGAGGTCCAAGCTAGAAATATATGGTAAGCAGTATGTTTGTGAACATGTTTTGATTTTGATTCTTAGAGCATTCAGTCTGACCAGTTTTCTGGAATTTACTAGAAGGTTTTAATTTAACTATATATTAAGGTTAGTGTTATTGTTATTTGATATTGACCTTTTATATTTGTCAGGCCTACTTCAAAATCAAATGCAATTAACATGTTTTATTAATTGTTTGTTTAATATTTGTTTGGGAATGAGGTTTAAGAAATGATCTAAATACTTTGTGATGCAAACTGTTTCTACATTTTCAGGACATTCCTGGAACATTCCTTTAAAAACACTGAAAACTGAATGTTCCTATAATGTCCAACTGAAGAGAAACACACCTCAACAGCTTCCAACTCCATGCTTAATGCTTAACTGTAAGAATGGTGTTCTCTGATAAGAGTGGAGTTTTTGCCACCTAGCTTTCTTGAATAGTCTGATCTAGGTATGGTCTATCCCAGGGTTTCTCAGTCTGTGGGTCGGTCACCACCAGTAGGCCTTGAAACCCTCTCTATTGGTCAACATGCCCATCCTCAGGAGGAGGCTGTAGTCCAGAGATGAATCAGAATCCAACAACAAAAATCATTTAATCATTAACAGAAATAAATATAATTGCAAATGAAATGTTAGCAGAGAATGCAGCTTCAGCATCTGCCGTAAACAGTTCCTGAACCAGAGGTGCAGAAGTTTCTTAAATGAGGAAAGACTAGTGACACAGTTCCTCAGAAAACACAAAAAGCCATCTGCAAATACAACCTCAAATACATCTGTTATGATTTTATAGAATAAGTAAACAGATTGTTGATAAGAGGTCTGACATACAGAGACTGCTTTTAGACAAAATTTAAAAAGTCCACATTTTGTAACTAGACGTGTTGGCTGATGTTATGTTGTAATGCTTGTGTTTGTGAGGAATTTTTGAAATATATGTTTTCATAAAGACCTGCTATTCAGCTTCTCTTCAGGCCCTAATTCTCACTTTTCAGTGTCAGCTCTTATGAAATAAAATGCAAATACAATATTTTTTTAATGATTTTTGTTTTCTTGTGGGCTGTTATGCTTTTAGTTATAAAAGGTGGGCCGTGAAATGGAAAAGGTTAAGAACCTCTGGTTTAACCAGTGCTGGGTGCACTGCTCAGTATATAAATATAAAACAGAATTCTTTGTGGTTTGATGTTTCCGTGTCAAATGTGTCAAAAGTGCCTAAAGTGTCAATGAGGGGTCCTAACCTTTTCACATGAATGTAGCACCATAACAGGTTTACCTCATTACTACTTATTACTTAGCACATACCTTTAGATTCATGGCTAAATGTAATGTTTACATATGAATAGATGTTAGAAGTACTGCAGCAGAGACAGCCAGAGAGAGGAACAAGATCTCACAGAAAAATAGTCACCCTCATTATTTTAGGAATGAGTTGCAACTTGTACGTTTACGTCAGTTACCCTCTTAGACAGAGGGTCTGTGTCTCACATTAATTTGCTCAAGCCCAGAATTAAAAAGCAGTCTGTCTTGAGCCTTGTCTGACAGTTGTACAGCCTGTTAACCTGCCCAAATACCATCATTAACTCTAAATAGCACTGATCCCCACCATAATCCCCCTCGACTAGACACGGTAATGCAGGATGGAAACTCACAGTTTTCCAATTAAAGTGATCAGACCTATGTTCATTTTGCTTAGGCCTTTAACAGACAGGCCGTGAGAGAGGAATAATATGAGACAGAACCCCATTCTTTAGCTAACACTGAATTTAACACTGATATATCTGTGATATGATATATATTACCACTTGTTTACACTGATGGGAATTTTTGTTCTTTATTTAGTTCAAAAAGGTAAACTGTGATATATATACATCAATCAACCACAACAGTATGACCACCTTCTTCTTTCTGCATTCACTGTCTACTTCTCAGCTCCACTTACCATAGAGGAGCACTTTGTAGTAGTATAATTAGTTTCTCTGTCAGGACCCCACAGGACCACCACAGAGCAGATATTATGTGGGTGGTGGGTCATTCTCCGCACTGCAGTGACACTGATGTGGTGGTGTTAGTGTGTGTTGTGCTGGTATGAGTGGATATGAGTCACAGAAAACAGGGCTGCTGGAGTGTTTAAACCCCTCAATCCAACATCCAGAAATATCCACCCAACAGTGTCCTGTGAGCTTCTGATCATCTACAAGGTGGATCAGCTGGGTGGGAGTGTCTATTAGAGTGGACAGTGAGTGGATAAGGTGTTTAAACACTCCCAACAGCAATGCTGTGTCTGATCAACACACACTAACAGACCACCAGTGTCACTGCAGTGCTGAGAATGACCCATCATCCACAAAATACCTACCCTGTAATGGTAATGTCTAGAGTCCTGACTGTAGACAGTCGGGTTGAAAAGAGGCTAAGCAGTACAAAGTGCTTATGTATGAAGAGGAGATGACTTGGAATGTAGAAACAAGGAGGTGACCATAATGTTATAGCTGATCAGTGCATATTCATAACATATACAGATTTTTATTTGTTTGTTTTACTCCTGATCAGTATGGTTTATAGGATATGAAAATCAGACACCTATATCTCCAATCATTGGAATATTTCATTATCTGTTTAAGATGTTTTGGCCATCTGGGCACTCTCTCCACTCTTACTCTAGACTCTAAGAGCTTGAGTTGAAAAAGTAATAACAGTACTGAGCAACAGTCCACTTTTTCTCCTTAGCCCTGGGAAATTCACTTTTGATGTCTCTGCTTCAAGAGAGGTTTGATATTTGGAATGCTGCAGTTGGAGCCCCTTTTCTGGAGACATCTGTGTGTGGTGCTTCTTGATGCACTGACATCAGCCTCAGTCCACTCCTTGTGAAGTTCTCCCAAGTTCTTTAATCCACTTTTCTTGAGAATCCGCAAAACCCTTGGTTATCCCTGCTGCCTTTTCCCACCACATTTTCCGCTTCCAGTGAATTTCCATTAATATACTTAGCAAGCAATGACCTTCTGTGGCTTACCCTCTTTGTGGAGGGGGTTGATGACCAACTTCTCTACAACTGTCAGGACAAATGTCTTCCCCATTGTTTGGGTTACATGTGCTGAACTAGACCTGATATTTATTCTGTTTGAATAATCTTTCAGTATTTTCAGAGCTATATATATGTGTGTGTGTGTGTGTGTGTGTGTGTGTGTGTGTGTGTGTGTGTGTGTGTGTGTGTGTGTGTGTGTGTGTGTGTGTGTGTGTTAAGTAAAGTATTTTAAGTGCTAATGGTGAAATTCCCACTCTATCTTCAATAATATCAGTTCAGTTACGTCAGCATTCATGGTGAAAATTTTTTTTTTGCTTTTTTCCAGTTTGGATGAAACAGTTTGGATGATGGATGAAGAAATCTCTGCGAGTCTGCTCCTTCCATCAGCTTCATTTTTTAACATGTCTGTTAAATGTAGGGTAAATGACAGGGTTTGGTTGCAATCCCTCTGATGTTCCTAGATAAGCAGTAATGCTGCAATGTGAGGTGGTTGCAGTGTTATGTATAGAGACATACATCAGGGCCCCTGGTTTCCCATGAAAACAATACAGAGCATGGAGCCTGTAACTGGAGACATTAGAATGGCCTACAATAGCTTCGCTGAGAGATGATATGAAATCAAAACAAGGTGACAACAGTGATGGCACTTGTGTCCGAATTTGAGACGTAAGAATCACTTCCTCCACAAGCATAACTCAGAACATTATTCTGAATAAAATTCATGTATGACCAGAACTTTCTCATTCAGCCTTTTAACCTGCTTACACCAAGCACATATTAGGAAATATATAAATATATATTAGGAAATATATATATATATATATATATATAGGGGTTGGACAATGAAACTGAAACACCTGTCATTTTAGTGTGGGAGGTTTCATGGCTAAATTGGAGCAGCCTGGTGGCCAATCTTCATTAATTGCACCAGTAAGAACAGAGTGTGAAGGTTCAATTAGCAGGTAAGAGCACAGTTTTGCTCAAAATATTGCAATGCACACAACATTATGGGTGACATACCAGAGTTCAAAAGAGGACAAATTGTTGGTGCACGTCTTCCTGGCGCATCTGTGACCAAGACAGCAAGTCTTTGTGATGTATCAAGAGCCACGGTATCCAGGATAATGTCAGCACCACCAAGAAGGACGAACCACATCCAACAGGATTAACTGTGGACGCAAGAGGAAGCTGTCTGAAAGGGATGTTCGGGTGTTAACCCGGATTGTAGCCAAAAAATATAATTCCCAAGACAAATGGATGCTGTATTGGCCACAAAAAGAAGGCCCTAGTACACCATACTAATAAATTATTGTGGTCTAAAGCCAACTTTAAGTTGCACCCATTGCTGGCACATAAACATACACACACACACCTTGTCTAGCCCCTATAGAGAATTACATTCAATAGAAAGTCACTCTCTAGACCAAATAAACATGAATTGGCACATACCAAATGCCAGGTGTATGCAGGAGGGATATAAAGCCCCTCCGCATTGAGCTGTGGAGAAGTGGAATGATGGCGCTCCACTCAGTACTTTTTGGATGAGTTGGAGAGTAGGGGACAAGGTGGGGTGGTGATCATTCAAGTCCTGCTCTCACTAACACCCTATTTACTGAAATCAGCCAAATCCTCACAGCAATGCTCCAGAATCTAGTAGAAAGTCTTCTTTGGACAGTAGAGACAGTTACTCCAACAAAAGCAGGATAAACTCTGCTCACAATACATTTGACCATATAGTGTGTGTGTGTGTGTGTGTGTGTGTGTGTGTGTGTGTGTGTGTGTGTGTGTGTGTGTGTGTGTGTGTGTGTGTGTGAATGAGTAAACTGAAACCACAGATGCTCCAAAGAAATCAAAGATAGTCTATCCAAGCTCATGCAGACCTACTAGGCCCCCATCATTCAGTCCCCAGTGTGTCCAGTCCTTGTGTGGTTGTCATCTCTGGGGGTTGCGACCCTCCTCCACTGCTTGGATCTATCACCCACCTGCCACTGTCCTTTAAAAGACCAGACAGGTTTAAGAGAGCGGACGTGCCATGCCATGATGATAAGACAAGCTATCAGACCCCTTGCTTTCTACTTAATAACAACATCAGTGTCAAATTCCCTGCTTTCGGCTCAGGCAAAGGGGCAACATGAGGACACTCACTGGTGGAAAGAAAAAAAAAACTGGTGCCATTTTTGCCCCCTCTCCTCACCCGCCTGTTAAAGATTTGGTAGTGAGGTAAGGTTGACATGAAAACGGATCTAATTACATTCATACACCACCAACCCCCTCCACCCCCCAGACGGCAGAGTTGAAAAGGAGCCCTCTCTTGTACAACTGGCCTCAGGACGGACAGCTTACACACAGATGAGCTTTTCTGTTGCACAATTGTTAGAAGAGAGGCTTTGTTCTCCTGGCTTCTTCTATAATCGTTTTGGCTGCAGAATTCCCTCCAGTACTTCCCCATTATAGGAACTATTCTGCAGTTCCAAGTCACCAATTTCATCTGATTTTGTTTGAGGAAGTTCAGGTTTTACCCCAATTAGAAGAGCTCTGGTGTAGTGCACCTGCAGTACACATGCTTCCTGATGGCATCTGGTTCTGATAACTGACAGCAATTTTGTTCTTTTCAACATGCATGCCTATGGCAAAGCTGAGTTTGAAAACAACACACAGTATGGTTTGAGTCATTGGTCACTGCCAAACTTCTCAGCATGGAGTTGTACAGCTTCCTAATGGTGTCGTGCAACCCAATAGCATCCCACACTTGATGCTGCTGTTGGAATAGTACATGCAGAGGTCATCTCCATCCAGACAAAAGTGAAACTTCTCACTAAAGATAAATTACCATTCTGAGTTACTCCACCTCACACAACACCACTGCATCTGTTGGCAGCATTGACTTGGTATTAAGGGCGGTCATTGCAACACTCTGCATCATGCAGTTTTCAGAATGACTCCTCACTGCTCTCTGAATGTCTGCAATGGCTGTTGGGTCACTCCATGTCAGACAATCCATTGGTTCTCCCTCTCTGTGGTTTGTGTAGGTTCGTTCATATTGCTGGTGCATGTCTTCTTTCATCTACTGCCATCAACAGAGTGCTATGGTAATATCCACATGAAAGGTATGACTGTACACAGCATATGTCAATAAGACCATCCAGTTTCCCAGAGCCCTATGATAGGTAGAGCTGTTTTTATCACTGTCATACCAATGTAACACTGTTACATTGTCTCAGTATCATTGTGCTAGAATTGGTCCCCTGCAATTCACTTTTACACCAGTGTCTTAAATACATGTAATGTTTAAGCTCCCACTCATGGACAGCTGTGACATGTACACTCATTGACAAAAATAAAAAAAATGCACCAAGGAGTTGTCAAAGCGGAAATGTTATATGTCTGAAAGTAATGATAATGTGTTTACAATATTAGCATAAAAGGATGGGTTTATTTGGTAAAACTGTACAATTGAAAAGAGGCTCACCCCGCTGGGCCTTTAGCCTGGATACAAGATGAAATACTGTTGGGCATGAAGGCCTACAGGTTCTTTCTAGCATCCTGCACCACATTTGCCCACAGATGTTGCAGCTGGAATTGTAGATCCTGTACGCTCATAGGCTGCCAAATCTGGCATCTCAGCTGGTCCCATAAATGCTCATTTGGTCAAAGATCTGGCACACATTCTATTCTGCTGGAAGAGGCCAGATGGAAGCTGTGCTATGAGAGGCAACACAAGTGGCTGCAGGATGTCCTTCACAAATTGTTGACCTGTTAATGTCCCTTGTATCACTACTAGGGGTGACCTAGAGAGGGTTAAGTAGATTTAGAAATCTAAAAATGAAACTTTGGAGATGTTTTAGTGTACACAGTAATGGAAAACCCCTTTTTTACAAGAATGTTATTTAATCTAATATTATTTTATTGCGCAAATAAACATTTATGGAGCTTCACAGATGTTATTTTAACCCTTAGGAGTTCATGCTGACATGATCAAACCTTGGCTGGTTCCAAACATTAAACATCACTGTCAACTTGCATCAAAAAAAACAGGCTTGAAACACTGTGCTAGTTCGTGTTTAATATCAATAGACCATGTAGAAACACAAATATACCTAAAATGGGATGGGGCTGTCATTGCATTTTAATTCATACCTTTGCTATTTCTTGTCAGATAACGATGCAGAAAAAAAGGTTTACATCTGCTGGGTCTGTTCTACAGTTCTAACTGCACTACAGAGGTGCAGGGTTGCCTTGAAATGAGGAGTGAGTGAGAGCAGCACAAAAATGGACATCAACAAAAATATTGCCCTTTTAATATTTTTCCAGAGTTCTGAGTTTAGAGCTGTAGGAGAAAATAAGTTATAAGTAAACATAATACAAGATGAATAGCCCAAGACTCCTAAGGGTTGACAAAAGTGTACAGTGCAAATGAAAGAGCATTAGCAGCCTTAACTCTTAGAATCAGAGATCCACACTTTGCAGGCAGTTACGCGCCATTTTCTAGACTTCATAAGCATACCATTCATAAACTGCAGGACTTTAACTAACCATATATTGTGTGATAAATTATCAGTGAGTAATCCAGCTCAGAAAATAATTAAAATTCACTCCTTTCCAACTGAATTCAATTCCAGTTTAAATACATAGCAGCCGTTCAGTGCATGTTTACTGCTCTGTCCGTGCACATGCAGCATGCCTGCAAGCAGAGCCCGACTGATCAGTGAACTGATAATGTCAGTGTGTGTATTTGTGTTCTTTTAGGCAAAAACTGTTCTTCAGGCTGGTGGTTCTGGCTCAGATGTTCTTGTAGGTTGAAGCAGGAAGGTTTGTGGGGTTACAAGAGATTCTGATAGCTTTGGGTGGGAGGACAGATGTAGTGAGAAGTTGGGAAGTTTGTCATGACCTTATGTAGGGCCTTGTGTTTAGCAGCAGTGGTGCTACTTTACCAGACAATAAGGCATACAGTTAGACTGCTTTCCACCATGGACCATTAGAAGTTCCAGCAGAGCTGTAGTAGTGGGGTTGAAGTGGTTTGGATGTGTTGGGCCTTTAATACAGTGTGTGATATGTTGAAAGACCACTTTTCCAAGACGGGGGCGCATGCAGAGGCTTCTCAGGCTCCCAGTGAAAACTCTGTTTTTAATGTCTTTCATGTTGGCTCTGAGCCTGACTTCACTCGCCTTTAGCATGTGACAAACAGCCAAATTGAACTTATTAATATTAACGACAGTTCAGCTACAGAAACAGCAATGATGCACCACAATCTCAGAGCTATGTTAGACAGACTGCAGCTACTGAGGACAGGCAGAGTTCAGTGTACAAAGAGCAGGGGGAAGCAATGTGTGCAGATGAAGAAGAGGGACAACCAATGCAGAGTGTTAGTGAGACTAAAGTCTAATGCTAACAGACCACTGATTCTATCCCTGCTCCTGACCAAGCTGGACCGTCGGCGGCTGAGGATGAGTGGTTGTGGGAAGATGAGGAACTGTTTCTTGAAGACAAGGCTAAAGAACACCATGCAAGACTCAAGATCAAAGGCTGGCTGATTTTCAGTGCAGACCACAAACAGCTATCAGGTAAAGCCCATGGTGCAGTTTATGCATCTATGTAAACAAGGATTGGTGCACAAACAACTTCTGCTCCGAGGCTGTAGAACAGCTGAATGGGAAATGTTGGCCACACTATTTACCTCAAGAGTTTATGTTGATGTACATCACTGGTGTCTACATAGTTCTGGATGCAAAAGCTAACAACACACTGAAAGAGTTGCATGACAGCTTGCTTCAGAGCAAACACCCGGAGGCTTTTTACGTGGTGGCTGGAGATTTGAATCATGTAAACCTGACAGACACTTTGTCAGGGTTTTATCAGCATGTCAGTATAACAACAGGAGGAAATAACACACTGGACCGTGTATATACCAATGTACGAGATGCATACAGAGCTGCACCCCACCCACACCTGGACCTCTCTGATCACATTCCTATTACGCTGATTCCTGCCTACCTCCTTCCACTTAGACTCTCCAGACCTACACAGGAGACCATCACTGTGTAGCCCAATGATGGTGACTCTGTACTGTAGGACTGCTCTGAATGCACTGACTGGCAGGTCTTCAGGGATGCTGCTGTGTGTTGAAGACGTCACCACCACCAGGACTTTGACATGCTACCAGAAACCCTGGCTGAACACAGGGGTCCGTACTCTTCTGGAAGCCAAGGCTGCCTTCAGGTCTGTCAATTCCCAGGAACTCCAGAGGGGTAGAAGAGAGCTGAATGCATGTATTAAGAAGGCCAAAACCACATATGCACAGAGGTTCCAGGGACATTTCTCCTCACAGGTTACAGATGGGTGGAAGGGCATTAAGTTCATCACAGACTATAACTATGTCCCCAACCATCATCCTGGTTCCCAAGAGCTCTGCAGTTACTAGTGTGAATGACTATCAGCCAGTAGCGCTCACCCTGATTGTCACAAAATGCTTTGAAAGACTGGTTATAGCCCACACCAAAGACACCAATGACATCAGCAGGGACCCACACAAGTATGCATATTGCAAGAACTGATGACGCCATCTCCTCTGGAACACCTGGAGAGTTGGTCCAGGGAGACTAATATCTGCATCAATGTGAAGAAGGTGAATTGTGAACTTCAGGAAACACAGACACACCCACCCACCCCTGCACATTGGAGGATCTACGGTGGAAGAGGTCGCTAGTTACAGGTATTGGGGCAACAAAACTTCTGGTCTGGGTAGATCAGCAGCCCTATTTCCTTAGATGGTTAAGGCGTGCAGGACTCAGGAGCTCAGTCCTTGTACAGATGTGTGGTGGAGAGCACTCTGTGCTAAAACATCAGCATGTGGCATGGATGCTGCTCTATTGCATAGAGGAAAGCTCTGCTGAGTTTGGTGAAGGCTGCACAGAGGACTGTCAGCCTCCCCACCACAGACATTTACACTTCTCAATGCAGGAAGAGGGCTGTTTGCATCATGAAGGACCCCACTCATCCAGCACACACACACACTTTTGCCCTGCTGCCATTAGGCAGGAGGTTATGGAGCATTATGTGTACAACCACCAGACTGAGCAGCAGCTTTTTACTTGAAGCTGTAAGACTCTTAAATTATAACTAGAGAAACACAGCTTGACGTTTTAACTGGACACTCAACACTTTATCCATGCTGCTGTTTTCTTTTCTTCAGTCATAAGCTACTTTTTTCATACACATAATTGATGTGTGAATATTCCAGATATGGATTGGCACCCTGTCCTGGCTGAACCTGGGTGCTTGATGCAGTCCTCCAGATGGGCGGTCTAGAAAGGTACTGTTTCATTCATTGATTCAACTTATTAGAGAAAAAAAAAATAGCAAAACAGCAAAAACTATTTATACAGATTCTTGACCTTGTATCTTCACTTATGTTCATCACTTTCTAAGACAATGTGAATCTGGCAGTTGTTCTTTACACTGTATCCAAATACCAATACAAATGGACCAATAGAAATATTGAAAAATGACTTGGAATAAAATCTTCTTACATTAACTTCTACTGAAAGTTATGAAGGTTTTCTCCTTCTCCTGTGAATTTACCATTATGCAGAAATCAGGTCTTTGTATGATGGTGACAATATTCAAATGAGTTGCAAAACATGCTTATTGTATACATTGCAGATAGAGGTAATGGTGTGCACTTCCAAATTTAATCTTTGCTATTCTTGGGCCAGTGCTAACCTGTCCCCTTCTATTTGCCTTACAACATTTCCAGAATGAATGCTTACAGTAAGAATACTTGAACTTGGCAACAGTGACATGCACACACACACACACACACACACAAAGAAGTCAACATACTTCATAACTCATTCACGGCCTGTCTCGTAAGATGTGAATTTCAGGAGATTTACGGGCCGAGAGGCGTTCTTACAAGACTCGTGAAATGGCACTTTACCTCCCGCCTCGCATTAATAACCAGGCTGTAAAACCCACTGAGCTGGAGGAGAGATGGGACAGAAAAAAGTAAACGGTAATCAATCAGGCATCTATAAACTCCGGGCACCATGCCTACACTCATAACTGCCACACTGCTTCCTGCAGCAGAGCAGTGCCAAAAGCAGCCCGACTGATGGATAACGGACTTGCATATTTTTTAAAACCTTTATTTATGCCTGGTAGGGCCAGGGAGCAGGTCCTGCTCTTTGAACAGTGATTTGATGTGTAATACCTACTTCAAGGGTACCGCTGCAATGGTCAGTGTGTGTGAAGGACACCTGAACTTTAGAACCTTGAATTTTGACCCATCAGTCAGAGAGATGCAGATGTGCTTTCAGACAAACACATTATGCAAACCACCAACAAGAGTCCAAACATTGCTAAAGCGGTGTTGGCATGCTGGCTACATCTCTCATCCAAAATCACTAGTGCTACATTAGCATGCTGACCAATGACCTCCTCCAACATCATTACTGTGTCGTTAGAATGGCAGCTACATCCCTCATCCACAATCATGCAGACTATCAGCCTACAACATCCCTACCAGTATGTCCCTTGTTCAAATATCTAGCATGGCCTTAGGATGCTGGCTTCAGACTTTATTAGCATTGTTAATAAGCCGAGAACCTTGTCCCAGCTGACATCACATCATGTGAATTAAACATCACTACGCTAATTGGAAACTCATTACTAAACTAAATTCAAACACTATTAAAATACACACAGTCAGCTACCAGTTCCTGATACAGTTTTCAGTAATTTACACTTTAAAGACATTGAATGAAGAATGCATTAAGATTCCAGAATTATTGCTGTCCAGCTTATATAGGACCTCCTCTTACTCAGAGGCCTAGTCCTGGTTCTGGATACCTATCACCCTGCTCAACTCCAACCTTCCAAAGGCCTATATAAGCTTGGGGAGCCTTCAAGAGCTTATATCTTGGATCTGAAGTCTCTAGGATGGATGGTAGATGTCAATATCCAGGATGGGGTGACCCTGATCAAGCTGTGTTTACATATGGGTAATTTTAGTACATGTTTTCCATATTTTAGGCTTCTTCTGTATTCCATAACTGGTCCTCAGGGCCCTCTAGGTGGGTTATATTTTTGTTCCAGCCCAACTCACAACACATGGTTGGAGCAAATGGTGTTGTCCAGAGGTTCCTTATGAACCAGGTTGAAAAACACTAGGTATGATTCTGTACATACTATCTCTGTTAGCAATGAATGTTTGGGCCAAATGTTGCCCACATTTGAGCCATAAGCGCCAAAAGTGGCCCAGATCTTGACCAATACTTTCTGCTATCTGGGACACACTATAGACTCAGAATGAACAAATTAATGGTTGGGAGATGAACAGATGGACAATGCATGTGGCAATTTTATTGAATCAAAATAAACCAATAGATTTTTGTAACCATTTCCCTATTACAGGGTAGAGGCCCAGCTGATAGACAACACACACGCACAGAGTGGATTGTGTGTGAAATGCAACACCAGGCACTCATCACTGCATCAAATTAAAGTAATCTCCTTCCCGCCTGCTAATTATGTGCGACAAAATAAAACAAACAAAAGGCCAAGAGCAGATCCGCCTCCGTTTTTCCACATGGATTGGGGAAATCCTTGGGAAGTTCTCCAATCCGACAACAGGGAGTAGAGCAGTGGAGGAGGCTGGAGGCCCTCTCTCTCATCTTTGATTTGCTTTTCATGCGACATGCTTCTCACATGACCAGATTATGTTCCTCACGGCCTTCCACAGCAGGCCTGGGAAACAGGTGGCAACATGGCATGTCCCTGGAAGAGGCCTGAAGCCGCTGGCCATCCGCAGAAACCCGCAGACCCCAACGGCCAAGGCTGGAGTGTGGCCAGAGGAGAACATGTGTTGCTGTTAGAGAGTGAACTGGAGCCTCTCACTGCACGATTGATGTTTACACAAGGGGCAGAGAGAAGGCTGCAGCAGGACACTGGCACTCGAAGATTTCACTCATTTGGCAGGCCATGTTAGGCATGTATGAAGAGCATCTCATGGGGTCCATTAGAAATTCAATAACAGCTTTGTGAAATTGCAATTAATTTGCCTCCATTGAGTCCTTCACAGCTGGTTCCTACATGGTTTCCATTAAGAGGGGATCTGAACACTCAAAACAGTTTGCATGGCATGTTAGTTCGATGAGAGAATTATTTTCTTATTATTATAATGGGTAGAACCTTAAATATATATAAAAAAAATTACTTTAGTCTCCTCACTCCTTTCCCCTTTTGATAATTTGTCTTCACTTCATACTTCACTTCGTCACATTTCAACCAAAATCCAACCATCTTCGAAGCCACTAAGGTTGGTGTGGAGACTTATGGCCACATAGCAACATCTGACAATAATGAAGCCTGGATACAATCTCTTTGAATGGGGAGATAACTAAATACTGTAAACTGAAGCTCACATTACTATTTCAAAAATATGTTTAAAATTATAAAACTGGATAAAAAACTTTGTGAATAGTTTATAACAATCAGCTTGTTCTTGCTACTTCACTTGGAATTTATCCGTAATCATCAAGCTGACTGGTAGGACTTTATTCAAAACCATTAATCTGATTGGCCCCTTTTGTTGAAGAATGCAACTTCATCTATAAACAGACAGCTGCAGAGCTGCAGGCACATATGTAAATGATTACAGGTGGGATCTAATTAGACCCTGTGTCATAGCACAAGAGTGCGTAAAAGGCCCTTGGTAAGAGGATGTTGGCTGCTGGATATTCCTCTACAATGCCTTCAAAGACATTTTGACCATTTGACACACTTTCAGATGGGATAAATCATTGGGTTGAGAAAAGCAAGATGGCCATATTGATGAACTGCACACCATCTAGGCAGTTCTAACCAAGTCATCATCACCTGAACTGCTGGAGGGGGTGAACAGATCAGGATTCTTTTTTTTTTTTTGGTTAGGATCAAACAATTGGAGCGAACAAGTCAGTACTCACTGGAAACTGGTCCATGCTAATTGTACATCCTTCCAGCTGGGATGCCAGCTTCAAAAACCTGCAAGTGTGCAGGATCTCTAGGCCCAGCTGCAACATTTGTGGGTAGATATGTTGTAGGATGCCTGTATGCCTCCAGGTTTAAGTGTATCTCACCTTGTATCCAGGCAACAAGGCACTGGAACCTCCTTTCGATTGTACACTTTTCCCAAATAAACTTTTTCTTTCACTGTAAAAGTGTATCATCAAGTTTTATTCCATTCCAACAACATTGAGTGTTGTGAACCAGTGTATATACTTAAGGTGTATGTTTACTATCGCAGGGTCACGCAATGTTAACAGGGTTATATCCCTTGCTGACTGAGGTGGCAGGGCTTCTCATTTACTGGTGTATAGGAGATATTTCATCCTGCCAGTATAATTGGCTTAAATGTCTATGCTAATTTGGGTTCTGGCGTGCTATGTTGAGCACTTTATTGGTGCAAGGGAAAGGAATGACTCAGTGTTGGACTTAAATTAGATGTGATATTATGGCACACACAACACAACATCAGCTATAACAACCACAGTGGCATAATCAACGTAATGGCATAATGGAATTGATAGAGAATTGGATTCTCTTTGGGTTGTTTTCCAACCCTCCACAAAGACATTCATGGATGATAAAAGTTTAAGTATTCAAGACTCTTAAAATTAAAGTTACCTCTGTATTAAGCACTGCAGGATGGTCATTCCTAAGCCTGCTAATCATCAGTAGTCTGGATAGGTCATAGGGCACACAAGGTCAAGACCCAACGGTCAAGATCTCATTAGGCCACTTCAGGTCTGCCATGAGTGATTAGGTCTGGCTGACAGGCCAATCAAAGAAATGTGATGTAGACTGAGTGCAAGCGCCTGTTTATCCACGCACAAAGGAATTATGTGGACATGGAAGGCAGCACACCATCGGGACATCAATACACTCTGCAGAACATGAGACAAATGACTCTAACACCCAGCTGTTTATTTTTTTTTTGAAAGGAGCCCAAAAGGCTGTTTATCATCTCTGTCCATG